>JANFOE010000108.1:225000-871852 GCA_025667525.1 Glebionis coronaria
AGCTCTTCTTGTCCTACCGGTCGGGTTGCCAGATTAGTTGTTAGTAGAGAATCCCTGGGAGAAAGATAGCTTATTAGAGCATTAGTGGTCGACGAATTCGTCATTCAGGCAATCTATCTTTAGCCTAAAGTCCCGTTAAATAAGGGTGATGCATTGTGACCAGAGCGGTTGTAGAGTTTATAAATGGGATTTGAGGCGACGCCTGAGTATGAGGAAATCACACTAGATATGGCTACTCTTTACGGCAAAGGGGGCATTGCCCATAAGATAAGACAACCTTGGACTTCCTATTATTGCTTCTAAGTGAAAGGTAGCCAGCAACAATACAATGAAGGCATTCAGAATCATTACCTTTCTTAGGTCTCATTGAGACTCCCTTTTGGAAAGAGGAATGAACAAGAACTTCACTCATCCGTAAACGTGATTCTATGTCATATAAGCATCAGACTAGATCAAAAACCTGCCCTTTCTCCTCTCGACGAGTGTCAGCTCCTTCCAAGTACGTAGGTTGGCTAGTGTTATGAAATAGAGAAGTCAAAATAGAGCAAGTCCCACCTACCAAGTTAATTGTTCTTATGAAGGAAGGCATCTATTCAAGTCTTTACTAAATACCATTAGATGGATTCTTAGGAAGCCATCTATTCTGATAAAACATGTCCTATCCTATCCTTTCTTTGATTCCCAGTGAGGGGTATAAGTAGTCTAAACGCTCTTTCTAGCCTTTGGTTTGGCTAGGTACTACTAACTATAAAAAAGCTCGAAAAAGGGCATGATTTTAAGCTCTTTCTTTTTTACTTTTGCGGGGGACACTTTTTTTTCCAAAAAGAAAACTCCAAGATAGCTTGGATTACCAGCTTCTATCTGAAGGAAGAACTCCTCAATATTAGTCAGCCATAAACTTTGGGTTTGTGGATGGAATCCCCCGAGAAGCGTTAAAAGGGCAGTTCCTGCTCCTTGGGAGGTACCAAATAAATGACTACTTGAATTGGGATTTTGAGCATAAAGATTCTACTGACCTGTAAAAAGTGGGCCTAACCCTTGGGGATGTGGTAATACATCTAAAAAATTGTTCCATCGAACGTACTCCCCTCCGGATGCGGGAATAGCGACATTTACTAAATGCCCTGTCCAAGCCAAGGAACTTACGCCGAAGAGTCCTGATAAATGATGATTGAGATGAGATTCTGCATTTTTGAACCACGAAACACTCGGTTTTAATTTCGGTTGTAGGTGTAACCAACCCACTATTAAAGATAGGGCAGAAATAAATAATAGAAAAAGAGCTCAAGTATAAAGGTCTTCATTAGTTCGTAAACCGATTGTATACCACCACTGATAAACACCAGAATAGGCGATATTCACTCGATAAAGAGCACCCCCTCGAGTAAAAGCTTCTACAGCTAGTTGACAAAAATGAGGATCCCAAATTTCATGAACAATATGTCTTACATGTAAAGGGTTCTGTACCCATGGCTCAAAATTTCCTTGCTAAGCTACATGAAAGAGATTTCTATAAGTCCACAAAAAAATTATTGCTAACTACCTGAAGTGAGAAGCAAAAATATTCTAATAAAAACGTTCCTCAATAATATCATCATGACTCTCGAAGTCATGCGCGGTACCAATACCAAACCAAATATGACGAGTAGTGGGGTGATGAGCTAAGCCTTGGCTAAAACTTGGAAATCTTAATGCCATAATGCCTTCCTCCTAGCCATTATCCTACTGCAATAATTCTTGCTAAGAAGAACGCCCATATGTGGCAATTCCACCCAGAAGGTAATGGGTTACTCCTACAACACGTCCTTGTACAATGCTTAAGGCCCTCGGCAGGGTAGCAGGAGCAACTTTTCATTTATTATGAGCCCAAATGATGGATTCAATAAGTTCTTGCCAATAACCACGTCCACTGAATAAAAAAATTAAACTAAAAGCCTATACAAAATGACCACCTAGGAAAAAAGTCCATATGCGGATAATGAAGAACCATACAACAGAATTACCTGGGATGCCTGTGCCCATAATAAATCGTGGAGCCACCCATTAATAGTAATAGAACTCTACGCAAAGAATGTCTAAGTCCATCTTCCTTTCCTAAGCCAGTAAGAACACTCTAAGAATATGCCAGCAAATACCTTATTCAATACTTGATAAATTGCATCCATCACTGTCGTTTTTTTGTGGTTGAGTAAGACGGCGTAGCTTCCCAGGTTTATTGGGTTTTCGAATAAACGATCTATCTATACATAAAAGGAGAAAACCTCAAGAAAGAATACCGTAGCCTTATCAATGGAAAGGTCTTCGAAACTATGAATCTTTCATCTCTTCTCCTCTCGTGATAAGGACGTGTCTAAGGATGCTACTTCGGGCGGGCGTGCTTCTTTCTATGAGGGCGCGCATCACTTTGGACGTGCTTGACTTTACCAGCATATTCATGAGTCGGAACGTAATAGCTAGGCACGTCGTGGGAGGAGAATAAGCAAAATCTATTGCATAATCCAATTCAAAGTGAACATCTCGCTAATCAAAATCATCATTACGAGCACTAGCTGAAACTGCTAGTCAATCTAGCGGATCAACTTATGCCTATCCCGCCCAGTCAAAGATCGTCAGGAGTCTTTTTTTTTTGTTTTTTTGAATATGGGAAAATTAATGAAAATCAAAGTAGAGGCCCGCCATCTGCTAGCATTGTGGTTTGGAATCGATTCTTTATCAATATCCAACCCATTCTTTGAACCTTGTCAATGATCGAACTGAAATTAAAGATATGAAATGAGTGCCATTTGATGAGTAACTGAGAACAAAGGAGAGGGATATGGAAAGAATGAAGTAATGAAAGAGGAAGTCATTGCTAGTAGTAACGACTTGTCACGATCCATTGGTTCATATAGAGTCCATGTCTTACGTGTATCAAAAACATTCTTTTCACTAAGCGTATATAATAAAATAGAGTGAAAGGGTCGAACCCGAAACCAAGGGGGTACTAACTAACAGTTGAGTCCTCTCCGAACCACAGGAGATAGTTGCCCATCATACGGCTCACCAACTTCACTTGCCTCTACGGGGGGGGGGGGGGGGGGGGGGGGGGGGGGCTCCTTCCCGACAGGTTCAGATCACTTACAATACATGGCTCTACGAAGGAAGGTCTTGGGTTATGAGCGTTTTCAATATGATTTGTTTCCTGAATTTGTTCGATGAGAAATGGGAGTCTGTTTTGTCCAATTTCTCCATCCCCCTCTAGAAAAATGAAAAAGAGGTAATGGAATTATTTTTTGTTCCTGTGTTTGATCTCTTCCATCGCGGACTCGCTCCTTGTCACCTATGTTGAAGAGGGGCCAAAGTTCTTCCTCTCAATAGTGCTTCTCGAGGTTCCACTCTCCCCCCTGAATAAGTAAGGCCCCGTTAGCCTGGGCGAAGTTGAGGATAAAGAGTAAGGATTCACGCCCCTTTAGCTCTGTCAGGCACTGGACAGGGGTTAGCTCTATAAATGTGTAGAGCCAAGTGTAGTGTGGTGTAGTAGTAGGAACTTCTAGGCCCCTCCAGCTACTGGATCACTCCAGGCTTCGAGTACTACGGACCCTCTGCCATCTGTTGCAGCAGAGCCCTTTCATGAGCGGGGGAGGGCTAAGCACAGTTCTTTGAATCAAACGTTGAATGAAATAAATTATTTTTTTGATATCAAAATTGAAATCGGATAGGATAGATAGATCTATCTTTCGATTTATATATAACTAAAAAAGGATTTTTATAGTGAAGTAGCGTAGCAAAGAAGCCCCAAATCCTTGATTTGGCCAGGAAAGACTGCACTGCTTTGGGCCCAGGAAGCGAAGGGAATGAGCTCGGCTGCTTATCCTCCAAACTTCCTTCCTTTTCTCCGTGCCTGTTCCGCATGCGCTTCGCGCGCCATGGGCGCTTTGGTCCCCTCTTATTCTTCATTGGGCGGTTCGGGATGGACTTCGTCGTTCTTTCCCAACTAAAATGGAAAAGGCTTTATCACATCGAGATGTCGATTTGTTTTCCGCCCCCAATGAGATGGGGAATTTATAAATCCCTATTTAGACTTTTTGGCCCTTCATATTTCTGAATCGAGACCCGGCTCAGCTCACATCATTCCAACAACCGGCGAGGAGCACCTCAGTTTACGATCGCGTACAGTAATTAGGATTCCTATTACACCTAAGGCGAACTTCAATTCACAAACCAAGTTTCATCTCGTGTAGTGATTGTGGACTCGCACAAGGATATTGACTAGACAGTTGATGTATCAGACTCGACCCTATCTTCCGTAGCATGAATTCTGATGAGACTGCTTTTATACATAGTCTCATCTTCTAAATAGGGCTTAAAATGCATTAAATATCATCAAAATACCCAAATATATGCTTGTGTTTGTTGCTTGTGTATTTTAGGTACGGATATTGAGAAAATGACAAAAGATCACAAGAATCATGCAAAAACGAACACGGGAAACGAAGCCGCACAATGAACCAAGCCCTAATGACGACTTTCTCAAAATCAACCCTTGAAGATTTGAAGAATTAGGAAGAAGGGTCCTCCAATTATGAAGAACTGACACTTTATACCCTTGTATCCTCATAATTACAAGTTTGGTCCCTAAAGTTTGTCAAAATTACAAAAAAGGACCCTTAACTTTGAAGAATTGGCAAGTTTAGCCCCTCAACAAAGCTAAATTGTCAAACAATATCATCCACAAAGTCAAATACATCATGAAGTCCTTCAAAGTACAAGAAATGACAAGTTTGGTCCTTTGAAAAATCCAAAATTACACAAAGGACCCTCAATTTTCAACATTTGGCAAAAATGGTCCCTCAATCATCAAGACTTGGCAATTTCAGTCCTCCAAAATATCAATTATGCAAGTCTAGACCATTATCATTGAAGAAAATACCAAACCAGCCCTTGAAGAATTCAAATATGGCAAGAATTACCCCTGATTTCACTTTGTAAAAGTTTTTGGGCCAAAAATGCAAAAAGTCAAAAGTTGATAAAGCTTATTGTGGCGTTGATAGAAGTTTGTAACACATTTGACAAGTTCATAACCCAACTTCAAAAACCTTTGCCACGTCACTCATGTGCTCACATGATAAACCCTTGCTACACACTTTTGGGGATACTGCCAAAACCAGTCAGAGAATCAACCATCCAGAAACAAGCTTACACTTTAAGCTTTGTTTGAGCCCTTAGATCAAATTCCAATAGCTATCTCCTTCACATACGTCCAAGAATCAGTCACATGAAGCATATGAGTTCAAATTCAAGAGGGCATTTTTGGAACTTCAACCATTAGGGTTTTTAGTTTTTAGCTGTAACTTAGCTCATTGTATGCCTATATAAAGGCTTAGGGGTCCAACATTTAGTCTTTGCTTTTGATTTTTCCTTGGTTTAAGTTTCTGTAAATCCTAATTCTAAGTTAATGAAATTGAGTTTGAAATCTTGAAGAAAATTCATTGGCCAATCTTATTTACTGCTTTCATTTGTTATATGCTTGTTAGTTCTTGAAGTTCAAAACCTGTTTTCAAAAGAGGAGTGTGTAAAAGTTTGCATAATTCCTCATTTTCTTGATATTTTGCTATGTCTGGTTCCAATCTTGGAATTCTTGGGCTATAGGGCTGATCATAGCATCCTAACTGAGTTGGTTAAGGTGTGGTGAGGCTTATAACTTGGGGATAATCAAGTGTGGGGTAACAAGTTTGCATTAATCAAGTTTTCCAAAGTTTCTGATTTTTATGATATTGTGCTTAACCCTTGTTCAATCTTAGTAGGCTTTTTGTGGAAGCTTGTGCTTGTTCTTGCTAGCACATAAGCTCAAAATTCGTGGGTATGGATGAGGTTTGCATACTTAATCTCAAAATCTGCTTAAATTGTGATTTTTGGTAATATTTGTATGAAACTTGTGTTCTTGTGAATTTTGTGGCTTGATCTTGCTTGAATCTGTTTAATATACTTGTTTTAGTGTTAATTGATGCTTGGTTGGCCTGAAATCTCATTGTGCTTTTGAAAATTTTGATTTGAAAAAGTTAAAGGGGTGTTTGGGTCTACTGGTTTATGCTTGTAACTTGTTATTGTGTTAAGGGAAGTTGTTGTTTATGCTTTGTATCTGCTATACCTTTGTTTGAGAGTGTTTTGCTGCAAGTTTTTGGGTTTGAACACTTGAATTAAACAATCTGCTATATAGACCTTGTTTCTGCTTGTTTTGACCTAGGATTTTGGGAACACTTAGTGTGTATGCATGCTTAGGGATAAAAGTGGTTTAAACAAAGTTAATATAACCTGTTTGAAAGATTTGAGGTGTTGAAATTGGCTTGTGTGTCAAATACATCAGCAAAGTAGAAAAACTGCATGTGTTAGTGTTCATCAGTAACTTTCATTGCTTGAATCTTGCTTAATTCTTTGACCCAGTGCATGAAACCTGTTTAGACTTGCTTATTGGAGTTTATTATAGATTGTGTGTGCATTTGGTTGAATTTGGCTGGCTGATTTGTGCTAAAACTGCTCTTAAGTGCTAAACTGCTTATTGTTCATGTCTGTATCATGTCTGATGAATGATTGATTAAACTGTATCAATTGGGTGTTAGTGATTGTGTTATTTTGATTGTGATTGACTCCTTTTGATCCAAAGATCATTTGGGTGCCGTTGTGAAATCTGAATCTCCAAAAAAGTCAGTAAAGACAAAAAGTCAAAATAGTCAAGCAGTGGAAAAAGTTTCCACTGCTCAACATCCAAAACTAGCCCCTGGTAGTGCAATTTTGTCATCCGCTTATCATTAAGCTATTCTAGCTTATTCTGACTTGCAACAACTTATTTTTTGTAATAGATCTTCATTATTTGACCCATTTAAGTGAACTGGAGCTTATGAGACTTTGACTTTGACTTTTTACTAGAAAACCAACTTGTTTGACTTTTAACATAAATGCTTATTTGATTTTCCAGCTTATTGAGAGTGCTTATTGAGTAGGTTTTTGATTATTAAGCTTAGTTTTGTCATAAGAAACATTTTGCAACTTGAATCAGCTTCTGAGGTGGTCTAGATCATAAAAACGACTATTTTGTCGTTTTGTGAATAAGTTCGTGACTTGTTTCTGGCTTATTAAGTGGGCTTATTTGAAAATTCTTTTTGCAGAAGTCTTTGTTAGGTCAAAAGAAGCTTGTGTGTAAAATTTTAGCTTATGGCTTAATGGGCTCAAAAGCCCATTAAGAATAAGCTGCTTATTATAAGTTGGCTTAGTTCACATTTTCAGCTTTTGGGCCTTTGGAAAAAGTTGTTTAAAATCAAATTTTGAGTCAACCTGTGCTTTTTGGGCTTATTTTGAACACTTTTTCTTATTGGGCCTTAATTAAGCCCAATAAGGGACTGTTTTGGGTTTGGCCCATTTTCTAGGCCCAATAGGGGTATTTAGGTAATTTCACTTTCATTTATGAGTTATTTAGGTTAAATTAAGCTAGTTTGCAAGTTTTTAGAATTTTTTATAATTTTTGGATTTTTAATATTATTTTAATATTATTTTATTATTAAAAATTAAAAGTCTGATTTTCTAGGTTTTTATATTTTTCCTAGGTTCTAAACTCTTAATTAGGATTTTTGCAACTTTCCAATTATTTTTTAGGTCTTTTAATTATTTGCTATAATTAATTTAAGATTTAATTGATTTTAGGAGTTTTTAATTGTTTAAAAATAGTTTTAATTGGTTTTAAAATTTTGAAAAATAGTTTTTAGCTTAATTAGAGTATTTTTGAGGTGGGATAAAGACGTAAATTACCAACGAACTTTACTTTTTTTCTCGATATTACAAATAATGAACATAAAATACTTATCTAGCTATTTAACTTTATGTTTATTTATAATATCACCATTGAAACTTGTTGGAACCGACTATTATTAGTAACGTAAAATTGTTATATATTCCACGTCATTTTTTTTGCCCACGTGTCGTTGACTTTCGTTGATTTTTTCTTGACTTTGTTCACATCATACCTGGATCAATCATACTCACTCAGATCAATCATACTCTGAAAACCCATCTCAAACAAAACCATCACAGCATACTCTTCCAACAACCCCGACCACGTTACGGTGGCCGCACCACGTTATGTGTTTTCACTTGGATCTAACAGGGTAACAACCGGATCTAACAGGGTAACCACCGTATTTAACCGGGTAACCATCAGATCTAACCGGGTAACCACCGGATCTAACCGGTTTACCACCTGATATAACCGGTTTACCATTATATCTAACCAGTTTACAAACTAGTTTCTGGTGGTGGGTCGTATAGTGGTGGTTTCCGGATAATGGTTGTTTTCCGACGACATGCTGGCTGACAACAAGAAAAGGATAAAGGAAACATAATTGGAATCAATAGAGAAAGTTGATTGAAATGTCAAGAGAGAGAGAGAGAGAGTGGTAGCGTACTTTATGTTAATTATTTTTAATATCGAGAAAAAAAAGTAAAGTTCGTTGGTAATTTATAGCTTTAACCCAAAGTTAAATAAAGCTAAACTTAAAATGACCTGCTAAAGCAAGTGACGTGTCGGTCATAAATGCCTTTTTACCTATTAAAAATGGTTAATAGGTAATATTATAAATAAACATAAAGTTCAATGGTTAGATAAGTATTTTATGTTCATTATTTGTAATATCGAGAAAAAAAGTAAAGTTCGTTGGTAATTTATGGCTTTAACCCTTTTGAGGTTTACAAACTTTAAAATCTTGTTTAGGGCTTTTTAATAATTAATTTTGATTTTTAGGGCTTTAATTAGCATTAAAAAGTCATTATCTAATTAATTAAAAGGTTTTTGCAAGTTTTGATTTTTTGTAAACTCTTAGAATATTATTAGGGATTTTTGGTAATTTTTAGAAATTTTTAGGTTTAAATTTTAATTTTGGTGGTTTTTACGACTTTACGTGTACGCCTTTTTAGACTTAGTTTAATTCGTCTTCGTAACCGTCATTCTCTTCTAATCCCTTTTCTATTTTTCTTTCTCAAATATAATCATAAATTAATCCATATCATTACACACATAACACACTAGCCTCCTTGAGAACGAACTTAATTGGTCATTAGTGCTTGGTTTTCCTAAACCGACACTTAATACTTGCCACTTTTGTCATCCTTTTCCTATAGGGTGGTAAAAACTCAACATCATTTTGGCGCCGCAGCCGGGGAGGCGTGTTGTGTTTTGATTTGGCATTGTTGTTTTTATACTAACCATAATTAGTATTTGTATTAGTAGCACTCTACTAATACGTATTATCGTTTTTCGGTTTTTGTGTGAATATTATTACTATATTGTATACGTAGAACAATAAATATACAAGTACTCCAAATACGTGAGAAATCACAACCTTGACTTGGGAGGTCATTACCCAATCATTGTATTCGAATCTCAAACCAAAGAAAAAGGCAAAACTAGATAAATACTTTCGTGAAGCTTAATCTTGAAAATACAAACTATAAGGTGGGTATAAGGCGGATATTATAAAATATATCCTAAGGAAAAAGGCTCTTAAGTGCTTCGCGCCGCCTCGTTTCCCCGCTTGCTTGTGAGTATTTGATTGTGAGAGTGAATCGAGGGTTTTGCCGCCCAAAGTATTACTAAGTATCATATATATTTTCTTGGTTTCTATTGATTAAACCCTCTTGAACGATTTGGTGTTCCACCATCGTTCTAAAGTCATCGAAGGCGTTCACTTCACGTGATCGTTTTCATTCCTTGAGGCTTATTTAATCAAGAGATTTGATTAAGGAGGAGATTTGTAGATTTTTGTCTACTTAATACATTTCACCAAACTCCAAAAAGGTTAATACAATCTAAAACCACAAAAAAAAATTGAAAAATACAAAACACCAAAAAGAATCTTCTTTGCTCGTCCCTTCGTTGTACGCGACGTTTATGCTAACTCGAAATCAAGCAAGACGTGCACGTAAACGAAAGAACAAAACTCCCACTCCCAACAATTCTAGTGAGGAGTCTCCTATTGACGAACCCATTGTAAGAGAAGCACCAACCATGGCGAATCGAACTATGATGGAGTTACTTCAAGCACCCACCGAGGGTTATGGAGAGGCTATTGTGATTCCCGCAATCCTTGCGGAGAATTTTGAGGTTAAGACGGGTTTGTTGTCCATGATTCAAAACAACAAATTCCGTGGTGATGAGAAAGACAATCCACACAACCATATCCGCCAATTCAATCGTCTTACCGCTACTTGCAAGTTTAAGGATGTCTCTAACGACTCGATTAAGATGATGCTTTTTCCGTATTTCTTAGCGGGGCCCGCAAAAATTTGGTTAGAGAAAGAGCCACCCAATTCTATATTGACGTGGAAGGATCTCGTGTCAAAGTTTGTGAACCAATTTTTTCCGCCCTCTAAGGCTACGCACTTGAAAAACGAGATTTCAAAGTTTTCACAAGAATTTAATGAAAGTTTTTCAACGGCTTGGAATAGGTTTAAGGAAATGTTACATGAATGTCCCCATCACGGTTTTTCCGATTTGCATCAAATTGACACGTTTTACAATGGACTTAAAGATCATGAAAGGGATTATTTGAATGCCGCCGCGGGTGGTAATTTTTTGTGTAAAACGGTTGAGGAAGCTTTGGTGATAATTGAAAATAGATCTAAGGTGTATAGTCCTCGTAGCACGTCTAGTGTTCGTAAGGCTTCGTCTTCGGCTTCACCTTCTTTGTCTAATACCATCGATGCTTGCCAAATTGAGGCGAACTTGGAAAACAAGATTTTTGATAAGTTGAAAGGACTTTTGATTGAGTTTAAAGTTGGTGAACCAAGTGCTCCCGCTACGGCTAAAGCGGTTGAGGTTTCTTGCATGTATTGTGGTGGAGGTCATGATTTCTCCGAGTGCATTACCAACGGTGGTAACACTTCGAGTGCCTTCGCGGCCACGGGAAATTACAACCAAAACGGTCAAGTTTCCCGCTCTAATCAAATGACTCCACCGGGTTTTGGTTCAAATCAAAATGCTAACAACTATCGCAACAAACAAGTTGGTTTTAAGAACAATTACAACAAGGGAAACTATGGGAATCAAGGGGCTAATAATCAAGTTTCAAACAAAAATGATTTTCAAAATAACAACAAAAGTTTGCAAACATTGAAAGATCTTCCAACTGAGTTTGTTGAATATTCTAGTGGGAATGATGCTAGGTTTGACAATATTCAAAGAGAAATAATTAGCCTAAGATCCGAGTTTAAAAACGACTTGAAGAAAGAGTTGAAAAATGAGTTAGCTAATGAACTTAAAATCCACACCAACAAGATGGAAGGAAATGTCACTAGGTTGCAACAAAACCAACAAAAGATGGAACAAGGGCAACATGAGATTAAACAAGAGATGCTTAAGGCCGAGAAAAGGCAAACCGAAGCCGTATTGAGGCAATCTAATTTTGAAGATAAAATCTCGTCTATGTTTGAGGCAATAATGTGTAAACCGTCGTCAAGTGGTCTTCCTAGCAACACCATATCTAACCCTAAGGGTGAGATGAAAGTGATTACCACACGTAGTGGTAAGACACTTAAGGAGCCGATTCCTCAACCAATTGCTCCTACGGAGGAAGCAATTGAGGAAGAACCCGAGGTGGTGGTCCAAAAGGAGCATGTCCCAATCCCACGAAGTACCGCTCATGCCACACCTACGGTTGACCCGTTACCATCATTGGAACCCGAGATTCCAAAGGCTATGCCTACTATGCCTCAACCCACACCACATTTGCCCTATCCATCGAGACTTAGGAAGGAGAAACGTCAAGAGCGCGACAATTACCAATTTGAGCTTTTTATGAAAATGTTTCATGATTTACACCTTAATGTGAGTTTCGCCGACGCTTTGGTCATGATGCCTCGATTTGCCGCTAACTTTAAGAGTATGTTGAACAACAAGGAGAAATTGCACCAATTGTCTAGTTGTTCGTCGGTTTATCTTAATCGCATACCTCAAAAAGTCGGTGATCCCGGTAAATTTTTGATCCCTTGTGCAATCCAAGACATGGAAGAATGCTTCGCCTTGGCCGATCTTGGTGCTAGCATTAACTTGATGCCACTTGAAATCTTCAAATCGCTCAATCTTCCTAATCTTACTCCTTCACTAATGTCTATCGACTTGGCCGACCATTCCACAATTCCCGCATGTGGTTTGGCGGAAGACGTTTTTGTGAAAGTGGGGAAGTTCTACTATCCCGTAGACTTCATTGTTGTTGATATCCCCACGGATCCTCAAGTTCCTCTCATTTTAGGTCGTTCGTTTTTAAATACGTCTATGGCTTTGATTAATGTTCATGCTAGAAAGATCACCTTACATTTCAACGACGAGGAACTTGTTATAAACGCAACTCAAAACTCTCAAATTTCTCATGTTTATTCCGTTGCAACCATAAACCTCGTTGATACGATTGACGTGGTTTGCGAGGAATTTTCACAAGAAGTTCTAGGTTTTGGTGATGAAGAAACTAGTGGCAATCCCACTATGTTGGATCCAATTCTTGATAATTCGACACCAACCTTCACTCCTTTTGAAGGTGGTGGTTTTACGTTGGAAGAATGCAATGTTCCACGTACTTGTGACGAAGACCTCGACAACGATGAGGACTTCTCGATTATCAAGGATTTTCTTAACGATTTCCCATTTCTTCCACCCGAGGAGGTTATGAGTATCGAGCCCAAATCTTCACTTGAGGAACCACCTATTCTCGAGTTGAAAGATTTACCTCCTCACCTCTAATATGTCAATTTGGAGGAGGACGACAAGTTGCCGGTTATTATTGCGAAAGACCTTTCGAATGATGAAAAAACCGCACTTGTCGAAGTTCTTAAGGACCACAAAGGGGCGATTGCGTGGAAGTTATCCGACATTAAGGGAATCGATCCCAAGTTTTGTACCCACAAAATCTTAATGGAGGAGGATTTCAAGCCAACAATCCAAAGTCAAAGGAGGGTGAACCCCAAAATTCACGACGTCATCAAAAAGGAGGTCCTTAAACTCCTTGACGCGGGAATGATTTACCCTATTTCCGATAGCCCTTGGGTGAGTCCTATTCATTGTGTCCCTAAACAGGGAGGGATGACCGTTGTGCCAAACGATGCCAACGAGTTGATTCCCACTAGACTCGTGACCGGATGGAGCGTGTGCATTGACTATCGAAAGTTGAATGAAGCCACTCGAAAAGACCATTTTCCCTTGCCCTTCATGGACCAAATGTTGGAGCGTCTTGCGGGAAACGATTTCTATTACTTTTTAGATGGTTTTTCCGGTTACTTCCAAATTCCCATCGATCCTCGTGATCAAGAAAAAACTACGTTTACGTGTCCATATGGAACGTTTTCCTATCGTAGAATGCCATTCGGACTTTGTAATGCACCGAGAACTTTTCAACGATGCATGATGGCTATTTTTCATGATATGATCGAGAAGACGATGGAAGTCTTCATGGATGACTTTTCCGTGTTTGGTGATTCCTTTACTTCGTGTTTGTCGAATCTAGAGAGAATGTTGAAACGTTGTGAGGAAACCAACCTTGTGCTCAATTGGGAAAAATGTCATTTTATGGTTAAGAGTGGAATCGTCTTAGGGCACAAGGTCTCGAAAGCGGGGATTGAGGTAGATCAAGCTAAGGTAGACGTCATCGCCAAATTACCTCATCCCAAAACCGTCAAGGGAGTTAGGAGTTTCCTAGGCCACGCGGGCTTTTATCGTCAATTCATCAAGGACTTTTCAAAGATTTCTCGACCTATTACACATCTTCTTGAAAAAGAGGCACGTTTTGTCTTTGACGAAGATTGTGTATGAGCCTTTGAAATCCTTAAGAGGAAACTTACCGAAGCTCCCATTCTTGTTGCTCCCAATTGGAACCTCCCCTTTGAGCTTATGTGTGATGCTAGTGATTACGCTATAGGGGCCGTTTTGGGGCAACGTCATGATAAGCACTTCTTGCCTATTCACTATGCTAGCAAGACGATGACCGAGGCTCAACTTAAATACACTACAACGGAAAAGGAGTTCCTTGCCGTGGTGTATGCATTTGAGAAATTTCGACCTTATCTCGTCTTGACGAAATGCATAGTGTATACGGACCATTCGGCTATTAAGTATCTCATGGCAAAGCAAGATGCTAAGCCGAGATTACTTCGTTGGATTCTCCTCCTTCAAGAATTTGATCACACCATTGTTGACAAAAAAGGAGCCGAGAATCTAGCAGCCGATCATCTCTCTCGTTTGGAAGATCCTCACCAAAGTGTTTACGAGCCCAAGGAAATCACTGAAACATTTCCGCTCGAGACACTTGGTGTAGTGAATTCTAAGCTTGATTCTTCTACCCCATGGTTTGCGGATTTTGCAAATTACCATGCGGGTAACTTCATCGTTAAGGGTATGACAACTCAAGAAAAACGAAAATTCTTTCGTGACGTCAAGTTCTACTTTTGGAACGACCCTTACTTATTTCGAATTTGTGCGGATCAAATCATCCGACGTTGTGTATTTGGCACCGAAGCTTCTAACATCCTTAGAGCTTGCCATGAGGGACCCACGGGTGGTCACCACGGTGCTAATCTCACGGCTAAGAAGGTGTTTGATGCCGGCTTCTTTTGGCCTACTATTTACCGAGATGCACAAGATCTTGTGAAGTCTTGTGATTCATGCCAACGACAAGGAAAAGCCTCACAAAAAGATGAAATGCCACAAAATATCATCCAAGTGTGTGAGATCTTTGACGTTTGGGGCATAGACTTTATGGGGCCGTTCCCATCATCTCGTGGTAATAAGTACATTCTCGTTGCGGTTGACTACCTTTCTAAGTGGGTGGAGGCAAAGGCCTTGCCCACCAATGATGCTCGTGTGGTAGTCAAGTTTTTGAAGCAATTGTTTTCTCGGTTTGGAACCCCTCGTGCTATCATAAGCGATCGTGGAACCCATTTTTGTAATGACCAATTTGAAAGGGTTCTAAGGAAATATGGGGTTACACATCGGCTTTCTACGGCTTATCACCCACAAACGAGTGGGCAAGTCGAGGTTTCAAACCGAGCTTTGAAGAGGATCTTGGAGAGATCCGTAGGAGAAAACCGACAATCTTTGTCGGATAAGTTAGACGATGCTTTATGGGCCTTTAGGACCGCTCATAAGACACCCATTGGGTGCACTCCCTATAAGCTTGTGTATGGAAAGAATTGTCATTTTCCTATCGAGTTAGAACACAAGGCTTATTGGGCCCTAAAGCATTGTAATGATGATATGGAGACCGCGGGAAAACACCGAAAAATGCAATTAAATGAATTGGATGAATTAAGGGATATTGCTTATGAAAATTCATTGATTTATAAAGAGAAAACTAAAAAGTTGCATGATTCTAAAATTAAAAACCGGGTTTTTAACATTGGGGATCAAGTTTTGCTTTTTAATTCAAGATTGAAAATCTTTTCCGCTAGGTTGAAATCCCGTTGGTCCGGTCCATTCACCGTGACTCAAGTGTTTCCGTATGGGACCATCGAGCTAGCTCAAGATGATGGTCCTAACTTCAAGGTGAATGGACATAGGTTGAAGCACTACTTTGGTGGGGAAGTTCCATCCTTGAACTACCTCGACCAAGTCACCTTCCCCAATGATAATTAGTATTGAGGGGATCGAGTCGAGCTCATGACTCGGTAATCAAAAACGAGGAGCCTCGTGGGGGAGTCCCATGCTTATCCTATGTACATATTATCGCTTTCTAATGTAGCTTACGTGTGGGGATTTGTGCCCTTCCAACCTTTGTTCCGTGTTTGTTTGTGAATTGTGGTTTTTAGATCATGATCTTCACGATTGGAGCCTCTCGTGTTCGTTTTATGGGAGCACTCGATCGTTTGCTTTGGAGACATTTCTCAATATCCATGATATATCCTTTTGATGTTCTAACCTTAGGTTTTTAGCACACTTCATAAACGGCTATTAATTTATTGGTTACACCCTTTCCATGCTAGATTAGGCATTCGACTACGTCTCTAGTATGGGGGTGTTTTCACCCCTAGACTCGAAACATTGAGGAAAATGTTTAACTTAAGTATGGGGGGTGAATAGATACTTGCCTTGCCAAACCTTCACGCTTTCCAAATTTCATCGTTTTGTTTATCGTTTTTGTTGCAAAATAAGGCTAAAAATGGCCAAATTTTAAAAATTTTCTCATGTTTTATAAGTGTTTGAAGACACGAATGTAGGTTTTCCGATGGCGAGAATAAGAGTAATTTTTGACTCGACCGTGCGTGTTGAGCACTTAGCTTCGATTCCTTAACTACACATTAGGCTAAGTCTCTTAAATGAGGACGAGAAATGATAGAGTTAATTATAAGTTACTATGCTAAACGTAGAGTACTCGTATTCTTTCAAAAACTCATGTGTTCTCGTTGATTGCTTATTCTCCCTTCGCATGTAAATATTTTTTGCTTAATAAATATTTACTTAGCGGTTTAGTTAGGATTGTTGGGTTTCTAGTCTTTTCTAGTAGCTTCCGTGTAATTAAATTGAGAAGACATTAAGGTATCGCCAGCGTCACAGTTTTGAAGTATTGGCACCCCAATAATCGAAAGCTTCACCCAATAATAAGATTTCAAGTGCTCACCTAAATCAAGCAAACAATTTGAAGCCCCACAAGGCCTAAAATCTATGCAAAATTGAAAGTAAATCAAGCCTTAATCTTCGAAGCTTTAAAGATCCAAAATTCGCCTTAGCGTGAGGATATACGTCTTTGGCTAATAAAACCACCGATGAGGCAGATAATAAAAGGCAAGGCAATACCGAAGTCATAATAAAAGCTTCATGGCGAAGTTGAATAAAAGATGGAGGTAAACCAAAGATAATAAGGCCCTTCCGTTAGGGGGCGTATAAAAGTCTTGGTAATAAGTCTCATGTTCAAAACCGTTATAAAACCGTGTTTATCGATTCTTCTTGTCAAGTTAATTTTTTAACATCGTTGTCTATTAGGAGGGGTTATTGATTTGATGGTCTTAGTTACACCGTTAGGACTCTATTTTTAGACCTAAATCTCTATTATCTCATAAGTCAAACAATGTATCCTCGTGAAACATTCAAGACATCATAAAATATAAGAGATACAACTTAGGAATAATGGGAGGATAAGTACGTGATTAGGGCATATGAGTAGTGTTAGCATTACTAACTTATAATGACAATGATCTCGTTGCACGCTTGACATGGAATTGGAGTGAAAATCGAGGACGATGAAATTATTTCTAACGAAGCATTCACGTGTTCTTATTCTATGAACCTAAACGTCCCATTTTGCGATGAAAATCATACATTATGTCTATAACACAAGTAGTAGTGTAGCTAGTTTATCATTCAATAAAGTGAATAAAATGAATTTTGGAGATGCTTTGATACTTTATTCTAGCATTGCGTGAGGGCACGGCAATGGTTTAGTATGGGGGAGTGATGAGACTGCTTTTATACATAGTCTCATCTTCCAAATAGGGCTTAAAATGCATTAAATATCATCAAAATACCCAAATATATGCTTGTGTTTGTTTCTTGTGTATTTTAGGTACAGATATTGAGAAAATGACAAAAGATCACAAGAATCATGCAAAAACGAACACGGGAAACGAAGCCGCACAATGAACCAAGCCCTAATGAAGACTTTCCCAAAATCAACCCTTGAAGATTTGAAGAATTATGAAGAAGGGTCCCCCAATTATGAAGAATTGACACTTTATACCCTTGTATCCTCATAATTACAAGTTTGGTCCCTAAAGTTTGTCAAAATTACAAAAAGGACCCTTAACTTTGAAGAATTGGCAAGTTTAGCCCCTCAACAAAGCTAAATTGTCAAACAATATCATCCACAAAGTCAAATACATCATGAAGTCCTTCAAAGTACAAGAAATGACAAGTTTGGTCCTTTGAAAAATCCAAAATTACACAAAGGACCCTCAACTTTTAACATTTGGCAAAAATGGTCCCTCAATCATCAAGACTTGGCAATTTCAGTCCTCCAAAATATCAATTATGCAAGTCTAGACCATTATCATTGAAGAAAATACCAAACCAGCCCTTGAAGAATTCAAATATGGCAAGAATTACCCCTGATTTCACTTTGTAAAAGTTTTTGGGCCAAAAATGCAAAAAGTCCAAAGTTGATAAATGTGACAATCCGTCAATTTACGATTGATATTTTATTCTCAAATATTATTTGAAAATATTATTTTAATGTTACAATATGAACTCACTTATTTTTGGGAAGAAATTTGGATTTACGTCTTGAAGTAGCATCGACTACGTCTAAACTGGAGGATTCAACGTTACGTGCCTAAGTTTACATACACCGTCTTTGGTGACAGTCCGACATTTCAGAAAATAAATTTATCCGTGAATATTATTTTGGAGTTTTAAATTTGTGTTGATTCATAAACTCACAAATTTACGAGAAGAGATTAGGACTTACGATTTTATTTTAACGTCCTTTACGACTAAACCGGAAACCCTAGGATTACATATTTACGTTTTCGAACTCCGTTTTTGATGAGACAATTTTTATTAGATTCGTTTTGTGACGGTGATTCATAATTTATAAAAACGTTTTTCGTAAAACGACCCGAGGGCACGCAAATCGAGGAAACTAGAATCGAGGAGTACCCGTAAATAAATGGGATGAGACAAGTGGGTCACTTGTCCCACCCCACTCCAAAACCGGCCAACACTAGCAACATATACCACTTTGGTGTCAAGTTTTTACTTAATAAACCTACACTTGTCCTTTGCTTACAATGTAAGCTAAGGCTTAGTCAAAACCATGAGCAACTTACCACTCATCTCATTTCCTACATGCAAACCACCCAAATTTCCTCTCTACTCTCTCTTGAGCCGTCCCATTTTCTCCACAAAAACACCATCATTGATCAAAATTTAACCATAAACATATGTTATAATTAACATATGTTAATCTCCATTCAAAAAGATGAAGATTGGTGCAACTTATAACATCCAAGGAGGAGTATTCATGGTGTCTTGGGGCTGATTTTCCACAAGGTATTCATGAAGATTGGTTGTCTTGAAGATGGTCATGTAAACATGTATTTTATTTCCTATTGTATATGTATATGATGATTATATGATGATAAAAATGTTATGTGGGGATTTGTTGTTGATAAACATGATTAAAAAGGTGAAAAACCCATATGAAACAAGGTTAAAATCTTGGTTAAAGTTGATGGCTGTATAAAACAGTAAAGAACCATATGGTAAACTGATAAAATTATGAAATATAATGGATTTACAGTAAGCTATGGGTCTTGTACACATGTGAGAGTTGGCCATGCAATGGAATCAAAGTAATGAGTGAGATATGATCAATACAAGTTTAGGGTATAAATCTGAGGTTACTGTTTTGGACGATTTTTAGAAAATATTTAGAAGATGATTCAACAGTAGCTATAGAAGAGTTAAATGTAGCATATATCATGTAGTTTATGTGATAAAAATTTGAGCTTCTATCTCCATATAGAACTCAAGATATGGCAGTTTTGGTGAAAGTAAAGATAAAAATCAGATTTTTGAAAATTAAAGAATAATACTATTATATAAGCACTCAAAATTATATTGTATAAAATGTAAAGTTAAAACCCACTAACTTATGGATTTTATTTATATAAGTATGTAAAAGGTTAAATAAGTGTACATTTTATAAAAATGGTAACTTGTTATGTTTTATAAGATGTAAAACTATAAACTTGATTTTTACGACTTTTTCGGCTATTGCCGTAAAATTAACGTTTTTCGCCAAATAAAACTTAGACGACCAAACCCGTCTAATGTAAAGTTTATAAAAGTCATATACTGATATATAAGTATCTAATACAAGTAAAAACCGATAAAACCCGAACTATAAGAAATACGGACATTTACGAGCTAATTAAGCATATTGCACTAATAATTGGACTAAACAAGATAAAAACTTGTAAAAAGAACTTATTGGGCTTAACCCATTTGGGCCCAACATGGAAAGTAAACATACTGATAATATAGGTATAAAAGGGATTAAAACAAGTTAAATAACTTATAATAAGTTTATCGGACTTAAAACACGAAAATGGGTAAAAGTAGTAAGCTAGTATAAAAGTTATCGACATATAACACTAAAAATGAGTAAACGAGAATATGTAAACCCACTTGATCATCATATATATATAATCATCATATGTATACATAATTGTTATTTTTATAAAGTCATTGGACAAACGTCTAAGACCGAGTATTATTTGTCTAGGTTTCCGTGATTGAAGCACGTACCGTACATCCGAATTGCCGATAAACCGCCTTCCCACATCAACGTGAGTTCATAGCCTCGCACTCTTTTAAATGTTTTTATAAATGTTTTATAAACCCGCGAGGGAGATAACATGTTAGTTTTTATAAAATTAGGACACCATTTGTCCCGATTGTTTGTTTATTGATTTTGGACCCGAATGATTGAATGACCCGATTGTATGACCCGATAAATGAATAAAGGACCCGATAGATGAAATTAAATGGATTATTAAAGTTAGGTTATGTCACTAAAAGTCCCATTAGCATGAATTGTGAAATACCGGGATTTGGTAGACGCTTGTGCATATAATAGTACTATTTGGGGACGATCACCCTAGTTCGCGCCTTGACGGTTGATCCCCGTCGTGCCACATTGATTGGTAAGCGAATTTATGTATGAGAAGATTTCCATAGTGTGACCTTTGTGACGACACGCTACTTTAGATGGGCAAAATTGGTATCGGGTTAGCTACCCGTTTTGGTTTAGTAAGGTAATAATGTCATGCGGCTTGTAATAATCCAAAACTAACGAAATACTACTAGACGCTCCGAATTACGATGTATTGCCTGACTAGCAAAACAGGGTCATACTATTGATATTATATTCGTGTTTTGGTTTTTATAACCATATTCATATAACAGTTTTATTTAATCTATACAACGTTGCAAAACGTATTGTATGGTGTTTTTAACGACAATGATTCGTATAATGATTTTTAAGGCAAATGCCTATATTATGATTTTCGATAAAGATTTGTATAAAATGACTTTGGCTGTTTTATGGCCTACTAAAATGATTTGTACAAAATGATTTTCAGTAATAATTTTATACTGATATTATATTGATGGAATTTATTAAACTTTATGAATTCACTCGGCGTTATCGCTGACCTTTTCTTTTAACATGTTTTATCTCAGGTACTTGAAGGTAATTCTCGGGAAGACGACAAGAATTCATGGCCCGCACCTAAACTATATTTTCCATTCAAATACTTTGTAAAACTTTGTATAAAATGTAATGACTTGGGACCGATGTAACTTTGATATTTATGAATGGAAATGCTTTATAAATAAACGACGCGATTTTTATGCGTTGTCTATGATGTGAGTAATGTGCTATCCCGTAACACCAACTAGTCTTCCGCTGTATTGAGTTGTATAAATTTGGGGGTGTTACAGTTTGGTACCAGAGCTCTCGTTATAGAGAACGAAAGATTTTTAAAACCAAGGTTTAGAATAAAACATTTCAAAATCTTTTAACTAAAAACATTTTTCTAAAAATGTCTAAAAATCTTTTGACTATAACGTTGCCGAAGAATTCCCGAGTTACCGACAAGGCTAAGACTGAGAAGTGTTATTTTAATATATATATAACTTGGATTATATATATATGATGTAATTTTATTACATGATTGTTTGATGATTATTTTGATATTTATACGAGGTATTTATACGACGTCGATTGTCACAAGAAACCCTAAATCCCCTAGTAAATTAATCGAAGCTATTCTCGTAGGAATTCTAGCTATCCTAGATCTAAACCAAGTTGTGGATATTTATGATCCGAACAAATGGTTGATATTCGTAGAAATGTAGATATTAGTTGACTGTGATATTGAAGAAGAATTGGCGAGATTAAATCTGATATCGATGTCATGACGATCTTTTCTTATAGAGTGGAGTTTGACAAAACGTTACCACCTAGAAAGATGTCATCTGATTCGTTGTCATCCAATTCTTAAATTTGAAATCGAAAGGGTGAATGTTGCACTTGAGGCTGTCATTGGAACCATTACCCAAAAGCCTCATGCCACTAATACCTTTCCGAGAAGTCTAGTTGAATGATCAAGTCATTTCATATTAATGACTCATTTGATAATTGTTGTTGTAAGAGCTAATAGGATTGGAAATTAAGTGTTGATTCATATTGAGATTGTATTGCCTTTACAAGGCCGAAGAATAAGGTTGTAAGTATTGGATAATGAGGTAGGATATCGAATTGAGTATAAAATTGATTGAAACTTGAATAAAGTAAAATTTAACTTGTATGGGATATAAGATTGTTAAGAGGAAGTCGTTAAGTTTTGTGATTGAATTATAAGGATTTAATTGATTATTGATTTGTGTTAAGGGTTGTTCCTAGGCCATTGTCCACTGACGAGGATGCCCAGTGTCCAAGAAATAAATTGAAGAAATCTTCTTCTGAATTGAGACCGATGGATCTTCTGGGACATGTGGAACACCTAATGACTCTTGTAGATTAGTATTCATTGTGGTATCTTTTAAATATCCCTAACTTAACTGAGATATCAGTTGGAAGGATGAGTTCTGAGAATTGTATGACATAGTGACGCGTAATGTGTTACGGTGCAATTTTGACTTGTTTATGATTAATGAAAAGACTACCTATGATTGCTAAATTCTACATGTATCGATGTTATCTATCTCTTATTGCTTCATCCTAATGTTCGCATTAGTGATGCAACCATTGAACAAGTACTCATCCTGATTTGAGTTATGTTGTGCATTATTCTTTTGAGTGCCATCGAGATCATGAACCTCATGATTAATTGGCTAACCTCATTTCCTATCATATCGTAGTTAGTTCTTGGTGAACGACTCTTCATCACTCTTTTGCAGATCATTCATTGTTTTTATAAAGATGAAACAGTATTCCTTGAGAAAAATTGAATTTTCATCACAATAAGGATTATTCAAAGTGAGATTTATAAGTGATTGATATCAAAATAAAGTTGTTTATGAAAGACTTTGGAAACTTAATTATTTCCATAACAAAGAAAATCTTTGTAAATATAATTTTGATTCTTATTTAAGAATTAAGCATGAAAATGTTTTTATTATAAACATGATGATAAAATTTTGACGAACTGAGTATTGCATCGTTAATCTTGAAATTGTATATAGTTGCGCGCCTACATACAATTTGGAATGGACTATGCAAGACTGATTAGTAGGCACCATAAAACTGATTAATGTACACTACATTTTCTTTAAAGATTGTGAAAGATTAAATTTATGATATCTGCAAGAAGTGAAAAATAGGGACATAATGTTAGGGACACCTACATATGTGCCTGTAGCATCTATTCTTCTGAGTCGAATTTACTCATCTGTGGAAATTGTCTTATTTGACAATTGACAATTCTTTCTTGTCCAATTATCCCGTGGTGAGATTCTTTGAAAAAGTATTTGATTACCGAGTGTTGATACCCGACTGGATGTATCGGCGTTCATATCATTTCTTTTGATTTGATTTCATTTGAATGACCTGGGTAACGATCCGAGGAGCTTTCGAATGCGTACTCAAATTATGAAAACATGGGATATATTCATATTCGTTAAATGTTTTCGTCTGTATCTGATTTGAAATTCTATCACATAGATTATGCGTTGAACTTACTCTTTTAATAATAGTTGTGTCTCCAGATATCCTTGAACTTGTGAAGGATTATGAGTTATTATTAGTCTTTTAAGAAGTTCACATCTTATCAACGGCAATGCAACTGAAAAGTTAGTAATGCCAGTAGAATGGATTGATTGATTATGACATGACGACATTGTCTTGATTGATGGGAACTCGAGTAGAATTCCCCTAAATGATAAGATGTTGATTATTAAAAGTGATTTAAATAATCCCCGATAGGTGGTTGTATCCTGTATTTAGACTTAAAATTATACCATGAATGGTTGTGAACTAGTTATAGATATTATAATCTAGAAGGAACTTAAAATGAATGTATTAAAAGATGTTTCCGTTATCTGAAACTTTAGGATGTATTTGTTGGTGAATTACCTAGACTTTCGCCATTAAGGCAAGTAGAGATTGGTATTGATTATATTTCCGGTGCTGCACCTGTGGCTTGTGCACTGTACGTCAGCACCATCTGAATTTAAGGAATTATCGTACAACTGAGAGAGTTGTCGGAGAAAGATTTTATTATACCAAGCCTGTCATCCTGAAGAGCTATGGTGTTATTATTCCTTATATTTATAGATTACTGTGAACTGAGTAAATTGACAATCGAAAACGATATCCATAACTCGAAATGGAAGATTTGTTCGATCATTTACAAGGTTCTGAGTGTATGTTTAAAAGATTTGATCAACGGCATGGTTATCATCAACTTCGCATCTGCGGAAAAGATTATCTATTCCAATCACTACATCCGGTGCTTGTAATGAACGTTATGAGTTTCACGTGATGTCGTTTGGATTGACAATGCACATGTAGTATTCATAAAATTGGTGAATCACGTGTGTAGGCTGTAATTTGATAAATTCATGCTCGTGATCATTAAGGACCATTTGTTTGTTTATAAGAATAAGAATGAGTTAATAATTATTTATAGACTGCCCTGAATTGGCCAAACAATGTAAACCTGAACCTTGAATAATTAACACGTGATTAAAGATTAGAACCATTAACGCTTAGGGGTTAAAAACTTAATCCTTTACATAAAATGACCATTGGATTAATAATGGTAAGATGTATGCATATAGACTCTTCAAATTAAGAGCCCTATTAAGACTTTGAGTTATACTAAAAAGAAAGTGCAAATATATTTTGACAAATATTTTAACAAAGGATTTTAAGGGATTATTCCCTTATACACAAACCATTTAACTAAACTTCTGTTTAGGGGTAAATGTTTGTGTATACCCCAAGATAACTTAAGAAGGATTGAGGAAACCATTTAAACCATGACTTAAAATTTGAAACGACAATTTTTGCTTTTCAACTAAGAAAACTTTGACCAAAGATAACCAAAGATTTTTCGAACATTTACGAATCTTATTAAATATTTTCGATAAATCAACAAAAATCTTGTTAATTAAACTCAAATTTATTTTTGAACATTTTATATAATTGGTCGAACTAAGAAATTTAAAACTTTTACGTTTACGCTTCATAAAAATCAACTAATAAATATTTAATTAATTATAATAATTATCGACGCTTTAGACGACGGATTGAGAAAAACGGATAAAAATGATAGTTGAGAAGAAACTAAAACTCAGAAAATGTGAAGAAATAATTTTTGAATAAATACGGTTGTGATATTTATTTCATCAGGAAGGTGAACGTAATTACTGACGAATAATATATAAAGAATACCTGAGTGAATTATGGACACGATAATCAAATCATCATGAGAAATGAATATAGATACTGACGTATTATATAAAAAGGATAAAGAACCAATTAGGATATATTTCTTAATAATAACGGTGCAAAATAAATTGCCGAACAATTTAAATATAAACGATGTTTGTAAGAAGGGATAATATAGATTATAAAAGAGGTTCGCGGCTAATGTGAACCATTAAAATTATGAAGCCGATAACGTTAAATATTTAAAAGACCACTTGTGATTGTCTAAATATGGAGATTGTGAGATATAGTATGTTGGAATTTGTAAGTATAAGTATTCTATTTATGTCATTTATGACTAAAAGTATCTTTGTCTGAAGAAGTTGTACTGATGGCAATTATGAAGGCAGACATCGCCTCATACATTAGTAAACGTCTAGCTATTGCAAAGGTCATCATCTGAATTTGATTCAATTTGGGTCATCGTCGACAGACTGACCAAATCTGCTAATATCATTCCCGTTAATGATAAATGCAAAAGAGTTATGTAAACATAGTGTGCCTGTATCGAACATCTATATCAAGATCCTCGCTTCGCATCGAATTTCTAGAGATTTGCTCAGAAATCATTGAGAACAAACCTTGATGAGAGTACTATGTACCACCCCAATCAAAGGGACGAGGTAAAGTAACGATACAAAATACTATAAGCGTTGTTCTATGTTTGAATGATTGACCTTTGGTAATAGACCGTATAATCATTTTCCTTTGGAGAGATTATCATTGATAATTATCGTGTTAGTATCGAGATCGAATCTTGTTAGGATCTATATTAGAGCATCTGTAAGCAGGAGTTGAGATAAAGACACCCGACATACACCCATTGTGAGTTGGACATGTCTTTTAGGTTTAAGGTTTTCTATGATGGCGAACCTAACCTTACAAAATACCCGACCCTCGAGATCTGAAATGATTGTTGAAATTAGGATCTGAATACTGACTTCCGGTAGTGGGCAAGAGGTTATGTGAATGTGAAATGTAGATCTCGAAGTGCCAAATGGGTAGCGAAGTTATGCCACACTTTTTAACCTTGGAAAAATGAATTCATGATCTGACAAATCATGGGATATAAGTCCCCGTTGTATGGGACCATTGAGATGATGTAAAAGTTGGGATTGAAAGGCATATAAGCTGGATCTACCCTAGGACTTCAAAGACTGCGTGAATTATGTTTCGTATATCGAACTTGATGGAATATCTATCAAGTGAGAATCTGATTATTCTTAGTAGAGCTTAGATCGGCGAAAAGTTGCATTCATCAAAAACCCGTGAACATCATGGATAGAGAATGTAAGTCAACATTTAGCCTGATCTTATTCCCGTAGTTATGTTTGATGAAACTCGCGTATTATAATGGATTACACTTGTGAGTAAAGACCGAATGTGGAGGAAATACCCACGTGGCTTTAACTCTATAAGAAGTGAGTAGTAAGATGATCTTTGAGGACAAAGATCATGTTTAGGGGTAAATGCTGTGACAATCCGTCAATTTACGATTGATATTTTATTCTCAAATATTATTTGAAAATATTATTTTAATGTTACAATATGAACTCACTTATTTTTGGTAAGAAATTTGGATTTACGTCTTGAAGTAGCATCGACTACGTCTAAACCGGAGGATTCAACGTTACGTGCCTACGTTTACATACACCGTCTTTGGTGACAGTCCGACATTTTAGAAAATAAATTTATCCGTGAATATTATTTTGGAGTTTTAAATTTGTGTTGATTCATAAACTCACAAATTTACGAGAAGAGATTAGGACTTACGATTTTATTTTAACGTCCTTTACGACTAAACCGGAAACCCTAGGATTACGTATTTACGTTTTCGAACTCCGTTTTTGATGAGACAATTTTTATTAGATTCGTTTTGTAACGGTGATTCATAATTTATAAAAACGTTTTTCGTAAAACGACCCGAGGGCACGCAAATCGAGGAAACTAGAATCGAGGAGTACCCGTAAATAAATGGGATGAGACAAGTGGGACACTTGTCCCACCCCACTCCAAAACCGGCCAACACTAGCAACATATACCACTTTGGTGTCAAGTTTTTACTTAATAAACCTACACTTGTCCTTTGCTTACAATGTAAGCTAAGGCTTAGTCAAAACCATGAGCAACTTACCACTCATCTCATTTCCTACATGCAAACAACCCAAATTTCCTCTCTACTCTCTCTTGAGCCGTCCCATTTTCTCCACAAAAACACCATCATTGATCAAAATTTAACCATAAACATATGTTATAATTAACATATGTTAATCTCCATTCAAAAAGATGAAGATTGGTGCAACTTATAACATCCAAGGAGGAGTATTCATGGTGTCTTGGGGCTGATTTTCCACAAGGTATTCATGAAGATTGGTGGTCTTGAAGATGGTCATGGTTCATCACAAGTTTCCCCATCAAAAACCATGTCCAAGTCATAACCTACATCAACTTGGTGGTATAAAGATTGTCCTCCTCATCTTCTTGTTATTTTGATTATGTAAACATGTATTTTATTTCCTATTGTATATGTATATGATGATTATATGATGATAAAAATGTTATGTGGGGATTTGTTGTTGATAAACATGATTAAAAAGGTGAAAAACCATATGAAACAAGGTTAAAATCTTGGTTAAAGTTGATGGCTGTATAAAACAGTAAAGAACCATATGGTAAACTGATAAAATGATGAAGTATAATGGATTTACAGTAAGCTATGGGTCTTGTACACATGTGAGAGTTGGCCATGCAATGGAATCAAAGTAATGAGTGAGATATGATCAAAACAAGTTTAGGGTATAAATCTGAGGTTACTGTTTTGGACGATTTTTAGAAAATATTTAGAAGATGATTCAACAGTAGCTATAGAAGAGTTAAATGTAGCACATATCATGTAGTTTATGTGATAAAAACTTGAGCTTCTATCTCCATATATAACTCAAGATATGGCAGTTTTGGTGAAAGTAAAGATAAAAATCAGATTTTTGAAAATTAAAGAATAATACTATTATATAAGCACTCAAAATTATATTGTATAAAATGTAAAGTTAAAACCCACTAACTTATGGATTTTATTTATATAAGTATGTAAAAGGTTAAATAAGTGTACATTTTATAAAAATGGTAACTTGTTATGTTTTATAAGATGTAAAACTATAAACTTGATTTTTACGACTTTTTCGGCTATTGCCGTAAAATTAACGTTTTTCGCCAAATAAAACTTAGACGACCAAACCCGTCTAATGTAAAGTTTATAAAAGTCATATACTGATATATAAGTATCTAATACAAGTAAAAACTGATAAAACCCGAACTATAAGAAATACGGACATTTACGAGCTAATTAAGCATATTGGACTAATAATTGGACTAAACAAGATAAAAACTTGTAAAAAGAACTTATTGGGCTTAACCCATTTGGGCCCAACATGGAAAGTAAACATACTGATAATATAGGTATAAAAGGGATTAAAACAAGTTAAAGAACTTATAATAAGTTTATCGGACTTAAAACACGAAAATGGGTAAAACTAGTAAGCTAGTATAAAAGTTATCGACATATAACACTAAGAATGAGTAAACGAGAATATGTAAACCCACTTGATCATCATATATATATAATCATCATATGTATACATAATTGTTATTTTTATAAAGTCATTGGACAAACGTCTAAGACCGAGTATTATTTGTCTAGGTTTCCGTGATTGAAGCACGTACCGTACATCCGAATTGCCGATAAACCGCCTTCCCACATCAACGTGAGTTCATAGCCTCGCACTCTTTTAAATGTTTTTATAAATGTTTTATAAACCCGCGAGGGAGATAACATGTTAGTTTTTATAAAATTAGGACACCATTTGTCCCGATTGTTTGTTTATTGATTTTGGACCCGAATGATTGAATGACCCGATTGTATGACCCGATAAATGAATAAAGGACCCGATAGATGAAATTAAATGGATTATTAAAGTTAGGTTATGTCACTAAAAGTCCCATTAGCATGAATTGTGAACTACCGGGATTTGGTAGACGCTTGTGCATATGATAGTACTATTTAGGGACGATCACCACAGTTCGCGCCTTGACGGTTGATCCCCGTCGTGCCACATTGATTGGTAAGCGAATTTATGTATGAGAAGATTTCCATAGCGTGACCTTTGTGACGACACGCTATTTTAGATGGGCAAAATTGGTATCGGGTTAGCTACCCGTTTTGGTTTAGTAAGGTAACAATGTCATGCGGCTTGTAATAATCCAAAACTAACGAAATACTACTAGACGCTCCGAATTACGATGTATTGCCTGACTAGCAATACAGGGTCATACTATTGATATTATATTCGTGTTTTGGTTTTTATAACCATATTCATATAACAGTTTTATTTAATCTATACAACGTTGCAAAACGTATTGTATGGTGTTTTTAACGACAATGATTCGTATAATGATTTTTAAGGCAAATGCCTAGATTTTCGATAAAGATTTGTATAAAATGACTTTGGCTGTTTTATGGCCTATTAAAATGATTTGTACAAAATGATTTTCAGTAATAATTTTATACTGATATTATATTGATGGAATTTATTAAACTCTATGAATTCACTCGGCGTTATCGCTGACCTTTTCTTTTAACATGTTTTATCTCAGGTACTTGAAGGTAATTCTCGGGAAGACGACAAGAATTCATGGCCCGCACCTAAACTATATTTTCCATTCAAATACTTTGTAAAACTTTGTATAAAATGTAATGACTTGGGACCGATGTAACTTTGATATTTATGAATGGAAATGCTTTATAAATAAACGACGCGATTTTTATGTGTTGTCTATGATGTGAGTAATGTGCTATCCCGTAACACGAACTAGTATTCCGCTGTATTGAGTTGTATAAATTTGGGGGTGTTACAATAAAGCTTATTGTGGCGTTGATAGAAGTTTGTAACACATTTGACAAGTTCATAAAAGATGGGGGTGTTAAGCTGGCATACAAGGAAGTAACCTAGACCAGTGGTGGGGTGACACGTGCCCCACTCACTCTCTCCACCAATGAGGATCCACCATTTCTCCATGTCACTTTCCACTAAAAACCTGTTATAACTAATCTTGGATTAGTTTAATCCTTTGGCGCTTAACACCATTTTTAAAACCCAAATCAGATCAAACATGCTACTATTTACTCAAGAACACAAATTGGGTAAAATTGATTAAGCAACAATTATGCTTCCATCACCTCCAGAATTATGATTAGTAGTCTTCTAATCATAACCCAACTTCAAAAACCTTTGCCACGTCACTCATGTGCTCACATGATAAACCCTTGCTACACACTTTTGGGGATACTGCCAAAACCAGCCAGAGAATCAACCATCCAGAAACAAGCTTACACTTTAAGCTTTGTTTGAGCCCTTAGATCAAATTCCAACAGCTATCTCCTTCACATTGTATGCCTATATAAAGGCTTAGGGGTCCAACATTTAGTCTTTGCTTTCGATTTTTCCTTGGTTCAAGTTTCTGTAAATCCTAATTCTAAGTTAATGAAATTGAGTTTGAAATCTTGAAGAAAAGTCATTGGCCAATCTTATTTACTACTTTCATTTGTTATATGCTTGTTAGTTCTTGAAGTTCAAAACCTGTTTTCAAAAGAGGAGTGTGCAAAAGTTTGCATAATTCCTCATTTTCTTGATATTTCGCTAAGTCTTGTTCCAATCTTGGAATTCTTGGGCTATAGGGCTGATCATAGCATCCTAACTGAGTTGGTTAAGGTGTGGTGAGGCTTATAATGTGACAATCCGTCAATTTATGATTGATATTTTTATTCTCAATATTTAATTGAAAACATTATTTTAATGTTACAATATGAACTCACTTATTTTTGGGAAGAAATTTGGATTTACGTCTTGAAGTAGCATCGACTACGTTTAAACCGGAGGATTCTATGTCACGTGCTTACGTTTACATACACCGTCTTTGGTGACAGCCCGACATTTCAGAAAATAAATTTATCTGTAAATATTATTTTGGAGTTTTAAATTTGTGTTGGTTCATAAACTCACAAATTTACGAGAAGAGATTAGGACTTACAATTTTATTTTAACGTCTTTTACGACTAAACCGGAAACCTTAGGATTACGTATTTACGTTTTCGAACTCCGTTTTTGATGAGACAATTTTTATTGGATTCGTTTTGTGACGTTGATTCATAATTTATAAAAACGTTTTTCGTAAAACGACCCGAGGGCACGCAAATCGAGGAAACTAAAATCGAGGAATACCCGTAAATTAGTGGGATGAAACAAATTTACACTTTCCCCACCCCACTAACATGGGACGGCCAAACTAGCTACTCAACACATGATGTGTCAAGTTTACAAGCAACTAGCAACACTTGTTGCTAAAAGCGTACTTTGTAAGCTACATGTACATCAAAACCATGTAGCTAAACCACTTCCCACACACACACAACATGCAAACCACCATTTTCTCCCATCTCTCTCTCTAAATGCCGTCCCACCCTACACAAGAACACCCTCATTTGATCAAAAATCAACCACAAAATCTCATGTTATTCATATACATGTTGATGCCCTTTTGAAGCCCTATTGATTGGTGCAAGTTATAACATCCAAGGAGGAGTATTCATGGTGTCTTGGGGCTGATTTTCCACAAGGTGATCATAAAGATTGATGGTCTTGAAGATGGTGTTGGCTAAGCACAAGTTTCTCCATCAAAATCCATGCTTTGATCACAACCTACATCAAGTTGGTGGTATAAAGATTGTCCTCCTCAACTTCTTGTTATTTTGATTATGTAAACATGTATTTTATTTCCTATTGTATATATTTATGATGATTATATGATGATAAAAATGTTATGTGGGGATTTGTTGTTGATAATCATGGATAAAAAGATGAAAAACTATAAGTAAAAATGGGTAAATCTTGTTTAAATGATAGGCTGTACAAAAACAGTAAAGAACCATATGGTAAACTGATAAAATGATGAAGTAGAATGGATTTACAGTAAGCTATGGGTCTTGTACACATGTGAGAGTTGGCCATGCAATGGAATCAAAATAATGAGTGAGATATGATCAAAACAAGTTTAGGGTATAAATCTGAAGTTACCGTTTTGGACGATTTTTAGAAAATATTTAGAAGATGATTCAACAGTAGCTATAAAAGAGATAAATATAGCACATATCATGTAGTTTATGTGATAAAAATTTGAGCTTCTATCTCCATATAGAACTCAAGATATGGCAGTTTTGGTGAAAGTAAAGATAAAAATCAGATTTTTGGAAATTAAAAGTATAATAATATTATATAAGCACTCAAAATTTTAATGTATAAAATATAAATTAAAACCCACTAACTCATGGATTCTATTTACATTAATATATAAAAGGTGTAATAAGTGTATAAATGATAAAAATGGAAACTTGTTAAGTTTTATAAGTTATAAAACTATAAACATGATTTTTACGACTTTTTCGGCTATTGCCGTAAAATTAACGTTTTTGTTAAATAAAACTTAGATGGTTGGACCCGTCTAATGTAAAGTTTATAAAAGTCATATACTGATGTATAGGTAACTAATACAAGCAAAAACCGATAAAACCCGAACTATAAGAAATACGGACATTAACGAGCTAAGTAAACATATTGGACTAATACTTGGGCTAATAATTGGACTAAATAAGATAAACACCCATAAAAAGAACTTATTGGGCTTAACCTATTTGGGCCCAACTTGAAAGTGTATGTACTGATAATATAAGTACAAAATGGATTAAAATAAGTTAAATAACTTATAATAAGCTTATTGGACTTAAGACACGTAAATGGGTAAAACTAGTAAACTAGTATAAAAGCTATCGACATATAACACTAAAATGAGTAAACGAGAATATGTAAACCCACTTGATCATCGTATATATATAATCATCATATGTATACATAATTGTTATTTTTATAAAGTCATTGGACAAACGTCTAAGACCGAGTATTATTTGTCTAGGTTTCCGTGATTAAAGCACGTACCGTACGTCCGAATTGCCGATAACCCGCCTTCCCATATCAACGTGAGTTCATAGCCTCGCACTCTTTTAAATGTTTTTATAAATGTTTTATAAACCCGCGAGGGAGATAACATGTTAGTTTTTATAAAATTAGGACACCATTTGTCCCGATTGTTTGTTTATTGATTTTGGACCCGAATGATTGAATGACCCGATTGTATGACCTGATAAATGATTAAAGGACCCGATAGATGAAATCAAATGGATTATTAAAGTTAGGTTATGTCACTCAAAGTCCCATTAGCATGAATTGTGAACTACCGGGAGTTGGTAGACGCTTATGCATTTAATAGTACTATTTGGGGACGATCACCCCAGTTCGCGCCTTGACGGTTGATCCCCGTCGTGCCACATTGATTGGTAAGCGAATTTATGTATGAGAAGATTTCAATAGCGTGACCTTTGTGACGACACTCTACTTTAGATGGGCAAATTTGGTATCGGGTTAGCTACCCGTTGTTGGTTTAGTAAGGTAACAATGTCATGCGGCTTATAATAATCCAAAAACTAACGAAATACTACTAAACGCTTCGAATTACGATGTATTGCCTGACTAGCAATACAGGGTCATACTAATGATATTATGTTTGCGTTTTGGTTTTCATAACCATACTCATATAACGATTTTTATTTAACTTTATACAACGTCGTAAGACGTATTGTATGATGTTTTTACGACATTGGCTCGTATAATAATTTTTAAGGCAAATGCCTATATTATGATTTCCGATAAGGATTTGTATAAAATGACTTTGGCTATTTTATGGCCTATTACAAAGATTTGTATAAAATGATTTTGGCTATTTTACGGCCTATTACAATGATTTGCACGAATTGATTTTTGGTACTAATTTTATACCAAAGTTATATTGATGGAATTTATTAAACTCTATGAATTCACTCGGCGTTATCGCTGACCTTTTCTTTTAACATGTTTTATCTCAGGTACTTGAAGGTAATTCTCGGGAAGACGACAAGAATTCATGGCCCGCACTTAAACAATATTTTCCATTCAAATATTTTGTAAAACTTTGTATGAAATGTAATGACTTGGGACCGATGTAACTTTGATATTTATGAATGGAAATTCATTATTATTAAAACGACGCGACTTTTAAGCGTTGTCTATGATGTGAGTAATGTGCTATCCCGTAACACCAACTAGTCTTCCGCTGAACTGAGTTGTATAAATTTGGGGGTGTTACAGTTTGGTATCAGAGCTCTCCTTATAGAGAACGAAAGATTTTTAAAACCAAGGTTTTGAATAAAACATTTCAAAATCTTTTAACTAAAAACATTTTTCTAAAAATGTCTAAAAATCTTTTGACTATAACGGTGCCGAAGAATTCCCGAGTTACAGACAAGGCCAGACTGAGAAGTGTTATTTTAATATGTATATAACTTGGATTATATATATATATATATATACATATGATGTAATTTGATCACTTGATTGTTTTATGATTATTTTGATATTTATACGAGGTATTTATACGACGTAGATTGTCACAATGTACCCTAAATCCCCCTAGTAAATTAATCGAAGATATTCTCGTAGGAATTCTAGCTATCCTAGATCTAAACCAAGTTGTGGATATCTATGATCCCGACAAATGGTTGATATTCGTAGAAGTGTAGATATTAGTTGGTTGTGATATTGAAAAAGAATTGGCGAGATTAAATCTGATATCGATGTCATGATGATCTTTTCTTATAGAGTGGAGTGAGACAAAACGTTACCACCTAGAAAGATGTCATCTGATTCATTGTCACCCAATTCTTAATTTGAAATCGAAAGGGTGAATGTTGCACTTGAGGCTTGTAGAAAAGCTAAATGAGATCCGGTGGTCTAATATGGTGGTAAGTGGTGGTGGAAGCCATTGATGGCTTAGAGAGAGAGAAAGAGAGGTTGAGAGTAAAAATGTGTGTGTTCCCAAATGAACAAAATACAATCAACACCCCTCCTTGGAAGCTAAGGAGGGGTATATATAGTCACACACACAACCTAAACTATACAAAGAGCCTAGTCTAGTCTAAATGTGCGTGACTATGATAACTAACGGGAATTCTTAAATGTCGTCACATAAAGTGAGTTTCCAACAATCTTCCCCCATGGGACGACGTGTAGAATTCCTTACAATATTCTTCCTAACAAGTACAAAATAATTAAGAACAAGAGCTTTCATGAAGCATCCAATGCTGATGAAGTCTTCTGAGGCCTTCGTCTTCAAAACGACTCATCTTTAAAGTAACTTGTAGAAGAAATACTGTAACGGCACGAGCTAAGTAACCGATACACTTCTGGTTAAGGAGAAGCTTCTGAATTAGCTTCCCCTAATTCATGCCACGTAAACTTGATGTAGAAGCATTTTAAATAGCTTCCCCCAAGTAGATCAACAACTTCTCTTCTCACGCTTGAATAATTCTTCTGAATTTTTCTTCCCCTAAGAGTTCAAGTTATGCATACCAGAAAGAATCATGACACTTCTTCCCCCACATAGTTGAAGAAGGTAAATCAATCCCAATTATGAAGCTCAAATACTGAAGTGGACACTTTATCCCATTCATGAAGTTGACATCGTAACACCAGAGTCAATTAAGTCCCGGAAATGCACACGTCTTCTTCCGGAGATGCACCAGAGTCAATTAAGTCCCGGGAATGCATATAGGATAATGATGATGTTTAATTGCAACAATCAAACAATTAAACCTCGAATCAGTAGTGTACCGTTTAGAGATTGATAACGACACGAGTTAAAACACTGATTTTCTCTGCGGCTATGACAAAAGTCATCCCGGAATATCTTCAAATCAAAAGAAGGTATGAAGTTCATCATGTGTACTCGTTGTGCGTTCAATGTGTCTTCTTCTTCCCCCTTGATGGTTTCGAAACTCGGAACCATCAATAAATTATACGCACATGAACCTGAAATCTCGTGAGAATAATAAGTAAGCTGAATTATATATTTGTGAGAATCAGCTGTTGATCGAAAATCTCTTCTCATAAATTCTCCAAGGCCACCTTTACCAACCCACGTGAAAGCAATTTGAAGTGACCACTGAAAGAATGAACCAGATACGTCAAACATGAAGCTGAATAAAAATCCTTCGATCTTGTAACTTAAGCTTGCACTATTGTTGAATGAAGAACGGTGGAGAAATCTCTAAGTACTCAATGCATCACTGAAGAAGTCTATAAGCACAACACCTCTTGAAATTATCCACGTCGACTAAACGCGTGACAGTGAGTACAACAATGTAACCCCTTTAAGTGATAGTTATCCGAGTCATCAACCATCCACCCCGAACCCGGAAACCAGATAACCAAGTCTTCATTCTAGGATTAAGCACGAGCAAGTTATCTAGTAAAAGATAAAATAAATACACGCCTTCGAAAAATCCGTCTTCAACGTCACGTAATTAATACCCGATCAAACAAAATATGTAGCCACTAAAAATCGCCCATTTTTCTTGGTCTCGTCTCAAATAAATCCTCGTCACATTTGTCACTTCATTTTGTCGCGTCACATTTCTCGTCACCCCAGCAGTGTCAAGAAAAAATTAAAGAACCACAAATGCAACAAAAAAACTACAAATTCAAAAAAGGAATTTGTTTGTTTGGGCATCCATTCTCCTTAACAATGTCTCGTCACTTTTGTCTCGACCCGATGTCACAATGAAATCCCGACAATATTCACAAAATTTTTATTCAAAATAATCAATTGTGAAATAAAACTTGTAAATATTGTGTGTTGAAACAAACTTGCGGCCCAACCATTTGAAAACAAAAGCCCATGTTTATCAAGGAAAAACGAGTGTCCAACAATTCATAGGACCAGCCCATTCATCCAAGACCCGATTCGAGTGTCATGGCCCAACAATTTGAAAACAATGTGAAACCCGGTCCAAGACATGTAGATAAATAACTTTCACTACCCTAAATCAACTCACAGATAACCTAACCCTTCACATAGATTACTCCGTCCTTCTCTCCTAAATATCCTCTCACGAAACCTCATCTTCTCCCAATACACCTCGAATCCTCCGTCCCTTCCAATCCTTTTGTCACACAAACCAAACAAAAATCATCTCCAAATCTCATCTTAAATGCAGAATCACGCCTCCCATCTCAACATAATCAAAACTCAATCACCAGAATAAAATCTCAATCTTCATCGATCAATAGAAGTTAAATAAACCGCAATATCAGCATATTTTCTTCGATAAAGAACATACCCACGAAGAACTAAAAGTTCTTAAGGTTTCAAGAACTCATTGAGATCTAAGGTAGGTTGCATGTTGTTTTAATTCGTTTTGAGTTTGAAACGAAATGAAGAACTGATTAAAACATGCATGTTTTAAATCATTCTTAAGATTTCGTATATTAAAATGGATCAGTGATGACATAAGTTCAAACATACTTGGTCTAAATATCGTTTGTGAGTTTGAACAAATCTGAGATCTATGATTAATGTTGTTGTTTGAGTCTAGATGAGTTATTTTTTAGTCCGAGTCTTAGGTTGGAATGGGGAATTAGGAGACGATGGGATAGGATAGTTCATGGTGTTGAGGTGATAAAAGGTTGGTTTGTTAAATTGTGTTCGACTCAGTGAGTGAAACTCAGTTGGGTTGACTGAGTCAATGAAGAGTTATGGTCGACTCAGTGAGTGATCTGAGTCAACTCGGTAATTACCGAGTTGACTCGGTTGGGGTGATTTTGGTTACACAAGTTTTTAACAAAACCAGTCCAATCGGAATGACATACAGAAAGTCCAATCGGAATGTTTGTTTTATGAGTCATAAATTATGTCCTACAAGTGAATCCCATCGGAAAGTCAATCGGAAAGTCATCGGAATTAAGCATACACCCCCATCGGAATGACCAATCCGAAAGTCCAATCTGAATATTCAAACGGAAAGACCAATCTGAAAGTCCAATCGGAAAGGCAATCTGAAACCCAATCTGAATGTGCAATAGGAAACCCAATCTGAATATCCAATCTGAAAGTTCAATCGGAAAGGCAATCTGAATGTCAATCGGAAACCCAATCTGAAAAGGGTTTTGAAGGACCCGAAAAAGGTGGATCTGCATATTTGTCCTTATCTATCTGCATAAACCCAGAAAGATAAACCCAGAAAGATTGACCAAAATTGTATGACTTTGACCATGAAGATTGATGAAACCGAGACACAAATAGATATGATAAGACCCAAAAACGTGTGACTGATTGGACAATGGGACAAAATAATAAGACGTGACCCAAAAAAATTTTGTGACAATGGACAGAACTATTATAAACGAGACACAAGAAATAAAATAGACCACCAAATCGCATAAATAAACACGATCCAAGGATAGAACCGAGGCTCTGATGCCAAATGTAGAAAAGCTAAATGAGATCCGGTGGTCTAATATGGTGGTAAGTGGTGGTGGAAGCCATTGATGGCTTAGAGAGAGAGAAAGAGAGGTTGAGAGTAAAAATGTGTGTGTTCCCAAATGAACAAAATACAATCAACACCCCTCCTTGGAAGCTAAGGAGGGGTATATATAGTCACACACACAACCTAAACTATACAAAGAGCCTAGTCTAGTCTAAATGTGCGTGACTATGATAACTAACGGGAATTCTTAAATGTCGTCACATAAAGTGAGTTTCCAACAAGGCTGTAATTGGAACCATTACCCAAAAGCCTCATGCCACTAATACCTTTTCGAGAAGTCTAATTGAATGTATGAGTCATCTCATACTAGTGACTCATTTGATAATTATTGTTGTAAGAGCTATAGGATTGGAAATTAAGTATTGTTTATATTGAGATTTTATTGCCCTTGCAAAAGTCTAAGAATAAGATTGAAAGTATTGGAATATGAGATTGTTAAGAGGAAGTCGATAAGTTTTGTGAATGAATTATAAGGTTTTAATTGATTGTAGGTTTGTGTTAAGGGTTGTTCCTAGGCCAATGTCCACTAATGAGGATGCCCAGTGTCCAAGAAATTAATTGAAGAAATCTTCTTCTGAATTGAGACCGATGGATCTTCTGGGACATGTGGAACACCTAATGACTCTTGTAGATTAGTATTCATTGTGGTATCTTTTAAATATCCCTGACTTAACTGAGATATCAGTTGTTAGGATGAGTTCTGAGAATTGTATGACATAGTGACACGTAATGTGTTACGGTACAATTTTGACTTGTTTGTGATTAATGAAAAGACTACCTTTGATTAATAAATTCTACATGTATCGATGTTATCTATCTTTTCTTGCTTGTCTCTAATGTTCGCATTAGTGATGCAATCATTGAACAAGTACTCATATTGATTGAGTTACGTTGTGGATTATTCTTTTGAGTGCCATCGAGGTCATGAACCTCATGATTATTTGGCTAAGCTCATTTCCTATCATATCGTAGTTAGTTCTCGGTGAACAACTCTTCATCACTCTTTTGCAGATCACACATTATTTTTATAAAGTTAAAACGGTATCCTTTGAGAAAATTTAATTTTCATCACAATAAGGATTATTCAAAGTGAGAATTATAAGTGATTGATATCAAAATGAAGTTGTTTATGAAAAGCTTTGGAAACTTAATTGTTTTCATAACAAAGAAAATCTTTGTAAATTTATTCTTGATTCTTATCTAAGAATTAAGCATGAAAATGATTTTACTGTAAACATGGATGATAAAATTTTGACGAACTGAGTATTGCATCGTTAATCTTGAAATTGTATATAGTTGCGCGCCTACATACAATTTGGAATGGACCATGCAAGACTGACTAGTAGTCACCATAAAACTGATTAATAAACACTACATTCTCTTTAAAGGTTATGAAAGATTAAATTTTATGAGATCTACAAGAAGTGAAAAATAGGGACATAATGTTAGAAGACATCTACATATGTGCCCGTGCCATCTATTCTTCTGAGTCAAATTTACTCATCTGTGGAAATTGTCTTATTTGACAATTGACAATTCTTTCTTGTCCAATTCTCCCGTAGTGAGATTCTTAGGAAAAGTATTTGATTATCGAGTGTTGATACCCGACTGGATGTATCGACATTCCTATCATTTCTTTTGATTTGATTTCATTTGAATGACCTGGGTAACGATCTGAGGAGCTTTCGAATGCGTACTCAAATTATGAAAACATGGGATATATTCATATTCATTAAATGTTTTCGTCTGTATCTGATTTGTAATTCTCCCGCGTAGATTATGCGTTGACCTTACTCTTTTAAGGTAGTTATGTCTCCTGATATCCTTGAACTTGTGAAGGATTATGAGTTATTATTAGTCTTTTGAGAGGTTCACATCTTATCAACGGTAATAAAACTGGAAAGTTGGTAATACCGGTAGAATGGATTGATTGATTATGACATGACGACATTGTCTTAATTGATGGGAACTCGGATAGAATTCCCCAAAATGATAAGATGTTGATTATCAAAAGTGATCTAAATAATTCTTGACGGATGCCCGTATCCTGCATTTAGACTTGAGATTATACCGTGAATGGTTGTGAACTAGTTATAGATATTGTAATCTAGAAGAACCTAATATGAATATACTAAAAGATGTTTATGTTATCTGAAACTTTAGTAAGTATTTGTTGATGATGAATTACCTGGACCTTCGCCACTAAGGCAAGTTAAATTTGGTATTGATTCTATTCCCGGTGCTGTACCTGTGGCTTGTGCACTGTACGTCAGCACCATCTGAATTTAAGGAATTACCGTACAACCGAGAGAGTTGTCGGAGAAAGATTTTATTATACCAAGCCTGACATCCTGAAGAGCTATGGTGTTATCTTTCCTTATATTTATAGATTACTGTGACTGAGTAAATTGACAATCGAAAACGATATCCATAACTCGAAATGGAAGAATTGTTCGATCATTTACAAGGTTTTTGATCCTTAGCATGGTTATCATCAACTTCGCATCTGCGAAAAGGATTATCTATTCCAATCATTACATCCCGAACTTGTGATGAACATTATGAGTTTTACGTGATGTCGTTGGGATTGACCAATGCACATGTAGCATTCATAAATTTGGTGAATCACGTGTATAGGCTGTAATTTGATAACTTCATGCTTGTGATCATTAAGGATCATTTGTTTGTTTATAAGAATAAGAATGGAGTTAATAATTAATTATAGATTGCTCTGAATTGGCTAAACAATGAAAACATGTACCTTCAATATTTAACATAAGACTTAGGACTTAATCCTTTATATGATTTAACCGTGTGATTAATAGATAATGGAAGCTATATTGACTTTTCAAAGATTAGAACCATTAACGCTTAGGGATTAAAAACTTAATCCTTTACATAAAATGACCATTGGATTAATAATGGTAAGATGTATGCATATAGACTCTTCAAAAATTAAGAGCCCTTTTACGACTTTGGATTTTACCAAAAAGAAATGGAAATATGTTTTGACAAATGTTTTAACAAAGGATTTTAAGGGATTATTCCCTTATACACAAACCATTTAACTAAACTTCTGTTTAGGGGTAAATGTTTGTGTATACCTCAAGATAACTTAAGAAGGAATGAGTAAAACCATTTATACCATAACCTGAAAACTTAAAACGACAATTTTTGCTTTTCAAACTAAGAAAACTTTGACCAAAGTATAAATAAAGGTTTTTCGAACATTTACGAATCTTATTAAATATTTTCGATAAATCAACAAAAATCTTGTTAATTAAATTCAAATTTATTTTGAACATTTTATATAATTGGTCGAACTAAGAAATTTAAAACTTTTACGTTTACGTTTCATAAAAATTGAAAATTTATTATTTAATTAGTTGTAATAATTATCGACGCTTTAAACGTCGGATCGAGTAAAACGGATAAAAATGATAGATGAGACGAAACTGAAACTTAGAAAATATGAAGAAAGTGAATGTAATTACTGACGCATAATATAGAAAGAATATCTGAGTGAATTGTGAACATGATAATTATAACATCATGAGAGATGAATATAGATACTGACATATTATATAAAAAGGATAAAGAACCAATTAGGACATGCTCCATAATAATGAAGGTGAAATTGCCGAACAATATAAAAATAGCCGACGATTGTAAAAAGAGATAATATAAATAATGAAAGGTTTCACGGCTAATGTGAACCATTAGAATTAAGAAGCCGATGGCGTTAAATGTATAAAAGACCGCATATGATTGTCTAAATATGTAGGATTATGAGATATAGTTATGTTGGAATTTGTAAGTATAAGTATTATATGTATGTCATTTTTGACTAAAAATATCTTTGTCTGAAGAGTTGTACTGATGATAAATTATGAAGGCAGATATCGCCTCATACATTAGTAAACGTCTAGCTATTGCAAAGGTCATCATATGAATTTGATCCGATTTGGGTCACCGTCGACAGACTGACCAAATCTGCTAATATCATTACCGTTAATGATAAATGCAAAGGAGTTATGTAAACATAGTGTGCTTGTATCGAACATCTTTATCAAGATCCTCGCTTCGCATCGAATTTCTAGAGATTTGCTGAGAAATCATTGAGAACGAACATTGATGAGAGTACTATATACCACCCCAAATCGAAGGGACGAGGTAAAGTAACGATACAAAGTAATATAAGTGTTGTTTTATGTTTGAATGATCGACCTTTCGTAATAGACCGTATAATCGTTTTCCTTTGGAGAGCTTATCATTGATAATCATCATGTTAGGATTGAGATCGAATCTTGTTAGGATCTAAATCTTAGAGCATATGTAAGCAGGAATTGAGATGAAGACACCCGACATACACCCATTGTGTGTTGGACATGTCTCTTAGGTTTAAGGTTTCCTATGATGGCGAACCTATCCTTGCAAAATACCCGACCCGCGAGATCTGAAATGATTGTTGAATTTAGGATTTGATTATTAACTGCTGATAGTGGGCAAGAGGTTATGTGAATGTGAAATGTAGATCTTGAAGTGCCAAACGGGTAGCAAAGTTATGCCACAATTTTTAAACTTGGAAAAAAATGAATTCATGATCTGACAAATCATGGGATACAAGTCCCCGTTGTATGGGACCATAGAGATGATGTAAAAAGATTGGTTTGAAAGGCATATAAGTTGGATCAACCCTAGGACTTCAAAGACTGCGTGAATTATGTTTCGTAAATCAAACTTGATGGAATATCTATCAAGTGAAATTCTGATTGTTCTTAGTAAAGCTTAGATCGGCGAAAAGTTGCATTCATCAGAAACCCGTGAACATCATGGATAGAGAAAGTAAGTCAACATTTAGCCTGATCTTATTCCCGTAGTTATGTTTGATGAAACTCGCGTATGATGATGGATTACACTTGTGAGAAAAGACCGAATGTGGAGGAAATACCCACATGGCTTTGACTCTATAAGAAGCGAGTAGTAAAGTAAGATGATCTTTGAGGACAAAGATCCTGTTTAGGGGTAAATGCTGTGACAATCCGTCAATTTATGATTGATATTTTTATTCTCAATATTTAATTGAAAACATTATTTTAATGTTACAATATGAACTCACTTATTTTTGGGAAGAAATTTGGATTTACGTCTTGAAGTAGCATCGACTACGTTTAAACCGGAGGATTCTACGTCACGTGCTTACGTTTACATACACCGTCTTTGGTGACAGCCCGACATTTCAGAAAATAAATTTATCTGTAAATATTATTTTGGAGTTTGTTAGAAATACGTTTTTACGTATTTATGAAGGATCGGTCGCTCCAACGATAATTATGTAATGGGCTCGTGATCTATTTAATTATTGTATAGTCCATATAGCCCACATGTAGGGTGGGCTATATATAACCCCTCCTAGCATGTTAGGAGGGGGTTGTTGATTACCATTTGACACTAATCATTATTCCATCTTTTCTTTCTCTCTCTACATTTCCCCTTTTCTCTCCTTTCTCTCTCTAATCCTTCATCTCTTTCCTTCATTTCTTTATGTTTATCATCTAAATCAACCAACCTAATCCACCAAATCAATCACATAGAATAGGCCATTAATTACGTAGACCTTCAATTGGTATCAAGAGCCTTGGTTAGTTTGGTTTATTCTTGTTTTATTTCTTTTTGATTTTGGTGGGTTTTGATTTAATCATGCTTAAATCATAAAAAGTTTGTATTTTTTTTATAAAAAGTTTGTGTTTTTATATGTTAAATCATATCAAATCTTCAAATTTACTTACTTTTTAGATAAAAAAATCACAAATTTTTATATAAAAATTAATTTTTTTTAATATAAAACCTTAAAAAGTTTGTGTTTATAAAAAAGTTGGTGTTTTTTAAAAAAAAAAAAAAAAAAATCACAAATTTTTTTTATATAAATCCTTCTATTTTAGTTATTTTTTTTGTTTGTTTAAATCAATTTTTTATTATTTTTTATCAGTTATATCCTTTTAATCAGTGTTTTATTTTAATCAGTTTTCAGTTATTATTATCCGTTTATCAGTTTTCATCAATTTCATCCTTTTTTATTTTTTTAATTTTTTACCAATTTCAATTTCATCATTTTTGTCAAGTATTGTCCAGTTGTCCAGATTGTCCAGTTGTCCAGTATTTTTTCCTTATTTTTAATCTATTGGGTCTCAGTCCTTCAGTCCTGCTGTCCAAAATCAAGGTTTTTGGTGCAAATTCAGTCCTGCTGTCCAAAATCAAGGTTTTTGTCCAAAATCAAGGTTTTCGAGTGAGCCAAAAGTTCCGGGTGAAAGAACTTCCGGACCAAGAAGTTCCGGATCAAGAAGTTCCGAACCAAGAACTTCCGAACCAAGAACTTCCGGATCAAGCCAGAAGTTCCGGATCAAGAAGTTCCGGATCAAGAACTTCCGAACCAAGAACTTCCGGATCAAGAAAAAAGTTCCGATTCGGAACTCTTCCGAATGAAGCCCATTCAAACATAACGGGCAAATCCTCGTCTTTCAAAAAGACTCATTCCCTCATTCCCTCTCTGACTAACTCTCGAACCACTCCCTCACTCTTGAACACACACCCTCAACAACTGACACCCTCACCTTTCTCTCGGTAAAACCGACTCACCTCAACAGACTGACAATCACACACCCAAGACTCTCTCGACTGACAATCACTCACCCAAGACTCTCTCGACTCGCACTCACAATCACACAAACACAAACAACCCGTCACAAACACCCTCACCAACATCAACAACACCCTCGAAAAACTCTCTCTTTTTACCCTCACCCAAAACTCTCGTCCCCACTCACCCTCTCGTCCCCAAACCACCAACCAGACTCGACAACCTAGACTCAAACAACATCACCTCTATTTTTAAAACGACACCACACTAACTCACCATTAATTTGACTCGACCCTCACACCCTCGACCTTAACCCCCTCATATACCCTCGATTATTACCCATCCACTCTCGACTCTCCCACACCACAAAGACCCGGCACAAACATCAACAACCACGACTCAAATACCCCAACCCCGAAACAAACATCGACACACTCACTCTCTCCTTTTGACTCGACACCAATACTCAACCCCTCACCCTCTCGTTACAACTATCGACACTTTATCACAACAAACACCCTCATCAAACCCTCTCATACAAATCTCTCATCCTCTCATCACCAACCCACCACCGATTCATCCTCGACTCACAAGACAGAAAGACTCGTACAGTAGAGAGAGAGACTCAAACCAACATTAATTAATCAGAGAAGAGTACCTACCCGAGACCATAAGGATGATCTTGAAGAAAAACTCATCTTGGTGATAACAAGTAGAGGATCTTTTGAGGGGCGGAGATAACAAGGTTAACCATATGAAGAGAAATAGTTGTGTTTAAGTTTCTGTTTTGTGAAGTGAGAGAGAGAGAGAGATTTGATATTTGTGAGAGAGATTGACTTGGGCGGATATATCAAGACAGCTAGTGGGGCGGTGGAACGCTTGTTATTGGTCCACGTGTGCTAGACGGAGGAAACAAGGGGATACACAGATTCATTTTTTTTAGCCACGTTTATAAACATTAAATATCAACGCCATTTACAACATTTAAACATTTATAGTTCATTTATAAACATTTTTTTGTTATAAACATTTATAGTTCATTTACAACATTTAAAAGTTAATTTTTAAAAGTTTATTTATTTTTTTTAGTTAAATTAATCCTTTTTCTTTTAAAATATCACATTTTATTTTAAAAATATCACATTTTATTTTTTTTGTATTTTTGTCACTTTTATATTTTTATTTTGTCACTTTTATATTTTTAGCATTTTGGTTAGTAATTTTTGGCAAATCGTGTTAAGCGGGTATTTTTTTTTAAAAAGTTATCGTGAAAAATTTTTGACGGGTTATCGTGACGAGTTATAGTGACGGGTTAACAGTTTTGTGGCCGGATTTAAAGACAAACGTGACGAGTCAAAGTGACGAGCTTCATTTATACCATCCATCGAGGAATTCTCAGTATTATTTACGGGTCTTTCGTTTTAATCGATCTTTAATGGATTCGTTCGATTCGACATGTCAAAAGGGAGAGTTGTATTTAAGGCAAAACGAAGTTAAGAACAGTGGCATCACCTCCTTTCAACTACTCCAGTCTCATCTTATCACTCTTTCGGGGATTCAAGGAGGGAGAGAATTTGTGACAATCTTTGGACAAGATCGTCATATATTCATCGACTCCATCTTTACTGCTTTGACCCAACTCGCCGAGCAACTCAATCATGGAAACTTTAATCACTCTGCATCGGTACTTGCCTATAAGGCTCTTGTGACACACCTCACGCCTTTCCTCCAATTTAATATCATCAAGCCTGAAAGTTCAATGATTTGCCAATCGTTTCTTCGAGATACACATACCGAGCTTCGAGTTTTCCGTGATACGATTTTGAAACTCATGTCATCGGTCTCGTCTTCGATATATCAAAGATCACAACTTCAGCAAGTGTATGTTAATGGAGTGCAAGACTCTTCGATGCAAGAGGAACCTGGTCATACGGTTGACAACTTGGAGCCTAAAGATGGCAAGAGCACGGAATCAGGAGCACAACATGATACCAGTGGTACGTCAGGGAATGTTCACGAGATTTCTCTTGATGACACCTTACCCATTTATGACGAAGAGCCTGCAAACATGGTACAATGTGATGTTGGTTATGATGTATATGCTGATGACATGCCGCATATTGAGCATTCTGAACCTAATTATGACAAACATGGGATGGACAAGAGTGATAGAAATACCACTTATGATTCATCCGATGTGAGTCATAATGGGGGAGAAAGTGTCCAAAATGCTATAGTTCATCATGATAAATGCTTTATAACTGCCTCGTTAACTGATTCTGATTCCAAGATTAAAGAGCTCGAAACGATCGTAGCTCGGCAATCTAAAGATCTTGAGGATGCCAAACTTGAATTTTCTAAGAAAACGGACAAATTTGAAACATACTTTGAAAAACTTGAAAAGTCAAACATTGTTCTTGAAAGAAAATTGGATCAAACTGTTCTAGATTCTAAAGCTGAAAAGGATAATCTTTTGAAACAAATTCAACTGCTTGAATCTAAGTTGGCATCCCAAGATAACTTGCTCAAAGAAAATGAAACATTAAAGTTCCAAGTACAGGAAAAGGTTTTTGCTATAGCTGCGTTGAAAAACGAGTTAAGGAAAAGTAAAGGACCTAGTGTGGACACTAAGCTTGAAAAACCATCAATCTTGGGGAAACCGCCTACAAATCAGTTCGTCAGACAACCGATTGTCAGACAACCTACTGCATTTAGATCCGAGCGACCAGAATCCTCGAGACCGCGGTTTGCCTCCCAAGTTGATTTGGTTCATCTTATTAGACCAGTCACTCCAGCAACTAGGCCCAATGTGATCACTCCAGCTTTAGCAAGACCAAATCATATGATTGCCTCTAGTTTCCCTAAAAATACCAAGACCACGTCTAGAACTAGTTCAACTGATGTGCGCCATGATTTTGGTCAAAGGGAAGCTATTCAAAAGACACATGTAAGAGATAGCAATGTCCAACCTAGTCAGATGCCTTCTAGATTACTCAACACTGCTAACCGTAGCATGTCATCTCCTAGGAGCGTCGATCAATCATCTAGGAATTACTCGGACATTAAATATGCTACTTGTAAAACATGTAGAAAATGTGTCTTTACGGCAAATCATGACTCCTGTATCAAGAAATTACTTAATGAGGTGAACTCCCGTGCTAGACTTAAATCCCAGTGGGTCGCTAAAATCAAACCCGTTGGTAAAATGTGGCGCCCCACTGGTAGATCTTTCACTCTTGTAGGAAACGAGTGCCCTTTAACTAGGATAGTCTCTGATTCTACTAAGACTACTAGGGAGGAAATTGCAAAGGATGATACATCACTTAAGCCTGAACTTAAGATTTTCTATAAAAGGAAACGTTTGCCAACTAAGACAAGTGAATCATCCCCTCAGGCCACCTCTGACACAAGAAAAGAAAACCGTGAACCCCCACGTGCTTCTAAAATAGATATCTCTAACCCATGCAAAAGTATACAAACTCCTAATGAGAATGCAGGTACCAAAGTTGATGTTCCAAAAGAACAAAGCGGTCCAATCGTTGTATACCGTTCAACTAAGGACACTCTCAGAGTTTGGTTGCTAAAGAAGCAGATATCAGAGAAACTAGTATCTCAGGGGATTCATGGTTAAGCTGCACACTAAGGACTTACAGTCACATAACAGACTGTAACTCGATCTCCAAAGAAAGGAAAGTTCATCCCGATGATGACTTATCCTAAAAACGAGAAATTCATTTTTCTCGGGCATGAGCTTATGTTAAAAACATTCCACGTTTTTTAAGCTCATGCACTAGGACTTACAGTCACATAACAGACTGTAACTCGATCTCCAAAGAAAGGAAAGTTCATCCCGATGATGACTTATCCTAAAAACGAGAAATTCATTTTTCTCGGGCATGAGCTTATATAAAAAACATTCCAAGTTTTTAAGCTCATGCACAATGGTTTATCATTAAATATCAGATGGTAACCCGTGCTTCAAATAAAGGAAAGTTTATCGCCGATGATAAACTTATCCTTACAACGAGAAATTAAATTTTCTCGGACACGAGCTTACATTAAAACCATTCAAAGGTTTTAAGCTCGTGTATAAGACTTACAGTTAAATGTCAGACTGTAACTCGAACTTCAAATAAAGGAAAGTTTATCATTAATGATGAACTTATCCTCATAACGAGAAATTCAATTTTCTCGGTCATGAGCTTGTCTTAAAACATTCGAAGTTTTAAGCTCAGAAAGGAAAGTGTATCTTTTAAATAAGAGAACTTTTCCTCATAACGAGAAATTAACATTTCTCGGTCATGAGCTTTCCGTTAAAACAGTCAAAGTTTTCAAGCTCATGAAAACGACTTCTAAGTAAATGTCAGCTTAGGACTCGTCCTTCAGATAAAAGGAAAGTTTATCGCCGATGGTAACTTATCCTTAACAACGGGAAGTTCACAACTTCTCGGACTTGAGCTCGCTTTTAAGATATTCAACATCTTAAGCTCAAGTAATTGTTTTTCAAAACTTTGAACACAATTTTTCGAGAATTTCTCAAAAGGTTTTTCTAAATCTTTCAAAATTGTGTGTTCAAAAACGTTTTGATAAAACGAGCATGTCTTCTGGAATCGATAATATTTGCGAACCTAGAAATGTCATTCAATAATGACACGGGGTTGTAAATAAAGTTCGAGCAGAAGTTCAAACTTTTAAAACATGCTCAAAATGGTTTGCTATTATTTCAGATAGCAACCCGCTTTTCATAATCAAGTCAAGCATTTCACCGGAAAGCTTTGACTCAACAACGGGAAATAATTTTCTCGGGGACGTGACGAGGTGACCAGCATTCGTGAACAAGAACCATGTGAATCTCTCATATGATGTTCTCCATCTTTCAGGTCCAACCTCGTATATTGCTAATCTTGTGTATACATTATCATATATGATCTTTGCACGTGATAAATACCTTACACTTGTGTTTAAAAGGTATTTAATTTACGTTTCAAGTACACCCTCATTAATTTGAGGGGGAGCTTGTTAAATTCATGAAGATAATTGGATTTGTATTTTTCTTCCCAAATTTTCTTAAAATGCTATTAAATCAATTGATATTAAAAACATCGATTGGGTTAATATTTTTAATATGGGGGAGAAAATGTGATTTAATATGGGAAATGATCAATCACAAATGGTTTGACTTAACGTGTTAGCTCATCCCGACATGTGCGAAATGTTTTCGAATATCGTAGCATATGTTAAGGGGGAGCAAAATGGATTTGCACTTTAAAAATGGATTTCATGGTGACATACACTTACCCAAAACATCTCTATTCACGACGGTGAAGATTGTGGTGACATAAGGATGGTAGGATAGGATAAAGTCCAATGATTTCTCTAGAACCGGAGGAATCTTCCCAAGGACATTCCATAGCTAGAAATAGTAGTCCTTAGGAAAGATGGAGAAAGATTGTGAACGTAGCTGAATGCCGACCAAGTACTTAAGTTAGCACTGGAACAATCACAACAAGGTGCTAGTGATGACGTATTGGTAAGCATTGAAGGGGTTGAAGAATGAAAAAGAAATGTAAAGATAAAGGGTGTAAAGAAAGAAGCCCTCCTTACAACTTTAGGCAGAAATCGGGTCAATACATATGCTATTGAGGTCATTTTTGTTAATGATTCTCGATATTGAAGAAAGACGTCATGGACCCAGTGATGCAATGCACAACCCTTCCCAGCTAACTCAAATATCTCTCAAAAGGTATTTGTTTTAATCACACGGAGATCAACACGTTATCTATTGGTTTATTCACTCCGAATAGACTGGTATTGAAAAGGTGGCACTCCTCTCCAGCCTCCGATCACTAAAATCCAAAATGCACGATCGAGTCTAGAGCCATTTGAGATCATCAAATATCTTATTAGGAAACACTTTCATTATTCCTTGCTTCTTCACACACTGTGAAAAGTAAGAAAGATCTTAAGAGTCCTACGCAAAATCTTCATGATCTTGCCTGAACATCCGAGTAATACGAAAGTATTTACAATGAAGATGGAAATCCTTCTTGAGCGAATATCAAAAAGCTCATGGTAGGTGACTTGTGCGGTTCTTTATGAATCAAACTTGTGATAACTGGAAAGCAACAGTGGTTTAATTCTTAAATGAATTTAAACACGTTCCAGGCCTCTACGCATTATCATATGATCTTGCCAGAACACTCAGAGTGACTCTTTATTGATCACAGTGACGAGTGGAAATCCTTCTAGTGTTAACATCAAACAGCACTTGGTAGGTAACTTGCAAGATTCTATATGAATCAAGCTAGTGACAACTGGAAAGCAACGATGGTGCGGTTCTTAATTGAACTTCACTTGTTCCAGGAACATGAATTGACGGCTTCAAATCATGCGGATAATATTATCCAAATGATCCACTCTTTACGTTCGCAGTCAGCTTTGGACGGTCGAGTAAAGAGAACGGGTTTACCCGCGAAATCTTGTCAAGGAGGTTCTTTATTGAAACTACCTGCCACAAGTACGATATTTAATATCGTCCAACGGTCTTCACCGACCGGAGGTAAATTGCTACCGAATTAGAATGAAATGTTCAAGGCCATTTCATCCGTGTATATTGTTTGTTGCTAACTGTCTTATGCAGCGTAACAAGAAGGTGGCATTGCGGTGTACAATCCAGAAGAAGTCGTCACCACATGCTTATACTACATACAATTAGTACTTCAACAAATTCAAGAAAGCCTGAAGGTCAAGTCTTCCGCTGTATCAAACTCTGAAGCTTTCAAGAATTTAAAAGTATAAGTATGTGGAACATGAAGTCACAAAGAGGCAAATATCACAAGTGAAGAATGCCCAAGGTCAAGGCAAGGAAACATGCTCAAGACTAAAGTCAAAGATCACATCAAGCATATTCACAAGAACAAGATCGAAGACTCAAGCATAGATGCTAGGTTTAAGATTTTGTAAAAAGATGTGACCTCCCTTAGGGGGAGATTGTTGAAAATACGTTTTTCCCAATAAAGTCTCGGTCACATCTTAGTTAGCATAGATCACGAGCTATAGACTATTTAGAACTTTGTTTCTTGGAGCGACCTCCCTTAGGGGGAGATTGTTAGAAATACGTTTTTACGTATTTATGAAGGATCGGTCGCTCCAACGATAATTATGTAATGGGCTCGTGATCTATTTAATTATTGTATAGTCCATATAGCCCACATGTAGGGTGGGCTATATATAACCCCTCCTAGCATGTTAGGAGGGGGTTGTTGATTACCATTTGACACTAATCATTATTCCATCTTTTCTTTCTCTCTCTACATTTCCCCTTTTCTCTCCTTTCTCTCTCTAATCCTTCATCTCTTTCCTTCATTTCTTTATGTTTATCATCTAAATCAACCAACCTAATCCACCAAATCAATCACATAGAATAGGCCATTAATTACGTAGACCTTCAGAGTTTTAAATTTGTGTTGGTTCATAAACTCACAAATTTACGAGAAGAGATTAGGACTTACAATTTTATTTTAACGTCTTTTACGACTAAACCGGAAACCTTAGGATTACGTATTTACGCTTTCGAACTCCGTTTTTGATGAGACAATTTTTATTGGATTCGTTTTGTGACGTTGATTCATAATTTATAAAAACGTTTGATGAGACTGTATTTATACATAGTCTCATCGTCCAAATTGGGCTTAAAACGCTTAAAATGTCATCAAAATACCCATATATGTGCCTATGTTTGTTCATTGTGTATTTTAGGTATGGATATCGTGAATTCACCAAATGATCAAAGGAATCAAGCAAAAACGAACACGGGAAACGAAGCCGCACAAAGAACCGGACCCGAATCATGATTTTCCTATCAAGTCCTTGAAGTTTGAAGATTTGGCAAGAATGGTCCCTCAACTTTTGAAGACTTGTCACTTTTGACCCTTGTAAATCTCCATTATTACAAGATTGGTCCTTAAGTTTCAAGAAAATACCATTTATGCCCTTGAAGAATGCATTAAATGCATAAAATGCCCTTGTGAAAGTGTTTTATAAACTTTGGTGCCAAAAGTGTCAATCATGCAAAGATATTACAAAGAGGAATTGAGTTTATTGCTGTTTAATGTAAATGAAAGGAGTATGAAACATGGGGGACCAAAACTATCAAACAGCCAAACCCCACTAGCCACTAATACATTGCCACATCACCCGGGTACTACCCAAACCCATTTACCCTACCCAAACCCACCTTTTAACCCGACCAGCCCAAACCCAAGCCCAAGTCAACACACCCAGTCAACCACCCCACTTAAATCTGTTTATTATTAAATTAACCTTTTTAAACCCTTATTTAATTATTAAAACAGGAGGGAAACACGTACTATTCATTCTCCTTCCCCTAATCCCACCTTAATCCCTGTCAAGAACCCTAATTGGGGAATCCCAATTCACTTAATCCCCAAACCCGAAACTGTCCAGAAACCTAATTCAACATCCACTCACGCAAACCCACCTCTCATAACCAACACCCGTGACCTCCTTGTGGACCCCCCATGCTCCCCTGTCTACCCTAAAACAGCAAAAATGGCATCTTTTGACTCCATCAACGGCACAAAGTAACTCCTTGCTCCCAAAGGAGTTTTTGGACGAATGAGATCAATCCATACCAGCTATCAATCACATGGGTCACATTTGACCAAATTTCAAATGTTCAGCAAGGGTTTTTGTGGGAATTCATCTAGCTAGGGTTTTTCTTTTATGTAATTCTAGAATCCTCCTTGTGACCCTATATAAAGGGCAGTAGGTTTAGCATTTACATTGTTCCAGTTTTTTATGTAAATTTTTTAAGTTATTAATGATAATGAAACCTTGAGATTTTTAGCATAAATACTGTGTTCCATTTATCTGCTTTTCTAGTTTAGGGATTGTTTAAACTTCAAAATAGTTTAAGGGTTTCAAAGAAAGTTTAAGTTTTCAGAAATTTCAAGTTTGTCAAAAATTTGGTAAGAAAACGTTTTTCTTATTATTAGTTAAGCTGAAATCCCCATCACCTTGAAGTGAAAGTGGATTGGTGGTGGGATTTCAGCTATCTCAGTTTGGATTTCAAGTTCTTTCAAAGATTTTCCAAAGGTTTTTTTGATAAAAATCCTATTCTCATTTTTAGCCAATAAGCTTTAAGGAGCTTAATCCATAAGCTTGCTTAGAGCTTATTGACTCTTCTCCACAGATTATTATTGTGCTCTCCTTTTATTTTGGCAGGTTACAAGTAAATCAAGCAACCAGCACCTCATTTCCATTTCATTGTTTCAATTTTGAAGACATACATACCCTGGTTCTGTTGTAGAACCTCAGCAGGGTTTCTCTACACCTCCATAAGCTTACTAAAGTCCATTCAGTCCATTTTAAGAAGGCCTCAGCCCAAGGTTTGGCTTGAACCCTTTTAATGAACTTTTCTGATTTTTAGATGAGATTTATGTGATTTTGTGAGAACTTGTTTTTGGTGTTAGTATATTGTTGGTTTATGGTCATTTGTTGTTCTTATGCATGATATGCTTAGTTTTGATCAGTTAGACTAGGATTTGATAGCACTCCTTTTGTTAATTTTTGTTTTCAGCATATAAGGGGGTGTTTGGGTCTGCTTATTAAGCTGAGAACTTGACAACCTTTTAGCTTAAAAACGGCTTAAACACTTTCCATTAGGGTAGTCTTATATAATAGGGTATTTGGTTTGAATTGAGTAGGAGTTACTAAGTAGTTTGTTTGGTAAAGTTAGCATAAAGCTTACAAAATCAGTAAGATACTTTTCTGCCAGTTTTTGATAATTTTTGCTTTCAAGTTTGGCAAGAGTGTTAGATATTAGTGTAATCTAGGATATTAACTAGTTCTATAAATCATTTGGGTAGGGTGTATGAAAGTTTTGTGCATTTGAAATTCACCATAGTGCACTTTGCACCAGCAAAAACTTCACAGCCCCCTAGTGCATTTACAGTAACTGTTATTGCCTCTTTTTGTGTGATTATTGTATTGTCCCTGCTTGTTTTTCTGTTCATATTGACTCCCCACACTTCCATGAGTGTGGGGGTGCCCTTGTTTCCAAAAGATACCAAGAATTGAGCAATCTACAAGCATTTGAATCCACAGACCAGCAATTTGCACTAGCAGTGGGAACACACTTACCCCTGCTAGTGTCTTTGTTTCCACTGCTTGCACAAAAAGACAGAAACCAAAAAAGTGTCACTTTCAGATCTTATAATTTTGTCTTTTGTGGGCTTAATTAGGATTTAGACCTTAATTCTTTTTTCATTATTTTTTATTTTTAATTTCTGATTTTTCAGTTTGGTTTATTTTATTGTTACTGTTCATTTTCTATTTTTCTTATTTAATTGCATTTTTATTTAAATTTAAATAGACTGTTTTTTGGCATTTAGTGGTAAAAATACATATTTTTCAGATTTAATATTTTTCTTAGGTTTAGAAAATTAGTTTAAGATTTTTGGTTTTAAAATTAGTTACTGTTCATCTTTTTAATTATTTTTTATAATTAAGTTATGTTAATTAGGGTTTATATATTAACTAGTTTTGTCTTTTAGTGAAAAATTTTACATTTTTCAAACTTTTTCAATTTTCTACTGTTCATTAGAGTATTTTAGGGTTTTTAAAATTGTTAGATTAATTTTGTCATTATTTAATTACTTTTTAGGATTATTTTAGTTTAAAAATAGTTTTAAGTCATTTAAAAATAGAAAAATAGTTTTTAAAATTCAAGAAAAATAGTTTTTAGTCTTTAAATAATATAAGTTAGTTATTAGTTCAATAAATTAATATTTTGGGCATTTTGTTAATTATATTTAATTTTTGGGCTTTAATTAGCATTAAAAATTGAATATTTAATTAATAAAAGGTTTTAAAATATATTTGTTGGATTTTTATTCTTATTTATATTATTTAAGACTTAGTTTAATCATTTAATTAATTTTTAGGATTAATTTTTAATTTCGTCACGTTTTACGTATTTACGTTCGCGTTTTACGTTAAATCGTCGTAGTTTAACCGTAGTCGTAGCTCGTCTTTTATTTTTCTCTCTTTACACCAAAAACGTCACTAATCCAAACATTGTTATTTTATTAATTGGCATACACAATATACACCTCCTTCGAGAACGAACTTGGAATTTATTCGTCTTCACGGTTTTCCTAAATCGTGTCGATTAATACTTGCCGCACTTATACGTTGTTTTCCTAAACACGTATACGATTTTCTACATCAATTTTTGGCGCCGCTGCCGGGGAGGTGTGTTGCCATTATTAGTATCGTGTTTGTGTGAGTAGTGCGTTTTTGCTTTTCATTTTTTTTGAAAGCGTGAACATCGTACATACTCATTTTTGTTATTTTTCATTATTATATTATAGTATCCAAATAAAACGTGTTTAATTTTCCTAAGTTAAACACACAACAATCTTTACTATATTGTAGATATATTGGTTTTCGTTTTTCTTGTGAATATTATTATTACTATATTGTACTACGTAAGAACAATAAAAATACAAGTACTCCAAATACGTGAGAAATCACAACCTTGACTTGGGAGGTCATTACCCAATCATTGTATTCGAATCCAAAGCAAAAGTTTAAAGGCAAAATAGATAAATACTTTCGTGAGGCTTAATTTCAATTAACACAAACTATAAGGTGGGTATAAGGCGGTTGTATTTCACGACCTAAAGGAAAAAGGCTCTTAAGTGCTTCGCGCCGCCTCGTTTCCTCCGCTTGCTTGTGCGTGTTTTGAGAAAGAAGGCTAATCGAGGGTTTGCCGCCCAAGTATTATCTACGTATATTATATTTGCTTGTGTTTTCAAGATTAAACCCTCTTGAACGTTTTGGTGTTCCACCAACGTTCTAAAGTCATCGAGAACGTTCACTCCACGTGTTCGTTTTCATTCTTTGAGGCTCCTTTAATCGAGAAAGTCGATTCGAGGGGAGATTTGTAGATTTGTGTCTACGTAATACAACAAAAATCCAAAAAAAATTAAAAAACCAATCAAAAACCAAAAAAATTGAAAAAATCAAAAAGCCGCAAAAAGAATCTTCTTTGCTACCACCCATTCTACGCTTAGTGCATGCGCACTCGATCGAAGGATTATTCCAATTCTAGTGAAGCTTCGAATCGACGCAATCGTAATCGAAGGAATCGACGACGTAGACGAGAATTAGAAACCGACGTTCCTAATATCGTTGTTGAAGAAACCGAAGAGGAGATGGCCGACAATCGTTCTATGATGGAATTGCTCCAAGCGCCCACCGAGGGTTATGGAGACGCGATCGTAATTCCCGCTATCGAGGCGGAGAATTTTGAGATCAAGAGCGGAATGCTTTCGTTGATCCAAGCTACGAAGTTTCGAGGTCGTGAAGCCGATAATCCTCACGACCATATTCGGAATTTTGATCGTCTTTTGGCCACGAGCAAGTTTAAGAACGTCGACACCGATGTCGTCAAGCTTATGCTTTTTCCGTACTCGCTCGATGGTGCCGCCAAGGATTGGTACGAGAAAGAGCCACCTAATTCCATAACTACGTGGAAGGATCTCGTTTCCAAGTTCGTTAATTATTTTTTCCCACCGTCTAAGACAACGTTTTTCAAAAACGAGATTACGAAATTTGAGCAAAAATCGAATGAATCTTTTAGAGACGCGTGGGATCGTTTTAAGGAATTGCTTAGGCAATGTCCTCACCATGGTTTTTCCGAGTTGCACCAAATCGATACGTTTTACAACGGTCTTAATTTTCACGAACAAGACTCGTTGAATTCCGCCGCCGGTGGCAACTTTTTGTGTAAGACTCCGAGAGAAGCTTTGATAATTATCGAGAACCGATCCAAGGTTTACCAACTCCGCAATGCACCGAGTGTTGCCAATGTCGCCAATGTTAGTAGTTCTAATCGCGACATTGAGAGAGTTGATGCAAAAGTCGATAAGTTGACGAATGTGTTTACGTCTTATCTCATTGAGATGCAAAATAAAGACGCTCCCGCTACGGTGAAAGCGGTTGAGGTTTCGTGTACGTTTTGTGGTGGACCTCATAATTATTACGAGTGTGCGGCTACGGATGGCCAAACGTCGAATGTGAGTGCGTTAAACAACAATTTTTCTAATCAAAATCAAAATAACGCCGGTCCATCACAACAAGGCAATTATAACCAAGGCAACAATTTTCAAAATCGAAACAATTTTCAAGGAAACAATCAACAAGGAAATTTTTCGAATCAAAATCAAGGAGGTTATAATCAAGGTCGTAATATAACTTGGCAAAATAGAGATAACAATCAAGGAAATAATTTTTCAAGTGGTAATCAAGGAAATTTTCAAAGAAGTAATCAAAACCAAGGGAACTTTAACTCAAATCAAAATAGTTCGTCAAACGATTTTCAAAGCTACATGAAAACGAATGAGGCTAATATGAGACGATTAGAGGGAGAAATTGGTACTTTGAAAAACGACTTTACAAATACTTTGAAATTGCAAAACACGAAGATTGAGCAAGGGCAAATTGATATAAAAAAGATGTTTTCGGCTATAATGAACAAAGCCTCGGGTTCGTCATCAAGTTCGTTACCTAGTGACACCGTTGCAAATCCGAAAGAACAATGCAAAGCCGCCTCGTCTCGTGAGAAAGGTCGTGTGATTACCCCTAACCTTGAAGGATTCCGTGTTGTTTATCCCTCTCAACCCTCGACTTCTAAGACGTCTTCTTGTTCTAAAGTCGATGGGGTGAACGTGGCGACCAAGGAAAAGAGTGCACACCCTCGTGTACCTCAAATTCCATCCACGGTTCAAAAAGAGAGCTTTGTCGACCTTACCAAAGTAACCCTTGAAGAAACTTGTGCTTCGATCCTTCTTAAAAAACCCAAAAGGCGTATGCCGAGAAAGGAAAAGGATCCGGGCCAATTTCTACTACCTTGTGATTTTTCCGAGATTGAGGGATGTTTAGCCCTTGCCGATTTAGGTGCTAGCATCAATCTCATGCCTCATTCTCTTTGGAAATTGATGAGATTGCCTTCGCTTACCCCCACGAACATGACAATCGAGCTTGCAAATTGTACTCCACTTATACCAATTGGAATAGCCGAGGATGTCTATGTTAGGATTGGAAAGTTTGTTTTTCCCGCGGATTTCGTTATATCCGATTACGAGTGTGACCCTAAATGTCCCATTATTTTAGGCCGACCATTCTTATCGACGGCTAGAACCGTGATCGACGTTCACGAGGGGAGACTTACTATGAGATATGGGGATGAGAAAATAGACTTTTTCGCTAGAAAATCCCAAGGATTTAATGAGAATGAAAAAACCGAGGTTTCAAAACCTAATGATTCAAATTCTAATGATTTCAAAATGTTTACTTTAGCGGAAAGAATGAAGCTTGATGCATGTTTTGAAAGAATTAAGAAAAACGGTTTTAAAGATGATGATTTTAATGACAAAGAATACGTGTACCTAATTCAAAAGGGTATGTGTAAATTTATGGATGAAAACTCACTTTGGGATGTTTTTAGCGAAACAAGTGAAACACCAATTCCGAAGGGTGACGTTAATGCCATCACGACAATGACCAAAATGGATTCGTCTTCACCACCTTCGAAGGACCATGACTTTGAGGCTTCAACTTCTAACTCCATCGAAGTGCCTCCTTTGCCTAGCCCAACACCCGTTGAGGCTAAAGGGTTTATCGACATCGATCCTCTCGTCTTAGAAAAGTCACCTAAGCGTAGCCCTAGTGCTTGTAAGTCCATGGTTGTGAGTGCTCACATCGACTCTTTCTTTGACGATGACGATGGCGATTTTGCCGAGCTTGATCACGTACTTCGACATCCACATGCTATTTTTGATTCTCCTAAGAAGAAACATGTGAAGTACGATGATTATGAGTTTGACCCCGAGATTGAGGAAATCATTGAACGAGAGCTAGCTCTTATGCCTTCACTTCCACCTACGAGTGAGGTCGACCTTTCCAAAATCGAGGATGAACTTAATGAGTTGGAACGTCTTATTTTCGATGACGAACCAACTCATGTGACCACCAAAAATCCCATTCTCGAGGAGTTACCTAATCAACACTCCTCATTTGAGAATGACGTTTACCACATTCGTGAGGATCTAACTTATCAACGATCCCCACAAAAGAATGATGGTTTCGTGCTTGATCGTGATCTTTTCGAGAGAGTCTCTAAGATACTCAAGGAAGGGAATGACAAACCTTGGTTTGACAAGCCTATCTTTGATGAAGAAATCGATGAGATCGACGTTCATGAGGATGACGAGTATGTAGACCCCGAGGGGGCGGTGTTCTTTATTGACAAACGTTTTGAGAACTTATATAATCCGCCACCCCCTCCCGCCAAAGACTTAAATGTGAGAATTTTTAGCGCGACTAATTTTCAATTTGACACGCCAAATATTTTCAACATTATCAAATCGGGTTTTCATAAAGAGTTTTTGAACGATGAAAAAGGAAAGGATTTTAAAAATGTTTTAAATGATTTTTCTACATGTTTAACTCCGTCATCACATCGTGTTATGAGTGCTACCACCTCGTCTACTCCTTTTGACGATGGTTGGTGTGGATCTAGTGTGGGGGAAGCCCCAAATGTTCCCTCCCATTTCTCCACCGAGGACGAGATTTACGATCCTGGAATTGCTTGTAAAGGGAAATCTCGGTCTTCCACCGATGCAATAAATGGAAATCTTATCTATTTGCTTGGTGTGAGTCTACCTCGAGTAGCTCATAAGTTTGACTTACCATTTGCCCCACCTTTCTACTTCTTATCTCTTTTCTTCTACCCCTTTGGGGTTTTAGCACTTGTTGAAGTGGCGTTGGTTCGTTTGCCCCATGAAAACGAGGACGCCATTTTCGACCCCGGTATTTTGCTAAGGACTTAGTCCTAAGTACCGGTTGCTTTTGGGTCTTGTTTATCATGTAAGCCCCACCAAAAATGACCATACCAAGATTATCCCTAAATGATCACATTTATGGGGATTCGAGTCGAGCTTTTGACTCGGTTAACAAAAACAAGGTGCCTCGTGGGGGATTCTCATGCTTATCCTTGTAAATATTATCGCTTTCTTAGTTAATGTAACGAGGGGACTTGTGCTCTTCCTACCTTTGTTTCGTGGTTGTTTGTGATTGTGATCTATTAGGTTCATCGTCATCATTGAAGCCTCTCGTGTTCGTTTTACGGATCACTCGAGCTTCGATCGTTGCCTTTGGAGATTCCGATATCCGATGATATCCTTTTATGTTCTAACATTTATCTTATTAGCATAATTCATAAACGGCTTTTAGGTTATTCGTTTTACCCTTTCCATGCTCGAGATTAAGCATTCGACTTCGTCTCTAGTATGGGGGTGTTTACACCCCTAGACTCGAAACATTGAGGACAATGTTTAGTTTTAGTATGGGGGGGTGAGTAGATACTTCACCTTGCCTACGTCAACACGCTATCCAATATTCATCTTTTTTATCATTTTGTTGCAAATAAGGCTAAAAATGGCCAAAATTTTAAAATTTTTCTAGTTTTTCATAAGTGTTTAAGACACGAATGTAGGTTTTCCAATGGTGAGAACGAGAGTAATTTTTGACTCGACCGTGCGTGTTGAGCACTTAGCTTCGATTCCTTAACTTTTTAGGCTAAGTCTCTTAAATGAGGACGAGAAATGATAGAGTTATTTATAAGTCTCGTAATCGTCACGATCTTATGTGTAGTAATTATTAGCTTATTCTCCCAACGCTTTTGCATAAATAATTATTAATAAATATTGATTTGGCGGTTTAGTCACTATTGTTGGGTTTCTAATTTGTTTTGGTAGCTTCCATGTAATTAAATTGGGAAAACATTAAGGTATCGCCAGCGTCACGGTTTTGAAGTATTGGCACCCGAATAATCGAAAGCTTCACCTAATAATAAGATTTCAAGTGCTCACCTAAATTAAGCAAAAATTTGAAGCTCACAAGGCCGAAAAATCTATGCCCAAATTGAAAGTGAATCAAGCCTTAATCTTCGAAGCTTTAAAGATCCAAAATTCGCTTTAGCGTGAGGATATACGTCTTTGGCTAATAAAACCACCGATGAGGCGGATAATAAAAGGCAAGGCAAGACCGAAGTCATAATAAAAGCTCCATGGCGGAGTTGAATAAAAGATGGAGGTAAACCAAAGATAATAAGGCCCTTCCGTTAGGGGGCGTATAAAAGTCTTGGTAATAAGTCTCATGTTCAAAACCGTTATAAAACCGTGTTTATCGATCCTTCTTGTTGACTTAATTTTTTGACATCGTTGTCTATTAGGATGAATTATTAATTTGATGATTTTGGTTACACCGTTAAGTTTCTATTTTTAGACTTAATCTCTATTCACGCATAAGTCGATGATGTATCCTCGTGATCATTAAGACAAAGTAAAACATAAGAGATACCAAGTAGGAATAAGGGAGTTTAGGTTCGTAATTAACACTCATAAGATGTGTTCGTGTTGCTAACTTATAATAACAATGATCTCGTTACACGCTTAGCATGGAATTGGGTGAAAATCGAGGACGACGAAATTATTTCTAACGAAGCATTCACGTGTTCTTGTTCTATGATCCTAAAAAGTCACGTTCTCGTGATGAAAACAATACATTATGTCTAAAACACGTGTAGTAGTTTAAATTTATGTCTTGAATAAATGTCATCATAAAATGAATTTTGGAAGTGCTACGATACTTAATTCTAGCATTGCGTGGGGACACGGCAATGGTTTAGTATGGGGGAGTGATGAGACTGTATTTATACATAGTCTCATCGTCCAAATTGGGCTTAAAACGCTTAAAATGTCATCAAAATACCCATATATGTGCCTATGTTTGTTCATTGTGTATTTTAGGTATGGATATCGTGAATTCACCAAATGATCAAAGGAATCAAGCAAAAACGAACACGGGAAACGAAGCCGCACAAAGAACCGGACCCGAATCATGATTTTCCTATCAAGTCCTTGAAGTTTGAAGATTTGGCAAGAATGGTCCCTCAACTTTTGAAGACTTGTCACTTTTGACCCTTGTAAATCTCCATTATTACAAGATTGGTCCTTAAGTTTCAAGAAAATACCATTTATGCCCTTGAAGAATGCATTAAATGCATAAAATGCCCTTGTGAAAGTGTTTTATAAACTTTGGTGCCAAAAGTGTCAATCATGCAAAGATATTACAAAGAGGAATTGAGTTTATTGCTGTTTAATGTAAATGAAAGGAGTATGAAACATGGGGGACCAAAACTATCAAACAGCCAAACCCCACTAGCCACTAATACATTGCCACATCACCCGGGTACTACCCAAACCCATTTACCCTACCCAAACCCACCTTTTAACCCGACCAGCCCAAACCCAAGCCCAAGTCAACACACCCAGTCAACCACCCCACTTAAATCTGTTTATTATTAAATTAACCTTTTTAAACCCTTATTTAATTATTAAAACAGGAGGGAAACACGTACTATTCATTCTCCTTCCCCTAATCCCACCTTAATCCCTGTCAAGAACCCTAATTGGGGAATCCCAATTCACTTAATCCCCAAACCCGAAATTGTCCAGAAACCTAATTCAACATCCACTCACACAAACCCACCTCTCATAACCAACACCCGTGACCTCCTTGTGGACCCCCCATGCTCCCCTGTCTACCCTAAAACAGCAAAAATGGCATCTTTTGACTCCATCAACGGCACAAAGTAACTCCTTGCTCCCAAAGGAGTTTTTGGACGAATGAGATCAATCCATACCAGCTATCAATCACATGGGTCACATTTGACCAAATTTCAAATGTTCAGCAAGGGTTTTTGTGGGAATTCATCTAGCTAGGGTTTTTCTTTTATGTAATTCTAGAATCCTCCTTGTGACCCTATATAAAGGGCAGTAGGTTTAGCATTTACATTGTTCCAGTTTTTTATGTAAATTTTTTAAGTTATTAATGATAATGAAACCTTGAGATTTTTAGCATAAATACTGTGTTCCATTTATCTGCTTTTCTAGTTTAGGGATTGTTTAAACTTCAAAATAGTTTAAGGGTTTCAAAGAAAGTTTAAGTTTTCAGAAATTTCAAGTTTGTCAAAAATTTGGTAAGAAAACGTTTTTCTTATTATTAGTTAAGCTGAAATCCCCATCACCTTGAAGTGAAAGTGGATTGGTGGTGGGATTTCAGCTATCTCAGTTTGGATTTCAAGTTCTTTCAAAGATTTTCCAAAGGTTTTTTTGATAAAAATCCTATTCTCATTTTTAGCCAATAAGCTTTAAGGAGCTTAATCCATAAGCTTGCTTAGAGCTTATTGACTCTTCTCCACAGATTATTATTGTGCTCTCCTTTTATTTTGGCAGGTTACAAGTAAATCAAGCAACCAGCACCTCATTTCCATTTCATTGTTTCAATTTTGAAGACATACATACCCTGGTTCTGTTGTAGAACCTCAGCAGGGTTTCTCTACACCTCCATAAGCTTACTAAAGTCCATTCAGTCCATTTTAAGAAGGCCTCAGCCCAAGGTTTGGCTTGAACCCTTTTAATGAACTTTTCTGATTTTTAGATGAGATTTATGTGATTTTGTGAGAACTTGTTTTTGGTGTTAGTATATTGTTGGTTTATGGTCATTTGTTGTTCTTATGCATGATATGCTTAGTTTTGATCAGTTAGACTAGGATTTGATAGCACTCCTTTTGTTAATTTTTGTTTTCAGCATATAAGGGGGTGTTTGGGTCTGCTTATTAAGCTGAGAACTTGACAACCTTTTAGCTTAAAAACGGCTTAAACACTTTCCATTAGGGTAGTCTTATATAATAGGGTATTTGGTTTGAATTGAGTAGGAGTTACTAAGTAGTTTGTTTGGTAAAGTTAGCATAAAGCTTACAAAATCAGTAAGATACTTTTCTGCCAGTTTTTGATAATTTTTGCTTTCAAGTTTGGCAAGAGTGTTAGATATTAGTGTAATCTAGGATATTAACTAGTTCTATAAATCATTTGGGTAGGGTGTATGAAAGTTTTGTGCATTTGAAATTCACCATAGTGCACTTTGCACCAGCAAAAACTTCACAGCCCCCTAGTGCATTTACAGTAACTGTTATTGCCTCTTTTTGTGTGATTATTGTATTGTCCCTGCTTGTTTTTCTGTTCATATTGACTCCCCACACTTCCATGAGTGTGGGGGTGCCCTTGTTTCCAAAAGATACCAAGAATTGAGCAATCTACAAGCATTTGAATCCACAGACCAGCAATTTGCACTAGCAGTGGGAACACACTTACCCCTGCTAGTGTCTTTGTTTCCACTGCTTGCACAAAAAGATAGAAACCAAAAAAGTGTCACTTTCAGATCTTATAATTTTGTCTTTTGTGGGCTTAATTAGGATTTAGACCTTAATTCTTTTTTCATTATTTTTTATTTTTAATTTCTGATTTTTCAGTTTGGTTTATTTTATTGTTACTGTTCATTTTCTATTTTTCTTATTTAATTGCATTTTTATTTAAATTTAAATAGACTGTTTTTTGGCATTTAGTGGTAAAAATACATATTTTTCAGATTTAATATTTTTCTTAGGTTTAGAAAATTAGTTTAAGATTTTTGGTTTTAAAATTAGTTACTGTTCATCTTTTTAATTATTTTTTATAATTAAGTTATGTTAATTAGGGTTTATATATTAACTAGTTTTGTCTTTTAGTGAAAAATTTTACATTTTTCAAACTTTTTCAATTTTCTACTGTTCATTAGAGTATTTTAGGGTTTTTAAAATTGTTAGATTAATTTTGTCATTATTTAATTACTTTTTAGGATTATTTTAGTTTAAAAATAGTTTTAAGTCATTTAAAAATAGAAAAATAGTTTTTAAAATTCAAGAAAAATAGTTTTTAGTCTTTAAATAATATAAGTTAGTTATTAGTTCAATAAATTAATATTTTGGGCATTTTGTTAATTATATTTAATTTTTGGGCTTTAATTAGCATTAAAAATTGAATATTTAATTAATAAAAGGTTTTAAAATATATTTGTTGGATTTTTATTCTTATTTATATTATTTAAGACTTAGTTTAATCATTTAATTAATTTTTAGGATTAATTTTTAATTTCGTCACGTTTTACGTATTTACGTTCGCGTTTTACGTTAAATCGTCGTAGTTTAACCGTAGTCGTAGCTCGTCTTTTATTTTTCTCTCTTTACACCAAAAACGTCACTAATCCAAACATTGTTATTTTATTAATTGGCATACACAATATACACCTCCTTCGAGAACGAACTTGGAATTTATTCGTCTTCACGGTTTTCCTAAATCGTGTCGATTAATACTTGCCGCACTTATACGTTGTTTTCCTAAACACGTATACGATTTTCTACATCAACGTTTTTCGTAAAACGACCCAAGGGCACGCAAATCGAGGAAACTAGAATCGAGGAATACCCGTAAATTAGTGGGATGAGACAAGTTTACACTTGCCCCACCCCACTAACATGGGACGGCCAAACTAGCTACTCAACACATGATGTGTCAAGTTTACAAGCAACTAGCAACACTTGTTGCTAAAAGCTTACTTTGTAAGCTACATGTACATCAAAACCATGTAGCTAAACCACTTCCCACACACACACAACATGCAAACCACCATTTTCTCCCATCTCTCTCTCTAAATACCGTCCCACCCTACACAAGAACACCCTCATTTGATCAAAAATCAACCACAAAATCTCATGTTATTCATATACATGTTGATGCCCTTTTGAAGCCCTATTGATTGGTGCAAGTTATAACATCCAAGGAGGAGTATTCATGGTGTCTTGGGGCTGATTTTCCACAAGGTGATCATAAAGATTGATGGTCTTGAAGATGGTGTTGGCTAAGCACAAGTTTCTCCATCAAAATCCATGCTTTGATCACAACCTACATCAAGTTGGTGGTATAAAGATTGTCCTCCTCAACTTCTTGTTATTTTGATTATATAAACATGTATTTTATTTCCTATTGTATATATTTATGATGATTATATGATGAAAAAAATATTATGTGGGGATTTGTTGTTGATAATCATGGATAAAAAGATGAAAAACTATAAGTAAAAATGGGTAAATCTTGTTTAAATGATAGGCTGTACAAAAACAGTAAAGAACCATATGGTAAACTGATAAAATGATGAAGAAGAATGGATTTACAGTAAGCTATGGGTCTTGTACACATGTGAGAGTTGGCCATGCAATGGAATCAAAATAATGAGTGAGATATGATCAAAACAAGTTTAGGGTATAAATCTGAAGTTACTGTTTTGGACGATTTTTAGAAAATATTTAGAAGATGATTCAACAGTAGCTATAAAAGAGTTAAATATAGCACATATCATTTAGTTTATGTGATAAAAATTTGAGCTTCTATCTCCATATAGAACTCAAGATATGGCAGTTTTGGTGAAAGTAAAGATAAAAATTAGATTTTTGGAAATTAAAAGTATAATAATATTATATAAGCACTCAAAATTTTAATGTATAAAATATAAACTAAAACCCACTAACTCATGGATTCTATTTACATTAATATATAAAAGGTGTAATAAGTGTATAAATGATAAAAATGGAAACTTGTTAAGTTTTATAAGTTATAAAACTATAAACATGATTTTTACGACTTTTTCGGCTATTGCCGTAAAATTAACGTTTTTGTTAAATAAAACTTAGATGGTTGGACCCGTCTAATGTAAAGTTTATAAAAGTCATATACTGATGTATAGGTAACTAATACAAGCAAAAACCGATAAAACCCGAACTATAAGAAATACGGACATTAACGAGCTAAGTAAACATATTGGACTAATACTTGGGCTAATAATTGGACTAAATAAGATAAACACCCATAAAAAGAACTTATTGGGCTTAACCTATTTGGGCCCAACTTGAAAGTGTATGTACTGATAATATAAGTACAAAATGGATTAAAATAAGTTAAATAACTTATAATAAGCTTATTGGACTTAAGACACGTAAATGGGTAAAACTAGTAAACTAGTATAAAAGCTATCGACATATAACACTAAAATGAGTAAACGAGAATATGTAAACCCACTTGATCATCATATATATATAATCATCATATGTATACATAATTGTTATTTTTATAAAGTCATTGGACAAACGTCTAAGACCGAGTATTATTTGTCTAGGTTTCCGTGATTGAAGCACGTACCGTACGTCCGAATTGCCGATAACCCGCCTTCCCATATCAACGTGAGTTCATATCCTCGCACTCTTTTAAATGTTTTTATAAATGTTTTATAAACCCGCGAGGGAGATAACATGTTAGTTTTTATAAAATTAGGACACCATTTGTCCCGATTGTTTGTTTATTGATTTTGGACCCGAATGATTGAATGACCCGATTGTATGACCCGATAAATGATTAAAGAACCCGATAGATGAAATCAAATGGATTATTAAAGTTAGGTTATGTCACTCAAAGTCCCATTAGCATGAATTGTGAACTACCGGGAGTTGGTAGACGCTTATGCATTTAATAGTACTATTTGGGGACGATCACCCCAGTTCGCGCCTTGACGGTTGATCCCCGTCGTGCCACATTGATTGGTAAGCGAATTTATGTATGAGAAGATTTCAATAGCGTGACCTTTGTGACGACACGCTACTTTAGATGGGCAAATTTGGTATCGGGTTAGCTACCCGTTGTTGGTTTAGTAAGGTAACAATGTCATGCGGCTTATAATAATCCAAAAACTAACGAAATACTACTAAACGCTTCGAATTACGATGTATTGCCTGACTAGCAATACAGGGTCATACTAATGATATTATGTTTGCGTTTTGGTTTTCATAACCATACTCATATAACGATTTTTATTTAACTTTATACAACGTCGTAAGACGTATTGTATGATGTTTTTACGACATTGGCTCGTATAATAATTTTTAAGGCAAATGCCTATATTATGATTTTCGATAAGGATTTGTATAAAATGACTTTGGCTATTTTATGGCATATTACAAAGATTTGTATAAAATGATTTTGGCTATTTTACGGCCTATTACAATGATTTGCACGAATTGATTTTTGTTACTAGTTTTATACCAAAGTTATATTGATGGAATTTATTAAACTCTATGAATTCACTCGGCGTTATCGCTGACCTTTTCTTTTAACATGTTTTATCTCAGGTACTTGAAGGTAATTCTCGGGAAGATGACAAGAATTCATGGTCCGCACTTAAACAATATTTTCCATTCAAATATTTTGTAAAACTTTGTATGAAATGTAATGACTTGGGACCGATGTAACTTTGATATTTATGAATGGAAATTCATTATTATTAAAACGACGCGACTTTTAAGCGTTGTCTATGATGTGAGTAATGTGCTATCCCGTAACACCAACTAGTCTTCCGCTGAACTGAGTTGTATAAATTTGGGGGTGTTACATATAACTTGGGGATAATCAAGTGTGGGGTAACAAGTTTGCATTAATCAAGTTTTCCAAAGTTTCTGATTTTTATGATATTGTGCTAAACCCTTGTTCAATCTTAGCAGGCTTTTTGTGGAAGCTTGTGCTTGTTCTTGCTAGCACATAAGCTCAAAATTCGTGGGTGTGGATGTACATCCATGAGGTTTGCATACTTAATCTCAAAATCTGCTTAAATTGTGATTTTTGGTGATATTTGTATGAAACTTGTGTTCTTGTGAATTTTGTGGCTTTGCTTGAATCTGTTTAATATACTTGTTTTAGTGTTAATTGATGCTTGGTTGGCCTGAAATCTCATTGTGCTTTTGAAAATTTTGATTTGAAAAAGTTAAAGGGGTGTTTGGGTCTACTGGTTTATGCTTGTAACTTGTTATTGTGTTAAGGGAAGTTGTTGTTTATGCTTTGTATCTGCTATACCTTTGTTTGAGAGTGTTTTGCTGCAAGTTTTTGGGTTTGAACACTTGAATTAAACAATCTGCTATATAGACCTTGTTTCTGCTTGTTTTGACCTAGGATTTTGGGAACACTTAGTGTGTATGCATGCTTAGGGATAAAAGTGGTTTAAACAAAGTTAATATAACCTGTTTGAAAGATTTGAGGTGTTGAAATTGGCTTGTGTGTCAAATACATCAGCAAAGTAGAAAAACTGCATGTGTTAGTGATCATCAGTAACTTTCATTGCTTGAATCTTGCTTAATTCTTTGAACCAGTGCATGAAACCTGTTTAGACTTGCTTATTGGAGTTTATTATAGCTTGTGTGTGCATTTGGTTGAATTTGGCTGGCTGATTTGTGCTAAAACTGCTCTTAAGTGCTAAGCTGCTTATTGTTCATGTCTGTATCATGTCTGATGAATGATTGATTAAAATGTATCAATTGGGTGTTAGTGATTGTGTTATTTTGATTGTGATTGACTCCTTTTGATCCAAAGATCATTTGGGTGCCTTTGTGAAATCTGAATCTCCAAAAAAGTCACTAAAGACAAAAAGTCAAAATAGTCAAGCAGTGGAAAAAGTTTCCACTGCTCAACATCCAAAACTAGCCCCTGCTAGTGCAATTTTGTCATCAGCTTATCATTAAGCTATTCTAGCTTATTCTGACTTGCAACAACTTATTTTTGTAATAGATCTTCATTATTTGACCCATTTAAGTGAACTGGAGCTTATGAGACTTTGACTTTGACTTTTTACTAGAAAACCAACTTGTTTGACTTTTAACATAAGTGATTATTTGATTTTCCAGCTTATTGAGAGTGCTTATTGAGTAGGTTTTTGATTATTAAGCTTAGTTTTGTCATAAGAAACATTTTGCAACTTGAATCAGCTTCTGAGGTGGTCTAGATCATAAAAACGACTATTTTGTCGTTTTGTGAATAAGTTTGTGACTTGTTTCTGGCTTATTAAGTGGGCTTATTAGAAAATTCTTTTTGCAGAAGTCTTTGTTAGGTCAAAAGAAGCTTGTGTGTAAAATTTTAGCTTATGGCAACAGCTTATGGCTTAATGGGCTCAAAAGCCCATTAAGAATAAGCTGCTTATTATAAGTTGGCTTTGTTCACATTTTCAGCTTTTGGGCCTTTGGAAAAAGTTGTTTAAAATCAAATTTTGAGTCAACCTGTGCTTTTTGGGCTTATTTTGAACACTTTTTCTTATTGGGCCTTAATTAAGCCCAATAAGGGACTGTTTTGGGTTTGGCCCATTTTCTAGGCCCAATAGGGGTATTTAGGTAATTTCACTTTCATTTCTGAGTTATTTAGGTTAAATTAAGCTAGTTTGCAAGTTTTTATAATTTTTTATAATTTTTGGATTTTTAATATTATTTTAATATTATTTTATTATTAAAAATTAAAAGTCTGATTTTCTAGGTTTTTATATTTTTCCTAGGTTTTAAACACTTAATTAGGATTTTTGCAACTTTCCAATTATTTTTTAGGTCTTTTAATTATTTGCTATAATTAATTTAAGATTTAATTGATTTTAGGAGTTTTTAATTGTTTAAAAATAGTTTTAATTGGTTTTAAAATTTTGAAAAATAGTTTTTAGCTTAATTAGAGTATTTTTGAGGTTTACAAACTTTAAAATCTTGTTTAGGGCTTTTAATAATTAATTTTGATTTTTAGGGCTTTAATTAGCATTAAAAAGTCATTATCTAATTAATTAAAAGGTTTTTGCAAGTTTTGATTTTTTTAAACTCTTAGAATATTATTAGGGATTTTTGGTAATTTTTAGAAATTTTTAGGTTTAAATTTTAATTTTGGTGGTTTTTACGACTTTACGTGTACGCCTTTTTAGACTTAGTTTAATTCGTCTTCGTAACCGTCATTCTCTTCTAATCCCTTTTCTATTTTTCTTTCTCAAATATAATCACAAATTAATCCATATCATTACACACATAACACACTAGCCTCCTTGAGAACGAACTTAATTGGTCATTAGTGCTTGGTTTTCCTAAACCGACACTTAATACTTGCCACTTTTGTCATCCTTTTCCTAAAGGGTGGTAAAAACTCAACATCAAATTCGCATCCGTGTCGCAACTGATTCGTAAGCTACGTGTCCTGTCCACGGATTACTACCTTCGGTCCCCAAACTGACTTACTCGTGGCAACCTTCCGGCCACCCAACGACCTATAACGCTAGTCACTACTCCCACTAGGGCTAAGAGCATCTGCCACTACATTCGCCTTGCCAGGAGGATACTGAAGATTAATGTCATAATCCTTCAACAGCTCTAACCACCTTTCTTGCCTCATGTTCAGTTCACGCTGAGTGAAGATATATTGCAGGCTCTTGTGATCTGTGAAGATATCACATGATTCGCCATACAAGTAATGCCTCTAAATCTTTAGTGCAAACACAACTGTTGCAAGCTCCAAGTCATGTGTAGGATAGTTCTCTTCATAAGGCTTAAGCTGTCATGATGCATAAGCAATCACTTTCCCATGGTGCATGAGAACACAGCGAAGAACCTTCCTTAAAGCATCACTATAGATCTAAAATCCACCTGTACCAGATGGGAGAGTAAGAATAGGTGCAGATACCAACTTCTGCTTCAGTTCTCCGAAGCTCTTCTCTCTTTCTTCAGTCCAGACGAATTTCTCCCCTTTCCGCATCAGTTTGGTCAATGGCAGTGCTAATCGTGAAAAGTTCTCTACGAACCTACGGTAGTAACCAGCTAAGCCTAGAAAGTTGTGAACTTTAGTTTCTGACTTCGGTCTTGGACACTTGGTAATAGCCTCAACCTTCACAGGATCCATGGTGATTCCCTCTGCGGATACGATGTGCCTAGAAACGCCACTCTACTCAACCAGAATTTGCATTGGGAGAACATGGCATACAACTGCTTCTGGCGAAGTAGTTGTAATACTGTACGAAGATGGTCTTCGTATTCCTCCTTGGATTTAGAGAAAATCATGATATCATCAATGAAGACTATAACAAACTTGTCCAGAAACTCATGGAAGATACGGTTCATTAAATCCATGAAAACTACTAGAGCATTGGTAAGGCCAAATGGCATGAATACAAATTCTTAGTGTCCATAGCTTCTACGGAAAGCAGTCTTGGCGATATCCTGCTCTTTCACCCGTAGCTAATGGTAGCCAGACCTCAGATCGATCTTAAAGAAATGTTTGGCGCCTTGCAGTCGGTCAAACACTTCATCAATGCATGGTAAAGGATATCGGTTTCTAATGGTGATCTTATTAAGCTCACGATAATCTATGCAGAGTCACATACTACCATCCTTCTTCTTCACGAATAATACCGGTGCACCCCATGGAGATGCACTAGGGCGGATGAACCCTCGCTCCAAAAGATCCTGTAGTTGTTCCTTTAACTCCTTAAGCTCGATGGGAGCCATGCGGTAAGGAGCCTTGGAAATTGGCTCAGCTCCTGGGATGAGCTCAATATTAAACTCTACCTCACGAGCAGGTGGTATGCCCAGAAGTTCTTCAGGAAACACGTCGGGAAATTCTGACACGATAGGCTGATTCTGGATTGATGGAGATTCAGCCTCCATATCACGAACAGTAGCTAAGAATCTCTCGCAACCATGTGGCAGTAAGGCACATGCTTGTAAGGTTGAAATTATCTATACAGACCTTCCTGGTATGAAACTATTGTGAATGTACGTTGGTGTGTTGACATCACCGAATATAACCCGATATGAATGGCAATCTATGGTGGCGTGGTGTTTGGATAACCAGTCCATGCCTAATATCAGGTCGAATTCGCACATATCCAATGGAAGTGCGTCAACTGGACGAATTTTATCGTCAAACTAAAGGGGAAGATCTATGTACCCATGTGTGATGCGTACAAAGTCTCTCAAGGGCGTGGACATGTTTAAGACATTTCCTAATGGCACAGGTTATATCCTAACACGATTGGCATAAGTAGTGGATATGATTGAATGAGTCGCACCCGTGTCAAATAAAAAGCATGCAGCATGACCATACATAAACAAGATTCCAATGATGGTACCTGATGACTTGTTGGCTTGGCCACGCGAGGTAGTGTACACACGTCCAGTAGTCGGAGGTAGCTTGGTGTCAGCATGCCCAAAAGTGTCCTCAATCTCACCCTTATGACAATCCTTCATGCGATGGCCTGGTTGGCCACACTTGAAGCAAGCATCGCTAGCGCGGCGACATGACCCTGGGTGTTTGTGGCTGCATGTGGTGCAAATCGGGTGAGTGTACCCTCCAACAGGTGCCCTAGCTGGTTGGGAGCCAAATGAATCTGCAGGGTTGGGCTATGAACCTCCGTGGTCCTGATCCCGTCCGTTGCAAGTGTTCCTGCTGTTGTTGGAGTTGTTGGCGTTGTTACGGTAATTATCATTACCGCCACGCCTATCTGATGCAGAACGGTCCTGAGTCTGACCGTTTCCCTTAGGCTGGTTCTGCTGCTGAGTGACTGGCTGGGACCGGTCCCTAGTCTTCTGCCTCTTATCAGGTCTTTTTGCCTCTCCAAACTCATCTCTCTCTTGCAGCAGCTCCAACTTGTGAGCTGCATCTGCCACCTGTGCCACAGTGTTGAACGTAGCACACACCAGATTGTTGGTGACAGAAGTACGAAGAGCCCAACGAAAGTGATACGCCTGCTCCTATGCAGTCCCGACTGCTGCGCCAAGGAATCCAGCCAGTCGAAGGAACCTTTGCATGAATTTAGTGCTATTTTCCCCCGCTCTCTGTCTAATGCCATGAGACTCCCTCTTGAGCTTATCCTGTTCATCTTTCGGGAAGAACTGCCCTATAACCAACTCCTTAAACTGTCCCCAAGTCAAGCCAGTCACCCAGTCGTCACCTCCATTAGACTACTTAAGTGCCTTCCACCATGCAAGCACGTCTCCCTCGAACTTGTAGCAAGCCAATCTCGCCTTAAAGACAGGGTCACATCCTATAGCATCAAAAATCTTCTTAATATGAGCGATCCAACTCTCTGCCTCAGCTGGGCTGTCAGTCTGTTCGAATGACTTTGGACGCTGGTTATTGAACCTTTCCAGCCATGTGATCAGGGTAGCTGGAGGTGGAGGAGGAGGATTCTGATTCTGGTGAGGGTGCTGATTATGGTTGGCTTGCACCTCGGCCCGAATCTCATTCCTCAGTTGAGGAAGCAGAGCTTGAATAGCAGCTTGTACTGTTGCATTCATTTGTTCTTGTTCACGTGTGAGAACCATCTGACAGTATAAAAAAATGCAATGATTATTCTGATTAGACATTGTATAAACATGAAAAAAATTATGCATGAAAATAGTGTATGAAGGCATGGCCAACGAAAAAATGACATGATTTTGGGTAAACACCTATGGGTCGGTCCACCAAAACAAAAATTGACATGACGAGGATGAACGCCTGTGGGTTGGTTCATCAAACCAAAAATGATTCGAGTAAAAGCACATGCGACTAAATATGGCCAGTCCTGTACCAACCATTACTTAGTCAAAATCCCTACAACAATAATACATGAAACAAATGCATGAAAACAAACTGTCAGTTTTAGGAAGACCATAGTGATTACCCACTAATCACAGGTCATGTTTTTAGATCCTACATGTCGAAACCTTGGCTTTGATACCATAATTATGGCGTGTCATCAAATCATGCAAGGTAAATGTCTACACATTAAATGACCATAACAGGAAATACCGAAAACAAACATCAGTAGTCCAAAATAAGCTCACACACACATGAGTATAAGTACTGAAAGGAAAAGGACTAAACAATATCCAAAAGAAATAAAGTAATGTAATGTATGGAAATGCATAAAGTAATGAAGGCTATATAGCTTCCATCCGTATGCACATACTCTCAAATCCTACGAGCGTCCCTGAGTGCATGTCGTTTGGGAACATGAAAAGGAAAACGGCTGAGCAAAACGCCTAGTGAACGGATATACAAGCATAGCATGAAATGACATAATTATAATAAGACTAATAGCAGCGGAAATGTATAAGTCCTAGATAACCTGGAACATGTTCATAAAACTGGTTTTATAGTTTGAAAAGACTTACGTTTTTATATGAAAACTGTATTTAATTTTCCAATAGCCCATATAGGTCATGAGGTTCCACCGCGTATAAATACTTAGAGGGGTGATGTAAAACCCGCTTTAAAAACCCTACGATCATTTAATGCACGAAGTTACCGTTAAATTTAAACTTTTAAATTAATTAATATACGCCATGTATCGCAAATATTTAACACGAATACTATGTATGTTAATTAATTATAATAAGTATTATGTACGTAAACATGAATACTAATATACGATAAGTATGTATGTACGATAATAAGAAAACGTCCAAGTAACGAAAATTGAATACGTAAGTACACGATAAATATGTAAACAAGAAAAACAAACACCAAAAGTAAAGGGGTGTTTGTTGGCGTCGGCTAGAAGAGAAGGGAAGGGATAACCGGGCTTGGCCCATACCCATTACCCATTATTGGTTCAATAAAACTACAGGATATTTTTCATAAACACTTTTTCAAGAAAATCACAAACCCTAGTCTCTTGCCTCTCTCTCTCTCTCTCTCTCTCTCTCTTGTCGCGGCTTATCAAAGACACCAAGGAGAAACTGCTTGATTTTTGTTTTGATTCGGTAACGCATTCGTGTTTATCCTCCTTTTTAATTCACGCATTGGTATCACTAAATCCCTTTTCTTATTTTATTTTATGTTATGATTTAGATTTGAAATAAATTAAGAACACATGAAAACATGTAGATCAATCAAGAATTATAAACAAAAAAGGTTTTGGTAGGGGGTTTTGTCCCGATCGCACGCCAACCGAGACATGGGGGTCTCGGTGGCGTCGAACCAACATCAGCTGCAACCCCATAGTGGGGGTGGACGTGATCAGGGAACCACCAGCCATAGCTTAAAGCTGGCGGTGGTGGTGTGGTGATGTGCAGCCGAAAGGACCAAGGCCCCGCAGTGGGAACCTTGGTCTAATGGTGGGAACCGAGACCCACTAGGGGTGCTCAGTGGGAATATGTGACGCAACAAGGGGGACCCCAGCCTCGGCTGGGGGTTGTGTGACTCGGCGCAGCAGCAAGCCGAGAGCCATAGGCTCTCGGTGAGATGTTGTTGCTCGGTTATCGGGTCTCGGGTTCAGGTTCGGGTACTTGACATTTTTCAAACACGTAAATTAAACCAACTATGAAATTAAGTATGTATGTTTAAATAATTAATTATTAATTAATTTGGTTTAATTAAAACAAAAACTTATGGTAGTTTATTTAAATAAAACTAGGATAAAACATGTATGCACATTTAATTAAATAAACTTAGGTGATAATAATTAATTGATTTAATTATTTATGAACATGAACTTAATTAATTAAACTTAGGTTAAATTAATTAATATATTTTATAGTAAAGGTTAATAACATGTATTATGTAATATTATTAATTAATAATAAACTTATAATAAACATGACATGATATTATTAATTAATAATAAGCTAAGTAATAATTAATTATTAAACTTTATATTCTAATAATACATCACATAAAATAAGCATATAATTAAATATGGAAACATGACTAATTATGGAAGTATATTATTTATGGAAATATAATAAATATGATAATATTATATTTATGGTAATATACTAAATATGGTAACATGCTATTTATGATAATACGTTAAATATGGTATCATACTATTTATGGAAACATGATAAATATGTAAGCTTTCTATTTTTGGAAACTTACTAATTATAGAAACTTACTAATTATGAAAACTTTCTATTTTTAGAAACATACTATTTAAGGAAACTTACTATTTTCAAAAAATTACTATATATGGAAACCTGCTCTTTTTGGAAAGTTACTATATATAGAAACCTGCTATTTTTAGAAAGTTACTCATTATGATATAACAAATATAATAACACGTAAAACATGAACACATGAAACACATGAGTCTAAAACACATGAAACTATAAGAAACACATGATTAAAACATGAAACAATAAGATAAGACAAGGACAAGTATAATAAGTATGTACAAGTCAAGTAAACCAAGTAACAAGTATTTATAAGTAAGATCGACTCTTATTCATGTCCGTTCATTATGTAGCTATTGTGAAGTCAGAGTGATCGTCTACGTCTATTTCCGTCTTCATTTACTGGACATAAGGTACGGATATTCTCTCTTTCAGTAAGGATTTCTTCCTATATTAGGATTTCACCGTTTGCAGCCATCTATTTTCCCCAGTAGTTTAAGTGTCTTAAACACATCAGTATATGTATGATTATTTTAGATTGCGTGAGCTATATACATGCATGCCAGTTTCACCTAGTTTTGAGGGCTCCATAACCATAACACTGGAGGCACCGGTGTTATGACTCTTCTGCGGTGAGAGTGATTGCTCGCAGCGTCCCTTTACAGTTTTGGCCAGTATTATTATTATCATGTGGGGCGAATGGGTGCATCCTAGGACAAGTAGTATGATTTCATAGTAACTGTGGTATGTGCCTTGCATCCATTACAGGAGCTGATCCCTCCACCCATTTTTATATATTAATTAGAGGCAGCCCCTCAAATTGCATGACGACCTATATGGGCTCTCGGAATATTTAAAATACAGATTTTCAAGATAAACTAAACATAAGTCTTTTCAGAAATATAAACCAGTATTATGAACTTAAACCAGGTTTTCTAGGACATACATTGTAATACCCAGAAGCCGAGGTCACTCATCTTACCCTAAATTACGAATATTTTTGAAATTTTTAAGAAATTTTGTTTATTATATATTTTATCGTTTTATTTGAAACTGAGGTTTGAGGTCGCAATCTTGACGATTGACGATTTAAGAAGAACGATGACGACTACGATCCCGACGGATGCCCAATTTTTATGTTTTATTGTCGCTTTATCGATATTATAATTTTTCGAGAATTATATTTTTGGTTCGTGTTAAGTCGAGTCGGGTGCGTTTTATTTCTTTTCGGGTGCGTTTAAATTGTTCTAAAAGTATTTTGGAGTGTTCGGGACGACCCTCGACTCCCGCAAAATTTTCAAAGTCGACTAATAAGTCATTTCCCGCAAAATATTGAGGTCGTTTAAATATGAGGCTAAAATAATGCCTAAATTGCACAAAAGGCCCCTAAAACCTTATAAAAGGAAAACAAAAACACACACAACACAAAAAAACTCAAAAATTTTCACCCTCCTTCCCTCTCTTCTCCTTTGGCCGTCGGCTGTACCACCACCACCACCACAATTCATTTGTTTTCCTTGTTTTGATCAAACTAATTAAGGACCACCTTTTCTAATCATTTTGTAAGTGTTTTGCCAAGGTTTAATCTAACATGAATTAACATGATTTTCCAAAAATTAAAATATTTTTCAAAAGTTTGATTTTTTGTAATTAAACTTAATGCATGTTTGATTGATGTTTATATTATGTTAATTCACCATTTGAATTAACCAAAACTTGTTTGGTTTGGGCGTTTTGATCACCAACACCCCACGGCCAAATGGGGGTGTTTGGTGGATCATGATGTTTGATTATTTTGTTTGTGGGATTGTGTTTAGATTGATGTTTTAGGTGTGTTTGAATGGGTTAAACACATTGCATGCTTGATTTGGTAAATGGGTTTTAGAGAGGATTTGATGTTCTAGGTGTTATGGACTGATTAAGGTATTTAGGAATGGTCATGAGTGGTTAAGTTAGGGCTAGGTGTCGTTAAAATGGTTTGGAAACAAGTGCTAAGGTGATTTTGAAGTAGTAATTCTTAGGCAGAATGTTTAAGGGATTTTTGAAAATATTAAGTCTAAATACAGGTCATAAACGTAGGATTTAGTTGTAGAGCTTTGTTTTAGCTTCGATTTGGTATAAGAAAGAGCTTACGACTCCTAACGAGTCAAAAATTATGATATTTTGAAAGTTCGTGTACCGGGAGATGAGAAATCAACATAATCCGAAATTCTGTTTTGTTTTAGGTCAAATCCCGGGGACCATAGATAGAGTTTGATAAATGATTGAAAGTTGGTTTTTGGTTTCAAACCTGCATTTGTGAGTCTATTTTTGGACTTAGGAGTCAAGGTAGTCAATGGTGTATTTTAAATTGGTCAAACAATTCCAACATGGTCAATTTGCAAAATCAGTCCAAAATATGTACGTCTAGTAATGTGATAAGTAACGAGTCATAGAAGTGAAAACTTTTCATAGGATTAAAAATGGGTCTTATACAGGTCATGATGTATTTTTGTGAATTTTCTTAAATTTTATAAAAGTGCTTAAGTCATAGAAAACAGCCCATACTTTTGGTAATATCGGCGAAATCATAAAAAGGGTAGTAACTTTAATAACGTAGATAAATCGTATAAATCTAATAACAACTACTTGTTTGGTTTTGACGTGAGTTTGTAATTATGACAATTGACTAATATGTATGTATTATACAGTACTTAAAGTTATATAAATGAGTTGACTCATTACGCGTTGTTTGTTAGGTGTTGATTTTCTCGGGCATCCTCATCGTCAGTGATCGTCATCTGTAACGTCGACTATTTCTATATATAAGGTGTGAATTTGTAGCCTCGCTTACTACTGTTTTAAATTGTTTTTACCCGCGAGGGAGATGCATGCTATTTTTTTATAGAATGAACATAAGACATGAATGATTGTTGGACCCAAAGTTGCCTAAATTGTGTTGAGTACCTAGTTGCATAAGACCCTATATTAATGAACTATTAACTATTGTTTAATCCTCGTGTGGATTGAAAATAGCCGCTTATACAATTGATAGTACTACGGGGTAGACGACCCTATCCGAGACGAGGGTTAGTACGTTGAGTACCCCCCTGCGGACGGATAACTTGTGATAAGAGATAAGGTATAATTGCAACTAATGCCTTAAGAAGGGGCACTGGTTTCATCTTAATCATGCCGGTAATTATACGCGGGTGATTGAGTTAACGGATTAGTGTCATGAGCTTAAACACAATTGTAATAACCTTGATAATAGATTGTTTGATCGACAATTCTATAAATGATCGTGATTGATTTTTATAACACTTATGTTCAAAATGAGATTATAAAACCTATGAATTTCACTCAACATTATTTGTTGACCCAATTTAGCATGTGTTTTAGGTAATCGATGATGTATAGCATGGAGCATGCAAAGGATGGGAGTTGTGTGTGGCTTGGCGGTCTACTTGTTTTTCCACCCTTATTTAACTTGAAACTCTTTTATTTTCTGTCATGTGAACAAAAATGTATCTTTTGGTGTTGAGATTCAGTGGGGACCAAACGCAAACTCTATGTTGTATCATCTAGGGATTTGGAAAACTGTAGACTTGTATGTTTTAAAAATGTTTAAATTTATGTTTAAACTTTTACGTCTCTTTGAGTCGTTTGATATAGCTTGTGTGTGATGATACATGCCTAGCACCTAAATGTTGTAGTTCCGCTGCGCATAGCATTTGTGGGGGTGTTAGAGATTGGTAATCAGAGCCATGAGTTATAAAGAACTAGGTCATTTTGAAAAATCCTAAACTATAACTTTTGGTGTCGTAAGAAATTGTCCAAGCACACAACTATCCTGCATGGCTCCGGTAATATTTACTTTTAGTATTGATGGTATAGATGTATACCTTTTGAATTGAAGTGAATGTATGAGTATTTATTACGTAAATATTGAACTACTATATGTAAACATTGAAATCGTATGTAGAGTACTCGATACCGTAATTCTTGTATTGCATATGCATGAGCATCATATTATCGCATTTTTGGCATGTGTACCACCTTTGTATTGCATTTGCATGCATATATTTATAAATACTGAATAATAATCTTACGTACCCTCCAAAATTTTCTGTTATTGCAGAGATGGCCGAGGTACCGCCTAACGGAAATGGAGACGAATTTGTCGTGGGATACGAAGGGGGATCGTTTCCTCCGAACCCGCCGAATGGTGACATTGGATGGATAGCTCAAGAAGAAGCGATAGAGCCGGCAAATGACAGTGATGAAAGTGATGTAGACAACTTCAGCGTTAGTGACGATGGTGGAGAGGATTCTGAGGAGGAGGATCCGGTGGACGACGGAATTCCAGCAAATGTCATCGGTCAGACCGATCCCGATTTGGTTCTATCTACAAATTCACCAAAAGGATACGAAGTGCCTCCAACAGGCCGTTATGATCAGCAACCTGTTCGTCCCCCAATGGATATTTGTAAGGATTACCTGAGGACTGTGCTGCGGTTTATTCGGGTAAGTAATGAGTTTGGTGCGGAATCCAGTGATGCAGCTAGATCGCGTTCTCTTCATGAAAATGTTGCGAAGGTTTATTTTCCAAGGCCAAGGAATTATTGGGAATCTGAAAATCGTTAGAGAAGGATGGATAGACTGATGTACGAACGTTATGCGGTGGAAACTAGAGTAATCAAAAGGTTTGACGAGAATGAAAGAGCACATCAGAAGTTACTGGCAAGGACTGCAAGGGCTGAGTTTCGATGGAGCAGTGAATAAGAGTGATATTAACAGTTTGAGATCGATGATAGCGAATTTGAGTGCAAGTCTTGAGCGGGTTAAGGAAGACCAGGCTAGGTTCGTTAGGATGCAGAGTTGGGAGCACCATGTTAGATCATCCCTGCCGCAAGATTGGAGATTTGTGGATGACTCTGAGCTGGAGGCTAATGATTTCATGGTTCAGCCACCCGCCAGGGGTGAGTGTGTCACTATAGGGAATCAGGTAGCATCGGAGTTGGGATCTACTTCTAGAACAAAGATGGTACTGAGTGTGAGCTGAGTGATAAGGGGAAGAGGAAGATGGACGAGGAAGAAGATGATAGTGACGAAGAGCCCGAAGAGGATGAAGAAGAACCACCATCCAAGAGGTCATGTGGATCACCACGTGGCTAGTTACTTGTATTTTATTTTATCTTTTGATCGTTGTAAGCGAACTATTTTAGACTCCTGTATGATGGTATTGTGATGAAAACTTGATAACTTTAAGTTTGTTGGTGTATGGTTGTAGTGGCATTACTTGTCACAGATTTTGGTTGATCTATCAATGCAATCCATGTTTACCTTTCATAATCTATGATAAGTCTTGAATTTGCTCTTTTGTGATGTGATTGATGAATATTAGTAACCTTGTCGTGATGTGTTGTTGTACTTATATTGTGTCTTGAAAGAGAAATCCTTCTTAATCTTGATGTGTATACTTACCTTGTTTTCTATTTTCCCTGTCTTTGCAGAGAGGTGTAATTGAGACTTCACCATGCCTCCAAAGTTGACAGCTAACCGTGTGAACACTATGATTCAAGAGGCAATCGCCAATGCTCTTGAGGCAGATCGTGCAAAACGAAACCAAGGTTAAGGTGGAAATGTGGAAAGACAACAAGCCCCTAGGTAGTGTTCGTATGCCGGTTTTGTGAAATGTGGTCCCACACAGTTTCGTGGTACCGGTGGAGCTTTGGAACTACGTAGATGGTTGGAGAAGATTGAAAGAACCTTCGAAATCAGTGGGTGCTCTGAGGCAAACAAAGTTAAATTTGCAGTTTCTACTTTTCTTGATGATGCCTTAAGCTGGTGGTACAACCAGGTGGCTACTATCGGATTAGCGGTAGCAAATGGAAGAACTTGGGCTGCAACCAAGGCACTTTTGTCTAAGAAGTTTTGTCCCGAGGAGGAGCTGGTTCAGTTAGATGATGAGTTGAGGCACTTTTCTTTGAAGAACAATGACATCACTGCTTATACAAGGAGGTTTAATGAGTTAAGTCTATTGTGTCCTGATGCTTTCGCTGATGATCGCAAGAAGATGAAACAGTACATCAAGGGTTTGTCGAGCAACATTAAGGGTGAGACAACTTCGTCAAAGCCTGGATCATTTGATGAAGCCGTTCAAATGGCTCACGCACTGATGGATGTCAAGTTGCAAGACAAGAAAGATTACATTGCTGAGGGAAACAAAAGGAAATAGGAAGCTGCTTAGGGGAATCAATCGCAAGGTCAGAATCGTGGGGGTAATCGCAACAACAACCAAGGTTAGAATCGTAATCAGCAGTTCAACCAGAGAAGGAATGATGGGATGAGAGCTGCTACTGCCCCCAGAGGTGTAAAGATCAATCCTCATTGTGGTCGTTGTAACTTGTACCATGTTGGGAATTGTCCCCCTGCATGTAGCAAGTGTGGAAAGGCGGGTCATAAAGTTGCAGATTGTCGATCTAGAGGAGTGGCTACAGGGGAAATGCCACGAGGGTAATGGTTTGTTTTAGATGTGGAGAAAAGGGGTACAAGCAAGGAAACTGCCCAAAAACTGGGAATAGGCAGGGAGGAAATAATGCTGCTGCTGTATATTGAGTAGGTACCGCTGATAAACTACAAGGCCCGAATGTGGTGACCGGTACGTTTCTTCTTGACGCTCGTTATGCTAGTGTATTATTTAATTCTGGATCCGACAAAAGCTTTGTAGATGTAAAATTTAGTCATCTTATCAATAGAGAACCGGTAATGCTAACGACTAACTATAATGTGGAATTAGCCGATGGAAAGATTGTTAGTACTAATTCTATACTAAGAGGGTGTACCACGAAGTTAGGGAATTATGCCTTTAATATCGACTTAATGCCTATAGAGCTAGGATCTTTTGACGTGATCGTTGGGATGGATTGGTTAATGGCGCATAGTGCGGTGATTGTTTGTGGACAAAGGTTAGTTCAAATCCCGTTGAGGAATAGGGTTTTGACCGTGAAGGGTAATGAATGTACTTCTCGTCTGAAAGTGATATCTTGCCTGAAGATGATGAGTTATGTGGATGAAGGATGCGATGTGTTTCTGGCGCAGATTTCTAGGGATGGTGATGTAGAGACAAAGTTGGAAGAGGTGTCTGTGATTCGAGAGTATCCGGAGGTTTTTCCTGATGATTTGTCGGGCTTACCGCCCTCTCGTGAAGTAGAATTTCGGATCGATTTGATGCCAGGAGCTGCACCAGTTGCTCGTGCACCTTATCGATTGGCACCATCAGAACTGAATGGGTTATCTGATCAATTGAAAGAACTGATGGATAAGGGGTTTATTCGACCGAGTTCATCACCATGGGGAGCGCCTGTGTTGTTTGTAAAGAAAAAGGATGGGTCGTTTAGAATGTGTATCGACTATCGAGAGCATAACAAATTGATGGTTAAGAATCAGTATCCATTGCCGAGGATTGACGATTTATTTGATCAGTTGCAAGGTTCCTGTGTGTACTCAAAGATTGACTTGAGATCAGGGTATCATCAACTGTGAGTTAGAGAGGAGGATATTCCTATAACTGCTTTTCGTACGCGATACGGACATTTTGAATTCCGAGTGATGCCTTTTGGGTTAAAGAATGCGCCTGTAGTGTTCATGGATCTTATGAATCGAGTGTGCAAGCCGTATTTGGATAAGTTTGTCATTGTATTCATTGATGATATTCTTATTTACTCCAAGAGCAAAGAAGAACATGAGAAGCACTTGAGGACGATATTGGAGCTGCTGAAGAAAGAGAAGTTGTACGCGAAATTCTCCAAGTGTGAATTTTGGTTGGAGTCTGTACAATTTCTTGGGCATGTGATTGATAGCGAAGGAGTTCGTGTGGATCCTGCTAAGGTAGAGGCAATTAAGGAATGGTCGGCACCGAAAACGCCGACTGAAGTTCGACAATTTCTTGGTTTAGTTGGTTATTATCGGAGATTCATCGAAGGGTTTTCGTTGATTGCAAAGTCGTTGACCAAGCTTACTGAGAAGAATCGGGTGTTTGAATGGGAAAATGATGAAGAAATCGCTTTTAAAACACTTAAGAACAAATTGTGTTCTGCTCCGGTTTTGTCATTGCCAGAAGGAATCGAAGACTTCATGGTTTATTGTGACACGTCTCATAAAGGTTATGGAGCTGTTTTGATTCAACGTGAGAAGGTGATCGCTTACGCTTCGAGACAATTGAGGAAGCATGAGGAAAACTACACTACACATGATTTGGAATTGGGAGTTGTAGTTTTTGCGCTAAAGTTGTGGAGACACTATTTGTATGGGACTAAGTGTGTTGTATTCACTGACCACAAGAGTTTGCAACACATATTGGACCATAAGGAATTGAATATGAGACAAAGATGATGGGTGGAACTACTGAGTGAATATGACTGCGAGATTCGCTACCATCCTGGCAAGGCGAACGTGGTGGCGGATGCACTTAGTAGGAAGGATAGAGAGAAACCTTTGAGAGTCAGAGCATTAGTGATGACTGAGGGTGTTGATTTGACCGGAACAATATTGAAGGCTCAAGAGAAGGGATTAATGAAAGAAAATGTTGGTGCTGAGAATCTGGGAAGACTACAGAAACCTCTTTTTGTGGTTAAGTCAGACGGGCTGAGATATTTCGAGTATCGGATTTGGTTACCGCTATGTCCATCCGAGGAAGGAATGCCTGGATTACGATATTTAGTAATGAATGAGTCTCATAAATCGAAGTACTCGATACATCCTGGAGCGGATAAGATGTATCATGATCTGAAGAAAGTCTACTGGTGGCCGAATATGAAGGCAGAGATTGCTCGTTACGTCAATAAGTGTCTGACTTGCGCAAAGGTTAAAGCTGAACATAAGAGACCGTCTGGGTTGTTGGTACAACCTGAGATCCCAGAATGGAAATGGGAGAAGATTGCTATGGATTTCGTGACGGGTTTACCGAGAACTCCTAGTGGTTGTGATATGATTTGGGTAATAGTGGATAGATTAACGAAATTTGCTCACTTTTTACCTATGAAGAAGACGGACAACATGGAGAAACTTCCAAGTGTGTACGTGAAGGAGATTGTTTGTCGACATGGTGTACCTTTATCGATCATTTCCGATCGCGATAGCGGGTTTACTTTGGAATTTTGGAAATCTCTTCAACGTGCAATGGGCACTGAATTGAGTTTGAGCAAGACATATCACCCTGAAACTGATGGCCAAAGCGAACGAACTATTCAGACGTTGGAGGACATACTCCGAGCATGCGTGATTGATTTCGGAGGAAGTTGGGAACGCCACTTGCCTTTAGTGGAGTTTTCGTATAATAACAGTTATCATGCGAGCATTAAGGCTGCACCATTTGTAGCGTTGTATGGAAGGAAGTGTAGATCTCCTGTGTGTTGGAGCGAAGTGGGAGAGAGTCAGTTGACTGGGCCCGAGATGATTTTGGAGACGACAGAGAAGATTGTGCAAATTAAGAACCGTTTACTTGCTGCAAGAAGTCGACAGAAGAGTTATGCCGATAATAGGAGGAAACCGTTGGAATTTGAGGTCGGAGACATGGTCATGCTTAAGGTTTCGCCATGGAAGGGTGTGATTCGTTTTGGGAAGAAAGGAAAGATGAGTCCAAGGTATATTGGACCATTCAAGATCGTTAAACGAATTGGACCGGTAGCCTATAAGTTAGAATTGCCGAATGAGCTTAGTGCTATTCACGACACGTTTCACGTATCGAATTTGAAGAAAAATGATAGGTGTGTAAACACCCATCCCTTTTACCACTTAATTACAATAATAACCGAGCCAAAACGTGTATTTTATGTCTTTTATGTCGGAATTATGCGTGGTTTGTGTTTTTGTTGTGATTTAGGACGAAAAGATGAAAAGTGGAGATAACACAGGCATTCACGGGCTTTTATTGAAGAAAAAGATGAAAGATGAAGTCAAGAAGTCAAGAGTGCAAAAAAAAGAACGGAAGTCCAAGATTAATTCTGAAGATTTATCGAAGAAAAAGTCAAAAGACGGAAGTTTATCAAAAGCCGAAAAACTCAAGTCTATTTTATTGAAGAATTAAAAGACGAGTTCCAAGAAATCCCGAGCCAAAAGTCATTAAAGTCCAAGATTAAAGAAGATTTAAAGGCTTAAGGACTAATGGTGCAATTAACAAAGAGATTAAGAAGGAAGGGCCTAATGATGCAATTTAGAGAAAATGAAGGAGGGGAGGAAGCTTCCTAATCCTCCCCTATATATAGATTAGATGTTAATCACTTTTTCTTTGTTGGCTAATAGTGACAATTAGTTCTTCCACCTTTAATTACCTTGTCATTTAAATACTTGTCAAATTTAAATACTTGTCTTGCACCTTAAATTCCTTTAATTTCAAGTAAGTTTCCATTTAATTCTTGTCAAACTTTACTTTATCTTGTTAATCTCCTATCTACCTTTCTCAATCTTCGATTTTTATGTTTATGTTTATGTTTATGTTCATGTTCATGTTCTTATTTTGAACAAAGTGGGTTTTGATTATTGTGGTTAGTTTTGTTAGTTTTATTGATTCGGATAGTTTGTTTATGATTATTGGATGTTTTGTTATTAGTTTAGTTTAATCTTATGTTTGATTTTGGTTAACTTGTGGTTAGATTCGTGTTACTATATTTCCCTGTTCTTCGGGGGTGTTTGTTTTTCTGTGACTGATCTTTTCCAGGCAAGTTCCGAAATAACTCTTGTTCATTCGGAAGTCTTCCGAGCCAAGGAGTTCCGATTCAGAAGAGTTCAGGATCAAGAAGTTCCGAACCAGGAGGGTTCATTCGGAAGAGTTCCGGATCAACACCAAAGTTCGAATCACGAACTTCCGAGTCGAAAACTTCCGGATCAAGGAGTGAGAGCTTCATCCGGAACCTTTAAAAGTTCCGAATCAAGCAATCTCATTCGGAACATTGGAAGTTCCGAACCAGAAACTTCCGGATCAGAAACTTCCGAATCAACTACTTCAGAAAACTTCTGAATCAGGAAACTTCCGAACGGAAGTTCCGGATCAGGAAGTTCCGGATCAAAAGAGGTTCATTCGGAAGAGTTCCGAACCAAGGGGTAACCAGAAACTTCCGAACCAAGGGCTTTGAATCAGTAAAGTTCTGAACGAAGGATTGTTTTGGATAAGTGACATATTCAGAATAATTTGTTCCGGATCAAGGATTTTGGTAATATTCCGGGCCAAGAAGAATCATTCCGAACGAAGGTGACATTCCGGATGAGTGATTGTTCCGAATGAAGGGTATTTCCAAATGAGCTGTATTCAGGTTCTTTTTAGTTTCTGTTTTTAATTTTTATTTTCAAGCTTTATTTTTCACGCCTTTTTCATTAGTCGCACTTTAAGTTTTCTTGCCTTAGATTTATTTTAGTCTCGCCTTAGTTTAAGTTTTAGTTTCATTTTAAGTTGCCTTAGATAGTTTTAAGTTTGCGTTATTTACTTTTAGTACCTTTTAATTTCAGTCAAGCTTTTAATTACTTGCCCTTTTATTTTAATTAGACTTAGATTTATTTTAAGTGCCCATTTACTTTTGAGTTTTGCACATTTTAATATATACGACAACGACACAACACTTTTGTTTCCACCAAGAACAGCAGAGTCACACATTAAACTCCTTTTTCAATTCGAAGAGATTGGTTCAACGATAATTTTTAACCTGAGTAAAATCGAGTTATCAAATGGCGCCGCTGCCGGCTCTTTTCGTAAAGATTAACGGTTTTCTGTGAGAGACGCGTTGCTTTTTGGGATCCGTTCACTTGTGAGCGTTATTTTTCTTGCATAAAAAATTCAAAAAATCATAAAAATTAGAAATTGTTAAAAATACATAAAAATTAAAAATTTCAAAAATCCAAAAATATTTTATCTTTATTGTGTATATATATTGTCTTTGTGTTTGGTTTCTTTTTCTTTTGCATTTTCAGGTGTATGCGTACTAGATCTTCTAATTATCAAGAGCCCGAGACTCAAGAAGATTTAGCTATGTCAGGTGTCAACAACAATAATCCACCGCACCTCAACAATAACAACAATGTTCTTCCACAGCCCGATCTTCGGACGATGGAGGAACTTTGTCAACCTACCATGTTTGGACGAGGAGGACCGATTGCGCCGATGCAAATCAACGCTCCTGAGTTTTCGTTGAAGCACCACATGATTCAGCAAGTGCAAACTAACCCTTTCCATGGATTGCCTGATGATGATGCCAACAAACACCTCGACAAGTTCATTACAATCACCCAAAGCATGAAGTTGCCTGGTGCCACAATGGATGTTCTTCGCCTACAACTCTTCCCACATACTTTATCACATCATGCCGAAAAATGGTTTGATCGTCTCTCGAAGAATCCTATTCACACTTGGGATGACATGACTCAACGCTTTTTGTCGCGCTACTTTCCACCATCCATGGTCACAAGCATTCGCAATCAAATCAGCGGTTTCATGCAAGAACCCGATGAATATCTTTTTGATGATTGGGAAAGATATAATGTCTTGATTGATCGTTGTCCAAACCACAACATGCTTCCGGTCACATTGATTGATACTTTCTACAACGGTTTGACTTTTTGAGATCGTGATACGATTAATGCTGCCGCCGGTGGCACATTCATGAAAAGGAGACCCGAGGAGTGTAGAGAGCTAATTGAGAACATGACTACTCACCACAAAAACTGGGATTCCTCTGCTTCTTCAAGGAACAACCCGAGAGTCAATGTTTCCTCCACCTCAGCAAACCCTGATATGACCGAACTCACTCGCATGATGACTGAAATGAGCAAACGTATCACGCTTCTCGCTTCAAACCAACAACAACAACAAGTTAAAGCGGTTGCTAATCCTTGTGAAACATGCGGCGGTCCTCACTCATACACCGATTGTCCTTCTACACAAGGAAATCCGGAAAATGTGTATGCAGCTTATGGTAATTATTCACCGGAAAATTACCAAGCTCGACCTCAAGGGGATAGAAATTTGCTGAGCTACCGGTCAAACAACTACCTTTCACCCGGTTTTTCTCCTCAAAACCAAAACCCCGCCAACAACTACAATAGAAGCAACCAAATCCCACCAAGAGCTTCTAATCCTTATCACCCATCCGCTCAACAAACCCCACCCACTAACCCCGATGTTGAAGCCATCATGAGAACCCAAGGTGAGCAAATCAAGAATATGCAGAGGCAAATTATAAATCTTAAAGGAGATATCACAAAGCAAGGAAATGAGATTAGATCCGAGCTTCGAGATAATATTCAATCCTCCTTCAGCAATCAGACCAATGATTTAAAGAATATGCTTGCTAGTTTCTTGCCCGCGGCTCAACCTTCTACTTCGAATTCTCTACCTTCAAACACCGTCACCAATCCGCGAGCAAATGTGAGTGCTATTACTACTCGTAGTGGAATTACCATTGTCGATCCACCAATCCCGCCCCCATCATCTACACCTCCTCCACCACCATTTATCCCTACTCCTCCTACACCTAGTATTAGTGCACCATTACCGTCTCCGCCTCGTCATGACAATGTACCTAGGAAGGACCCTTCAACATCTCAACCTTTACCTACTACACCTGCACCTTCACCACCCAAACCCAATATCCCTTATCCTTCTCGTTTAGGCAAGACCAAGATGCTAACCAAGGATGACTCTGAAGTGACACGCTATGTGAAGATGATCTCTCAGATGAACTTCAACATTAGCTTTCTTGAAGCACTTGTCCACATGCCCAAATTTGTTAAAGCATTCAAGGAATTGCTTAAAAAGAAGGAGAAGTTGATTGAACTCGCCAACACACGCTTAAATGAAAACTGCTCTGCAGTTATTCTTAAAGAACTTCCGGAAAAGCTTGGAGATCCTGGTCGTTTTGTGTTGCCTTGCGTTTTCAACAAAATTGAAGAATTTACTGCCCTTGCTGATCTCGGGGCTAGTATTAATCTTATGCCTTTGAGTGTTTGGAAAACACTATCATTACCCGACCTCACTCCAACGAAGATGACTCTCGAACTTGCAAATCGCACTCTCGCTTACCCCGTTGGTATAGCCGAAGACGTGTTCATTAAAGTTGGCACATTTACTTTCCCGGTCGACTTTGTGGTAGTTTATTATGAAATGGACCCTCGTATTCCTTTAATACTTGGTCGGCCATTCTTGAGAACCGGACGAGCTCTAGTTGATGTGCCGAAGGTGAGTTAATCTTAAGAGTCAAGGATGATGCACATGTTTTTAAAATGGGAAAGCTTACAGGCAAATCCTTTGGAGGCCGAGAATAAGTGAATATGATTAATGTGCTTGATAATTTTGTCGTCTACAACAATCCTCTATTCGATTCTTCCATTGATAATCCACTTTTTGAAGATGATGTGGATGATTCTCGCTCCACTTTGGAACCTTCTCCCATTTATGATTCTCCACCGATCTTCGATGCTTATGATGATGATGATTCTAGCTCAAATACGGATGATTATGATGACCTTACTTCTGAGTATCCCGATCTGCCCACGTATGATGATTTCGATGAGGCTGATACTCTTTCGAGCGATTCTTCATATGATGAAGATCCTCCGCCATCACTCGATCCTACTTTGAACGATTACTCATTTGAGGAAGACTTCTCTGAGTTTCTCAACACTTACTTCCCTCATGAGAGTGATGCTCCTCCTTATGATTTTGAAGATTACCGTCTTGATCCTACTTTGGATTTGACGAACATTCTTTCAAAGGAGAAGAAACCGGTCGACACCGATATCCGCAGCTCGTATGAGTTAACACCTCTTTGTCCCCCTTCTGAGGACGAGGTTGTGCTTCTTCGCGGATCTTCTTCCCATTCTGCTGAGCCTGAGTGCTATTTTCCCCTAAAGGAAAAGGTGTTCGACCCCGGTATTGAAATCTTTAAGCCATCTCAGTATCTACCTGATGAAATAAAAGGAAAAATCTTTGGACATTTTGAAGACATGCTTGCACCACTTCACCCTCGTTTCCACCATGCTCCATCGCTGCTTAAGGAAACCTTGCCTACTCTTCTTTGGCTTGCCTTGTTCGCCTTAAGCTTGTGCTATTTGTTGGACGAAAAATATGTCTTTGATCCTGGTGGATATATTTCATGCTTCTTCCATTGATAATCAAGGGCGAGTCAGGCTCACGACTCGGTAATCAAAAACCAAGCGCTTCTTGGGAGGCAACCCATGCATCTATCTTTCCGCTTTCTTTATCATAAGTGTAGGGGAGACCCTTTGGTTTGCTATTTCCTCTCCTCTCTTAATCAGGGATTCGAGCTTCAATGATCCACTCTTGATGATTCTTAACGACCCGTGATTCCGTGTCCACTTCTTCCCGGTTCTATCCTAAACTCTTTTCGATTCACTATTTTCTATTTTCTCAATATTAAAATAGGAATCTCTTTAGTTGTCTCTTCCTTAGCGAAATTTAAACAAAGTGCACAATGTCCTAAGTGTAGGGGAGTTTACTCCCACATGCTTAAACATTGAGGACAATGTTTATCTTAAGTGTAGAGGGGACTTCTATCGAAGTTAAGTGGCCTTTTCCTTGTATTTGTCCTCATTTTAACCGGAAAATCAATTTTTCGACATTTTTCAAAATTTTTGATCTAGTTTGGCCTATTAGTTTTTCCTTTTGTATAGTCATTTTTCTTTCTTTGCTAGAATAAATGTTTAATAAAGTGGTTTTAATTTTCAAACGTTGTGAATCTTTTGACTTAATCTGAGTTTACTTATCTAAGTTTACTCTAGCTAGTATCCTTAACGTGTTTAAATCAAGTTTTGCTAGGCTTTTATATAGGGAGCTATAAAACGCGAAAGTCTTAACTCTCACGGGTTAAGAACAAGAATTTTTCGCAAGTTCCTATAATTGATCCTAGAGAGTCGTTTATCAAGGGAACTTTAAAATGCGGTTCCTAAACTTGAAAAAGTCTAAGAATTTGCAAGATCCTATAGGAGACTCGAAAACCCAAAACTTTGATTTAATAGGCTAAGCATCCATGAGTCTCATTATTTGAGATTTTAAACTGTGGAGAACGAGAGATGATAGAGCAAATTATAAGTTCGGTATTCTTTCGTGAATTTATGTGAGTTAATTATAAGCCTATTCTCCCAACGCTTGCTAATAAATTTATCTGCAATAAATAAGGTTGTACGATTTGAAAAGTTACTTAGCTTCTAGCCCAAGATCGTTTAAAAGTTGCTCGGTATGGATTAGAGTTCATAGCCAAGGCATAACTTACTGAAGCGGGACGCGAAGACTGGCGAGTCCAAAAAGGTCCTAACAAGGCATGAGGGCTATATTTTGTTGCTAAAGATCCAAAGTGATGTGAAGAATCATTTATCGAAAATCAATATGAAGGATCGAGACACACGACGAAAAGCAAAAACTCCTCAAAAGTCATGGAGAAGTGTATCCGAAAAGACCCTAGCAAGGTATGAGGATAAATAGATCCTTGTCAATAAAGGAGACGGATCATTGTATATCAAAGTCCAAAATAAAGATTGGAGAAAAATGAAGAAGTCGTGGTCCAAGTATGAATCTCTCAAAACTTCAAGTGAAGAAATTCCTATTATGAAGAGAAGACCATAATTTCATGAACGTCTCTCAAGGTTTGAAGTATGAAGTCGCTGCCAAATATCAGTCCGAGAAAGGTCTCAAATCGCGAAGCGAGTTATGCCAAGATATGAACTTTATGAGGTCCCGAGAAGCAGTTTTAAAAGATTTTGTCCTTTAGCTAACTATTGATTAAATCGTTCACTTTATTTTCGGCCTAAATAAATATCGAAATAAGTAAACAATGCCTCCTCGTGATCATTCAAGACAATAATAAAATCTAAGAGATACCCCTAGGAATAAGGGAGTCTAAGTGAATAATTGGCCCACATGAGTTCGTTTTAGTCTACTAACTTATAATAACAATGATCTCGTTTTTAAGCTTGGTTTGGAGAAAGTGAAAACTTGAGGATGATGATCATTCATGACATTTTCAAAACCCAAGGTATGCTTTTGATTTCTTTACTTTGAATGTTTATAGTTTTCTATCTCTTTAATAAAGGCCAATGTGGATTGATTATGATGAAAAATGTAAACGTGCTTTGTAACTAATGCATTGCATGAGGACATTGCAATGGTCAAGTGTAGGGGATTTGATTGGTGTGTAAACACCCATTCCTTTTACCACTTAATTACAATAATAACCGAGCCAAAACGTGTATTTTATGTCTTTTATGTCGGAATTATGCGTGGTTTGTGTTTTTGTTGTGATTTAGGACGAAAAGATGAAAAGTGGAGATAACACGGGTATTCACGGGATTTTATTAAAAAAAAAGATGAAAGATGAAGTCAAGAAGTCAAGAGTGCAAAAAAAGAACGGAAGTCCAAGACTAATTCTGAAGATTTATCGAAGAAAAAGTCAAAAGACGGAAGTTTATCAAAAGCTGAAAAACTCAAGTCTATTTTATTGAAGAATTAAAAGACGAGTTCCAAGAAATCCCGAGCCAAAAGTCATTAAAGTCCAAGATTAAAGAAGATTTAAAGGCTTAAGGACTAATGGTGCAATTAACAAAGAGATTAATTAGGAAGGGCCTAATGATGAAATTTAGATAAAATGAAGGAGGGGAGGAAGCTTCCTAATCCTCCCCTATATATAGATTAGATGTTAATCACTTTTTCTTTGTTGGCTAATATTGACAATTAGTTCTTCCACCTTTAATTACCTTGTCATTTAAATACTTGTCAAATTTAAATACTTGTCTTGCACCTTAAATTCCTTTAATTTCAAGTAAGTTTCCATTTAATTCTTGTCAAACTTTACTTTATCTTGTTAATCTCCTATCTACCTTTCTCAATCTTAGATTTTTATGTTTATGTTTATGTTCATGTTCATGTTCTTATTTTGATCAAAGTGGGTTTTGATTATTGTGGTTAGTTTTGTTAGTTTTATTTATTTGGATAGTTTGTTTATGATTATTGGATGTTTTGTTATTAGTTTAGTTTAATCTTATCTTTGATTTTGGTTAACTTGTGGTTAGATTCGTGTTACTGTATTTCCCTGTTCTTCGGGGGTGTTTGTTTTTCTGTGACTGATCTTTTCCAGGCAAGTTCCGAAATAACTCTTGTTCATTCGGAAGTCTTCCGAGCCAAGGAGTTCCGATTCAGAAGAGTTCAGGATCAAGAAGTTCCGAGCCAGGAGGGTTCATTCAGAAGAGTTCCGGATCAACACCAAAGTTCCGAATCAAGAACTTCCGAGTCGAAAACTTCCGGATCAAGGAGTGAGAGCTTCATCCGGAACCTTTAAAAGTTCCGAATCAAGCAATCTCATTCGGAACATTGGAAGTTCCGAACCAGAAACTTCCGGATCAGAAACTTCTGAATCAACTACTTCAGAAAACTTCCGAATCAGGAAACTTCCGAACGGAAGTTCCGGATCAGGAAGTTCCGGATCAAAAGAGGTTCATTCGGAAGAGTTCCGAACCAAGGGGTAACAAGAAACTTCCGAACCAAGGGCTTTGAAACAGTAAAGCTCTGAACGAAGGATTGTTTTGGATAAGTGACATATTCAGAATAGTTTGTTCCGGATCAAGGATTTTGGTAATATTCCCGGCCAAGAAGAATCATTCCGAACGAAGGTGACATTCCGGATGAGTGATTGTTCCGAATGAAGGGTATTTCCAAATGAGTTGTATTCAGGTTCTTTTTAGTTTCTGTTTTTAATTTTTATTTTCAAGCTTTATTTTTCACTCCTTTTTCATTAGTCGCACTTTAAGTTTTCTTGCCTTAGATTTATTTTAGTCTCGCCTTAGTTTAAGTTTTAGTTTCATTTTAAGTTGCCTTAGATAGTTTTAAGTTTGCGTTATTTACTTTTAGTACCTTTTAATTTCAGTCAAGCTTTTAATTACTTGCCCTTTTATTTTAATTAGACTTAGATTTATTTTAAGTGCCCATTTACTTTTGAGTTTTGCACATTTTAATATATACTACAACGACACAACACTTTTGTTTCCACCAAGAACAGCAGAGTCACACATTAAACACCTTTTTCAATTCGAAGAGATTGGTTCAACGATAATTTTTAACCTGAGTAAAATCGAGTTATCAAAAAGCTTGGCGGATAAGGAATTGGTGATTCCTTTGGACGAGAATCAACTTGACGATAAAATGCATTTCGTGGAGGAACCAGTGGAGATTATAGACCGAGAGGTTAAGAGGTTGAAGCACGGTAGAATTCCCATTGTGAAGGTACGATGGAATTCTAGGCGTGGACCGGAATACACTTGGGAACGTGAGGACTTCTTCAAGGAGAGATATCCTCATCTGTTCCAGCGGCAAGAAATATGAGTATTAGAAGAGGCGAGCGCTGGGACGTCGCTCTCTTTAAGGAGGGGTGGATGTAATACCCAGAAGCCGAGGTCACTCATCTTACCCTAAATTACGAATATTTTTGAAATTTTTAAGAAATTTTGTTTTTATATATTTTATCGTTTTAGTTGAAACCGAGGTTTGAGGTCGTGATCTTGATGATTGACGATTTAAGAAGAACGATGACGACTACGATCCCGACGGATGCCCAATTTTTATGTTTTATTGACGCTTTATCGATATTATAATTTTTGGAGAATTTTATTTTTGGTTCCTGTTAAGTCGAGTCGGGTGCGTTTTATTTCTTTCTGGGTGCGTTTAAATTGTTCGAAAAGTATTTTGGAGTGTTCGGGACGACCCCTGACTCCCGCAAAATTTTCGAAGTCGACTAATAAGTCATTTCCAGCAAAATATTGAGGTCGTTTAAATATGAGGCCAAAAGAATGCCTAAATTGCACAAAAGGCCCCTAAAACTTTACAAAAGGAAAACAAGAACACACACAACACAAAAACACTCAAAAATTTTCACCCTCCTTCACTTTCTTCTCCTTTGGCCGTCGGCCATACCACCACCACCACCACAATTCATTTTTTTTCTTGTTTTGATCAAAACTAATTAAAAGTCTACCTTTTCAAATCATTTAGTAAATGTTTTTCCAAGGTTTAATCCAACATGCATTAACATGATTTTCCAAAAATTAAAAGATTTTTCAAAAGTTTGATTTTGTGTAATTAAACTTAATGCATGTTTGATTGATGTTTAGATTATGTTAATTCACCATTTGAATTAACCAAAACTTGTTTGGTTTGGGAGTTTTGATCACCAAAACCCCACGGCCAAATGGGGGTGTTTGGTGGATCATGATGTTTGATTATTTTGTTTGTGGGATTGTGTTTAGATTGATGTTTTAGGTGTGTTTGAATGGGTTAAACACATTGCATGCTTGATTTGGTAAATGGGTTTTAGAGAGGATTTGATGTTCTAGGTGTTAGGGACTGATTAAGGTGTTTAGGAATGGTCATGAGTGGTTAAGTTGGGGCTAGGTGTCGTTAAAATGGTTTGGAAACAAGTGCTAAGGTGATTTTGAAGTAGTAATTCTTAGGCAGATTGTTTAAGGGTATTTTTGAAAATCTTAAGTCTAAATACAGGTCATAAACGTAGTATGTAGATGTATAGCTTTCTTTTAGCTTCGATTTGGTATAAGAAAGAGCTTACGACTCCTAACGAGTCAAAAGTTATGATAATTTGAAAGGTCGTGTACCGGGAGATGAGAAATCAACATAATCCGAAATTGTCTTTGGTTTTAGGTCAAATCCCGGGGACCATAGATAGAGTTTGGTAAATGATTGAAAGTTGGTTTTTGGTTTCAAACCTGCATTTGTGAGTCTATTTTTGGACTTAGGAGTCAAGGTAGTCAATGGTGTATTTTAAATGGGTCAAACAAGTCCAACATGGTCATTTGTGCAAAATCAGTCCAAAATATATACGTCTAGTAATGTGTTAAGTAACGAGTCATAGAAGTGAAAACTTTTCATGGGATTAAAAGTGGGTCTTATATAGGTCATGAGGTATTTTTTTGAATTTTATTAAATTTTATAAAAGTGCTTAAGTCATAGAAAACAGCCCATACTTTTGGTAAGTATCGGCGAAATCGTAAAAAGGGTAGTAACTTTAATAACGTCGATAAATCGTATAAATCTAATAACAACTACTTGTTTGGTTTTGGCGTGAGTTTGTAATTATGACAATTGACAAATATGTATGTATTATACAGTACTTAAAGTTATATAAATGAGTTGACTCATTACGCGTTGTTTGTTAGGTGTTGATTTTCCCGGGCATTCTCATCGTTAGTGATCGTCATCTGTAACGTCGACTACTTCTATATATAAGGTGTGAATTTGTAGCATCGCTTACTACTGTTTTAAATTGTTTTTACCTGCGAGGTAGATGCATGCTAGTTTTTATAAAATGAACAAAAGACATGAATGATTGTTGGACCCGAAGTTACCTAAATTGTGTTGAGTACCTAGTTGCATAAGACCCTATATTCATGAACTATTAACTATTGTTTAATCCTCTTGTGGATTGAAAATAGCCGCTTATAGAATTGATAGTACTATGGGGTTGACGACCCTATCCGAGACGAGGGCTAGTACGTTGAGTACCCCCTACGAACGGATAACTTGTGATAAGAGATAAGGTATAAATGCAACTAATGCCTTTAGAAGGGGCACTGGTTTCATCTTAATCATGCCGGTAATTAAACGCGGGTGATTGAGTTAACGGATTAGTGTCATGAGCTTAAACACAATTGTAATAACCTTCATAGTAGATTGTTTGATCGAAAATTCTATAAATTGTCGTGATTGATTTTTATAACACTTATGTTCAAAATGAGATTGTAAAACCTATGAATTCCACTCAACATTATTTGTTGACCCAATTTAGCATGTGTTTCAGGTAATCGATGATGTATAGCATGGAGCATGCAAAGGATGGGAGTTGTGTGTGGCTTGGCGGTCTACTTGTTTTTCCACCCTTATTTAACTTGAAACTCTTTTATTTTCTGTCATGTGAACAAAAATGTATCTTTTGGGGTTGAGATTCAGTGGGGACCAAACATAAACTCTGTGTTGTATCATCTAGGGATTTGGAAAACTGTAGACTTGTATGTTTTAAAAATGTTTAAATTTATGTTTAAACTTTTACGTCTCTTTGAGTCGTTTGATATAGCTTGTGTGTGATGATAACTGCCTAGCACCCAAATGTTGTAGTTCCGCTGCGCATAGCATTTGTGGGGGTGTTAAATACATTTATTCTGCTGCTATGTTATTCATTTCATTCCATTACTTGCTTATTGTTGTTCCCATAAATATTCACTTAACCATGATTGATTATTAGAAATAAAGAAGAAAGATAGATGATTTCTAGAGAGAGAAAGTAGAGAGAGAGGTGATTAACTAGGAGAAATTAGATTAGAGAAAAATGTGAACTTTCCACCCTCCTAACATGCTAGGAAGGTGCTTATATAGTCCACCCACATGCGGGCTTTCTATCGGACTATATTTGTTTTGGGCCGGTCTTGAATAAATGCTTAGTACCTTGAAAAAGGCCTTTTTAAGCTAACTATCAAGGCCTAATGTCACGACTATTTTAACTAACTATTACAACGTTCTAATAAATATTACAATAAAAACCTATGACCGAACATTCTTGTTGACTCAATATTTTGAGGCTAACAATCTCCCTCAATGTGAGGTCATTCCTCTTTGATATTTACAGATCAATGGAGATTACGAATCTCGTCATAAATGAGTCTTGAACGTGTAATAGTAGTCTTGTTCCTTTATGCTGTGACCTTTGAGCCTTTTTTGTTGTCTTTCGACTTTGTCTTTAAACTTGAGATCTTCAAATCATCCTTGACTTGTCTTTGCCATCTTGCGATCTTGTGTCTTTATCCACATACTCATACTCTGCACTATCTTGAAATCTTGCTAACAATATCCTTTGAAGAGAGGTCATTCCTCTTGATTAATTGATAAGGAAGATTTTAATCATCAGAGTTGTTGAAGTCTTTAGCTTTCTTGATTGTTAAATGTCTTTGGGCATAAGTATGTGGTTTTGAATCTTTGACTTTGCTGAGTACACCGTAACGTCACCTTCTTGAGAGAAAACTTAGACACGGACTGAATGGCTTTGACATTCGTCCTAAATCGGCAGCGTTTTACCTCCAGTCGGTGATAACCGTTACACGATATTAAATATCGTAAATGTGATTAGATAGATTCAATTAAGAATCTCCTTGACAGGGTTTCGTGGCAGTACTAGCCGTTCTCTTTACTCGACCGTCTCAAAGCAAGACTGCGAACATAAAAAGTGAATCATTTGGATAGATATCCGCTTGATTAAAGTCGTCAGTTTAAATTCTAGAACAAGTTTGATTCATTAAGAATCTTACCATTGTTGCTTTCCAGTTGACACAATCTTGATTCATAAGAATCTCGCAAGCTACCTACCGTAGCACTGTTTAATATTGACGCTAGAAGGATTCCATTCGTCACTGTGAATATTAATAAATATCACTCTAAATGTTCTGGCAAGACCATTAAGATATTGCGTAGAAACCTGAAACGAGTTTGAATCGATAAAGAAACAAACCACTGTTGCTTTTCAGTTTTACATATGTTCAATTCATAAAGAATCTTACACATGACCTACCGCAGTGCTGTTTGAAGTTAACACTGGAAGGATTTCCACACATCATTGTGAATACTATGTAGTATCACTCTGAGTGTTCTAGCAATATCGCAAGGATATAGCGTTGGACTCTCTTGATCGTCATCCGTGTGTCCTAACGAGATTTGATTGGTCTTTTGTCTCTAGACTCAATTTGTGCACTTTTAGTGGTCGGAGGCTGGAGCAGATGCCCCCCCTATTCAATATCAACTATCTCGAAGTGAGAAAGTCAATAGAAGTCGTGTTGATCACCATGAAAATAAAACAAACTTCTTTTGAGAGAAGCCTGAGTAGCTGGGGAGGGGTTGTGCATTACATCACTAGGTCCATGATGCGTTGTCTTCATGATGTGTTGACCCGGTTTCTGCCTAAGTTGTATGGGGGGCTTCTTTGTTTACACCCTTTATCCTTACATTTCCTTTTCATTCATCAACCCATTCAATGCTTACCAAGACATCATTACTAGCACCTTGTTGGGATTGTTCCAGTGCTAGCTTCAGTACTTAGTCGACATTCAGCTACGTTCACATTCTACTCCATCTTTCCTAAGGACTTCTAATAATCTATTGGATTATCCCTGGGAAGATCCCTCCGGTTCTGGTTGGATCATAGGACTTAAACCTAACCACCCTTTTGACACCAATAACGTCGTGAATTAAAGATGTTGTTGATATTTGATCGTAACCATGAGTGCTTGAGTCTTTAGATCACATTTTAATCACATTTTCTCCCCCTATCTCTAATATATAAAATTGTTTGATATTAGAGATACCAAATTTGATTAAAATATATTGTGAAAAATAGTCTTGAAAAACTTCGGGAGGAAAATATGTCTTACTTAGCATGAGTTTGGAAAGCTCCCCCTCAAAAATTGATTCAGTTGAATTGTCATTGTGAGGATATAATCCACATTTTGCTTTTTGAGGATAGGAGTTGTTGAACACACAATTTTTGAAAGATTTTGAATAATCATTGAAAAACTCTTGAAAAAATTGTGTTCAACGCTTTTTGAAAAACTCTTTCTTTTTGGTGAAAAAGTTTTTCTAAAACATAAACTTGAGTTCATAGACTTTAAATGTCTTGACAAATCCACTCAAGTGTAAGAAGATTTAACTTCTTTTGCTGAGGGTAAGCGCACTAAATCGTACACTCCCCCGTGAATATAGATCTGAGTTGCAATCTGAAAGTGATTACAAAGCCATTGTGTTGAGCTCAAAACATTGAATGTTTTGTGACAAGCTCAACCCAAGATAGATTTCTCTACCCGTTGTTGGAAAAATTGTCCAAAATAGACATTTTCCTTTATAAAAAGTAGAAATGACATGTTTTGAAAAATATTTAAAACTTTCATTCGAGCTTTGTGTACACACCCGTGTCGTTGTTGAGCGACATTTCTTGGTACGTCCATATTATCGATACTGAAAGACATGTCGAGTAGATTATTTTTGGATTTTCAAAGATTTTTAATTTTGTATTTTGCTTTTTCATTAATATTTACATTTTATTGTATTTTTGTATTTTGCAATTTTTTCGAAAATAATCCAAAATAGATTTTTGGACAACAGGAGAAGGTGACATCGAATATACAGAATTGGAACCCGTTGAGGAAGAAGTGGGTTCAGAGTCCGCTGAGGTACCTGCAATCACAGAAGAAGAGTTTGCACAAATACTAGTATTAGGAGTAACAAATTCCTTTTCAGCGTGTAGAACATTAGCATTAGTGCTGGCGCAGGTGTCATCACTCTTCTCTATTGGAATCCACTTAAGACCAACTTCCTTGAAAATCCTACCCGTTGGTTTCCACTGAAGACTAGATCTAGGAGTAGTTTTCTCTTGCACAGCTGAAGACTTCTTTTGAGAGAAAATATGTCCTTTTTTATCCACGTTTCAAATTTGTTGTCATAGTTTGTCCTTGCGACGGGTTTGTATCTCCTTATTGTCTTATGGGATTCTGTATTCGATCTTCGTTCAAAGGAACGAGATTTGACCTCATAGAGGTATTGCAGAATGCAATGGTCATGATTTCCATTGTGAATGCCCTTTTGCAAGTGGGACATACAGGGAATTTGGGATTCATGAAAGTACCTGTATTCCTTGGTTATCCAAATCATTCAGCCTTAGTGTTCGAAATACGACTATTCATGGATGGTTTCCAATTCCTAGATTGCTGGTGAGGGATCCTAGGTTTTGGTTGACTACCATTAGGAGTGTGTGGAACTCTGGCAGGATTTGGTGAACTTGGTTTTGAATACACGGGTTTGTCTTTCTGAATCTTCCCTTTTTGCTTAACATCCTCTAGGTTGTTGGTATGAACGAAGTCATTTGAACCTACAGATTCCTTTGTGGACGCGAATGTCACACGTTTTGGAGGAGTCCTAGAAGTGTTAGGTGCATTCACATGGTTGGGTGAAGTAAGAGTGTGCTTTCTAAATGGAGGAACATAGGGTGATATGGATGGTTTTGGAACACTTGGTTGCACATCAGTCTTAGGGGATAACCAAGATTTTACATGAGAGGAATTAGAGAAATGAGTCAGTTTTCCTAAGATAGATGGCTTTGGATCTTTGTAGGCATTCGGTTGTCGAACAACAGGTTTCACAACTTTAGGTTCCATAGTTTTCCCACCCATTTTGGCAACGAGTTTCTTCAACTCTTCTATCGCTATTTCCTTTTCTTGCAACTGAGCTTTCAAGTTTGTAATTTCCATACTCATTTTGTTCATTTCTCGACACGATGCTGAAAGTTTTCCTTGCAAGTTATTATCATTCGGTCCTTTTCCGAATTTGGCTTGCAAAGCAAGTTCAAGAGAATGACAATGTTTTTGAAGAAAATCACATCGGTCTTGAATTAACAGAAAAGCCTTTTGATCAACATTACCTTTGTGTTTTGAAATCTTAGTTTCAAGGCGTTCATACTCTTTGACTTGATCAAGATATTTGCATGCCACGTCAGAATATTCATCTATATCTGCACAAGATGTAAGAGCAACACACAAAATATCTTTGGAGAGACATTCATGTAAGAGTAGATCATATGCTGTAGAAAACTCGTCTCTTTCAGGTTGATGGTCGTTCACTTCTTGTTCAAGAGATTCCACATATTTCAAATCATCAAACATTTCTTCCTTAATTAATGTTTCAAATTCCAAAATGTGTTTTTGCGTTCTTTCCGCAAGAGGAATCAAAATACTTTTCACAAGAACAGTTATATCGTGAGGAATTTCTTTGTTGCCTTTCAAAATTTCACATTTTTTCCAGTCATCATCAACAACTGTTTTGAGATTTTCAATGTTACTCTTGAGAATACTAAGTGCTTGCTTACTCTTGCTTACAGAAGCTTTATATGGCAAGTACTCAATAAATTTTGAAACATTAGTTTTCTTAGTGGCAAAAACTTGTCTCCATTTAATTCGTATTGGTTCACATTCAAAAAATATTTGCTCACGAGACTTCTGTGTTTGCGGTTTGAAAAGACCATAAAGACTGTTTTCATAATCATAATTATATGGTTTAACAAATTCTTTATTAACTTTTGGTCTACTCTCTTCTTCCAAATCGTTTGTCTCTTCACTATCGGGCCTAACGACAAGGCAATCAATATCGGCCCATTGGGACTCATCAAGATATAAGTGCTGATTCTCAGATTGAGCTTGCTCAAGGTACTTAGGATTTGCAAAACTAGATCTATCCTTAAAAACGAACGAGGTGCCAACATTCTCATGGTTTGAATTGATTGATTAGTTTTGTAAACAATTTTCTTGTAAAAATCAATTTGAGTTTCAAGTTCTACCATTTTGTCGATGTCATTTGCTTGTTTAGTTTTGAAATCCTTTTCCAACTTTTCAACCACTGCTTTCTTTTCATTAGCAAGTTTAGTTTTTTCCTCTTGAAGAAAACCATTTACTTGAGTTAGCACATTGACTTTAGTGGTAGCAAGATATGTTTTGTGACGTTAAATACTCAAAGAGGTGTTATGATTACGTTTCTCTTGTTCTAGAAGCTTAAGTGTTTCGTTATATTTCTGTTGATAATCGTCCTTTTTGACGTTAATTAAACACCCTTTGTACCCCTCAATCTCATTGGTCTTTTGAAGAAGCCGAGCTCTGTAGCTATCAACGGTCTCACTAGATTTAATTAGAGCAGCTTTGCATTCTTCAAAATTTTGAGCGAGCGTAGCGTTTGCCTTTTTTAATTGCTTTTGACTCTTTCTAGTTTCTTTGACATCTTTTTGTAAAGTGGCAATCAAATTAGCAAGCGCAATACGCTCCTCATCATCATACTCATTTGCATGTTGATCATCGTCAGACTTATTATTGCACGTGTCTGAGGGATCAGGTATGGTATTGTTATCAACCTTTTCCGTCATACATGTGTCAATAAGGATTTGAGTTTGATCACAATGCTCATGCGTATTATCATTGGCAAACACATTATAATCATCATTGTGTACCTCTTCCAATGGGTCAGAGTCGAAGACAGGGCCATTATCATAGGAAGGTGTATTGCTGATGACATTCTCACAACTGATGTCTTGTGTGCCAGTGCTGCTGCTTTCTTTCCCATGTATGGTATGATCATCCTGCGTACCATGCTTTGTGTTCCGTGATGTGAAGCTTTCATTCACTTGACCCGATATTGTACCACAATTTGCCTTGAACCTTTTATCGATCTCTTGTTCGTGAATTATTATTCTGTGGACATAGTTTTCAACGGATTTGATGTTACTTGGGATCGGGTCTTTGAACATTTGAGCGGTTGCATAATGTCTCATGAAGCATCGTTGTGTACTCGAAGACATTAGAAATTCCGAATCAAAAGTTTTTCGAATGTCGTCTTGAGTTCAGTGAAGGTGATCTTGCATTCACTCCCAAAAAGTCTTTCTTTGGTGAGTTCTACCGCAAGTTTCTCCATGGCTTGTGTGAAAGTTCTTATGAACGTGCCAGTGGATTCGCCTAAGTCTATCAGGACTTTTGAAAGGCTCGCAAATGATGATTGAAGTATTCTCAAACTTTCCATTCATTTATCTCTCAAGAAGTGTGTTCGGTGTTGTTATTGTTCCATCGCGAGAGTTGTCACAACTGAACACTCATTGCTCTTTTCCATTATGATGGTGTCTTTGGTTGATGAAGTGAGTTCGGATCTTAAGTAGATGTAATGTGATTGTTTTTGTCGAAGAATAATGTTAAAACCCCCAAAAATATCTTCACAAGAAACCAAAAATTCTAAGGCAAAAAACACACGATAAAAATTTCCACTTTCGGAAAAATTTTAGTTTCGGATTAAAAACCAACTTTCGGAGAAATTATTGAGTTTCGAAGAAATCTTGTGTTTCGGAGGTTTTTTGAGTTTCGGAGGTTTTTGGATTTCGGAGGATTTTTTTAGTTTCGGAGGTTTTTGGGTTTCAGCGGAAAATTCAGAACTTCTGAGTTTCGGAAGAACCTACTTTCGGAGGATTTTATGAACAAGTTTCAAAGGAAATATGAGTTTCGGAGAAATGTGAATGTCTACTTTCGGAACATTTTAAAGTTTCTCAGTTTCGGAACACTTGGAAACTTTCGGAACTTCTGAGACTTTCGGAACACTTGTAAACTTTCGGAACTTTCGTGACTTTCGAAACACTTGTAATCTCTCAGAACTTTTGACTTTCGGAACCTTTCGAACAATACTTTCGGAACCTTTGAAGTTTCGGAGTTTTAGTGACTTTTTGAGAAATCTTTCGGAGAAAACCTTCCTTTCGGAGAAACTTTCACCTTTTGAACTTTCGGTGTTTTAGTGACTTTGTACTTTCGGAACTTCTGAACTTTCGGAGAATTTTCACCTTCTGAATTTCTGAGAAACTTTAACTTCAGTTTCGGAGTTAATGACTTTCGTAACTCTTCGAACTTTCGATTTTTGTCAAAACCCTCTTTCGAAAGTCGCTTTTTGGCCGACAAAAAACCAACAGTTCTCGGATCCAACCCACGAACTTGACTTTTTAAGCCGAAAGATGATCCAAAAACCCAAAAACTTGTGATTTTAACCACAATAACTAACCAAAATCCCTACCAAAACTATGTAGGTGATTTATATCAAGATTTAGAGCCCGAAAAACACTAAAAAATTCAATTCGTGATGATTTTAGATTAAATCACACAAATCAAATCAATAACAATAACCAATCACTAATCTACCTCGTGGCAATTGATACCAAATGTTGTTACCATAATTATTCACTTCACCATGATTGAGTATAAGAAATAAAGAAGAAAGATAGATGATTTCTAGAGAGAGAAAGTAGAGAGAGGTGATTAACAAAGAGAAATTAGATTTGAGAAAAATGAGAACTTGCCACCCTCCTAACATGCTAGGAGGGTGCTTATATAGTCCATCCACATGCGGGCTTTCTATCGGACTATATTTGTTTTGGGTCGGGCTTGAATAAATGCTTAGTACCTTGAAAGAGGCCTTTTTAAGCTAACCATCAAGCCCGTAATGTCACGACTATTTTAATTAACTATTACAACGTTCTAATAAATATTACAATAAAAACATATGACCGAACATTCTTGTTTGACTCAATATTTTGAGGCTAACACTTATGTTTATGCTTTACATTCTATTGTTATATATCCGCAAACTGAGCGTATTGCTCAGCCGTATTTCTCTTTCCATGTTTCAATAACGCAGGTATTAAAGAGCAAAGCTAGGAATCCAAGAGTACGTACATGGAATGAGGCGCCAGCTTTCTTTCATAATTTAATGCATTTACATACTTTTGCTTTGTTGGACATTGTTTAGTCCTTTCCTTACATTCTATACTTATGCATTTCGTGTGTGGAGCTTATGTGGATCCGATGTTTGTTTCTGAATTCTTTTATGGTCATTTAATGTTTTAGACATTACCTTTTATTCTTTGATGATATGTCATAATTATCTTGTGATATTCCATTTATCAAAATGGGGTGTTACAATTATGGTATCAGAGCCTAGTTTCGACCTGTAGGCTCTTAAAAATTGACCTGTGACTAGTGGGTAGTCATCAGCATCTTCCTAGAACTGACAGTTTGTTTTCATGCATTCATTTCATGTATCATTGTTGCAGGAATTTTGACTAAGTAATGGTTGGGACAGGACTGGCCTTATTTAGTCGCATGTGTTTTTAATCGAATCATTTTGCTTGGATAACCGACCCATAGGCGTTCACATTAGCTCATGGCTTTTCGTTTTGATGAACCGACCCATAGGCGTTCATCCTCGTTATGTCAATTTTGTTTTCATGTCATTTGCATTTGGTTATGCCATCATAAATTGTCTCATGCATCATTTTATTTTGTTTACCATATGTTCTTATCAGATTAATCATTTCATTTTCATTTTTGAACTATCAGATGGTCATGACACGCGAACAAGAGCTAGCAGTAGCTGTCCAAGCAGCGCTGCAAGCCATGCTTCCCTAAAACAGGAACCAAATTTGGAATGAATACCAGAACGCTCAGAATCAGAACAACAATCCTCCTCCTCGTCCACCGGTTACTTTGCACACTTGGCTTAAGAGGTTTAACAAGCAGAAGCCAAGATCTTTCTGTTAAACCCATTCAATCCATAACACAAGATTTAGAAGAGATATTTAGAGAGAGAAAGAAAAGAAAAGTAGAGAGAGAAACAAGAGAGAATTTGGAAGGTTAATGTTTACTAGAGAGAGAAAGTAAAATGAACCAACACCCTCTTCCACACATGGAAGAGGGTATATATACCCTTGGCTTTTGGGCCTTGGGTTTAAGTGACTTGGGTCGGGCTTGGCTTTGTTTTGGGCTTACGCCCCTAACTTATACAATATTAGCTTAAAGTCCAAGCCCGGTTTTCCCGACTAACCTATTACAATACAAGACCTTTAACGACTGAGATGACCTATTACATTCTTGTTCGACTATATAAAAAATAGGGCTAACAATCTCCCCCAATGTATCGGTCATCTTAAAAATATTAAAAAGCCTAAGATGGTTGAGTGAATACATTCTTGTAGAGGAGATCTTCCTGCTTTGGTCTTGTATCTTGGTCTTGATCTTGTTTGTAACAGCTTTGTTCCTTCATGCTTTCGTGATCTTTATCTTGAGCCTTTGTCATTTAACTTTGAGTGCTTGAGATCTTCATCTGTGCTCCTTGTAACTAAGATGACCTATTAAATTCTTACATTCTTAGGTATCTTGATTATCGCCATCTTGTGCTCTTGTGACTTCTGAATCGACATCGGTTGCACAGCTACGCCACCTTCTTGATATGCAGCAACATATATAGACACGGATAAAATGGCTTTGAACATTTCATCCTAACTCGGTAGCGTTTTACCTCCGGTCGGTGAAGACCGTTTAGACGGTATTAGATACTGTACCTGTGATCGGGTAGATTCGATTAAGAATCTCCTTGACAGGGTTTCCCGGCGGTAGTAGCCAGTTCTCTTTACTCGACCGTCTCAAAGCAGACTGCGAACGTAAAGAGTGAATCAAAAAGGATACGGTTATCCGTTTGATTAGAGTCGTCAATTCAGAATTCCTGGAACAAGTTTGATTCTATAAGAATCGCACCATTGTTGCTTTCCAGTTTGCCACAAGCTCGATTCATAAGAATCTTGCATGTTACCTACCGCAGTGCTGTTTGATGTTGACACTGGAAGGATTTCCATTCGTCACTGTGAACACTAAAGAGTGTCACTCTGAATGTTCTGGCAAGATCACACGGATTTTGCGAAGAAACCTGGAATCAAGTTTGAATCAATTAAGAATCGAAACTTAGTTGCTTTCCAGTTCTCACAAGTTTGATTCGTGTAGAATCGCATAAGTTACCTACCATGAGCTTGTTTAATGTTGGCTCAAGAAGGATTTCCATCTTCATTGTGAATCGTATCACTCAGATGTTCTGGCAATATCACAAGGATAATGCGTAGGACTCGATTGTGTCCTAATGAGATGATAGATTGATCTCCTTTGGTTCTAGACTCAATAAGTGCATTTTGGTAATCGGAGGCTGGAGCAGACTGCCACCTTTTCAATATTAACTGACTCGGAGTGATAAAGTCAATAGATACGTGTTGATCTCCGTGACAATGAGACAAGTTTATTTTGAGAGAAACTCGAATGGCTGGGAAGGGTTGTGCATTGCATCACTGGGTCCATGATGACTTGTCTTCAATAGATGTATTGACCCGGTTTCTGCCTAAGTTGCATAGAATATTCGACTCCTTCAATGCTTACCAATACGTCATCATTAGCACCTTGTTGTGATTGTTCCAGTGCTAACTTAAGTACCTGGTCCGCATTCAGCTTCATTCTACTCCATCTTTCCTAAGGACAACTATTTCTAGCTATGGAATGTCCTTGGGTAGATCCCTCCGGTTCTGGTTGGATCATAGGACTTAGTTTCCTATCCTAAACCACCTTTTGACTCCATCGTTCCGTCGTGGATAGTAGGTTGTTTTGGGTATAGATCGTAACCATAAACCATTGAAAACCATTCAAAGTGTTTGATAAAAATCAAAACTTTTAACACTTGAAAGTTTTACATTTCCGAAAAGCTCCCCCTACAAACATGCATCGATATACGAAATAGTTTGGCATGTGAAGGAAAGAGTTGCACTTGAGTCTTTAAGATCACATGTTGCGATATATTACATTTTAATCACATTTTCTCACCCTATCTCTAATATAAAAATATAATGTTAGAGATACCAATTGATTAAAATTTGACATTTTCTGAAAATCGATGGGAGAGAAACATGTGTGCACGCATGCATCATGGAACATTTTCAGTCGGGTCGCTCCCCCTCAACAATATATGTGTGTCTTGAGACAAAATTTGACAAAATTTTAGAAAAACGACACCACAAAATATGTTGAGGTACGGAGTTGAGAAGCCTTTTCCGATATAATATATTACATTTGACAATTTCATATCATTTTCGGAATGTGTTGGATACATAAAATATGACAATCTTAGAGATGTACCCAACAACATTAAAAGGCTTGATTTTAAAACGCTCCCCCTCAAATACTGATCAAAATAACATATGACATTTTGAGATATAAAAACCTATTATGAGGAAGGGAGTGTTGAACACACAATTTTGAAAGATTTAGAAAAACCTTTTGAGAAAGTCTTGAAAAATTGTGTTCAACGGTTTTAAAATAATCTGGATAGAAGACTTCTCTTCTATTGCTTAGGGAAAGCGCACTGAAACGTACACTCCCCTTTCGAGTCCTTTTTTCATGATCTCAAAACTTTGATTGTTTTGTGACTAGCTCATGACCGAGAAAAATAAATTTCCCGTTGTGAAGGATAAGTTATCATCCGTGATAAACTTTCCTTAAGTTGAAGTTCGAGTTCTAAGCTGACATTTACTTAGAAATCGTTTTTCATGAACTTAAAAACTTTGAATGTTTTTATGAGAAGCTCATGACCGGGAAATATGAATTTCTCGTTGAGAAGGATAAGTTATCGTCCGAGATAAACTTTCCTTAATTGAGGTCCGAGTCCTAAGCTGTGATGCGCTTAGAAGTCATTGTGAGAGAATATCAAGCAGCTTCATTTGCCAAAACCTCCAAGTCTTCTGGAGTCATATACTTCATACCAAGACAGCCAACGAGATACGTAAACCTATCTTTCGAGAGAGCTTTTGTAAACAAGTCTGCCAGCTGGTACTCAGTTCTGACAAGGTATAATTCCACGATGCCGCGTTCCACTTGTTCCTTGATGAAGTGATATCTGACATCGATGTGCTTGGTGCGGGAGTGCTGAACCGGATTGCAAGATATGGATATGGCCGACTTTGAGTCACAATACATAGGTATTTTATCAAAGTGGAATCCATAATCCGTGAGTTGAGTTCTCATCCAAAGGACTTGAGCACAGCACGCGGATAGAGCCACATATTCTGCTTCAGCTGATGAGAGCGAAGTGCAATCCTGCTTCTTTGACGACCAGCTGACAAGCTTGTCTTCCCCTAGAAATTGTATGCTACCAGAAGTGCTTTTTCGACTATCAAGACAACCTGCGTGATCAGAATCTAAAAAAGCTGTTAGATGAAAACCGGTTTCCCTCGGATACCAGAGTCCCATGTGAATGGTATTCTTAAGGTACCGAAAGATCCGTTTAACCTCTTTGAGGTGCTTTTGAGTAGGTCTGACTTGATATCGTGCACAATAGCATGTGGCATGATGAATATCAGGCCTGCTGGCTGTAAGGTACATAAGTGACCCGATCATACTGCGATATCGCGTTTGATCTATGGGATATGAGTACAAGTCAGCGTCTAGGGATGTGGTCGACAATGGTGTACCAACGCGAGCACATGAGGTCATACCATGCTTTTTAAGTATATCTTGAGCATACTTAGCTTGGTTAATGAAGATACCACTTGGGGATTGATGAATCTGGAGGCCTAAAAAGAATTTTAGCTTCCCCATCATTGACATTTCAAATCTGCTGTGCATTAATTTTTGAAAATGTTTTGAAAGTTTTGGGTTCGTAGAACCAAAAATAATGTCATCAACATAAACTTGCACCAGCATTATGTCATCCCCATATTTATTAGTAAAGAGAGTAGGATCAATAGAACCTTTGGAGAATCCTTTGGACACCAAAAAGTTTGAAAGTTCTTCGTACCATGCCCTTGGAGCTTGTTTAAGTCCATATACAGCCTTCTTGAGACGATAGACTTTGTCAGGATGATGGGGATCGATGAATCCTTCCGGCTGATTCACATACACTTCTTCCTTCAAATGACCGTTGAGAAAAGCAGTTTTAACGTCCATCTGAAAAACCGTGAAGCCCTTATGTGTAGCATAAGCAAGGAATATCCTGACTGCTTCCAAACGAGCGACTGGAGCGAATGATTCATCGTAGTCTATGCCTTCTTGTTGACGGTATCCCTTAACCACAAGACGAGATTTGTTCTTGATGATGGTTTGTTCTTCATCCAGTTTGTTTTTCCAAATCCATTTGAAATCTAAAATTGACATTCCATAGGGTCGGTCAACAAGTTCCCAAACATTTAGGCGTTCAAACTGATGAATTTCGTCTTGCATTGATTCAATCTACGCATGATCAGTCATGGCTTGTTTGATGTTTGTAGGTACAGTGGAACTCACGGTGAGTGCATACATACACACATCGCCATCGGTTTCGAGTTGTCTGCGTGTTCGAACCGGTTGTGAATGATTTCCAATGACTTGCTCCAATGGATCACGTGCCCAATGGTGAGTGGATGGATATGGTTGGTAGAATGTATGCATGTTGGACGGATCAACATGTTGAGTAGAAGACTCTCCGACTTCGTGTACCGGTGTACCGAACAGATTGATAAATTCTTCATCGTCAGGTTGTGCATCGACTGCTTGATTGTTGTTTCCTCCTTCAACATTGACGATTGGTGATGTTGGTTGTATGATTGTTTCTTGAGTTTGTTGAGTAACCAATGGAATAGTCTCTTGAGAAACGGTTGCTGAAGTAGAGGCAGTTGTGTCTTGTTGATTTTGTTCGGGTACATCAGCAGTATTGACAGTGGAAGGCTTTGACACAACTTGATTGTTTCCATAGTAATAATCATCAAGCATTGGATAATATAAATCAACCAACTCACGCATTTGTGTCGTATCCTTCGAGTCTGCTGTAGGAGTACTTTGTTGACATTCTTGCACGGGACGTACACTGTTTTGTGTAGGTGCCATTGCTGGACATTGAGGTGCGGGACTTGAGATGTTGTGATCAAGTACCATTTGTGGTAATTCGTCAAAGTTCACATGAATTGTTTCGACAATAATCTTTGTTCTCTTGTTATAGACCTGATATCCTTTCGACAATGTCGCATACCCCACAAAAATACATGCATCACCTTTTTCTTTCATCTTGTCGAGATTCTCACCGTCTTTAAGAATGTAGCATAAAGATCCAAATACGTAAAAGAATTTGACAGTAGGTTTCCTGCCATTGATGATGTGGTAAGGTGTCTTTTCATGTCAAGGGATAACGAGAGAACGATTCTGAGTATAACATGAAGTTGCAATTGCTTCAGCCCAGAAGAATAGCGGTAATTTTGAAGCAGAAAGCATTGTTCGAGCAGCCTCAACCAAAGTACGGTTTCGCCTTTCGACAACGCCGTTTTGTTCAGGAGTTCGAGCAATAGACGTTTGATGTTCGATGCCTTCTTCTTGAAAGTAAGATTGCAAGTTCTTGTTCAAAAATTCAGTACCCCTATCCGTTCTTACGGTTAAGACTTGAGCTTGAAGATTGCGTTGAATCATCTTGAGAAAGTTTTTGAGAACCTCTGGTGTTTCATCTTTGGACCTTAAGAAGAAAGTCCATGTGTATCTAGAGTAATCATCAACAATCACGAGAATATACTTTTTCCCGTTAATACTCTCTACACGCATGAGACCACATAAATCCATGTGTAGAAGTTCCAATCGTCCTTTTAAGCTTGGGGTAGTCTTTGATTTGAAAGACTTCCGTTTTGCTTTCCCCAACTCACAAGAAGAACAAAGATGGTCTTTGACGAATTTTAACTTTGGGAGACCGGTCACAATATAATTTTTTGAAAGCAAGTTGATGGTGTCAAAGTTGAGATGTGACAATCGTTGATGCCATAACCATGCTTGAGATGATGAAGCTTTAGCCATTAAGCAAATTGGATTTGTTGAAGCTGTGTCTTGAAGAGTTACTGTGTAGAGATCAGAACCACGAGAACCTGTAAGAAGGTCATTCCCATCGTAGTCTCTAACATAGCAAGTAGATTTTCGAAAATCCACTTCCAAATCCGCATCACAAAATTGACCAACCGAGAATAAATTGTGATTCAGTCCCTCGACGTAATAAACCCATTTTATAGTGCTATTCCCTAGAACCAAGTCTCCATATCCGAGTATCGGTGCAAATTGATCATTTCCAAACCGTACCGTACCCAGAAACTTCTCCACGAAGTTAATGAGAAGCTTGAGATTGCCCGTCATGTGCTTTGTGCACTCGGAGTCGATTATGAATAGGATGATTTCGACGAGCTGCAGAAGAATTAGAAGACAATGTAGCATTTGACAAATGGGAGCCCTTGATAGAAACGGGTTCCAAAATAGTAGTGGGCCTAGATGCAAAGTCTACAGGCAAGCTGATATTCCTAGACCCAATCACTAAAGTGGTTAACTTAGGTACCCATTTGTATCCGGGTGGTGTAAATCTCGAATACCCCCGTGTACATGTCCTAATCATGTTCTTATATAGCTTCTTTAATCTGTTTTGTTTACGCAGAGTAGTGGAGTCTAACGCACTTAGTTTCTTAAATGGTTGATCAGTGGATTGGTTCAAAGTTCTTATGGGTTCTCTAGTACTAGTGGGCACAAGAATAGGCTTCCTAGTTCTAGTATTCACGCAATTATGATTAAGAGCACAAGCATCATGATTGAAAGTACGAACACATTTTCCACATTCAACACAAACAAATTCAACATTCAAGGTCTTAGCATTTAAACTATCATTACATGCAGTTACAGACGTTTTATTCTTAGAAAACTTAAAATTCCTAAGGTGGTCTTCTACTTCCAACTTCTTTCCTTGACTATTGTTAGTCATGACCTTATCTTGCATTCTATTGCTCTTAAGGTGTGGTCTGCTAACGCTAGTAGTGGGGATTACTCCTGTAGAAGAGGACACACGTTGATTAGTTTTCTTAATATTCTGAGGTAACCGCGATGTTCCAGTTTGAGTGGGCCTAGTGTTCATCTTATACATTTCGGGTGATATCACATTTGTGCTCTTATCATTTCCTATCTTAGGCAAAGTCTGTGGGGATGGTTTACCCAAAACAGACTTTCCTTTCATTTTCTCAATGAGTTTATGTAACTCACTAATGGCTATGTCCCTTTCTTTTAGCTGAGCTTTCAAATCATTTATTTCGAAATCTTTTTCATTTAGTAGACGAAACGAAGAAGCCTACATTTCTTGACACTTCCTATGATTATGAGATTTTTCACCTTTTTGTAAAGCAAGTTCAGGAGAAATAGAGTGTTTCTCAAGTTGAGAAAAACTTTTCGAAAGTTTGTTATATGACTGAATTTGTTTCGAAAGCTCTACTTCAAGATTGCGACATTTCGCGTCCGATTCTAACACTAGACATGCTACATGACAATATTGATCCAGATCGGTATACACACCAAGTATAGCATTCATATGGTCATCATAAAAGTATTCCTTAGAAAGTCGATCAATTTCGTTAGAAAGTTGGTGTTCTTGTGTCTTTAATTTAGTTTGAAGAAAATCAACTTCATCTTCAAGAGATTTAACATAACTTAAATCAGTTAACATTTCCTCAGTGAGAGCTGTATAAAACATTTCCACATTTTTTGAAAGATCATCAATGGTTGGAACAATACATTGTTGAATGACGACTTCTACTTGTGGGTTAGGTTTAATATTCCAAATGGTATCCCTAGAAACTTTTTCATAGTCGACGACACCTTTGTACAAATTTAAAACCCCTTGTTTTATAAACTCAAATTGCTGAACACTTTTGCTTTTCTCATCCCATTTACGTTTTTCATCCAAAATTCGCTTTTCTAACAAAATTGATTGCTTTTTGAAACTCCTCTTTAAAGAAACTTTCTTTTGTGGTTCATCACTTGGTGGTGGAACACTATTATACATCTTTTGTTCTTTTGAAAGTTCTTTTTGAGGGACAAACTTAATATGATTGTTAGAATCAGAAAGGTTTATTAAATCACTTAAGTTTGATCGACTTTCTTCTTGTTGACGAATGATTTCGTCGTAGTCAGGGGAAAGCATAAGAGCAAGATTATCAACATAACAACCGATATCATAAAGAGCAGGCTTAGTGCTTTGAGCTTTCTTGAGATATTCAGGCTTGACAAAACTCGTTTTCATATTTCTACTGAGCATATTCATAGTTTGAATAGACTGACCCGCTTTGTAAACAATGTTGTTTAACGTGTCGACTCTCTTTTCCAAAGCAAGAATTTTTTCAATATCCTTTTCTTCACGAGTTTTATAAAGCTCAGTTTGTTCTTTGTTAATCGACTCTAATTCAGTAATTTGGAGTTTATGTAGCAGCAGTTGTTCTTCAAGTTCTGATATCTTCTGTTTTGACATATGAATTTCGTGTGTTACTTCAGAACAATATTGTTCGTTGAGCACCTTACGTTCATATACCAAACCATTAGCTATCGCAACCCGTCGATCAACTTCTTTTACATAATCACACTCTTTAAGCATGTCTATCTCCTCGGTTAAGGATGTGTTTGCTTGCTTCAAACGTTTATTAGCCTCTTTGTTTTCCTCAATTTGATGTTTTAAAGAATCAATAATAGACGCAAGCAAATCACGGTCCTCATCCGAGTCAGTATCTTGAACAGATTTTCCGTCATCATTACACATATGCTGTGAATCCGTAGAGATATTGCTATCCTCCGTGTCCATTACATATGTGTCATTGATGCTTTCGGGTTGTTCAAGATGACGTCGTTCATTAGAAAACACATTATAGTTATCATGTGATGGTACCTTTTCAAGTGGCTCAGAATCATAGATGGGTCCAGAAGTATCATCTGTCTCTGGGATCACTTCTTGAATCTTTGCCATGTACACATAATGTGCCTCTAACTCTTGATCATCGGCTTCATCATCAGTGTCATCACGCCAGTCAACTTCATCTGTTGTGAGTAGAATTCCTGCTTCTTCTTTCTTACACAGCAGCATCTTTTCCTTGTGATATACCAAATCCTTAACCCGTTTTGGCTTCTTGCATTCCCTAGCCATGTGCCCAAATCCCTTGCAGTTGAAGCATTGAATCCCAGTCTTTTGCACAACCGGAGTGCCTACAGTGTCTCTAGCCCTAACTTGATTCGGCATCCTCTGATTATCATACCTAGCATCACGATCATACCGAGGTGCATGATCAACTTCCTTAACTCTAACATTGGATGATGATCTGAGGTTGTTGTTGGTAGGTTTGTAGATCTTCTTATAAGTTGTGGTGAGTAAAGACATGAGTTCCTCAATCTTCTTGTCCCTTGAAGTTTGTGTTGGGAATAAATCTATGCTTACTTGTTTCCCCTGCTAGTTGATTATTCATTCCCCTGCTAGAGTAAGTTCCCCCTGCTAAATAACAAAGGCAGGGGGATCCGTTCCCCTGCTGGAGTCAAAGGCCCTGCCGTCAAGATAAACATGGAATAGATTTTTACGCGTTTCAGTTATTATTCCTTAATACTTTCCATAGTTTGTTAGTAGTGATCTTGTACGTGGGTCCTTGTATCTATAAAAGGACTCACTAGGTTAGCATGCAAAGTGTGTCTTTCTCATTTCATTTTTCATTATTATTACTTTAAGGTTTTGTAAACCCTAATACCACTTTGGGTATTCGTATATCTTTGATATATTAAAGTTCAACGTTTGAATCTCATTTGTTCTTGTGCTAAACATTACATTCCGCATCTTGTTTAGTTACTTTGCTTTGCAAAGTTTCTCTAGTGTTAGATTGAATTCTTTCTCTCTATCACAACCCTTAAACAAGCTATTAAGGTTTAAGATCTGACTTTGGGATCAACAAGTGGTATTAGAGCTTGTTGAGAAACTTTTTCTAAATCAAGAACAAAATCCTCATAGCAAACATGTCTTCAGATTCATCCACAAATAGCAACAACCACAATAACCTCAAGTTACCCATGTTGGATCCTGAAAACTTTGAATTATGGGAATTCAGAATCCAACAATACCTGAAAATGGAACACTATGTTCTCTGGGAGATCATAGAGTTTGGTGGTCAATTCAACAAAATGGTGGCAGTTGAAGAAGGCAAGGATGAAGGTGAAAGTTCCAAAGGTAAGGACAAGAAGAAATCTGCTGCTCTATGTGATAAGGAAATACTGGCTAGAAGGCATGATGTCAGGGCTCACAGCTCATTGTTGTTGGCCCTACCTGATAGACATCAACTCAGATTCAGGAAATACAAAACAGCTAAGGAACTATGGGAAGCCATAGGCACAACCTTTGGAGGAAATGAAGCCACAAAGAAGAAGAAGAAGAACCAAATGCTGGATGATTTTGCTTCTTTCAAAGCAATTGGTGATGAATCAATTGGAGCTATTTACAATAGGCTTCAAGACATGGTGGCCCACTTGGAATTCTTTGATATTGAGGTGACAAGAGAGCAGGTGAATACTAGGTTTCTTAACAGCCTCCAGAAAGAATGGTTTGTCTATAAGGCAATCTGGCAGAATAAGGATGACTTGGACAACAAGAATATTGATGATATATACAATAACTTAAAAGTTTTTGAACCTATTGTCAATGAAATGAAGTCAAAAGGGACAATTCCCACCAACTCAAGTGGAGTCGCTGATTCCCCTGCTAACATGGCATTCATATCACAAAGCAGTGGAATCTCCAAGAACAGTGGAATAGAAGTAGCCCCTGCTACTTATTCCCCTGCTACCAGGTCTGGACCTTCCTATGATGAAGAAAGACCAGCTACATTCAGCCTTGATACTGCATGTGCCTTCATAGCATCTCAAGGGCCACAAGGATCTACAATGTTACATGAAGATCTGAGTCAAATCAGTAAGCAAGCACTAGAAGAATTGGATATCAAGTGGAATATGGCTTTGCTAAGCATGAGAGCCAACAGGTTCCACAAGAAGTATGGGAAGAAGATCACAATTAATCCATCTGATGTGGCTGGGTTTGATAAAGCAAAAGTTGAATGCTACAATTGTGGCAAGAAGGGTCATTTTGCCAGGGAATGCAGAGGACCTAAGTCTGGAAATAGCCATAGAAAGGAAACAAGAGATGAGGATTCTGGTGCTAAAGCCATGGTAGCTATGCAGGGGATAGATGGAGCTAATGGATGGGACTGGAGTGCTATGACAGAAAGTGTGGAAAGAAATCAAGCTTTGATGGCTGAGGAAAAGGAAGAAGACTTTGCACTTATGGCCATGTCAAGTTCCAGCTCTGACAATGAGGTATATGATGACTCATACTGTACTAAAGCTTGTAGAAAAAATACTGAATCTTTAAATGATCAAATCAGAAAGGTAAAAGCTGACTATATCAATTGTGATAATGATCTTGATAATTACAAACGTGCTTTAGAACAACTAGAGTCCACCATAAGAGAGTATAGGCAAAGAGAAAGTGAGTATAGGGATCACATTGTGATTCTAGAAAGAGATGCCAAGGAGAATAACCAATCTATAAATGTTTTAACTGCTGAACTTGAAATTTTCAAAGCTAACCAAAAGATAGATGAGGAAACTGTTGAAAAATTTGGAAAAGCTTCAAAAGATTTAACCAAGGCATTTGAAATTGGTCAATCTCCTAAGGACAAAACAGGGTTTGGAATTATGAACATGAATGCTACTATACCTCCACCCCCTGCTAACATCCATGCTGCCTATCCTAGAAAAGACTTGTCATGGACTGGCCTCCCTTGTTTTGAAAAACAGGATGACATTGAGTTTGACTTGAGTGCGTATATACCTAATAACCTTGATACAGAAGAGTCTCTAGTTAAAACTAGTGTCATTAGGGATGTTAAACAGGAACAGGTTGGACTAAAGCAAATTGACAACCCTGTTAGATTTTCAAAAGAAGGAATTTCTAGCAGCAATCCAAACTCTAAGAGCATCTCTTCCAAATCTAAGGCTAGGCCACAGTCTCCTAAACCTACCATTAAATATGCTGGTATGTACAGGAATGTCAGAGGTAATCAAAGAAATTGGAATGACCAAAAGTCTCATCAATTAGGAAACGACTTTGTGATCAATACCAAGCCCTGCTTCACATGTGGCAGTTTTGAATACACTTATCAAGAGTGTAAGGCACCAATGGAGATGGTGGCTGCAAATCCCTTAAAGAATATGCAACCTAAAGCCATTCTTCTAAATGCAGGGGCAAAATCCTTTTCCCCTGCCAAATATGTTGCCCCTTCCTTGAGAAATAGAGTAGCTGAGAAATATGTTGTTCCAGCCCTTAGAAAGGAAAATGATGTTCACCCAAAGCCCAACACTTCTGTGACCACCCCAACACCTTATACTGCATATAGATCTGGCCCTAGACCTTACCAACACATGAACAAAGGCCAAAACAAAAGGTGGGTTCCCTCTGCTAAGCATAAGGATGCCCCTGCTAAAACTGGGGTATCCCCTGCTAGAAAAGTTGTACATTCTAGGAACATGGGAAGATGGGGAAAAGCTGTGAAAGCCTCAGCTCGTTGGGTTTGGGCACCCAAAAGGGGTACTCAATCTAATGGTGTATCTCTAGTTTTTGATAAGCTATCCTACATTGATACACGAGGTAGATCCAAGTCTGTAATGGCTTGGGTCCCCAAGAAAAGCTAATTTGTTTTTCCTTTTGCAGGTGACAAAGAAGACAAGGGATGATAGAGCATATTGGGATAGTGGATGCTCAAGAAGTATGACTGGACACAAAGCTTACTTGTCTAACTTTGTACCCCTGCATGACAATGATGGTGTTTCTTTTGGAGATGGGCATGGAACTATAACAGGAAAAGGAACTATTGTCACAAATGGGATGACTTTTGACAATGTGTATTTGGTGAAAGAACTCAAGTATAATCTCTTCAGTGTGTCACAGATGACTGATAACAAGAATTTTGTCTTGTTTACTGACACTGAATGCTTGGTATTAGGAAAGGAGGTTGTCTTGCCAAAAGACACTCCAATTGTTCTCAGAACACCAAGACAGAAGAACATGTACACAATTGATCTCAAGGACATATCTCTCCAAGACAATGAAACATGTTTCATTGCCAAAGCTTCAGCAGATGAGTGTAAGAAATGGCATAGAAGACTTGGTCATCTTAATTTCAAGAACATGAACAAACTAGTAAAGCATAATCTGGTTCATGGTCTTCCTTCCAAGTCTTTTGTCACTGAACATACTTGTGCAGCATGTCTGAAAGGGAAGCAACACAGAGCATCTTGCAAGTCAAAAACAAGTATGTCCACCACCAAGCCATTGGAACTACTACATATGGATCTTTTTGGTCCTACTTCTGTGGCAAGTATAATGAAGAAATGGTACTGCTTAGTGATTACTGACGATTTTTCAAGATTTACATGGACATTCTTTCTATTTGAAAAGAGTGACACTGCTGATGTACTCATTGGGTTCATCAATCAAATTGAACTGTCAAAAAGCATGAAGGTAGTTACCATAAGATCAGACAATGGTGGTGAGTTCAGAAATCAGAAGCTGGATTCTTTCTGCATAAACAAAGGCATCAAGAGGCAATTTAGCATTGCTAGAACACCTCAACAGAATGGAGTGGCAGAAAGAAGGAATAGGACACTCATTGAAGCTGCAAGAACTATGCTGTCTGATTCCAAACTTCCAGTTATCTTTTGGGCTGAAGCTGTATCCACTGCTTGCTATGTGCAAAACAGGGCCTTGGTTGTCAAGGCACACAACAAGACCCCTTATCAGCTGTTTAATGGAAGACCTCCCTTAATTGACTTTTTCAGACCTTTTGGGTGTCATGTTATCATCTTGAACACCATTGACAATCTTGGTAAGTTTAGTGAAAAGGGTGATGATGGATACTTTGTGGGTTATTCCTTAAACAGCAAGGGATATAGGGTCTTCAACAAGAAGACAAGCAAAATCACAGAAAATCTTCATGTGAACTTTCTTGAAGACAAACCTGAAGATGTTCAAACAGGTCCTGACTGGTTCTTTGATATAGATGTACTTTCCAAGTCCATGAATTATGTACCTGTTGTCTTGCAGAACACTAACATTTCAGGTACTCAAGAAACAATTGATGCTGAGAAGTCACCTCTGAGGTACATGAATGTACCCTCATTGTTTCCTAGTGAAGCTGATAAACAAGAAGATAATTCTGCTTCAGGAAAAGAACAGCTAATCTCATCCCCTGCTATAGCTGAAGGCAGTGGAATGGCTGAAAGCAGTGGAATCCTGGATTCCCCGGCTAGAGGAATTGATTCCTCTTTTACAAAGGATCATGATGCTAATGAGACTACTGATGCAGAAAGAGAATCCCCACTCATCTCATCATCTACACCCATAAATGATGGTCCTATCATATCCAGCAGTGGAAGCAGAATCATCAGGAGTGGAGGTCCTAGTTATTCAGAGCTTCATTCTGCTCACAAGCACCCATCTTTAGGTCATGCTGTCTCATTTGGAAGTTCCTTTGAGGACTTCTTTCCTAATCAAAATAGCCCCATCAATTCTGATTTGGAAGAAGATGAAACAGAAGTCATCATGCAGCCTACCTATAGAATCAATAAGGATCATCCTATCTCTCAGATCATTGGTGATCCTGAAGCTCCCAGACATACAAGGTATACAGCAAAGGAGCACAGCTTCATTGCTAACATCACCATGAAGTTCAATCATGACAACATGCAATGTTGTCTGTTTATTGCATTTTTGTCACAAGAAGAGCCAAAGAAAATTTTTCAGGCTTTAAATAACCCAAGCTGGGTTGAAGCTATGCAAGAGGAGCTCTTACAATTCGACATACAAGAGGTTTGGATTCTGGTTGATTGTCCCAAATGGGCAAGGCCTATTGGGACCAAGTGGGTACTCAGGAACAAAAAGGATGAAAGGGGAATAGTTGTCAGGAACAAGGCAAGGTTAGTAGCACAAGGGTATACTCAGGAAGAAGGGATTGATTATGAAGAGGTGTTTGCTCCAGTAGCAAGGATTGAAGCTATTAGATTATTCCTTGCTTATGCCTCATTCATGGACTTCACTATTTTCCAGATGGATGTGAAAAGTGCCTTCTTATATGGAACCATTGATGAATAAGTCTATGTCATGCAACCACCAGGGTTTGAAGATCCAGAACATCCTGACAAAGTATACAAAGTGAAAAAGGCCATGTATGGCCTTCACCAAGCTCCCAGAGCCTGGTATGGTACTCTTTCCAAATATCTCCTAGACAATGGATTCAGCAGGGGGAAGATTGATCAGACCCTGTTTACCAAGAAACAAAAGGGTGACCTTCTGCTAGTACAAGTCTATGTGGATGACATCATTTTTGGATCAACTAACTCCATGCTTAGCAAAGAGTTTGCCAAATTGATGCAGGATAAATTTCAAATGAGTGCTATGGGAGAACTAAACTTCTTTTTGGGGTTACAAGTTCAGCAGCGGAAAGATGGGATATTTATCTCACAAGACAAATATGTAGCTGAGATTGTAAAGAAGTTTGGCATGTCTGATGGGAAGAAGGTGTCCACTCCCATGGACAAGGATCATCCATGGGGCAAGGATGGTCCTGGAAAGCCTATAGATGTCAGGAATTACAGGTCTATGATTGGGTCTCTTATGTATCTCACTGCTTCAAGACCTGACATCATGTTTGCAGTCTGCTTATGTGCAAGATACCAGGTGTCACCAATAGAGTGTCACTTATTTGCTGTGAAAAGGATTTTTAGGTATCTAAAATGTCATCCTACCTTAGGACTCTGGTATCCAAAGGAGTCACCATTTGAGCTGATAGCTTATTCAGATAGTGATTATGCTGGTGACAACAATGATAGGAAGTCTACAACAGGGGGATGCCAATTTTTGGGGAGCAGGCTTATATCTTGGCAATGTAAGAAGCAGACTATCATGGCAACATCCACAACTGAAGCTGAGTATGTAGAAGCTGCTGCATGCTGTGGTCAAGTTCTTTGGGTGCAAAATCAATTGCTTGATTATGGGTACAACTTTCTTAAAACCAAGATATTTATTGACAACAACAGCACTATTTGCATCATAAAGAACCTTGTTTTTCATAGCAAAACCAAGCACATTGAAATTAGACATCACTTTATCAGAGATTGTTTTGAAAAAGGACTGATTGTCCCTGAGAAAATTGACACAGAACTTAATGTTTCTGATCTTTTAACAAAAGCTTTTGAGGTAGGGAGGTTTCAGTATCTGGTTGCAGGTATTGGAATGGTTACTCCTTAAAATCTGATGTCTATTTTGTCATGTGTAATCAGGGTTTCTTCACTGCTGTTGTTGTATAATTGTTAGTCAATTTTACCATTTCTTTCATTCCACTGCTTTTTAACACTGATTCCCCTGCCAAGAGGATTTTTCTCTTAAGCAGGGTGTGTTCTTTTTACAAAAGTGGTTTTATGTGGTTTTAGACTAACAATGCAGAGGTTCATATGGTGCATACTATTCTCCTTGGTGGATCAGGTATATACTCTATGTTTCAGGGGAGGTTAGGTCAAACCTTTAGGATTCAGGGTATTCTTAGGATACTCATATATGATTCTAGATCATATCTATTGGTGAGTGGGGGTTCAGGGTAATGATGACTTGCTGCACAGCTTGTCTGAACTCTGAAACCTTGAGGCACTGTAGTGTGTGTGTACATTTCTTTATTCAAGCAGCTTGCTGTTCAAATACAGATGTGTGGCACACATTGCCAAGACTAACTGACCATAGATAAGGGACAAGGTTGGGATGGTGACTGGGGTATGCATGATTTCTTGGGATTACCTGGTGTAGGGGGACTTATGTATTAACTTTTTGTATTGGGACCATTGCTGAATAGAGGACTGTTGAGATTCTATGTATCTATCTTGTCTATACAAGTGTGTGCATTAGAGCAGAGCTAGTTAGCATTAGTCCTTCCATGACTAGTTTAATACCCCTAGGAAAGTTTCCCCTGCTTTTATCTTTTATTCCCCTGCTTTCACAACATTCCCCTGTTTGACCGTTGACCGACAATACCGTTACCCTGTTCATAGCCGTTGGGCCTGCTTGCTTACATTTTGGTTAGGGAATATTTTATTCTTTTTAAAAGATATTTAAGGCGCTTTCTTAGCTGATTGGTAATCTTTTCCTTCTATTTCAAATATATTAATTTTTTATCAAGATTTATCATTGATATTTTTGCAATTTGAAAATTTTGGTCCAATCACAGCCCTTCAATTTGTCTATATAAACTTAATTCCCTTTACCAGCAGGTCCACAAATCTCTCTCGACCTAATCCCACTTACCTCCCATCTCTATAAACCTCTAAACTATTTTCCAAATTCATCATGACCCTTAAAATTGCTCCTAATCATAACCAAATTGCTTTGCTTCATGATGAACCAGCCGAGTTTGCTGAGGCTGGGCCTTTCTAAAGTCTTCGTACTTCAAAGTGGCCCTTCTCATCAATCCTCGCATTTATACCTCACACATTCAACAGTTCTGGTCTAAAGCCATGACCAAAACAGTGAATGGAGAGGTCATAATTCAAAGCACAGTTGATGGTCATTCCAAGGTAATCACACTTGCCTCCATCAGGGAGAATCTCCTCCTTGATGATGAGGATGGAATAACCAACTTTTCTGAGGCTGAAATTTTTGAAGGTCTTGATAAATTGGGGTATAAACTTTCTGAAAATCAAAAATTAAAGTTTGCTAAAGGCCAGTTTGCCCCTCATTGGAAATTTTTGATTCATACTATTATGCAATGTTTGTCACCCAAAACCACTGCTTTTAATGAGGTTGGTAGTGAGATAGCTTCTGCCCTGATCTGCTTTGCAACAGGAAGGAAGTATTGTTTTTCTCAAATGATTTTAAAGGCATGGTTAAAAATGTTTCAAGCACCTCAAAGTTTTGTATGTATCCAAGGTTTATAGAAGTTTTGCTGAATATGAGTGATCATGGTCCCATTACACACAGAAACTATTTTTCAGCAACCAAACACACAACCAAACTTTTCACCACATTACTTGCACCATCACCTTTGTTTTCTGGCAGAAACATTCCATTCACTTCAATTATGCTAGACCAAATCAGAAGGGAAGAAGCCAAACATCAAACAGCCATAAATCAACCTGCTGAATCCCCTGCCAGGAACCTACCACCTGCTGATCCACAACAAGAAAGGCGTTCAAAATCCAGGTTTGCCAGGTCTCCCTTGCCTGGTGAATCTTCACAAGCAGCAGAAAGGAGAGTCTCCAAAAGTTTGGAGCAACCTGGGGGTTTGGCTGCCACTACTGTCTCATCCTCAAGGGGTGAGCAGGACAGTGACACCATCAATAAGTCCTCTCCCCCACTCCATGATATCCAACAAGGGGAGAAATTCCCTTCTAGGATTGAGAGCAGTATGAAACCTTTGACAAATTTGGAATTGACGAAAATGTGCATGAGCCTGAAAAGGCAGAATGCACAACTTGTACAAGATGTCACAAAGCAAGGTCTGGTTATCTCTCATTTGGAAACCAGACTTGCTACTCTTGAGGGGAGGAGAAAGCCCAGACTGATTCTTTCCACAGATGAGGATGCTTCCAAAGGGGAGGAAATTCCACACACAGAAGGATCTACTGAGTATTATTCATATCCTGGTGGGGAGCATGGAAAGATAACAAGGGCTAAGAAAGGAATGGAGAAAGAAAGTGCTAATAAGGGAAGTGACAAGGGGAGTGCAACCAAAGATATTGCTCAAACATTGCTCACCATGGGCAATCAAGAAGAAGCCCCTGCTTCAAAAGTTTCCCCTGCCATTGCTGACCCCACTGCTGTAAGTTTATCCCCTGCTAAGAACATTACTCAAACATTTGTTAGGAAGAACAGAAAGCAACCAGCTCAGAAGGGGATAACAATCAAAGAACCTGCATCTAAAGCAAAACCATCACCAGCAGTGGATCCAAAAGACAAAGGAAAAGGAATCATGATGCAACAGCCCAAGAGAAAATACAAGCATCTGACTCCTGAACAACAGAAGGTCCAAGAAGCTCATGATGCACAAGTAGCTCTCAGGCTACAACAAGAGGAAATGGATATGCAGGATCAAAGGATGGAGAAGATGAGTCCCAAAGATATGCTAAAACAGGTTGAGATTATGCATAGGGAACTAGATGACAGGGTACCTCATGTTGAAGAGTTTCTTGATCAATGGGAGAAGGAGTTGAAAAATGCTCCTTTGGAAGACAGGTATGAGTTGACTTGCCTTGTTTACAAATATCAAACTGAATATCTGGAAAGAAGGGCAATGCAAATTCAGAGTGAGAAGTATAGAACGTCAGAGAAAGGGCAACTTGATCACTACAAAGTTCTGCATAAAAGGCATAGAAAGTGGAAGGATGGTGACTTCAGAGATATGAGCTTTGAAGCCATAAAGAGAGCAGTCAGACCAGTTCTAAAGTTGTATGATGTGGATGATTGGATGACCATCAACACTCCTGAGGAAGCTGAGTATCTTAGGAGACAAAGTGAAGTGCTACAGAAAGCTGGAGCAACAAAGAAAAGAAAAGCTGGAGAGACTACACAAGCAGGTGCATCATCCCAAGCAGGGGCATCGCACCAAGCAGGTGAAAGTTTCCCAGAAGTACTTGAGAAGTCTGTACTTAATGCATAAAGAGCAGCAAAGAGACTCAAGAGAATGGAGCAAGTGGGCATAATCACTAAAGAGTCTCAAGGGCCATCAAATGATGAAATTGATAAACAGCTGATTTTGCAGGAAAATGATGAAATCTCACCTAGTGAACTTGGAAAGAAGTTTGCTATTATAGAGTATGCTGTTTATGAACACAAAGGGAGAACTCGGTGGAAGCTTACAAGGGCTGACAATACAGCACAGACATTTCTAAGCCTAGATGTCATGTTCCAAATTTTGGATAGTGAAGACTTAGAAGATCTGTGGAAAATATTGAAGAAAACGTTTGCTGCAAAACCTCCTACCATGGATGGTGTGGAGAAGGATTGGGTAATCTGGGAGTGCATGCATAGAATGTATGAACATGAATTATTTGATCCTCTATTTGATGCAGTGAATAAAGGAGATTTGGTGTATTGGAAGCTATTTACAAATTCTGGGGTTTATGAGGTAGTAATGGAAGGTGTGAGTGTTTATTTACTCAATCATAGGTATTATCCCTTCTCTCAGGAAACCTTGAAGAAGTTAGCACAGGCTAAGTTAATTGTTGATGCCAAAAAGCCTGTTGCTTATGATCTGGTAAGAATGGTTCATAGTCAGATTTGGCCAGAGAGTTTGTAAGCATCCTCATCAACTAGCATTTATTCAGAAAATTGTCTTTTAGAGGAAAGCACAAGTTTAGGGGAGGATTGTTGGGAATAAATCTATGCTTACTTGTTTCCCCTGCTAGTTGATTATTCATTCCCCTGCTAGAGTAAGTTCCCCCTGCTAAATAACAAAGGCAGGGGGATCCGTTCCCCTGCTGGAGTCAAAGGCCCTGCCGTCAAGATAAACATGGAATAGATTTTTACGCGTTTTAGTTATTATTCCTTAATACTTTCCATAGTTTGTTAGTAGTGATCTTGTACGTGGGTCCTTGCATCTATAAAAGGACTCACTAGGTTAGCATGCAAAGTGTGTCTTTCTCATTTCGTTTTTCATTATTATTACTTTAAGGTTTTGTAAACCCTAATACCACTTTGGGTATTCGTATATCTTTGATATATTAAAGTTCAACGTTTGAATCTCATTTGTTCTTGTGCTAAACATTACATTCCGCATCTTGTTTAGTTACTTTGCTTTGCAAAGTTTCTCTAGTGTTAGATTGAATTCTTTCTCTCTATCACAACCCTTAAACAAGCTATTAAGGTTTAAGATCTGACTTTGGGATCAACAGTTTGTTCATCATCACTGTCTCCATCTGACTCGGTGTCATACTTTGGAGGTGGAGTGGGGACAACTGCTTTTGCTTTGTGTTTAGCAGCAGCTAGAGGTTTGGTGGATGAGCTTGATGATTTTGAGGAATGAGTAGGTGGTTGTTGACGAGGAACGGGTTTTTTTGAAGTAGCAGCCAGAAAAGCAATAGAGTTCGCAGATCGTTCTGCCTTTTCAGCTCTAAGTTCATTTACTTCATTCTGATGTTGTTTCAATATATCATAAAGTTTGTGGTAAGATATAGTCTTGATATCCTCCCTTTGTTTGACCAAAGTCACTAACCTTTGCCATTCCGGTTTGAGTTGAAGTAAAAACTGAACATTGGCATGATGATTGGAGATGGTGCATTGATTTCTGACAAGCTCATTCATCATTTTGTAGAATCTCGAGTAATATGAGTCAATGGATTCACCATCTTCAGATGTGAATTTTCCAAACTCCCAAAGTAGATTAGTCTCGAGATCTTGAACATTGATTGACTCACCTTGATTCAATCGATGAATTGCATTCCACATTTCCATAGCATTAGGACATTCATCAACTGTGGAATAGATATCGTTATCAATTCCAGTGAGTATGAAATTTACAGCATCAACTTCAGCTTGGAGGAGTTTCTTTTTCTCAGCAGAACATGTGTCAAAATCCTCCATAGCTCGTATAGTTGATGAAGTAACATCCTCTGCCTGTGTGGTAATTGGTCTGAATTCAAAAACTGGAGGTGGATTCTCAAGGAAGTGACGAAGAGCAGTTCGGTTTTCTTTTTCGTCGAGAAATCTTAGAAAACGAGATCTCCATTGAACGTAGCAACCGGCAGTGAGCACAGGTGGATTACCGTTGCCACCTTGTTCCAAACGAATTTGATTAGCAGTTGCAATGTTGATGTTGTTGTTAGACATGGTGAATACTTGTGAATGAATTGTAGATCTTAGTGGATTTGTTGTGATGTTGTGTGGTTAAAACTGAAATTCCGAAAATCCAAAAAAAATTTATTTTTTTTTCAGTCCGACAATAAATTCCTCAGTCTGACAAAACGGTAAGCCGAAAAATTTTGTATCGCCAAATTTTGAATTTGAGTTAGAAATAGCCCAATAGGGAAAAAATTTGATTTTACTTGACCCAAATCTTCGTGCAAACGATGTTCCGAAACTAGTCTAGATAGTGGCTAAGTCTAAAAATTACTCAAGCAAAATATCCATCGAAATGTCCATAGGAATAACCTTGTCGGAATGTCCTTGATCGGAATACCCTTGTCGGAATAACCTTGTCGGAATAAACCCTATCGGAATACCCTGATCGGAATATCCCTAATCGGAATAACCTTGTCGGAATGTCCCTATCGGAATGCCAAATCGGAATGGCCAAATCGGAATGCTCAGATCGGAATGTCAAATCGGAAAGCTCAGATCGGAATGTTAAATCAGAATATTCAAATTGGAATACTCAAATCGGAATGTCAGATCGGAATGACCAAATCGGAATCCCTAAACCCTATTCCGATTACACTGATCGGAATAACTGTAAACCCCTTTCCGATGACCTGATCGGAATAAATCCCACTTTTCTCGGACAAAACTCAACCAATTCGCGATTTTAAGCCAAAAAATGATCAAAACACCCAAAAATTTTGTGTTTTTAGCCAAAGTAACAGTACCAAATCTCTACCACAACTATGTAGAAGATTTGTATCAAGAAAAAACCATAAAAACACAAGAAAATTTTTGGGACGTGATATATAGATCAAAATGACCACGAAAAATCAAGAACACACCACACGAATCTTCAATCACCTATCCACTATAGGCTCTTGATACCAAATGTTAATCCCATTCAATCCATAACACAAGATTTATAAGAGATATTTAGAGAGAGAAAGAGAAGAAAAGTAGAGAGAGAAACAAGAGAGAATTTGGAAGGTTAATGTTTACTAGAGAGAGAAAGTAAAATGAACCAACACCCTCTTCCACACATGGAAGAGGGTATATATACCCTTGGCTTTTGGGCCTTGGGTTTAAGTGACTTGGGCCGGGTTTGGCTTTGTTTTGGGCTTACGCCCCTAACTTATACAATATTATCTTAAAGTCCAAGCCCGGTTTTCCCGACTAACCTATTACAATACAAGACCTTTAACGACTGAGATGACCTATTACATTCTTGTTTGACTATATAAAATATAGGGCAAACACTTTCAGCAAGGATGAGACTTTATCTGATGCAGAAGACTGGATTTCACATAAGGAGAAGGTTTTTGATGCCATGGGATGTGGTGGTGTCTTCAAGGCAAGGTTGGCTTGCTATAATTTTGAGGGTGATGCCCTACATTGGTGGAGAGCTTACAAGTTAGCTAATGGAGGCGATGATTGGCTAGCTGCATTGTCTTGGGATTAGTTCAAGACTTTGTTTTATGCACAGTACTTTCCGACTTCTGAGCATGAAGGACTCAAGAGGGAATATCACTCCATTCGTTAGAGAAATGGAGAGACTAGCACTGAGTTCATGCACAGGAATCTTAGGTTGGCTGGATTCTTAGGTGCGGCTGCGGGTACTGCGGAGGAACAAGCCAAGCACTTCCTTTGGGCTCTGCACGCCTCTACAGCGGATCATTTACTTAGTGCTACTTATGCTAATGTGGCACAAGTTAATGATGCAGCACGTAGCTTATAAATGCTACATGAGCGTGAAGACTACGAAGAACAAGCTCGTCCTGAGAAGAGGTATAAATTTCATCCATCAAGCGTTATCATTTCATTTCAATATTTATGTTCATTTATACCTTTTCCTATCCAATTGTATCTTCAGGTAAAAGGGTGGAGACCGGTCCCAACCGGCCACTCAGCAGAATGCCAACAAGGGCAACGGTCAATCTAACGACCGTTATGGATCTGACAAGAGGAACGTTAATGACAATTACCATAACAACAACAGCCAGTCCAACAACAACAGGTCCCTAAATTGTTAAGCTTTTCTATGATTCAAATTGTTGTATGTTTCACATACTAACATGTCTGCATCATAAACAGGAACTCTGCGAGTGGACGCGACCGAAATGCTAAGGGTCAGCAGGGTCAACAACTCATCTTCATTTGGTAAACTATCATTAAAACTTCAGTGCAGTCATATTTATGCCAATTAATCATGTCTCACGTATATCTCTTAAACAGGCTCTCAGGTAGCAAGGGTACCTCCAGGAGGTTACACCTACCCTGTTTGCACGACTTGTAGTCGTAGATATCTCGGTACATGCTGTAAGTCAGTCGGCGTATGTTTCAAGCGTGGACTACCAGGACACATGTTGAAAGACTTCAAGAAGGGAGACACTGATGGTACTTCTAGTGCTGCTCTTCCTAAGCCACCAGCTTCGAGACGTGTCTACACTACCACAAGGGACCAAGCTAATAAGTCCTCAGGTACTATCACTGGCATCCTCTTTATGAACAATCATGTTGCGTGTGTTTTATTCGATACTGGTGCTACTCATTCGGTTATATCCTCTACGTATGCCACTAGTATTAATAAAATCTCTACGCCATTAGAGAATGTTTTATGTATATCTACGCCTATGCGAGACTCTATGTGAATTACCCAAGTGTACAGAGATCTTCCACTAAAATTCGATGATAAAGTTCGCCCAGTAGACGCACTTCCTTTGGATATGTGCAAATTTGATCTCATCTTAGGCATGGATTGGTTATCCAAGCATCATGTTACAATTGATTGCCATACTTATCGGGTTATCTTCGGTGATGTTCAAGCACTAAAGTACGTTCACAATGGTTTTATACCAGGAAAGTCTGTACAAATCATCTCTACGTTAGAAGCTCGTGCATTACTATCTCATGGTTGCGAGGGCTTCTAAGCTTCAATTAAAAATAATATTGTCGAAGTTCCATCGATCCGAGATCAACCAGTTGTTTCAGAATTCCCCGATGTATTTCTAGAAGAGCTTCCAGGTAAACCACCTACTCGTGAGGTTGAATTTAACATCGAGCTCATCCCAGGAGCTCAACACATCTCTAAGGCTCCTTATCGCGTGGCTCCCATAGAGCTTAAGGAGTTAAAAGATCAGTTGCAGGAATTACTGGAGCGAGGTTTCATCCGACCGAGTGTGTCACCATGGGGTGCACCGTGAGTATAGCTGAATCGAAAAACATCAAAGAAGCCATAGCTGATCATGCTTGGATTGAATCGATGGAAGATGAACTTCTTCAATTTGAAAGACTTAAAGTCTGGGAACTTGTTGACAGACCATGTGATGTTACTCCGTTAAATCTTTGTTGGATCTGGGAAAACAAGATGGATGAAGAAAACACAATTATCCAGAACAAATCTAGGCTAGTGGCTAAGGGGTATGGCCAGTAAGAGAGTATTGATTTTGAAGAATCATTTGCACCAGTAGCTCGTATGGAAACGGTCAGGATTTTCTTTGCTTATGTTGCACATAAGGGATTAACTGTTTATCAAATGGACGTAAAGATGGCATTTCTTAACGGTCCTTTGAAGGAAGAAGTCTATGACACGCAGCTGGAAGGATTCGTTAATCCACATTCTCCTGACAAGGTGTATCGTCTCCACAAATCACTATATGGACTAAAGCAAGCTCCAAGGGCGTGGTACGATGAGCTCTCGAAATTTCTGGTATCCAAAGGTTTCTCAAAAGGTTCCATTGATCTTACCTTGTTCATATATAAATATGGGGATGACATTTTGCTTGTGCAGATTTACGTTGATAACATTATTTTTGGGTCTACAAACCCAAAACTTTCAAAATGGTTTGAAAAACTAATGCACAACAAATTTGAAATGTCAATGATGGGCGAACTAAAATTCTTTCTAGGAATTCAAGTTCACCAATCCCCACGTGGTATTTTTATTAACCAAGCTAAGTATTGTCAAGAGATGATCAAAAAGCATGGTATGACCTCATGTGACCCAGTTAGGATACCATTATCTACCACATCCCTAGATGCTTACTTAGAGGGAAATGCCATAGATCAAATGAAATATCGTTCCATGAACGGGTCCTGTAACACCTCCAAATTACCACGCAGCGGAATACCACTTTGGGGCGCTACTCATAGCACATCACATACAATCATAGAAAACGACCTCAAAAGAGACGTTAAAAATATTATACAATCTTGTCCAAAAAGTTTCCCATCCCAATTTATATAAAATCAGAGTAGCGTTGGTCCCAAAAACCGTTACCAATCACAATACATTAAATGCTTAAAAGCAGTTTATTAATTTCATAGGATGGAAAAGTAAACAAAGATTTAGACAAGTAAGCACCAACTTCCTCCTCATATGCTCCGCTGCTATCCATCTTGATTACCTGAAATACATGTGTAAAATCATCAACACAAAGGTTGAGCAAGTCTATAGGTTTTACAAATCATTTTGAACACAAGCAAAGATTATAAGTTTGTGGCATACTTGAAGGCAACAAGCATCAAATAATAATTTGCATCAACAATAATAATTGTATATAGCATAAATTGCAATAAGCTCATGGAACCGAGCCCTTAGACACTCCCTTTAGAGGTCTGATAAGACAGGAGATTTATTAATTGTCGGTTACCTCTAGATTATTGGTACATTGCCGTATACCTGACTTCTCAATACAATATGCTCAAACAGTGTGGAGGTCGGGCCTAAGCTTCTATGGCAAGTCCACAAAAACTGAACCGGGGCAGCTTCCCCCATAGATCTATTAATTGTACTAGCGGTTAACCCATCATAGGTTAATTAACGGTCCATAATTAAGGTTTTAACAAAGGCAATCACTTAATGCAATTTAAAGGCAACCACGGGTCCATTCATAAAGGGACAAGCATACCATAAAAATCTTGTGTTCTAAGTTTACAAAACATGTATTCCCCCTCGCGGGTTTTAAAAATCATTTACAAGATAGTATAAAGCGAGGCTATAGACTTACCTTAAATGCAGACATCAGCAGAATATAAGTATCACACCACACAGCATCACATAATATATACGGCTTGATTCCAATAGTCGTAATACACCATAATAAATAATCATGTAGCATCAACAAATATCTTTCCGCGGTTGTAAATAATTCCACAACTATGCTCCAATCGTTTGGTCAGGTTTATGTTTTGGTGTTTTCCCGATGGATGGTTACATCAACTCGACACAAAATAATTAATAAAATTTTACTCGTAAAACTTTGGTGGTTGGCCAAATAAAATAAAATGATAAAATAAATCATATAATATATTCGGTATATAATTTATATGGGAACATGACGCACATAACTCATGTCGTAAGTTATTATTTAGAACAGACATTTAAAAATGTATTTCTTAAATTATATACTATATCCTTCGGTTATAATAGAGTATACGAAGTTATTTTTATATAATTCGACACTCGTTCGAAAATCATTATATAATTAATTAAAATTTATTTATTATATATAAACGTTAAATGTCATATTAACTTCAATAATACTTTTCGAAAATTATTATATAACGGAGTTATTCGTTTACTATTTCTTTTATTAACGTATACATTTTTAGAAAATTTCGGCATGACCTTTCCGTTTTTATAACGTTTTCTATGTATATAAAATACATAATTTTTTCTACTTTGTCTCAATCAATATCCAATTAATATTTTTCTCAATCAATATTCTAATTAAGGTATTCTTAATAATATGATTATTATATTAATTATATATTCCCACTATTAATATTTTAATTACTTTCCATTTCTACTCAATTAATTTCTTTTCATATTTCAATTAATACCATAATTAATATATTAATTATCCACCATTAATATTTTAACTACTTTCCATATAACATTAAAAAAAATTATATCTTAATATACCATTTATTAATAATAATATTAATAACAATAATCTTTAAATATGTATTTATTTATTTCTTTTTATATCTCCTCAAATAGTAAGTCAACCAAATATATCAAATAATAATTATTGTTATTATTATATACATATTTATATTATTATATACCCTCAAAATAATATGTACATTCATCCTTTCCAATATTACCATATCCTTTATTTATTTATTTATCTTTTTATACATCACCTTTTTACATAATAATAATAATAAAGATAAATATATAATTTTATTTAACCTTTTATTCATTACACTTTATTTATTTATTTTCTTATATAAATAAACAGAATAAAATAAAATAATAATAAAAAAATACAAATACAATTATATATCTAGATCTATACCCAAAATAACCACCAATCAACAAAAACAAGTCCGGGACCATCACCACCACAGGCCCGACACCATCATGGTGCGGCTGTGGTTATACCCGCCATTCGGCCGCCACCACGATGGTGGTTTGGCGGCGGCAGCCTCCTTTTTCTTTTCAAATCTCGGCAAAAAAAACCAACATAAATAAAACAAATAAAAACTATATAAACTATTTTGTCTAATTTGATCGTAACCATCTTGCATGTGTAGATAGGGAATAGATCCGGCTCTTTTTGTGGGTTTCATTCTCCCTCCGCCATAGTAGGTGACTGGTCCGTCTTCTCCAGCCCTCCACGGAGGTGGCAGCGGCCGGAAAAACTTCCTCACGACGGCGGTGATCGCGACAGTGATGGGGAGACAGTGGAGAAGGGTTCTGGGGTTGGAGAGGTGCAGTGATTCGCTGGAAAAAGCCCATCGGAGATGGAAATTACTCGACGGAAAATTTTCTGGCGGCGGCTGGTGGTCGGCGGCTGGTGGCCGGATTTTGAGAAAGAGAGAGAGTTTATATTTTTAGGTTAAGTGTGTTTTGTTGCTATAGTGAAATGAAGGGAAATAAGGATAGATTTCCTTTTATACTAAAATTTCTAAAATGAAAGTAGCAAATAGGTAAGAATATAGGGTGTATTTTATAAATCTTTTATTTACTTTTGTACAATAAGCGTTCGAGGCTCGTTTGGGTAACTTAACAGACGATTCAAATTACGAGACTTGCGCAATCGTTTTTAAAATCATTTTTCCAATAGATATGAGTCCTTACTTCGTCGTTTTTCGAAAACATTTTCTATTATTTATTTAAATGCTCGTTTAATTATTTCTTGTTATTTCGGTTAGATTTTATCGTAAAAATAAAATGTAAATTTTATTACTCACGTTATTAGCAACGTGTTAGGATATAATAAAAATAATATTCCTTCATATTTTCAAAGTTTTAGTTTTGAATCGTTTCAACTATTATTTTTATCAGTTCTGCTCAGTCCGTCATTTAAAACGTCGATAAATATTACAAGTAATTAAATAATAAATATTTAATTTTACGAAACGTAAACGTAAAATTTTTAAGTTTTTCAGTTCATAAACTAAAAGAAAATATTCAAAATAAATTTGAATTTTAGCTAACACGATCTTCGTTAAATTATCGAAAATAAATAACAAGTTTCGTAAATGTTCGAAAAATCTTAATTTAAACTTTGGTCAAAATTTCCGGGTTGTTATATCATCCACTCCTTTAGGAAGCGACGTCCCGGCGCTTAATTCGCATACGATATTCTTCAATCTAACGGTGAAGGGCGAAAAACAGGCAAGTCATCGTATAAGTTCCAAAGAAAGTCGAAAGATATTATATGGTACATGTTCTCCATGATCGGACGTCATTGGACAATGTCGTCTCAAGTTCTCACAACTTACGATCATTGGGCTAGATCACATGCCACATAAGTATCTAAAAGCAAAAGGTCAGACTTAAACATCAACATAGATCTCCACTGTTGATCATCGAGAAAATCTTGAATGAACCCTTAATAATAGCAAGTAAATTTACGAAATCTTCACATCCACGATTAGTCGTCGTTGATAACTTAATCCTCAGCCAATCCATAAGTACATGCTTAAATCCTGGTGACACTTAAACAAGTCGCCTATTCTTGGAAGGGTCAACGGTTCTTAACAATTAACTTATACAGCTCGCGATCATCGAGACACATTAGAAATGGTTTATCAAAACAAATCACAACTCGAGAGAAGTCCAACGGGTTATTCGTACATAGATGATAATCGACGATCATCATAACGACGGCACTGAACGATTCATATCAACGAAACACGATTTGAAGAAAGACGTACGCATATCAAACACCAACAAATCGAGCCAGACATACTTGGGCCCACTCATTTATAACTCCGTGTCTACATCAAAAGTCGTCCCTTTTCATGTATACAAGATTTTATAAACTTACGGTTCGGGAACTTATAATTTTCTTGTTCAAATGAAAAGGCGTCCCAATCCATTTCAACGAGACGATTATAAGTCATCCTACTCAAGTATTACTACCTCTCAACACGATATCATATCAAAATAGCATAGTAAATACAAGGTGTCAATAAACTTACATCATGATTTCCGTATTCAAACGTCCCATTCCATCTGAATAAGGAAAACACGATAATCTAAGGTCTAGTGTTTAAAACTTTCTTATTCAAATGTCCTAATCCATTTAAATAAGACGACCTTAAACGACTCTTAGTTGGGCGAGTTAAAATCTATATATCTAAGTGTCCCATTTCATTTAGATACACAGTATTAAGTCACTCAACCGAATGACTACTACGAGCATATCATTGTTGTACCCAAACTATATATATTTGATTAGGATATATATATCTTAAGTCCAAAATTGCCATCCTCCTTTTCGCCAATAAAACGTAGTCATATATAATCAAATCACACGTCGCATTACATAGGAGATATCGCCTCGGATAAATGATTCTTCAAAATCATAAGGAGTATCAAAAACAAGAACATCGCATTTATCAATTACGTTTCAAAAGAAGATGTCCAAAATGGCACATCACGATACGATGATAACAATCGAACATAAACAAGTCGATATTCGATAGGTTACGAAACCATATATACATACTCAAAGTATCAAACGAGTTTCACGCTCGTATTCAGATAATACATAATTATCAAGATTGATGATTGGCGGTGAGGCCAAATTCGACACGAAACCGTATTATAAAATATACGACAATCATTCAAGGAACATTGTTTCACGTGCAATGCCATTAAATACCATAGTATATTCATAAATATACATATTACTATTCTTACATACACATAGTATCACATAATCACAATCAATAAAAGTAAAACAAGAATAGCCTTACCGGAGCCATGCGGAGTAGTTGCGTGCTTAAAACCTTTTAAAAATACACCAAAAGTTATAGTTTAGGACATTTTCAAAATCGACCTAGTTCTCTATAACTTGTGGCTCTGATACCAATTTGTAACACCCCCAAATTACCACGCAGCGGAATACCACTTTGGGGTGCTACTCATAGCACATCACACACAATCATAGAAAACGACCTCAAAAGAGACGTTAAAAATATTATACAATCTTGTCCAAAAAGTTTCCCATCCCAATTTATATAAAATCAGAGTAGCGTTGGTCCTAGAAACCGTTACCAATCACAATACATTAAATGCTTAAAAGCAGTTTATTAATTTCATAGGATGGAAAAGTAAACAAAGATTTAGACAAGTAAGCACCAACTTCCTCCACATATGCTCCGCTGCTATCCATCTTGATTTCCTGAAATACATGTGTAAAATCATCAACACAAAGGTTGAGCAAGTCTATAGGTTTTACAAATCATTTTGAACACAAGCAAAGATTATAAGTTTGTGGCATACTTGAAGGCAACAAGCATCAAATAAAAATTTCATCAACAATAATAATTGTATATAGCATAAATTGCAATAAGCTCATGGAACCGAGCCTTTAGACACTCCCTTTAGAGGTCTGATAAGACAGGAGATTTATTAATTGTCGGTTACCTCTAGATTATTGGTACATTGCCGTATACCTGACTTCTCAATACAATATGCTCAAACAGTGTGGAGGTCGGGCCTAAGCTTCTATGACAAGTCCACAAAAACTGAACCGGGGCGGCTTCCCCCATAGATCTATTAATTGTACTAGCGGTTAAACCATCATAGGTTAATTAACGGTCCATAATTGAGGTTTTAACAAAGGCAATCACTTAATGCAATTTAAAGGCAACTACGGGTCCATTCATAAAGGGACAAGCATACCATAAAAATCTTGTTTTCTAAGTTTACAAAACATGTATTCCCCCTCGCGGGTTTTAAAAATCATTTACAAGATAGTATAAAGCGAGGCTATAGACTTACCTTAAATGCAGACATCAACAGAATATAAGTATCACACCACACAGCATCACATAATATATACGGCTTGATTCCAATAGTCGTAATACACCATAATAAATAATCATGTAGCGTCAACAAATATCTTTCCGCGGTTGTAAATAATTCCACAGCTATGCTCCAATCGTTTGGTGAGGTTTATGTTTTGGTGTTTTCCCGATGGATGGTTACATCAACTCGACACAAAATAATTAATAAAATTTTACTCGTAAAACTTTGGTGGTTGGCCAAATAAAATAAAATGATAAAATAAATCATATAATATATTCGGTATATAATTTATATGGGAACATGACGCACATAATTTATGTCATAAGTTGTTATTTAGAACAAACATTTAAAAATGTATCTCTTAAATTATATACTATATCCTTCGGTTTTAATAGAGTATACGAAGTTATTTTTATATAATTCGACACTCGTTCGAAAATCATTATATAATTCATTAAAATTTATTTATCATATATAAACGTTAAATGTCATATTAACTTGAATAATACTTTTCGAAAATTATTATATAACGGAGTTATTCGTTTACTATTTCTTTTATTAACGTATACATTTTTAGAAAATTTCGGCATGACCTTTCCGTTTTTATAACGTTTTTTATGTATATAAAATACATAATTTTTCCTACTTTGTCTCAATCAATACCCAATTAATATTTTTCTCAATCAATATTCTAATTAAGGTATTCTTAATAATATAATTATTATATTAATTATATATTCCCACCATTAATATTTTAATTACTTTCCATTTCTCCTCAATTAATTTCTTTCCATATTTCAATTAATACCATAATTAATATATTAATTATCCACCATTAATATTTTAATTACTTTCCTTATAACATTAAAAAATTTTATATCTTAATATACCATTTATTAATAATAATATTAATAACAATAATCTTTAAATATGTATTTATTTATTTCTTTTTATATCTTCTCAAATAGTAAGTCAACCAAATATATCAAATAATAATTATTGTTATTATTATATACATATTTATATTATTATATACCTTCAAAATAATATGTACATTCATCCTTTCCAATATTACCATATCCTTTATTTATTTATTTATCTTTTTATACATCACCTTTTTATATAATAATAATAATAAAGATAAATATATAATTTTATTTAACCTTTTATTCATTACACTTTATTTATTTATTTTCTTATATAAATAAACAGAATAAAATAAAATAATAATAAAAAAAATACAAATACAATTATATATCTAGATCTATACCCAAAATAACCACCAATCAACAAAAACAAGTCCGGGACCATCACCACCACAGGCTCGACACCATCATGGTGCGGCTGTGGTTATACCCGCCATTCGGCCGCCGCCACGATGGTGGTTTTGTGGCGGCAGCCTCCTTTTTCTTATCAAATCTCGGCAAAAAAAAAACCACCATAAATAAAACAAATAAAAACTATATAAACTATTTTGTCTAATTTAATCGTAACCATCTTGCATGTGGAGATAGGGAATAGATCCGGCTCTTTTTGTGGGTTTTATTCTCCCTCCGCCATAGTCCGTCTTCTTCAGCCCTCCACGGAGGTGGCAGCGGCCGGAAAAACTTCCTCACTGCGGCGGTGATCGCGACAGTGATGGGGAGACAGCGGAGAAGGGTTCTGGGGTTGGAGAGGTGCGGTGATTCGCTGGAAAAAGCCCATCGGAGAAGGAGATTACTCGACGGAAAATTTTCCGGCGGCGGCTGGTGGCCGGATTTTGAGAGAGAGAGAGAGAGTTTATATTTTTAGGTTAAGTGTGTTTTGTTGCTATAGTGAAATGAAGGGAAATAAGGATAGATTTCCTTTTATACTAAAATTTATAAAATGAAAGTAGCAAACAGGTAAGAATATAGGGTGTATTTTGTAAATCTTTTATTTACTTTTGTACAATAAGCGTTCGAGGCTCGTTTGGGTAACTTAACGGATGATTCAAATTACGAGACTTGCGCAATCGTTTTTAAAATCATTTTTCCAATAAATATGAGTCCTTACTTCGTCGTTTTTCGAAAACATTTGCTATTATTTATTTAAATGTTCGTTTAATTATTTCTTGTTATTTCGGTTAGATTTTATCGTAAAAATAAAATGTAAATTTTATTACTCACGTTATTAGCAACGTGTTAGGATATAATAAAAATAGTATTCCTTCATATTTTCAAAGTTTTAGTTTTGAATCGTTTCAACTATTATTTTTATCAGTTCTGCTCAGTCCGTCGTTTAAAACGTCGATAAATATTACAAGTAATTAAATAATAAATATTTAATTTTACGAAACGTAAACGTAAAATTTTTAAGTTTTTCAGTTCATAAACTAAAAGAAAATATTCAAAATAAATTTGAATATTAGCTAACACGATCTTCGTTAAATTATCGAAAATAAATAACAAGTTTCGTAAATGTTCGAAAAATCTTAATTTAAACTTTGGTCAAAATTTCCGGGTTGTTATAGGTCCCTAATGTACTTGACAGCAAGCAGACTAGATATTGCACATGCAACATGCTATTGTGCACGATATCAAGCCAGGCCCACTGAAAAGCACCTCAAGGAGGTTAAACGGATCTTTTGGTACCTCAAGAATACCATTAATTTGGGACTCTGGTATCCGAAGGAAACCGGTTTCTTTCTAACGGCCTACTCAGATTCTGATCATGCATGGTGTCTTGATACTCGAAAAAGTACTTCTGGTGGTGCACAATTTCTAGGACAAGATAAGCTCGTGGGATGGTCTTCCAAGAAGCAGGATTGCACGTCACTTTCATCAACCGAGGCAGAGTATGTGTCTCTATCTGCGTGTTGTGCTCAAGTTCTTTGGATGAGAACACAACTCACGGATTATGGCTTCCACTTTGATAAAGTACCTATGTATTGTGACTCAAAGTCGGCCATAGCCATCTCCTGCAATCCGGTACATCATTCCCGCATGAAGCACATTGATTTCAGATACCACTTCATAAAAGAACAAGTTGAACGCGGTATCGTTGAATTATACTTTGTTAGAACGGATTACCAATTAGCTGACTTGTTTACGAAAGCTCTGTCGAAAGATAGGTTTGAGTACCTCGTTAGGCAAATTGGCATGAGACGTTTGACTCCAACAGAACTAGAGATTCTGGCAAAGTTGCCTGTTTGACTCATCTATCAAACATCTACTTGTAAATATCATTGAAAAAGCAAAATACAAAAATATAAAACATATAAAAGCAAAACACAAAACTAAAAATCTTTGAAAATCTAAAAATATTCTTCTCGACATGTCTTTCAGTATCGATAATATGGACGTACAGAGAAATGTCGCTCAACAACGACACGGGTGTGTACATAAAGCGCGAATGAAAGTTGTATATATTTTTCAAAACATGTCATTTCTATTTTTAATAAGGGAAATTGTCTCTTTTGGAAAATATTTCCAACAACGGGTAGAGCAATCTATCTTGGGTTGAGCTTGTCACAAAACATTCAACGTTTTGAGCTCAACACAACGGCTTGTAATCACTTTCAGATTGCAACCCGGATATATATTCACGGGGGAGTATACGATTTAGTGCACTTACCCTCAGCAAAAGAAAAGAAATCTGCTTACACTTGAGTGGATTCGTCAAGACATTCAAAGTCTATGAACTCAAGTTTATGCTTTAGAAATACCATGTTGCCAAAAAGAAATGGTTTTCAAAAAGCGTTGAACACAAATTTTTCAAGAGTTATTCAATGATTATTCAAAATCATTCAAATGTTATGTGTTCAACAACTCCTATCCTCAAAAGTTTAATGTTGATCATATCCTCGTAATGACAATTCAATTGGATCAATTTTTGACGGGGAGCGTTCCAAAAAATTCATGCTATTAAGACACATTTTTCTCCCGAAGTTTTTCATGACTATTTTTCGTGATATATTTTAATTAAATTTGGTATCTATAATACAAAAGATTTTATATATTAGAGATAGGGGAAAATGTGATTAAAACGTGATATATTTTGCAAGACTCGTGCCCTTTTAACTTTTACCCACATGTGCGAAACACTTTTGATTATCGATGCACATGTGTAGGGGAGGTTTATGGCTTTATGGTTTCCATCTCATACCCACAACATCTTTAATTCACGACGTTATTGGTGTCAAAAGGGTGGTTAGGCATACGTCTATGATCCAACCAGAACCGGAGAGATCTTCCCAGGGACAATCCAATAAACTTAGGATTTAATTACGCAATAACTAGGTGACATGGCATGCATGTATATGGCTTAGGCATTTAAAACTAAACATAAGCAAATCAAAATATACAAAACAAATACTTGGGGAAAACAGTTGGCTGCAAACGGGGAATCCTAATAAGGAAAGAGAAGTCCATACTGAAGGACGGAATATCCGTACCTTATGTCCAGTGAACGAGGAAAGATGAAAAATCCTACTCCGGCCTCACTATTGCTACATATATAAGGGACATGTATGAGTTTTCTAGTTATTGAATATGCTACTGGTTCTTGTATGTTCTTAACTTGTTTTATATGTTCTTGTCTTATTTTACTGTTTTAAATGATATACTGTTATTATACATGTATTACATGTATTATGATTATGTATTATCTTGTATTCTTGTATTATTATACTTGTAGTGTAATAATAAGTAACTTTCTAAAAATAGCAGGTTTCCAAAAATAGAAAGTTTCCAAAAATAGAAAGTTTTAAAAATTAGAAAGTTCCCAAAAATAGAAGGTTTCCAAAAACAGATCAGTTTCTAAAAATAGAAAGTTTTTAAAAATAGTAAGTTTCCTAAAATAGAATTAAGTTGGTCTAATAAGCTAATAATATAAGCTGGTGATTATTGTTTAAAAGATATAAGTCATGGAATTAATAACATAGTTTATTAATTAAATACTATAGGTCATATCTGATTATTAATTAATAATGAAAATACATGTTTTATTAATTAATAACATATCATAGTTAAATTATTAAACTATAGGTTATACAATTTAATTAAGTCATGGTTTACTTAAATTAAGTCTAATATAATACTTAGGTTAACATGTATTATTAATTTTAATAAAATAACCTAAGTCATGGATTTATTAATAAATTATAAGTTCGTGTATTAAAATAATTTATTAAAAAACTATAGTCTAAATAAAATAATAAAATATATTTAGGCTAAAACATGTATTATTTATAAAAATAATATAACATAAGTTCATGTTTTAATTAAATTAATTAATTAGGCATGTGAAATTAATTTAATTAACTTGTAAAAATAGTTTAGCAAAAATATCCTGAGCACAAAACCCGAGACAAACACAACCCGAACATTGACCACCACCAACAGTTGCGGATGTGGTGGCGGCCAGTGGCCGCGCAGCCAACGGCGGTAGCCATGGTTGCTGTTGCGCCATGGCTTCGCCCTGCCGAGACACAAGTTCCCACCGGCTTAAGCCGGTGGTTCCTCCTGCCTGCCCTGCGTTCCCACCGTCGGACCAAGGTACCTGCTGGGGTGCCTTGGTTCCCTGTTGTCCGAACAAATCACACACCGAGCCCCTTTGGGGATCTCGGCTATGATCAAAAGGGGAGAACCGAGAGCTTTAAGCTCTCGATTGAGGCTGCCGAACCGCAAACCAAACCAAACAAACCCCGTTACTTGTTTAACTAACTATTCTAACATGTTTTTAATTATGTTTTAAGGATCTAAACATTCATGAACATAATTAAATAAAAAGAATAAAAAGGTAAAGGTTTGATGATTTTACCGAATGCGTGAATGAAAAGAAAAAGAACACGAACACGTATGCGTATGAACTCAAGATCAAAAATCAAAAACAACTTCTCCTTATTCCTCCTTGTGTGCCGCGGCTAAGAATAAAATGGGGGCGAGGGTTTTCTAAATTTTGTTAAAACTTTGTATTATGTTATCATGTGTTTTAGTTTCCCACTAGTTAAACTCAAAATGGGCTAGGCCCTCCCTTCTTTGATTCTCGCAGACACCAAAGCCCAAAAGGGCCAAACCGGGATTTTTTCATGTTTAAATATTATTTGTATTAGTTCATGTGTTTAAATGTTCGTGGTTCGTGTTTTAATATTCGTGTTATATTTATTATACGTAATAATTATTTGTCGTGCATAATAACATACGTAGTTTCTCGTAATTAATATTCGTGACACGTGTACATAACATAAATGGAAAGTTTTAATTAGTTCGTATGTTTACGTGGTGTACTATTCATGGTATTTATATGCGGGTTTTACAACTCTTCCCCTCTAAAAATAATAATTCGTCCTCGAATTATAGATAACATAAGCTGAAGAGAAACATACCTGAATCAAAGCTTGAAATGAGGGTAAGAAGTCCGGATAGACTCCTCTGTCTCCCAAGTGGTTTCCCGCTCGGAATGGTCCCTCCAAAGGATTTTGACGAATGGAATCGTCTTCTTTCTCATGACTCGCTCTTGACGATCAAGAACTCGTTTGGGCTCTTCAATGAAAGTAAGATCCTCACGAATATGTTCGTGTGGATACTGAACCATATGAAGGGGATGATAATTTTACCCTCTGATTAAGGACACATGAAATACGTTGTGAACGTGAGAAAGCTGCGGAGGTAACGCTAAACGATACGATACTTCACCGACTCGTTCGATGATATCAAACGGTCCGATGAATCGAGGACTGAGTTTTCCATTGATTCAAAAACGCCTAACTCTACGCGCCGATGATACCTTGAGAAAGACATGATCTCCCACGTTGAAATGAAAATCCCTACGATGCTTGTTGGCATAACTCTTTTGACGTGCACGAGCTTCTTGCAGTTTCACCTTAGCTACAACAACCTTTTGGTTGGTCACTTCTATCATCTCCAGGCCTTCAAGAATTCTCTCACCAATCTGATCCCATTAGATTGGGGCGCGACATTTCCTGCCATATAACATCTCAACCGGTGCACACTTGATGCTAGCGTGCCAACTGTTGTTGTATGCAAATTTTACCAAGTAGATATAGTTGTCCCAACTTCATGTCCATTCTAACGCACAATCTCGCATCATGTCCTCTAGTGTCTGAATGGTACACTCCGATTGTCCATCTGTCTGAGGATGAGAAACCGTGCTAAGCTTAAGTCTGGTGCCCCAAGCTTTCTGCATACTCTTCTAGAATTTCTAAGTAAAACTCGGATCTCTGTCATAGGTGATGCTGGATGGAGTACCATGTGGTCTCATGATCTCCTTCTGATAAAGGTCAGCTAGTTTGCTGACTACGTCACCCTTGTGGATCGGTAAGAAATGAGCTGATTTGGAAAGTCTGTCAACGATAACCCAAATGGCATCATGCTTCCTCTTGGTTTGCGGAAGTTCGGTGACAAAGTCCATGGAGATCGTGTCCCACTTCCACTATGGAATGTCTAATGGTTGTAGTAGACCACTAGATCGCTGATGCTCGATCTTAACCTGCTGGCAGGTAAGACATTTGGAGACAAAGGTAGCAACGTCTTGTTTCATACCACTCCACCAGAAATGCTGCTTGATGTCGTGGAACATCTTGGTGGAACCAGGATAAATAGAGAATGGGGAGCTTCAGTCAGCAAAGCCACCCGGAGTGTAAGATCATCAGGAACATAAAGTCTAGTGCCCTACCATAAGATACCGTAGTCATCTACCCGAAACTCCGTCTACTGGTCTATGTTCTGAATAATCGCCAAGGTTTCACCATCATCCTTCTGAGATTCCTTGATCCTAAAGAGTAAGTCAGGCTCAACTCTAAGATTAGCCTAGTATCCATGTTGTCCAGGTACCATAAACTCAATGTCCAGTCGTTCCAAGTCACATATAATTTCTTCCTTTATCTTAACGCCGTTGATCATACCTAAATTCCTACTAAGGGCATCTACCACTAGATTCGCCTGTCAGGATGATACTGGAGATTAATGTCATAATCCTTCAACAGCTCTAACCACCTTCTTTGCCTCATGTTCAGTTCACGCTAAGTGAAGATATATTTCAGGCTCTTGTGATCTGTGAAGATATCACATGATTCACCATTCAAGTAATGTCTCCAAATCTTCAATGCAAACACAACTACTGCAAGCTCCAAGTCATGTGTAGGATAGTTCTTTTCATAAGGCTTAAGCTGTCGTGATGCGTAAGCAATCACTTTCCCATGTTGCATGAGAACACAGCCAAAGCCCTTCCCTAAAGCATCACTATAGCTCTGAAATCCACCTGTACTAGATGGGAGAGTAAGAATAGGTTCAGATACCAACTTCTGCTTCAGTTCATCAAAGTTCTTCTCTCTTTCTTCAGTCCAGACGAATGTCTCCCCTTTCCGCATCAGTTTGGTCATGGCAGTGCTAATCGGGAAAAGTTTTCTAAGAACCTACGGTAGTAACTAGCTAAGCCTAGAAAGTTGCAAACTTCAGTTGCCGACGTCGGTCTTGGCCACTTGGTAATAGCCTCAACCTTCGTAGGATCCATGGTGTTTCCCTTTGTGGATACGATGTGGTACGGAAACACCACTTTACTCAACCAGAATTCGCATTTGGAGAACTTGGCATACAAATGCTTCTGGCAAAGTATCTATAATACTGTAAGAAGATGGTCTTCGTGTTCCTCCTTGGATTTAGAGAAAATCAGGATATCATCTATGAAGACAATAACAAACTTGTCCAAAAACTAATGGAAAATATGGTTCATCAAATCCATGAAAACCGTTGGAGCATTGGTAAGGCCAAATTGCATGACTACAAATTCGTAGTGTCCATAAGGTGTACGGAAAGCAGTCTTGGCGATATCCTACTCTTTTACCCGTAGCTGATGGTAGCCAGACCTCATATCGATCTTAGAGAAATGTTTGGCGCCTTGTAGTTGGTCAAACAGATCATCAATGTGTGGTAAAAGATATCGGTTTTTGATGGTGATCTTATTAAGTTCACGATAATCAATACAAAGTCGCATACTGCCATCCTTCTTCTTCACGAATAACACTAGTGAACCCCATGGAGATGCACTAGGGCGGATGAAACCTCGTTCCAAAAGTTCCTATAGTTGTTCCTTTAACTCTTTAAGCTCAATGGGAGCCATACGGTAAGGAGCCTTGGAGATCAGCTCAGCTCCTGGAATGAACTTGATGTTAAACTCTACCTCACGAGCAAGTGGTATGCCCAAAAATTCTTCTAGAAATACGTTGGGAAATTCTGACACGATTGGCTGATTCTAGATAGATGGGGACAGTTTAAGGATTTGGTTCTAGGGCATTTCTTCCCGAAAGCTGAACAAGATAAGCTCAAGATGGAGTATCATGGAATTAGACAGAGTGCGGAGGAAAATAGCACTAAATTTATGTAAAGGTTCCTTCGATTGGCTGGATTCCTTGGTGCAACAACCGAGACTACAGAGGAGCAGGGGTATCACTTTTGATGGGCTCTTCGTACTTCTGTCGCCAACAATCTGGTGTGTGCTACGTTCAACACTATGGCACAGGTGGCAGATGCAGCTTACAAGTTGGAGATGCTGCAAGAGAGGGATGAGTTTGGAGAGGCAGAAAGACCTGCTAAGAGGTATATCTTTGTAATCAACGGTGATCATTTCATTTAATTCAGTACTATCCAAATATTTATCACTCTATACAATTGCATCTTCCGGGCAGAAGAGTGCGACTCTGCATTGATTATCGTGAGCTTAATAAGATCACCATCCGAAACTGATATCCTTTACCACGCATTGATGATCTGTTTGACCAACTATGGGTAAAAGAGCATGATATCGCCAAGACTGCATTCCGTACACGTTAATGACACTATGAATTTGTAGTCATGCCATTTGGCCTTACCAATGCTCCAGCGGTTTTCACGGATTTGATGAACCGTATTTTCCATGAGTTTATAGACAAGTTTGTTATCTTCTTCATAGTCGATATCCTGATTTTCTCTAAATCCAAGGAGGAACACGAAGACCATCTTCGTATAGTATTATAGATACTTCGCCAAAAGCAGTTGTATGCCAAGTTCTCCAAATGCGAATTCTGGTTGAGTAGAGTGGCGTTTCTGGGCCACATCGTATCCGTAGAGGGAATCATCATGGATCCTGCGAAGGTTGAGGCTATTACCAAGTGGCCAAGACCGACGTCAGCAACTGAAGTTCACAGCTTTCTAGGCTTAGCTGGTTACTACCGTAGGTTCGTAGAGAACTTTTCCCGATTAGCACTACCATTGACCAAACTGATGCGGAAAGGGGAGAAATTCGTCTGGACTGAAGAAAGAGAGAAGAGCTTTGAAGAACTGAAGCATAAGTTGGTATCTACACCTATTCTTAATCTCCCATCTGTTATAGGTGGATTTCAGATCTATAGTGATGCTTCAGGGAAGGGTCTTGGCTGTGTTCTCATGCAACATGGGAAAGTGATTGCTTAGGCATCATGGCAGCCTAAGCCTTATGAGGAGAACTATCCTACACCTTACTTGGAGCTTGCAACAGTTGTGTTTGCACTGAAGATTTAGAGGCATTACTTGTATGGCAAATCATGTGATATCTTCATAGTTCACAAGAGCCTGAAATATATCTTCACTCAGCGTGAACTGAACATGAGGCAAAGAAGGTGGTTAGAGATTTAAAAGGATTATGACATTAATCTTTAGTATCATCCCGGCAAGGTGAATTTAGTGGCATATGCTCTTAGTAGGAAGTTGGGTATGATCAACGGCGTTAAGATAGAGGAAGAAATTATACGTGCGTTGGAACGACTGGACATTGAGTTTATGGTACGTGGACAACATGGTTACTTGGCTAATCTTAGAGTTGAGCCTGACTTACTCTCTAGGATCAAGGAAGCTCAGAAGGATGATGGTGAAATCTGGGTGATTATTCACAACATAGACCAGCAGACGGAGTTTCGGGTATGTGATGATGGTATCTTGTGGCAGGGCACTAGACTTTGTGTTCCTGATGATCTTACACTCCGGGAAACTTTGTTGACTGAAGCTCATAGCTCCCTATTTTTTATTCATCCTGGTTCCACCAAGATGTACCACGACATCAAGCAGCATTTCTCGTGGAGTGGTATGAAACAGGACGTTGCTACATTTGTCTCCAAATGTCTTACCTGCTAGTAGGTCAAGATCGAGCATCAACGATCTAGTGGTCTACTACAACCATTAGACATTCCAGAATGGAAGTGGGACAAGATCTCCATGGACTTTGTCACCGGACATCCACAAACCAAGAGGAAGCATGATGCCATTTGGGTTATCGTTGACCGACTTACAAAATCAGCTCATTTCTTACCGATCCGCAAGGATGACGCAGTCAGCAAACTAGCTTACCTTTATTAGAAGGAGATCATGAGACTACATGGTACTCCATCCAGCATCATCTCTGACAGAGATCCTCGTTTTACTTCGCGTTTCTAGAAGAATCTGCAGAAAGCTTGGGGCACCAGACTTAAGCTTAGCACGGCTTTTCATCCTCATACAGACGGACAATCGGAGCATACCATTTAGACACTAGAGGGCATGCTGCGAGCTTGTGCGTTAGAATGGACAGGAAGTTGGGACGACTATATTTGCTTGGTAGAATTTGCATACAACAACAGTTGGCACGCTAGCATCAAGTGTGCACCGTTTGTGATGTTGTATGACAGGAAATGCCGCGCCCTAATCTGCTGGGATCAGATTGGTGAGCGAATTCTTGAAGGCCCGGAGATGATAGAAGTGGCCAACAAAAAGGTTGTTGTAGCTAAGGCGAAACTGCAAGAATCTCGTGCACGTAAAAAGAGTTATGCCGAAAAGCATCGTAGGGATTTGCATTTCAATGTGGGAGATCATGTCTTTCTCAAGGTATCACCGGCGCGTGGAGTTAGGCGTTTTGGAATCAAGGGAATACTCAGTCCTCGATTCATCGGACCGTTTGATATCATCGAACGAGTCGGTGAAGTATCATATCCTTTACCTCCGCATCTTTCTCACGTTCACAGTGTATTTCATGTGTCCTTACTCAGAGGGTACAATTATCATCCCCTTCATATGGTTCAGTATCCACTCGAACAGATTCGTGAGGATCTTACTTTCATTGAGGAGCCCGAACGAGTTCTTAATCGTCAAGAGAGAGTCATGAGGAAGAAGACGATTCCATTCGTCAAAATCCTATGCAGGGACCATTCCGAGCGGGAAGCCACTTGGGAGACGGATGAGTCAATCCGGACTTCTTACCCTCATTTCAAGTTTTGATTCGGGTATGTTTCTCTTTCAGTTTACGTTATCTATAATTCGGGGACGCATTATTCTTTTTAGAGGGGAAGAGTTGTAAAACCCGCATATAAATACCATGAACAGTACATCACGTAAACATACCAACAAATTAAAACTTTCCATTTATGTATATTAAACACGTGTCACGAACATTAATTACGAGAAACTATGTATATAATAACAGACGATAATTATTAAGTAAAATAATTATAATCACGAACATTTAAACACACAATAGTTATTACGTATAATAATTATAACACGAATATTAAAGCACGAACTAACACGAATAATAAACACGAGCGTACACGAGTAATGCTTTAACTTAGAAAAGGCCGGGTTTGCCTTTGGGCTTGTTGTAGCCGCGGACAAAGGAGGACAAGGGGGCCCAGGCCCATTTTAAATTTAACTAAGGGAAATCTAAAACACATAGTTTTCATAACAAATTGTTTTTTAGAAAAATAAAACCCTAGCCTCCTTTTGGTTGTTCTTGGCCGCGACATACCCAAAGAGACAAGAGAGATCGTCTTTGAGTTTTGATCTTGAATAACAACGTGTTCGTTTTTCGTGATCCTAACCTTTGTTTAATTACGCATTCGGTAAATTCATAAACCTTCATTTTATTAATTCTTTTCATTTAATTATGAACACATGGGTTTGATCTTAAAAACACTTAATAAAACATGTTATGGATTTAAATTAAACAAGAGTAAGGGTTCGTTTGGTTTGTTTGTGGTTCGGCAGCCCCAACCGAGAGTCTTACGACTCTCGGTGTTCCCTTTTGATCACAGCTGAGAACCCATAGCGAATCGGTGGGAACCACTGGCTTATGCCGGTGGCCATTTTGTTCGGAAAATGGGAACCGCAAGGCAGGCATGGGGAAACCACCGAATTAAACCGGTAAGGACATAAGCCACGGCAGTGGCAGCCGTCGGTTGCGCAGCCACTGGCCACCCCACAGCCGCGGCTGTTGGGGGTGGTTGGTGTTCAGGTTGTTTTTGTCTCGGGTTTCGTTTAGCATTACCTCCGCACCTTTCTCACGTTCACAACGTATTTCATGTGTCCTTAATCAGAGGGTACAATTATCATCCCTTCATATGGTTCAGTATCCACTCGAACAGATTCGTGTGGATCTTACTTTCATTAAGGAGCCCGAACGAGTTCTTGATCGTCAAGAGCGAGTCATGAGGAAGAAGAAGATTCCATTCGTCAAAATCCTTTGGAGGGACCATTCCGAGCGCGAAGCCACTTGGGAGACAGAGTAGTCTATCCAGACTTCTTACCCTCATTTCAAGCTTTGATTCGGGTATGTTTCTTTTTCAGCTTACGTTATCTATAATTCGGGGACGAATTATTCTTTTTAGAGGGGAAGAGTTGCAAGACCCGCATATAAATACCATGAATAGTACACCACGTAAACGTACGAATTAATTAAAACTTTCTGTTTGTGTTATGTACACGTGACACAAACATTAATTACGAGAAACTACGTATACAATAACACACGATAATTATTAAGTATAATAACTATAATCACGAACATTTAAACACACGATAATTATTACGTATAATAGTTATAACACGAATATTAAAACATGACATACACGAAGTATAACTAACGCGAATATTAAAACACGAACTAGCACGAATAATAAACACGAGCGCACACGAGTAATACTTTAACTTAGAAAAGGTCGGGTATGCCTTTTGGGCTTGTTGTAGCCGCGGACAAGGGAGGACAAGGGGGCCAGGCCCATTTTATATTTAACTAAGGGAAATCAAAAGCACAAAGTTTTCATAACACATTTTTTAGAAAAATAAAACCCTAGAGCCTCCTTTTGGTGTGTTATTGGTCGCGGCATCCCCAAAGAGACAAGAGAGATCGTGTTTGAGATTTGATCTTGAATAACAACGGGTTTGTGTTCGTGATCTTAACTTTTGTTTAAATCACGCATTCGGTAAATTCATAAACCTTCATTTTATTAATTATTTTCATTTAATTATGAACACATGGGTTTGATCTTAAAAACAATTAATAAAACATGTTATGCATTTAAATAAAACAAAAGTAAGGGTTCGTTTGGTTTGTTTGTGGTTCGGAAGCCGAGACCCCATTGATCACAACCGAGACCCCATTGGGGCTTGGTGGGTGTTTGTTTCGAGCAGTGGGAACCACCAGAACAATAATACATGAAACAAATGCATGAAAACAAACTGTCAGTTTTAGGAAGACCATGGTGATTACCCACTAATCATAGGTCATTGTATAAATATTTAAACCAAACACCCCCTTTGTGACCTACGGTTTACTCGATCCCCAAAGCAAAGCCCACCGAGACCTTATGGTCTCGGGTTGCACAAATCAACAAACACCACCGCCGGGCAGTTTTTCCCCCTACGGCCGTGACCTAGCCACTGCCAATTGGCAGTTCCCATCGCCAGCAACGGCTACCCACCGAGACCACAACGTCTCGGTTGTCACTGCTCGGCGGAGCTTCCCACCGTGGAAGCCGTAGCCCACCGAGACCCCTTGGTCTCGGTTGCCACCACTTGAACATAAAACCCACCGCACCCTTAGGGGTTGCGGCTGTTAGATAGACCACACCATCGAGCCTTTAGGGCCGACGGCTGGTGGCTAAATGAAACCACCGAGAGCACCCAAAAATAGGTTCTCAGTTCTCGTGCAACGAAAACCAAAACAAACCCGATTTTAATTCATGTTTTAATTATAACAACATGTTTACAAACATAATTAATTTAGTTCTTATATAATTTCTTATATGAGCTCATATATGTTAGAACATATTAACAACGTGCATGAATACATAGAGGGGTGACCTCGCAATGCTATTAGAGAGGTGACCTCTTATAAATAATAATTTGGGTGGATGGATCAGCTCCAATGTGATGGAGTGTAGAGCACACACTAAACCAATCACCCTGTACGTTTAAACCTGAAACTAGGATGCACCTATACGCCCCACATAATAATAATAATGGCCAACATGAACGTAGAGGGATACCGCGAGAAATCACTCTCGTCGCGGAGGAGTCATGACATAGGTGCCTCATGTGTCATGGTTATGGTACCTCCATAACTAGGTGGTCATGTAAGGCATGGTCATGCATATATATATATATATATATATATATATATATATATATATATATATATATATATATATATATATATATATATATATATATATATATATATATATATATATATATATATATATATATATATATATATATATATATATATATATATATATATATATATATATATATATATATATATATATATATATATATAGCTTTGGCAATTCAAAATTGTAGCATGGCACAACCATGAAAAGTTTTTATGATTTGAAAAGTGGGGAAAACAAGTAAATGTTTAAAGTCCATTTTAATAATAAAATTCATGTATCATAGTTTATAAATAATTATTAATTAATAATGTGTCATGTTTTTTACTATGATTATTACTAAATAATACCTCATGAATTATAACTAATTAAAATCAATCATATGTTCCTTTTGTATAAATCATATTATTAATAAGTAAATTAAATAAGCCATGATAATAATACAATTTATTAATAAGTTAACTTTTATTAAGCCCGAGATTAAAATAAGCCGAGAAAAAACCAAACACCCCCTTTGTGACCTACGGTTTACTCGAGCCTCAAAACAAAGTCCACCGAGACCTTAAGGTTTCGGTTGCACGAATCAACAAACATCATCGCCGGTTGGTTTTTCCCCCTGCGGTCGTGACCTAGCCACTACCAATTGGCAGTTCCCACCGCCAGCAGCGGCTACCCACCGAGACCCCAACGTCTCTGTTGCCACTGCTCGGCTGAGCTAACCACCGTGGCAGCCATAGCCCACCGAGACCTTTTGGTCTCGGTTGCCATCGCTTGAACAAAAAACCCACCGCAGCCTTAGGGGTTGCGGCTGTTAGATAAACCACGCCACCGAGCCTCTAGGGCCGGCGGCTGGTGGCTAAATGAAACCACCGAGAGCACCCCAAAAGGGGTTCTTGGTTCTCGTGCAACCAAAACCAAAACAAACCCGATTTTAATTCATGTTTTAATTATAACAACATGTTTACATAACATAATTAATTTAATTCATGTATAATTTCTTGTAAAGTGAAATAAGAAAAAGGTTTTAGGTAATTATCGTAAGAGATGAATAAAAAATGATTAACACGGATGATACCCGAACTATCAAGATCAAAACAATGGTTTTTCCCTTCCTTTTCTTTTTCTTGGCCGACAGCACCCTTAGCTCTCCCTATGGTTTCTCTTAATTTTTGTAACTAATGAAAATGAAAGTAACACCATGTGTTTGATAAATTTTAACCATGGGTCTGGCCATGGGCCCCCTTTTGTTCTCTTTAAAACCGGCGGCCAACACCCCTTATATATGTTTTCGTGTTTATTAAATTTCATGTGTATTACACATTCGTAATTTAAGTTTGTTTTAAATATTGTCGTGTATTATTAAATATACGTAATTACTTTTCGTTGGGAAGAGATCCCCCACACACCAATATTTAACAAAGGCTTCATGGATAAATCCCCACCCTCCATCTCTAAATGATCTAACGGTTGAGATTAAAACCCCCTTTCTTATAACTTGCCTTCATTTAATAAAAAAAAAAAAAAAAAACGTAAACAACCTCAACAACCTACACCGGCGACCCCCACCTTTCTTATGGATCCCGATGACCCCCACCGGCGACCACCCCAACAACCTGCACCTAATCGCCGACCACCCCAACAACCTCATCTGCAACCTTTTTCCGGCGACCACCACAACAACCCCACCTTCTTCCCGCGACCACCACAACAACCCCACCTTCTTCCTGCGTCATCCACACCAACCCACCTTTTTCCGACGGCCTTTACCGTAAAAAACCTTTTTCCGGCAGCCCCCACAAGAATCCATTATTTTACAGCAAGACCCACACCAAACCATCGTTTCCCAGCTACTTCTACAACCCCACACCTTCCCCAGCGAGTTCCACAACGTATCCACCATTTTCCGGCGACTTCAATACAAAACCCACGTTTTTGGCGCCCTGCACAACAAACCCAACAATTCCCAGCAAATAACAACCCTTTCCCGTCGATTTATACAACAAACAACACTTTTACGGCCAACTCCACAACAAACATCCAACTTCCGGCGACCTCCACAACAAATGACCATCTCGCAGTGACTTCCACGACCTCCACATCAAGTGACAATGTAGAAGTTGCTGATGATGCTAGCAAAAATGTAGAAGTTGCTGATGATGTTGGCGAAAATGTAGAAGTTGCTGATGATGTTAGCGAAAATGTAGAAGTTGCTGATGCTAATGAAGAAGATGCTGATGGGGAAGCTGAAAATGTAGTTGCTGATGATGTTGATGTTATTGAAAATGTAGAAGCCAATACAGGTAATAACTTTGTACCAGAAATAGATATGTTACTGAAAATGTGGTTGCTGATGCACACTGACTCATGCATGAGTCACACTGACTCATGCATGAGTCACACTGACTCATGCATGAGTCACACTGACTCATGCATGAGTCACACTGACTCATGCATGAGTCACACTGACTCATGCATGAGTCACTCTGACTCATGCATGAGTCACTCTGACTCATGCATGAGTCATATATGACTCATACAATTCCTGAACTTTTCTTTTATTGGATTGTGAAACAGATGCTCATAATTCACCAAAACCTACTTTATACATTCATTTTGAGTCACCCAGAGGATCAACATATTGGGAACCAAATGTTGATGAGCAGTACGTGCCTCTTGAGGATAAAGAATTTAAAACGATAGAGGAGAGTATTGAGTTTTATGAAGCTTATGCTGAAAAAGCGGGATTTGAAGTTAAAAAATACACACAAAAAAGAAATAGAAGTGGTGAAGTAAAAAGTAAATACATCACGTGTAACCGACATGGGAATATAAAAGATATAAATATCAACACATTGGTTAGTAGTGGAAAACAAACTAGGCACACAAGGCACCGTATAACAGGTTGCATGGCGCAAATAAAAGTTGATTTAGATTATGTCCGGAAAAAGTATGTTGTGACTAAGTTTGTTGCTAAGCACAATCATCCCATGATTCCTAAAGAATATAAGCATCTAACGAAGAAACAAAGAAAGATGACTCAAACAGAAAGGTTGTTTGTAGTCAGAGCTTCAACAATGAAACTTGGCGCAACAAAGGCACATACCTTGTTATCTGGCATCAAAGGCGGATCTCAGTATGTTCATGGAACTAGTGATGATTTTAAGAATCACATGAGGGATGTTAATCCAATTATAGGAGAAAGTGATGCACAAATGCTTATTAACAAGATGGAAAATAGGATGAAGTATGTTCCGGGATTTACATTTCAGTATATGATTGAAGATAGCGTATTAGTTGCGATGTTTTGGGCAGATGAAGTTGATAAACGCAACTATGAGGAGTTTGGAGATGTTATATCTTTTGATGCAACTTTTAGAACAAATAAGTAAGTTGTCTGTTACACATAAATCACATGTGACTCATACATGAGTCACAGTGACTCATACATGAGTCACAGTGACTCATGTATACAAAAAACAGTGACTCATTCATGAGTCATAGTATGAAATATTATATCTTTTTAATGTATCTGTTTTGCAGGTATGACAGGGTTTTTGTACCATTCACTGGGATAGATAACCATAGAAAGTGCGTCAACGTTGGCTCTGGATTGCTTTTAAGAGAAGATACAGAAGCTTATACGTGGCTACTAACATCATTCATGACAGCTCACAAAAAACAACCAAAAATGATCGTAACGGATCAAGATGGGGCAATGAAACGAGCAATTGCAGCGGTTTTGAAAGAATCTAAGCATAGATTGTGCATGTGGCATATCTTGCAAAAACTTCCAGCAAAGGTACTGATTGTTTGATATTTATCAGATAACTCATACATGAATTATAAATATACATGACTCATGCATGAGTCACATGACTCATGCATGAGTCACATGACTCATGCATGAGTCACATGACTCATGCATGAGTCACATGACTCATGCATGAGTCAGTGCGAATACATGATATCAAAATATCTTAACATTGATACATTCTTCATTTTCAGATATGTGAAAAGATTTACAAGGAAACTGATTTTAAAGATCGTTTCAACAAACTTGTGTGGAATATGTTCATCGAGCCAGAAGAGTTTCAAAAAAGATGGTTTGAACTTATTGAACGCTTTGGATTGCAAACACACAAGTGGATGAAAAAGATGTATGACCTTCGTAACTTGTGGTTGCCGGCTTATTTTATTGACTCACCACTGTTTGGACTAATGAGAACTACTTCAAGATCTGAAAGTGAAAATGCATTCTTTAAGAGTTTCACAAATCATGGGTCAACATTAGTAAATTTCATGATGTGCTTTGAATCGGCAATCGAAAGACAAAGACATAAGCAAGAAGTTTTGGACTTCAAAACATGGGACGCGGCTCCAAATCCTGAAACGAAGTTAAATATCGAAGAACATGCGCGTAAAGTTTATACTAGAACAATTTTTCTCTTGGTTCAAGCTGAAATCGTAGAATCAATTTGGTCATGCCAAATACAAGAATTTAAGACGGAAGAGGGTATTGAGACGGTTAAGGTTCGAGACACGAGAGCGGGTCCTTATAGAACACTGTATACAGAAGAAGGAAAAGAGATGGTTGTACAGGAAGAAGACAAAGTAATAACGTACAAGGTTAGTGAAAACATTTAACTGATACATGAATGACTCATGCATGAGTCACATTGTGACTCATGCATGAGTCACATTGTGACTCATGCATGAGTCACATGACTCATGCATGAGTCACCTGACTCATGCATGAGTCACATGACTCATGCATGAGTCACACTGACTCATGCATGAGTCAATGTGACTCATATGTGTTATGCTCACTTATTAATATGTTTCATGTTTATGTTTAAGGTTCTCCGTAATCCTGGAGATGGATCCGTTGAGTGTACGTGTCGGCATTTTATGCGATATGGTTTTCTTTGTCGCCACATATTCTGTGTTTTGAAGAACCGTGATATTGAAGAAATTCCGGAGAATTACATTTTAAGGCGTTGGAGAAGGGATTTGATACCGCTTTCATTAAGAAGAAACACAAACAGATACGGAGAGAAGAACGAAACAATTCAGAAACTAACAAATGAGGCTAACTTCCATGTAGACGAATGCTTGTTTTGGTTGAGTAAAGATGCAGAAAAGTTGGCGGAATATGTGCAAAAGCTGGATAAAATAAAGAAAGAATATCAAGTTTTAGTGCCTAAGCCCCCTTCAAAGAAAACAAAGGACGTTATTGAAGATATATATGCAATTGAGGAACCAAAGAAAAATATTATTAAAAATCCAACTGGGGCTAGGCTCAAAGGCGGTCGTAGAGGAGCGCGTATAAAAAGTGCAAGAGAAATAGCTATGAAGGCTAAAAAGAAACAGCCTCGTGCGTGTGGTTACTGTAAACAGAAGACAAATGAGCATACAAAAATGACATGTCCACTAAATCCATACTATATCGCAAAACTAGCGAAGATCGCTGCAGCTGCTGAAAAACAAGCACAGAAAACAGGAGAATCAAGTACAAGTATTTGAATATCTGTTTTAAATTTTCTATTTTTCTTTTATTGAACTTTTGAAAACCAGTGTAGAATATCTGATTATGCTATGAATATGATGACTCCTATATTAGTACTCTTGAAATATCTGTGTATTGAAATATTTATGTTTTTAAATATCAAGTCATGTGACTCATGCATGAGTCATGTGACTCATGCATGAGTCATGTGACTCATGCATGAGTCATGTGACTCATGCATGAGTTACATGGCAAAAATGAAAACATGTACTACTATGACTCATGTATACGAGATAACTCCAACACTTGCAAAAGACATACCTAAAATCATGCCGATACCGCAAGAAATCCTTATACGAGATAACTGTTGCAACTCTTTTGAGGCATGCATGAGTCACATGACTTGCATGAGTCATGTGAACACATACAAACATATATTACTATGACACATGCAAGTCATGTGACTCATGCATGCAAGTCACATGACTCATGCAAGTCACATGACACATGCATGAGTCAGGCGACACATGCATGAGTCACATGACTCATGCATGAGTCATGTGACAAATATAAAACATATATCAACACATATTCATAAACACTTATACATAGTCACTGTATGAGTAACAAACAGTTTTATATGTGTTACTAAAACACGGAACAATATTGCACGTCTTGTAACAAACAAGGTTATTCAAAATCAAACTTCAAATTTCGTTCGAAAAAGTCAAGTACGACTGATATCAGAATTAAGAATTACTTAATATCATAAAGTATTACAAAATAGATCAAGATTTCTAGACAGCTGGTTTCTTCTTGGTAGCTTTCTTCTTGGTAACTAGTTTCTCGGTTACTGTTGCATCAACATTTGCCTTCTCGGTTACTGCTTGACCGGCTGCTGGCTTCACGGCTGCTGGCTCCTCAGTTACTGCTTCACCGGCTGGTTGCTCAACTGCTGGCTTCTTGGCTGTAGCTTTCTTGGCTGGTTGCTCAGCTGTTGGCTTCTCGGCTGTAGGTTTCTTGGCTGGTTGCTCAACTGCTGGCTTCTTGGCTGTAGCTTTCTTGGCTGGTTGCTCAGCTGCTGGCTTCTCGGCTGTAGCTTTCTTGGCTGGTTGCTCAACTGCTGGCTTCTTGGCTGTAGCTTTCTTGGCTGGTTGCTCAACTGCTGGCTTCTCGGCTGTAGGTTTCTTGGCTGGTTGCTCAACTGCTGGCTTCTCGGTCGCTGCCTTCTCGGTTACATCTTCTTTCTGGGCTGCATGTCTCTCGGCAATTATAAGAGGATCACGCACATCCCTGTTATTGATCGCATTCAAAATAATCGAGATCCTTTCTTTCTCATCATGTTCCATCTCAAATTTGTAAGCCAAATCAAACACTTTCTGCCTTTCAGCATTGAGCTCGTGCAACAAAATTTTTGTTGCAAACCTGTACCTCAAGCGCTTCAAAAGAGTTTCCTGTATGCTCGACTCTTCTACCAAACCAACATCCCATTCTTCAGGAGCAACACCCTTATAAGACTCCAAATGTACCATCGCAAAGACACCACAATCCACTTGGTTAACCTTAGTAGTCCATTTCAAACGCGGATTGCGTCCTTTGAGCTTAGAAACAGTACTGTGCTTCGGATGATTAACTTCTTTGAGATATCTGGCGAATAACTTTTTCTACAAAACAAACAATTTAGGGGGGAACATGTTATTTACAATGCATGAGTCAGGCGACACATGCATGAGTCAGGCGACACATGCATGAGTCAGGCGACACATGCATGAGTCAGGCGACACATGCATGAGTCAGGCGACACATGCATGAGTCAGGCGACACATGCATGAGTCAGGCGACACATGCATGAGTTAAGTTGAAAACAAATAAAACAATAATGACAATAATCAAGTATACAACTTACCAAAGGATCACAGACTCGTTTGTACTTCGGTGCATTTGGATTTCCAACATGAATGTTATCAAGTATAATCATTGATGAAGGTTTGTTGAGGCAGAAAACAACAACAAAGAAATGGTTTGAAGCACAGATTGGAAAGAAAACCTAGTTTAACCAAAAAAAAGTATTAAATGTAAATTAAAAATGATGAAAAGTTGATGCTTATATATTTAAAAAAGAACGTAAAATTACCAATTCAGTATCGGATAAAGAAAGTGAAGCAGCATCATTTTTGAAATACGTAGAAATGACTTCTGAAAACAATTTATACTGTTCACCATCAGACATTGTTTTGTCTATCATTCCTTGTACCTGCGTTTAACAAAAATACAGTATTACCAAAAAATAATAATAATTATTGAAAATCTAAAAGATATATATCATGTGAAACTTACAATACATCCAGTTGGCATAAAAACTCTTCTTGGTTCTGGATTCTCTTTCCGTGACTCCTCAAAATTTAGAATGGTAACCAAACAATCAACGACACTTGCATCTAACCACAACCCTGGTGTCAATGTTTCCAAATTTACTCGAACAGCTGATAATACATAACCATACACAGGCTCTGCTCGGAAAATGGTTTCACTAGACATTAAAAAAAAGGAAAACAATCAGAATAAATCATGTGATATTCTAAAAACATGAAGTTTACAAAAAGAAAAAGAAATAAAATATGCTTACTATTTTTCTTCTTCCATCGCAAATAAAGAATTACCCAAAACAAACTCAACCCTTTGAAGCTTACTCGTATCACAACACTGATGCATAAAAGGGGAAGGCAAGTATGGAATCCGCTTAGCAATCTGTTTCCGTGCAGCCACCTGGTTAGGAGTGCTAGGACGCACAGCATCGTCATTAACTGGCTCATCTTCAATAACTGGCTCATCTTCAATAACTGCCTCATGATCCCGAGGCCCAAAATACGCATCCTCCTGAAATATTACAAAAACTTTAATACTGAATCACATAATGTTAGTGACTTATACATGAGTCACACTGACTCACATAATGTTAGTGACTTATACATGAGTCAGGCAACTCATGTATGAGTCAGGCAACTCATGGACTCATGTAGACTATTGCATGAGTCATGTGATGAGAAGCCAACTTATTAAAAAGCTTAAAACTAACAAGGATATAACAGAGTACATTAAGATATATGTCAACAAGAAGATCCATCACCTCTGCATACCAATCAATGTTCTCATCAATCCACCTATCATCAAGTATTATATTTTCATTACCAACATCTTCATTACCAGCAGGTTTAACGGCAATATCTATCGAAATAGAATCGCCAAAAACTCCTTTATATCTATCATACAACACTAGAACATCTTCATCATGTGGAAACTGTGTGTTGGCATTCTTCAACATGGTTTCAAGTTCAATTTTTTCTCTAGATATAAGAGAAATCTTTTCTTCAACATCCTTCAACATTTTCTGTAAATAAAATGAAAATTCATAAATGTTCAAATGTACAAGTGTTTAAAAAACACTTGCAAATTTATATGACATATGCATGAGTCAAGTGACACATGCATGAGTCAAGTGACTCATGCATGAGTCAAGTGACTCATGTATGAGTCAAGTGACTCATGCATGAGTCAGGCGACACATGCATGAGTCAGGTGACACATGCATGAGTCAGGCAACACATGCATGAGTCAGGCTGTCGCATAAAAATAAAAACATAAAAATAAGCTAATACTAACCATTTTTTCTGTAGGAGGCACACTATCAGGCTTCGGACTCGCAACACTAGCAGGCTTAGGAGTCCCAACACTAGCAGGCTTTGCAGTCCCAACACTATCAGGCTTTGAAACAAAACCCTCACTTTGTTTCGCTTCAGACGGAGTCCATTCTCCATACAATTCCAATTTGCCCATAAGATCGTCATTTAACTCAACAGTTTGGCGGCTAATCATGAGTCTTGTGTTCCAACTTTGAATAGCTGGCCTCAACCGAATAACTGGAACCCGCTCACACTTGGTAGCATCTAAATACAGAAGCTGTAAACAAAAAAACATGTTTGTTATCTGAAAAACATATATGTTATATATAATTAAATCAGAAAACATAAAAAACAGATTAATGCACTTACAATCAGAAAACACAATGGTCCGTTGTAGTAGCCATTCAAAGTCGTTGGTAGTTTACTTGTTTCAAGACACCTATGAATGTACCCACACCAATCAATGTTCTTAACATCTGTATCTTCACGAATTCGGCGAACAGCAATCAAACTTGGGTAAGCATTCATTGTTTCACCTTTCCCAAAAACCAACGCAAAAAGTTCAAGAAAGTTGACTTTAAACATAAAGTCAATTTTATGCGCTTCAATCACCTTCAACGCGATATCAGCTGGACCGACTTTTCTCAACTTCCTTGGCTCAAACTGTTTAATCCATGTCCTAACAAACTCATCATCCATCTCTCTTTCAGGTAAATCATAAATGCTAGTACCACCAAGAGGAAGTCCTAGAATATCTTTTACTGTCTGAGGTGTGACATGAATATTACCATTTGTAAGCTCCAGATTGTAGGTTTCTGGTTTAAACTTCTTAACCACATACCTAGCCAAAATACTAGGTAATTTATCTATCTTGCGAATACACAATGAACCAAGACCCATCTCCTCCATGAATTCTTCTATACCCGCCACATTAGAATCACGGACACATTCAAAAAAGGAAGAAGGTACATTCCTACAAAATAGAGGCTTTTCATCCTCCTCCCCCTCCTTCATCTTCTTTGAAGGCTTTTCATCATCCTCCTCCTTTTTAACAGACTTGCGCTTCTTAGAAGGGCCGAACTCTTTTTTAACCTCCTTTTTCACTTCCTGTTTAACATTCCTTTTATCCTCCTTTTTCACTTCCTTTTTCACAGTCTGTTTTTTAGGAGGCTTTACGTCCTCTTTCACTTCCTTTTTAACATCCTGTTTGTTAGAAGGTTTTGTTTTAACCTTTTCTGCTAGCTCCTTCTTAAGATTTAACGTAGGCTTAAAATTAGATCTTGACCTCTTGCCAATCCTTTTAGGAATAATAACCTCTTCCTCACTTGTCTCCTCATCACTCCCACTCCCATCATCCGACCCCTGTTGACTGTCTACTTTCTCATCCTCATCATCACTATCGCCGTCACCGTCACCCCCATCCCCACTCTCATCCTCACCATCACTCTCACCGTTACCATCACCCCCACTCTCACCGTTACCATCACCCCCACTCTCACCGTTACCATCACCCCCACTCTCACCGTTACCATCACCCCCACTCTCACCGTCACCTGCACCGTTACCATCACCCCCACTCTCATCCTCACTCTCACTCTCACTGCCACAGCCATTACCACTTTCTTTAAGATCGGTCAAAACCTTCGCAGCAACATCCACATCAGCCTCTTTTAACTGCGCAACATCCACATCAGTTTTTTTTACCTGCGCAACATCCACATCAGCCTGAGAATCCACATAAAAATCATATAAACATATATCAACTGCTAAAAACACTTTTACCTGCGCAACTTCCAAATCAGTCACTTTTAGACGCTTACTTGAAGGCTCGGGAGAAGGTTTTGGCATAACAACAAAGTCAGTTGTAACACTTGAAGGTTTACGTTTAACAAGCTCAAATTTAGGAAGATTTCTATTTGTATGAGGTAGATTAGCTTTTGGAAATAGATTTTTAAAAGGTTGATTAGGTAAATGGATTGGAGGTAGATTATTTTTTGGTGGTGAACAAGGTTGTGTATTATATTTTTCTGTTATCTCTGCAACAAACAGATATAAAGAAATAATCAGTAAACAACAAACTCATAAGCAAATAACACATTAGTAAAGTCCCTAATAAGTCAGGCGACACATGCATGAGTCAGGCAACACATGCATGAGTCAGGCGACACATGCATGAGTCAGTCGACACATGCATGAGTCAGGTCTGTATATTTACGGGGTACTGTGATATAGAACTAGGATTTGACTATGAGTTAACGCTTTTTTGTCAATTCCTCTTAAGCTAAAACATGTCTTCATGATGGGCGGCGATACAACTACTTTGACATGAGACACATCTATGTATTAAAATGCAAGTAAATCATAGCTTAGAAAGCGCAACTACAGTCTATGTCCGGACTTTGGTGTGCAGTCGTCGTGCGTGGTAAATCATAGCTTGATCAATAGCTTGATAAACCACGCACTGATGGGCAAATGTTTGTAGCCTGGCAATTGGGCCTATACCGATGTTAATCTAATACAAATACTCAGTTGTATTTCATATACCATCTTAGGCCTATAACATTGAACCAGGTCTGCTCAAGTTCTAAACACTCTATACTAGCATTAGGAAGTCTAACCCAACATAATCTATTTGATTTGATCCATTCACTTTTTGCCTATAAAAAGTTCTGCTTCTAAGTATATCAGCGTAATATTTGTATACACAACGGCAGGGGCTTGTAGTCTCAGTTTAGCGCGACATCTATTGTATACATTTAGTAGTAATGACTCATATATAATCAACAAAACTCATGTGTAAGTAAATAATAAGTCCGTAATAAGCAAATAACTCACATATAAAGTCACTAATAATCACTAGTAAAGTCCCTAATAAGCAATAAATCATATATAATAAACAAAACTCACGTATAAGTCACTAATAACTCACTAATAAGCAAATAAGTCATGTATAAGTCAATAATAAGTCACTAATAAGTAACTAATAAGCAAATAACTCATGTATGAGTCATGAATAAGCAAATAACTCATGTATAAGTCACAAATAAGCAATAACTCATAAACAATAAACATAAACAATAATTATTAATTCATAACTGATTAATTCATAACTGATTAATTCATAACTGATTAAAAATAAACAATAATTAATCAAAATAAGCAATAATTAATAACTGATTAAAAATAACTAATAATTAATCAACATAATCAATAAACTCATAAGCAAAATAATTAAAAAATTAGGGTTAGGGTTTAAGATCAATACTATCAAAGGCCTTCGAAGTCGCCATCTCCAATTTCTGACGGCCTTCAATACATCTATTAGTCGCAAGATCCATTTCCTCACGGATATCCATCAGAAACTAATTAGGGATTTTGATCGGAATCAATGGAGGTTAATGTAACCGGAATAAACTAACTCCGGCGATGATAAACGATTTTTCCGGCGGTTGTGTGTTTTAATTAGTGTGTGTGTGTGTGTTCGCGATGTGTGTGTAGAGGGAGTGGGTGTCTGTTTGTGTTTGTTTTTTTTTTTTTTTTTTTTTTTTGAACAACTGTTTGTGTTTGTTAGTAAAAAGAAATGACGGTTATTAAAATAAAAAGAGGGAGTGGGGAGTATTTTTTGTTTTAATTTGGGCATTTGGATGATAAATAGATTGGATGGTGGGGATTAGTCCATGAGGACTTTGCAAATATTAGGGACTTTATAGAACTTTTGGCACTTTTCGTTATACATTTAATATATGTAATACTTGTTATGTATTAATTAATATTAAAGTTTTAATATTTTCATACGGGTTTTACCCGTTATATTACAGAACCAAAATCGAGCACTAAAACACAAGCCGTGTCTCATAAGCCTTGAGGAATTAATATTATTACTCATCATAATTAGTATAATACTGAACCATAAGAACAATATGTAAGACTCGAACATAAAAATATACTATGCACTCGTTTGGGTTTACGAACTGATCGAAGAAAGCGACTCATTTATAATCGAGAATGATCGTACTGTATCAATAATGCTTTTATTTAGATAAAAGCTTAAACAAAACCATATGAATATGAACTAGGTAAATTAGCTCACTGCGTTAACTGAGCTTTTGTATCTACAAACAACACATGTATTTTAGGGAATTACTGATTTAAGTTTAGCATGACATAAACTATCACTAACAATTAGGATGTATGAGAGATTTTAGGGGTTACCTATTAGTCAAAGAAGGATATATCAGAATTAAAATCGAAGACGATCACGGAGATCAAATCAAACACGAACAATATACTTCAACGCAAATCGATCGAAACCTCGTCACTCGCGTGCATGTATGCGACACTTACGAACTATAGTTACCGGCGAACGCAGCGAAACCGTCTTCCCAACCATGGCACGCTCGACCATAACATGAGCAGACTACTAATTGAACATGATGTTATTCTCAAATGAGAACATGAATCCAAAATCCGAACAGATGAGCTCTAACATCCGCATGATAAGATGAGAACTTTGTTTCAACATGAAAACATGTTAAAGAGACAAATCATTGGGTTAATGTTTTATGTGCATAACCCGGATAGAGTTCAAGGGTATATAAAATAGCGTTATTAACCGATAAATATGGATGCAAGAATAATTGCCTTGACCAATATTAACGAAAACATGTTTGTATTTTTATCCGATGATTTGCATGTTTCTTTTAATTATATGACATTTATGAAGTTTTTTAAATTTATCTTTATCCTCTTGAACAATGGAAGATCAAATAAACCAAAGACGCTGATAATTTGGTTATAAGCAAAGACGTATTCAATATTTACGAGTATCTCTTCTGATTTGATATGATCTTCTTAAATTCCACATTTTGTTTCCCATTTTTCTAATTACTAGTTATAATACTCGTGCACGCATGGTTTTTTTTCTAAAATTTGTTATAACATTAATGAAAAAAAAAGGTCTTTTCTTTCTAATTATGGTTTTTAATTTTGGTTTATAATCATGTTTGACGTACGTGATAAGGGTTTACATGTAGTCTTTGCATAGACATGTTCATTTTTATGTACAAAGTTTAGTTGAGGCATGTTGCTATACGATGTCGTTTATAAGTATTATGAATCAGAATTATTTTCTTAAGTATCATTAATTGGTATCGCTATGCTAACATATACTGAAAGTTTGAATCTCTTCGACTTGTTCGCCATTTAGCTATGTGTTATCCAACTCATTTAGTTAAAACACATCCCAAAGTGACCTATCACTGTATTAATCGGTCAAAAGCATAGGTCAAAAGTAAAGGGGCAATTTTTTAAATTTTTTTTGCGGAAACATACAGAATGAGTAACGGACATAAGCTCACGGATAGTGATTGGCCTTCTAAAATTCTAAATGGCTAAGCATTTCTTAACCATTTGAAGTTTGGAAGAGCAAGGTGAACGTAGTTATCATAAAATTCCAGCTTCAGTGGCGAAGAACTATAGTTATTACGATGAAGAATTTACAACGATGGTTGCAGTGTACAGCCTGTTGTTGGACCTGTGGGTAGTGTACACGCCATATCCTGGTACCTAGTCTCCATAAAACATATCAGGGCCTCTAGCAACTTGAGCATATTCCTCAATTTCATATCCTTGTCCATACTGATAGTATCCACCATTTTACTGGCTTTGCTCTATCTGAAGTTGAACAAATCGAAAACATGAATCAAGTAATATGGCTAATTTATAACTATATAATTACATTTTAATTATTGAACGAACATGTTGACTGTTTAGTTGCAGGACTATGACCCTATGAAAGTCTGACAATGTGACCAAATAGAGTTCCTTGTAGCATTCTTAAAGCTTCTTGGCAAAGCCTTTGACTATAGACAAATATAATATGAATCAGCATAAACTAATATACTATTCAATCTTCTCAAGTCCGGTTATGAGTGAATACAAACAGTTACGTCTTTCATTTTCCGCCGATATTGTATGCACATAATCGAGGCTAATGTGGTAACTATAAAACTTTGATTTTGGCCCACCACCGTGTACTTATTTTAACATGTACAATGTAAGATTTAAACTAACAGAAAGTTACATATTACTTGGTTTTTCAAGACTCTCAGAGCGTCTCCTATTATTTTTTAGATTGCAAGCACTCCAGGTATTGCTTTTAAGCTTTTTCAAGTTTTCCCATTTGTTAGATAACAACTGTATCTGCAAAAATTACCATTGAAAAGCTACGACAACTTGTAGCAGCAAAAATCAAATTAGAACTGAAGTACTTGCATGCCCCTTTTACAATTCAATTCTCTCTCTACTTTATTCCCAAAAAGAATTAAAAAAACTGGTGTAATATAATAATGGGATAGCAACAAAACTGAAAAGCAAGACACTGCATCACAACATATATATATCTAGAGGTGTTTCTCTATCACCTTCATATAACTTTAAAATCAGATAAAAACTTACCTTTCTCCTCCCTCTCCGTAATTTCCTACTTCCAGTAACCCAAATTTCAAAATAAAACAAAATTAACAACACAAAACACAGATTCCACATGAATTAACCCACAAACATGAGATTATCCAGTGAAAAGCCCGTTGAATCATAAGCGGTTTAAGAGAGTATTTTGGTTATGGAGAAATAACGATTTTCCATTGCTCCAACCAATCGTTTTAAATATTTTTGTGTGTTTTCTTTCTTGGGATATAAGAGCGTGTTAACAAATTTCCAAGACACGTATCTGTTTGAAATTTGAAGTTTAATCTATTTGACAGATGCATAGATTGGAGAGGGTAATGGGCCAAAAAATGGAGCAAGTAAACGATTTAAAATCAGCCCTCTGAAAGGCTCAAGTAGTTTTGTCGCCACTCGTGATGGTGCGTAGTATATACACGACTTCTTTCTTAAAACTTGATGTCCTTATGTTGAGTTTGAACACGTGATAGTCACCATCAAATCCAACCTTTTGTGGTGACTCCGAACAACTTCTCTTTAATGATAAACTCTTTGGTTTCTGGTGCAAGTTAAGCAGAAATATAACATATGTGGTGATGCACTCATTGTCTTTCAATACAATTTATCACATGAACACACCACCTGGGGATCTAGATGATAGGCAATCCTCTTGAACAGTGAACCCATCATTTAATTTTGACAAAACCCATTTTGGATAGCATAAACGATAACATCGCCGCTTATATCACATAGATACTTTAACTTATTACAAATTTTTATCCAAAATTATAAGTTTTACCTTCAGAGAGTTTCTTCACATATGAGATCGAGTGAGTAAATAACAATAAATTGATCATCTCTTTTTGATAAAATTTCAGTGCAAACAATGGGTAAAATTACCTTACTAGTTGAGTCCACAAGTAATTCGTTCATCTTCAGAACCTGCAAGCAAAAGACTTAAACTATATCAAACTTTAAACAAAATCTAAGCTTTGTCAATTACCTGGAGTTCGTTGAAAATGTGGACACGGGTCAAACATAATGAATTTCGTTGAAAGTGCTATTTAATTGCGAAAATCTAATAAACGTGATACCTTATAAAGATCATAATAGTATATTAGCATTGAAATTTAATGAACTTCTCAAAACCAAAATAGATGGCTCAAAAAAGCTCTCTCTTAATATGGGTTAAAAGGTATATAGAACTTGGTTGAGCAGAAAATCCGTTCGCAATTTTTATTACACATTATGTACCAATCATGATAAGAATCTAAGTTACAGCTATAATATTTTAAAATTTGAAACTTCGACAACGACAATAAATTAGAATATGTTATGCTTTATGAATTTCAAGCTTTTTGATGTTATCTTTATCACTAACCCGTTTGAGATAAGACACATTCCAGATTCACCCATTCAGAAGTAAAGTGCCTAAAAATGTCACCTCTATAAAGGTACCTTCTTTGTTTGCTCAATGCTCATCCTTCAACTTCATACGCATTAACAACTTGTATCATCGTATTATAAAGCAAAACATGATTAGTGATTCAGTTTATTTAAGGTAAAAATATATTCACATTTATAAGGTCAAGCACACACATAGTTTCAGTCACCATATCCAAGTTCATATTCATTTACGATCGACCAAGTATTGGCTATGAAATACAAAAAATAAAGGCAATATAGTTACCTACATAACAGTATTAATTTGTTTTTATTTTCGTTTAAAGATCTAGCATAGTCCACTCAGCTTAAATGACCATGCATCCACACTTCATAATTGGGATCTTCTAGCGACATGCAACTTCAGCAATTTACTATTTGGAAGACCCGTTTATTTTGTAAAGGATTTTTGCATTAGCTTGAGGGTAGTTGTTCATCTTATATATACCTCTATAAGGTGCAATCAACCTATATACTTCTAATGAATCATTCATAAGATTTTCACACTAACAACAACATCAGATTAACTTAACTGTATGATATGAGACTAAATATAATAGTTTTACTAAAATCAGAATATATTTGTTTCTAACCATGGATAAAGATAACCATAAGAAAATTTGATTCCTTGATAACACAACGACATAATCAGATAAATAACGAAATAGAAAATTGAATCGACCAACTGAAAGGCAAACCGTTAATCAATCTTACTTGGAAAAGCCGCCTTACCCGACCGTAGTACTTCCTTCTAAGGAAGTCAAGTAATACGTCGACCCTTGAGTCTTCTATATGCAAATTGCAATAAAAGGTTCAATAAACCCTTAGACTGGTGCATAAAATATCTTCCTAAATAGGGCATAACACAAACATTTCCATCATGTTTTAAAATTCCTAACTGCATGTTATATAAGCATGTCAAAGCACAATTAACAGTCTAATATCGTTTGGCATATAATAGCTCAAGTATACACAAACTAAATATTGCCTTCAAAATTAACAGCTAAAAAACCAACTAAAGTTTCCACATCGCGTTTTCGAAAAGACCTGAGTCCAAGTGCTTATAATCTCACTAATAAAAATATTGAAGTCAAAAGTATACATATATGCTAATACCTTAATATAAGAAAATAATTATTCTCATTATAATGTCTAAGGCATGGTGTACTTTTTAATTAATAATACACAACAAGCGGAATGTATCCTCGATCATAAATCAATAGATTATATCCTTTTTTAACAACTTAACTAAAAAATCAGAATAGTACATACCTCAATTATGATAATATTTATGAGAATCTTAACCCGATTCATTGTAAAATATAATCTGTGTCCACATATTTCATCCAAAAATTGGATTAATTGCATTCGATTAGTAGAATTTGATTTAGGGTTTTGATAATATTGGTTTTCATGGATGCTTGAATTGGGTGAATTTGTTTTCTATGAGAAGAATATGAAATCAGGGTTTTGATATTGTTGGTTAGTCGTCGTTGGGTTGTTCTTTTCGTGTTTTTGTGTTTTTGTTAGAATATTGGTCTTCACCCTTATGTTTTTTAAATTTATCCCGCGTTGTGTAACTTTTATTTTTTATGTTTTTGACACATATGTTTTCTTAATCTCTAGTTTTTGCAAAAACGTTTGTATGCAAACGAATTTTTATTTTTTGCTAAATTAAGTAATTTTTAGTGTTTCAGAAGGAATAAATTAAAAAATTATTTCTTACTAAGGAAAGAATCTCTTGAAAAAGTCTCTACTTTATATTTTGCTTTACAAAGAAAAAGATGTTTAACGTAAAAATTAGCTTATTTATTAATTGGTTGTGGTAAAATACGACCTTTAGGAAAAGGTGCGTAAAAGCGGTAAGTATTAAGTGATGATTTAGGAAAATCAAGCACTAATGACCCAATGAAGTTCGTTTCCCAAGGAGGTATATGTGTGTGACTAAGATGTAAATGATTTGAGATTAATATTGGTTTAGAAGGGGATGAGAAAAGAAGATGACGAAGACGTGCAATTAATACTACGATGACAAAACGTAAAACCGTAAAAACTACAAAAATAAAAATTACTTCTAAAAATTACCAAAATATCACCAAAAATCAAAATAAATAAACTAAGAGTTTACCAATGATCAAAACTTTTTCAAACCTTTTAAATAATTAAATATTCAATTTTTAAATGCTAATTAAAGCCCTAAAAATCAAATAAATTATCAAAAATCCCAAATAAAGATTTTTCAATTGGTAAACCTCTAAAATGACCTAAAAAGATTAAAAACTATTTTTAGAAATTTTTAAACTAAGAAAAACTATTTAAAATGATTTAAAAACTATTAAAACTTAAAATAATTATAAAAATTAATCTAAAAGTGATAAAATTATTCTAAAAGTTGCAAAATTCCTATTTTAATGTATCTAAGCTAAGAAAAATGTAAAAAGTTGAAAATTGTGAAATTTGAAAAATAATATTAAAATAATATTAAAAATCCTAAAATTGTAAAAAATTCTAAAAACTTGCAAACTAGTTTATTTTAACCTAAATAAATAGAAAATCAAAGTGAAATGACAAGAATACCCCTATTGGGCCCTCAAATGGGCCAAAACCAAAATCAGTCAACTTAAATGGGCTTTTTAGCCCAATAAGTCAAACCTGGCCCAATTAACTTGGAAAAGCTCAATCTGACTAAAAATTTGATTCTAAACACAAAACTCTAAAGGCCCAAAAGCTGAAAGTGAGATTATCATAGCTTATTAAGCAAACAGCTTATCCTTATTGGGCATTTTAGCCCATTAAGCAATAAGCTAATGCCATAAGCTCTAATTTGACACACAACCTTCTTTTGGGATGCTTAAGAGATCTGTAAAAAGAAATTTTGAAAAAGCACACTCAATAAGCCAGAAATAAGCAAAGTATTATTTCACTAAAAGACAAAATAGTCGTTTTTGAGAAATAAGGCACCTCAGGACTTGATTCAACTTGCAAAATGTCACAAATGAACTCAATAAGCCAAAACAATCAACAAAATTCCAATAAGCAAAATCAATAAGCCAGAATAAGCCAATAGGCACTTATAAAAAAGTCAATTAAGTTGGTTTTCTAGTCAAACCCTAAAGTCAACCCACCAAATGCTCCAGTATGAACAAATGGGTCAAATAATGAGCACCTATTACAAAATACAAGTTGTTGCTGGTTAAAATAAGCTATTATAGCTTATTGATAAGCTGAAACCCAATTAACACTAGCAGTGGCAACTTTCAGTAGGAACTGGTTCCTACTGCTTTGACTATTTGACCAAGCTTTTTAGAGAGATTTAGTTGGATTCAATTGGAAACAAGGGCACCCTTGTGATCAGTGAATCACAAGGAGTCAATAGCAACAAGAAAATCCAAATTTGGTTCACACAATAAGCCAGAATCAATCAAACAGTCACCAGATGATGCACATACATGTGAAATAAGCAGTTATGCTCAAATAAGCAGATTTAGCCTGAATAAGCAAACCAAACTCAACAGGATGCATACACAAGCTATATAAACTATGAATAAGCACAAATAAACTTATAGCAAACACAAAATCAAAGTAAATAACAAGATCAAAGCATAAACAGTTACTGATGAACAAGGTGCATATGCAGAAACCTTTTGCTGATCTAATTGACCACAAATCCAAATTCAAGCACTCAAATCTATTTCCCCGGTGTAGTTAACCTAGATTTAACACTTGTTAACCCTAGTCTATGATTAGATCTAGGTGTCCTCAAAATCCTAGCCAATTTTACCAAGTAACAAAGATTTTATACCCTTTTTATGAATCTAGGTGTTTCAAACCACAAAAATTGTAGATAAGCAGCCAAGTATATCAGATAAACATGTACTAATAACCACAAGCACAAAACTAACACTTAACAAACCACAAATCCATCTAATGCAGTTAACCCAAACACCCCTTAAAAACCTGTTTTCACAATTTTTCAAAGGATTATCCAGATTCAAACCACAAATCAAACCACAAACACTTCAGTAACATCAAATAACACCAGATTAACAATAATCAACCACAAAATCACAGATTCACCAATAATCATGCAATAATCACAAAATTCAGAAAAATAAGAGAGAAAATGAAAAAGGAAGAAGGTGAAACCTCCAAGACCTACATCCAGGCCCTGGATTGTTTGAGCTTAGGTACTAGCAGAACAAGTACCAGCTTCCAAGTTGCTAAGAAGAACAAACCAACAAGTGAGATCAAATAACAAGTACTTTTCTGATTTTTGAAGCACAAGCTTTATCACTTAAAACCTTGCCTCAAAAACCTTCAAACAAGATTATGGAACTCAGATTTTAGCTTATCAGACACCAAACTGTTATAAATAACAGACAAGAATTCAAAATTTTCAAAAATTCAAACTTTATTTCATAAAAAGGAATTACAAAGATTTAAAAGCTAAAATCTGGAACAAAGCTCTCTCACAGGTTGAGGAGTCTATTTATAGGCAAATGCCAAGGCTAGCACTATTCACAAACCCTAGAAGTGAAATTCCTATTCTATCCTTGAGTCTTCTAGACGTTTTCTTGGTGTGAGCTGTCCAAAGTGATCCTGGATGTTCATTTTAGCTTTGGAATGAAGCAAGGACTCTCAGCTGTTGATTTGGCCACGTCAGATAACTTGGAGGGCAAGTAGTCATGTGATTAGTTGAATGGGAATTGGGGGTGGGGTCCATAGTGAGTGGGATTAAGGGTTTTAAGGTTGGGATGTGTTTCTGTACATGTGAATCAAGCGTGGGAGTGGGTAATTTAAAATAACCCCTTGATTTAAGTGGTGTAAAATCTGGGTGGTGAAAAGGTGAATAGTGGTGCTTTTGATCCGTTTTTGGTGGATTGGTTTTGTGTTTGGCGCAAAAACTTTTGAATGTTTCAAATGTGGCAACTTAGGTCCTCAGTCTTCGGGAAAATGGGTAAAACGTGTTTATCAGCCAACAAACTTCATTCCCTTTGTTAATAACTTTAAGAACTTAACAATTTTGGCACAAGACTTTTCCAAAAGGGTTACAAGGGTTGTTTTTGCCATTTTTGGATAATTCAAGGACTGATCTTGGACATTGTTGATCTTCAAAGGTCTTCAATGCAACTTTAACTCCATGAGGGACCATATTTGGCAATTTAGAATTGTAGAGGGACTAAATTGCAATTTCTTCAAAGTTGAAGGACCATTTGTGTAATTTTGACAAACTTAAGGGACCAAACTTGTAATTATGAATTCACAAGGGTTTTAAGTGTCAATTCTTCATTAATTGAGGATCAATCTTGCATGTCTTCAAGTCTTCAAGGATATTTGTAGGTTAAATCATGAACTAAGGCCCGGTTCTTTGTTCGGCTTCGTTTCTCATGTCCGTTTTTCCTTGTTTCTTGTGATCTTTTGTCTTTTTCACGATATCCATACCTAAAATACACAAGTAAACAAACACAAGCATATATATGGTATTTTATGACATTTTTATGCATTTGAAGCCCGAAAAGAACGATGAGATCATGTATAAATGCCATCTCATCACTCCCCCATACTAAGCCATTTCCGTGCCCTCACGCAATGCTAGAATAAAGTATCTAAGCATCACCAAAGTTCAATTTTATTAACCTTTATTGAAAAGTAAAAGACTTGCAACATACTACGAAGATGTGTAAAGACATAATGTATGATTTTCATCACAAGTGTGACTTTTAGGGTCAAAGAATAGAAACAAGTAAATGCCCCTTAGAGTAAACTTCGTCATCCTTGATTGTCATACATTCCATGCTAAGTGCAAAAACGAGATCATTGTTGGTACAAGTCACAATGCTAACACTACTCATACGTCGAAATTGTGTAATACTGTTTCTCCCCGCAATCCTAGTTATTATAAAAGGAAATGGGTTACTAGCAATTTTTAACTAATTGTCATGGATCACAAGTGATTCATATTGACTTATTTGAGTAGTTATTAGTCCGAAAGCAAAGTAGCACGATTTAATCGATAGTTAGACGAAGGACAAAATCTTTTAAAACGGCTTCTCGTGTATCTCCTTAAGTTCATATCTTGGTATAACTCATTTCACGATTTGAGACCTTTCTCGGACCGATATTTGGCATGTACTTCATACTTCAAATCTTGAGAAGACGTTCTTGAAATTATGGTCTTCTCTTCATATATTTGGGATTTCTTCACTTGACGTTTTTGAGAGATTCTTCATATTTTGACCACGAATTCATCATTTTTCTTCAATCTCTACTTTGGATTTTGATATACAACGATCCGCCTCCTTTTCGGACTTGGATATATTTATCCTCATACCTTGTAAGGGTCTTTTCGGATAGACTTTCTCCATGATCTTTAGGGGAGTAATTGCTTTTCGTCGTGTGTCTCGATCCTTCATATTGATTTAGGAATAATGATACTTCACATCATCTTTGGATCTTTAGCAACAAAATAGGGCTCCTCATGCCTTGTTAGGGCCTTTTTGGATGATCTCCAATCTTCGCGTCCCGCTTCAATAAGTTATGCCTTGGCTATGAACTCTATTCAACCCCGAGCAACTTTTAAACGATCTTGCGCTAGAGGCTAAGTAACCTTTTAAAACGTACGACCTTACTTATTGCAATTATATTTATTCCTAATGCATTGATCTTATGGGAAGAAAAAGCCACAATTAAAAACATATGAGTTTTTGAAAGAACATTTTCATGTTCTACGTTTAGCATGATCACTTGTCTAACTCTATCATCTCTCGTTCTTCACTATATAAAGACCTCTAATTAAAGAGACTCGTGAATACTCAGCCATGCAAGTCAAAATTAATCCAAATTTGGATTAGTTTTCATTTAGACTATATCAAATCAAAGTTTTGGGTTTTCAAGCCACCTATAGGATCTTGCACTCTTTTGGACTTTTACAAGTTTAGAGAATGCATTTTATAGTTCCCTTGATAAGTGACTTTCTAGGATCAATTATAGGAACTTGCAAAGTTCTTGTTCTTAACCCGTATGAGTTAAGACTTTGGCGTTTTAAAGCTCCCTATATAAAAGTCTAGCAAAACTTGAATTGAGCGGGTTAAGGAATGTAAATGGCTCCAAATGCCCATCAAGTCAAAAATTATCTCTTATTCTACCCATCCGAAAATATACATTCGTGTCTTAAAAACACATATGAAAACTAAGAAAAAATTTAAAATTTGGCCATTTTTAGCCTTATTAGCAACAAAAACAAAATATTGAAAGTTGGAAAGCGTGAGGGCGTAGCAAAGCAAGTACCTATTCACCCCCCCATACTAAAAGTAAAGATTGTCCTCAATGTTTCGAGTCTAAGGGTGGAGCACCCCCCATACTAGAGACGAAGAATCGAATGCTTAGGATCTAGCATGGAAAGGGTGATCAACAATATATCTAAAGCCGTTTATTAAGTATGCTAAAAGATAATTGTTAGAACAATAAAGGATATGTCAATGGATTCGTGAAAAACTTCTTCAAGAGGCTCACGTAAACGAACACGAGAGTCTTCAATCGTAGATGATGATGATCTAGATAACACAATCACAAACAACCACGAGACAACGAGTTGGAAGGGTACAAGTCCCCTTATTAGTGAATAGTAAGCATAAAAGGATACGCATGGGATCTCCCCCACGAGGAACCTCGTTTTTTATTACCGAGTCATGAGCTCGACTCGATCCCCTCAATGCTAATTATCATTGGGGAAGGTGACTTGGTCGAGGGCAACCATTGAAGGAATTTCCCCACCAAAGTAGTGCTTAAGCCTATGTCCATTCACCTTGAAGTTAGGACCATCATCTTGAGCTAGCTCGATGGTCCCATAAGGAAACACTTGTGTAATGGTGAACGGACCCGACCAACGAGATTTCAATTTCCCAAAAAATATCTTAAGTCGAGAGTTAAAAAGTAGCACTTGATCACCAACGTTAAAAACCCGGTTTTTAATCTTTGCATCATGAAACTTTTTAGTCTTTTCTTTAAAAATTAGTGAATTTTCATAAGCATTATCTCTTAATTCATCTAATTCATTCAATTGTATTTTCTGGTGATCTCCCGTGGTCTTTAAGTCAAAGTTTGCATGCTTAAGGGCCCAATATGCCTTGTGCTCCAATTCAATGGGCAAATGACAATTCTTCCCATAGACTAACTTATAAGGAGTGCAACCGATAGTTGTCTTATAAGCGGTCCTAAAGGCCCATAAAGCGTCATCGAGTTTGTCGGACCATGAAGCACGGTTTTCTCCAATTGACCTCTCTAAAATCCTCTTCAAAGCTCGGTTCGAAACCTCGACTTGCCCACTCGTTTGCGGGTGATAAGCCGTAGAAAGACGATGAGTAACTCCATATTTCTTTAAGACCTTCTCGAATTGGTCATTACAAAAATGGGTTCCACGATCGCTTATAATAGCACGAGGGGTTCCGAACCGAGAGAATAGTTGCTTCAAAAACTTCACTACCACACGAGCATTATTAGTAGGCAAAGCCTTAGCTTCCACTCACTTAGAAAGGTAGTCCGTCGCGACGAGGATATATTTGTTGCCATGAGACGATGGGAACGGCCCCATAAAGTCTATTCCCCATATGTCGAAAATCTCACACACTTGAATTATGTTTTGCGGCATTTCATCACGTTAAGACGATTTTCCTTGACGTTGGCACGAATCACACGACTTCACAAGTGTGTGTGCATCACGATAGATAGAAGGCCAAAAGAAGCCGGCATCGAACACTTTCTTAGCCGTGAGATTAGCACCGTGGTGACCACCCGTGGGTCCCTCGTGACAAGATCTAAGTATATTAGAAGCTTCGACACCAAACACACAACGTCGAACGAGTTGATCCACACAAACCCGAAAGAGATAAGGGTCGTCCCAAAAATAGAACTTGACGTCACGAAAGAATTTTCGCTTTTGTTGTGTCGTCATACCCTTGATTATGAAATTGCCCGCATGGTAATTTGCAATGTCGGCAAACCATGGGGTGGTGTCTTTAGAATTCACTACACCGAGAGTCTCGAGAGGAAATGTTTCGGTGATTTCCTTGTTCTCGAAAACATCTTTGTGAGGATCTTCTAGACGAGAGAGATGATCGGCCGCTAGATTCTCGGCTCCTTTTTTGTCAAGAACAGTGACATCAAATTCTTGGAGGAGGAGCATCCAACGAAGCAATCTCGGCTTAGCATCTTGCTTAGCTAAGAGATACTTGATAGCCGAATGGTAGGTATGCACAATGCTTTTAGTTAAGACGAGATAAGGTCGGAATTTCTCAAAAGCATAGACCACGGCAAGGAAATCCTTTTCCGTTGTGGTGTACTTTAATTGAGCCTCGGTCATCGTCTTACTAGCATAGTGGATAGGACGGAAATGCTTGTCATAACGTTGCCCTAAGACGGCCCCTATAGCATAAACACTTGCATCGCACATGATTTCAAAGGGTAATTCCCAATTAGGAGCAACAAGAATGGGAGCTTCGGTAAGTTTCCTTTTGAGAGTTTCGAAAGCTCTAACACAATCCTCATTGAAGTTAAAAGGAGCATCCTTCTCAAGAAGGTGTGTCATAGGTCGAGAGATTTTCGAAAAGTCCTTGATGAAACGACGATAGAAGCCCGCGTGGCCTAGGAAACTCCTAACTCCTTTAACGGTTTTGGGATGAGGTCACTTGGCGATGACGTCTACCTTAGCTTTATCGACCTCAATCCCCGCTTTCGACACCTTATGTCCTAAGACGATTCCTTGTTTACACATAAAATGACATTTTTCCCAATTAAGCACAATATTGGTTTCTTCAAAACGTTTTAACATTTGCTCGAGATTAGATAAACACGACGTGAAAGAATTGCCAAACACCGAGAAGTCATCCATAAACACTTCCATCGACTTCTCGATCATATCGTGAAAAATCGCCATCATACACCGTTGAAACGTACCCGGTGCATTACAAAGTCCGAAAGGCATCCTACGATAAGCAAACGTTCCATAAGGACACGTAAACGTAGTCTTCTCTTGATCACGAGGGTTGATAGGGATTTGAAAGTACCCGGAAAAACCATCTAAAAAGCAATAGAATTCATTTCCCGCGAGTCGCTCCAACATTTGATCCATGAAGGGCAAGGGAAAGTGATCTTTACGAGTGGCGTCATTTAACTTTCGATAGTCAATACGCACCCTCCAACCGGTCACAACACGAGTGGGAATCAACTCGTTGTTTTCATTAGGCACAACGGTCATTCCTCCCTTTTTAGGGACACAATGGATTGGGCTCACCCATGGGCTATCGGAGATAGGATGAATCATTCCCGCGTCAAGGAGTTTCAACACTTCCTTTTTAATGACATCGTGAATTTTGGGATTCACCCTTCTTTGACTTTGAATTGCGGGTTTGTAGTCCTCCTCCATTAAAATCTTGTGAGTACAAAATTTTGGGTCAATACCCTTAATGTCGGAAATTTTTCACGCAATTGCCCCTTTATGAGCCTTAAGTACTTTCAAGAGCTCGGTTTTTTCATCATTAGCAAGACCTCTTCTAATAACTGGCAACTTGTCATCACCTTCCAAGAATGCGTATTCAATGTGAGAAGGAAGATCGTTCAATTCAAGGATAGGCGGTTCCTCGATTGAAGATTTTGGTTCAACACTCATAACTTCCATCGGCGGAAGAAATGGTGGAATAGATATATCATCACTAATCAACACCTCATCTTCACTGTCGATCTCATTTGAAGTGAAATCACCTCCTTGGAATGGAGTGAGATTTGGTGTAGAATTAGCAAGAATCGGATCCAAAATAGTGCGATTGCCACTTGACGAGCTATCGGAAAAACCTAACACTTCTTGTGAAAACTCATCGCAAACCACATCAACGATGTCAATGTGATTGATGGTAGCGATTGCATAAACATGAGAAGGTTTCGAGTTTTGAGTAGCGTTTATAACAAGTTCCTCTTCGTTGAATCTCAAAGTGATAGTTCTTGCATGAACGTCGACAAGCGATCTCGAGGTGTCTAAAAATGAACGATCTAAAATTAGAGGAACTTGAGGATCCGCGGGGATGTCAACTATTATAAAATCAACGGGAAAGTAGAACTTCCCCACTTTCACGAAAACATCTTCGGCTACTCCATATGCTAGAATCGTATAATGATCGGCCATCTCGATAGACATGTTCGAAGGAATGAGAGCCGGGAGCGAAAGCGATTTCCAAATGGAAAATGGCATCAAATTAATGCTCGCACCAAGATCGCCCAAGGCGATGCATTCTTTCATATCTTGTATGTCACAAGGAATGAGAAACTTTCCGGGGTCACCAACTTTTTACGGTATGTGGTTAAGATAAACCGAAGAACAATTAGCAAGCTTTGAAAGCTTTTCCTTATCGCTCATCATACTTTTAAAAGTAGAAGCGAAACGAGGCATATACAACAACGCGTCGGCTAAACTCACATCAAAATGCACTTGTTGAAACATTTTTATAAAAAGCTCGATTTGTTGTTTGTTACGTTCTTGCAATTTCTCTTTGTTTCGTCTCGAAGGGTAAAGTAAGGGTGGTGTGGGTTGGACATTAGGCAACGGCCTTGGAATCTCGGGTTCCACAATTGGTATTGGTTCAACCGTAGGTGTGGTTTGAGCGGTACTTCGTGGGATTGTAATGTGCTCCTTTTCGACCATCACCTCGGGCTCTTTCTCGATTTCCTTCTCCGTAGAAGTACTTGGACGAGAGATTGGTTCCTTGAAAGTTTTACCACTTCGTGTAGTAATAACCTTCATTTCTCCCTTCGGGTTTGCAATGGTATCACTAGGAAGACCACCCGAGGAAGAGGGTTTACACATGATTGCTTCAAACATTTTTGCCATTCGGTCCTCAAATTTTGATTGCCTAGCATCCGCTTTTAACAATTCTTGCTTAATCTCATGTTGTCCTTGTTCCATCTTTTGTTGGTTTTGTTGAAGACGTTGAACATTTCCTTCCATTTTATTAGCATGAGTTTTAAGTTCATTAGCAAGTTCATTTTTAAGCTCGTTTTTCAACTCGGATCTTAAACTAATCATCTCATGTTGCATGTTATCAAATTTAGCATCATTTGCTTTAGCATAATCCAAAAATTCTCCTTGAAGATTTTTAGTGTGGGCATTTTGAAAACCTTGTGTAGTGTTTTGAAAATCAAGGTTTTGGTTTTGATTAGTGACTTGTCCATTCCCACTTTGATAATTACCTTTGTTGTAGTTACGTGAATTGCCTTGGTAATTACCACCTTGGTTGTTGTTTCGATAGTTATTAGCATTTTGATTTGGTGGAGCTTGATTTGGGCGGGAACCTTGACCGTTTTGGTTGTAAGTTCCCGTTGCTACATAAGCACTCGAAGTGTTACCATCCACGGTAATGCACTCGGAAAGATCATGAGCTCCACCACAAGACAAACAACTCTTAGCAACCGCTTTAACCAAAGCGGAATTTGAAGCTTCTTGAGCTTTCCAATGGGACATAAGATTAGCAAATCTATCAAAAAACCGATTTTCCTCATTAGCTTCATCATGTAAGGCATTAATGCTACGAGACGATGACGAGCCCAAATTAGCAACACTCGGTGAGTTAAGAGGGCTATAAACCTTAGATCTATTCTCGATAATCTTTAAAGCTTCATTGGTCGTTTTGCACAAAAAATTACCACCGGCGGCGGCATTCAAGTAATCTCGTTCATGATCATTAAGCCCATTATAAAAAGTATCTATTTGATGCAATTCCGAAAAATCATGGTGTGGACATTCATGTAACATTTCTTTAAAGCGTTCCAATGCCATTGAAAAACGTTCATTATTTCTTTGAACAAATCATGAAATCTCATTTTTCAAATGTGTTGTTTTAGATGGTGGAAAAAATTTGTTCACAAACTTAGAAACGAGATCACCCCATGTCAAAATTGAATTTGGCGGTTCTTTCTCAAGCCAAATTTTTGCGGGTCCATCTAACGAGTAAGGAAACAACATCATCTTAATGGCGTCATGTGGAACATCCTTAAACTTGCTAGTAGCGGTGAGATGATTAAAATTCCTAATGTGATAATGCGGGTTGTCTTTCTCATGACCTCTAAACTTATTAGCTTGCAACATCGACATTAAACCCGTCTTAATCTCGAAATTCTCCGCAAGGATAGCGGGAATCACAATGGCCTCTCCAAAACCCTCGGTGGGTGCTTGTAGTAACTCCATCATAGTACGATTAGCCATGACGACTTCTTGTTCTACAATAGGTTCAACAATTGGAGTTTGTTCTTCAATCAATGTCTCTTGATTGGCTTGCTTTTGAAGACGTTTACGAGCTCATTTTGCTTGATTACGAGTGATCATAAACTTCACGAAGAATGGGAGGTGAGCAAAGAAGATTCTTTTTTGGTGTTTTGTGAATTTTCAATTTTTTTTGTGTTTTTGATTGTTTTTAATTTTTTTTGGATTTTGGTGTATCTTCGTAGACAACAATCTACCGAATCTCTCCTCGAATCAAACTCTTGATTAAAGAAGCCTCAAAGGAATGAAAACGATCACGTGGAGTGAACACTTTCGAATAACTTTAGAAATTTGGTGAAAACCAAATTGTTCAAGAGGGTTTAATCACAAAGAAAACCAAGCAAATATATTATACGTAATAATACTTTGGGCGGCAAAACCCTCGATTAGCCTTCAATCTCAAAATACTCACAAGCAAGTGGGGAAACGAGGCGGCGCGAAGCACTTAAGAGCCTTTTTCCTTAGGGTATATTTTATTATACCCGCCTTATACCCACCTTATAGTTTGTATTTTTCAAAATCGAGCTTCACGAAAGTATTTATCTATTTTTGCCTTTTTCTTTTTGTTTGAGATTCGAATACAATAATTAGGAGATCAAATCCCAATTAAGGTTGTGTTTTCACACTTTTGGAGATACTTTGTATTGATTGTGATACTTAATACAATATAGTAATAATAATTTCACAAGAAAAATCAAGAAAACCGATAATACGCATTAGTAGATTTCTACTAATACAAATACTATTTATGGTTAATATTAAAAACAACAAGACAAATTAATCACGACACACCTCCCCGGCAGCGGCGCCAAAATGGTTGTGGTAAAATACGACCTTTAGGAAAAGGTGCGTAAAAGCGGTAAGTATTAAGTGATGATTTAGGAAAATCAAGCACTAATGACCCAATGAAGTTCGTTTCCCAAGGAGGTATATGTGTGTGACTAAGATGTAAATGATTTGAGATTAATATTGGTTTAGAAGGGGATGAGAAAAGAAGATGACGAAGACGTGAAATTAATACTACGATGACAAAACGTAAAACCGTAAAAACTACAAAAATAAAAATTACTTCTAAAAATTACCAAAAATTCACCAAAAATCAAAATAAATAAACTAAGAGTTTACCAATGATCAAAACTTTTTCAAACCTTTTAAATAATTAAATATTCAATTTTTAAATGCTAATTAAAGCCCTAAAAATCAAATAAATTATCAAAAAGCCCAAATAAAGATCTTTCAATTAGTAAACCTCTAAAATGACCTAAAAAGATTAAAAACTATTTTTAGAAATTTTTAAACTAAGAAAAACTATTTAAAATGATTTAAAAACTATTAAAACTTAAAATAATTATAAAAATTAATCTAAAAGTGATAAAATTATTCTAAAAGTTGCAAAATTCCTATTTTAATGTATTTAAGCTATGAAAAATGTAAAAAGTTGAAAATTGTGAAATTTGAAAAATAATATTAAAATAATATTAAAAATCTAAAAATTCTAAAAAATTCTAAAAACTGCAAACTAGTTTATTTTAACCTAAATAATCAGAAAATCAAAGTGAAATGACCAGAATACCCCTATTGGGCCCTCAAATGGGCCAAAACCAAAATCAGTCAACTTAAATGGGCTTTTTAGCCGAAAAAGTCAAACCTGGCCCAATTAACTTGGAAAAGCCCAATCTGACTCAAAATTTGATTCTAAACACAAAACTCTAAAGGCCCAAAAGCTAAAAGTGAGCTTATCACATCTTATTATGCAAACAACTTATCCTTATTGGGCTTTTTAGCCCATTAAGCAATAAGCTAATGCCATAAGCTCTAATTTGACACACAACCTTCTTTTGGGATGCTTAAGAGATCTGTAAAAAGAAATTTTGAAAAAGCACACTCAATAAGCTAGAAATAAGCAAAGTATTATTTCACTAAAAGACAAAATAGTCGTTTTTGAGAAATAAGGCACCTCAGGACTTGATTCAACTTGCAAAATGTCACAAATGAACTCAATAAGCCAAAACAATCAACAAAATTCCAATAAGCAAAACCAATAAGCCAGAATAAGCCAATAAGCACTTATGAAAAAGTCAATTAAGTTGGTTTTCTAGTCAAACCCTAAAGTCAACCCACCAAATGCTCCAGTATGAACAAATGGGTCAAATAATGAGCACCTATTACAAAATACAAATTGTTGCTGGTTAAAATAAGCTATTATAGCTTATTGATAAGTTGAAACCCAATTAACACTAGTAGTGGCAACTTCAGTAGGAACTGGTTCCCACTGCTTTGACTATTTGACCAAGCTTTTTAGAGAGATTTAGTTGGATTCAATTGGAAACAAGGGCACCCTTGTGATCAGTGAATCACAAGGAGTCAATAGCAACAAGAAAATCCAAATTTGGTTCAAACAATAAGCCAGAATCAATCAAACAGTCACCAGATGATGCACATACATGTGAAATAAGCAGTTATGCTCAAATAAGCAGATTTAGCATGAATAAGCAAACCAAACTCAACAGGATGCATACACAAGCTATATAAACTACGAATAAGCACAAATAAACTTACAACAAACACTGAATTAAAGTAAATAACAAGATCAAAGCATAAACAGTTACTGATGAACATAGTGCATATGCAGAAACCTTTTGCTGATCTAATTGACCACAGATCCAAATTCAAGCACTCAAATCTCTTTCCCTGGTGTAGTTAACCTAGATTTAACACTTTTTAACCCTAGTCTATGATTAGATCTAGGTGTCCTCAAAATCCTAGCCAATTTTACCAAGTAACAAAGATTTTATACCCTTTTTATGAATCTAGGTGTTTCAAACCACAAAAATTGGAGATAAGCAGCCAAGTATATCAGATAAACATGTACTAATAACCACAAGCACAAAACTAACACTTAACAAACCACAAATCCAACTAATGCAGTTAACTCAAACACCCCTTAAAAACCAGTTTTCACAATTTTTCAAAGGATTATCCAGATTCAAACCACAAATCAAACCACAAACACTTCAGTAACATCAAATAACACCAGATTAACAATAATCAACCACAAAATCACAGATTCACCAATAATCATGCAATAATCACAAAATTCAGAAAAATAAGAGAGAAAATGAAAAGGGAAGAAGGTGCAAACCTCCAAGACCTACATCCAGGCCCTGGATTGTTTGAGCTTAGGTACTAGAAGAACAAGTACCAGCTTCCAAGCTGCTAAGAAGAACAAACCAACAAGTGAGATCAAATAACAAGTACTTTTCTGATTTTAGAAGCACAAGCTTTATCACTTAAAACCTTGCCTCAAAAACCTTCAAACAAGATTATGGAACTCAGATTTTAGCTTATCAGACACCAAACTATTATAAATAACAGACAAGAATTCTAAATTTTCAGAAATTCAAACTTTATTTCATAAAAAGGAATTACAAAGATTTAAAAGCTAAAATCTGGAACAAAGCTCTCTCACAGGTTGAGGAGTCTATTTATAGGCAAATGCCAAGGCTAGCACTATTCACAACCCCTAGAAGTGAAATTCCTATTCTATCCTTGAGTCTTCTAGACGTTTTTTTTGGTGTGAGCTGTCCAAAGTGATCCTGGATGTTCATTTTAGCTTTGGAATGAAGCAAGGACTCTCAGCTGTTGATTTGGCCACGTCAGATAACTTGGAGGGCAAGTAGTCATGTGATTGGTTGAATGGGAATTGGGGGTGGGGTCCATAGTGAGTGGGATTAAGGGTTTTAAGGTTGGGATGTGTTTCTGCACATGTGAATCAAGCGTGGGAGTGGGTAATTTAAATTAACCCCTTGATTTAAGTGGTGTAAAATCTGGGTGGTGAAAAGGTGAATAGTGGTGCTTTTGATCCGTTTTTGGTGGATTGGTTTTGTGTTTGGCGCAAAAACTTTTGAATGTTTCAAATGTGGCAACTTAGGTCCTCAGTCTTTGGGAAAATGGGTAAAACGTGTTTATCAGCCAACAAACTTCATTCCCTTTGTTAATAACTTTAAGAACTTGACAATTTTGGCACAAGACTTTTCCAAAAGGGTTACAAGGGTTGTTTTTGCCATTTTTGGATAATTCAAGGACTGATCTTGGACATTGTTGATCTTCAAAGGTCTTCAATGCAACTTTAACTCCATGAGGGACCATATTTGGCAATTTAGAATTGTAAAGGGACTAAACTTTCCATTTCTTCAAAGTTGAAGGACCATTTGTGTAATTTTGACAAACTTAAGGGACCAAACTTGTAATTATGAATTCACAAGGGTTTGAGGTTAAATCATGAACTAAGGCCCGGTTCTTTGTTCGGCTTCATTTCTCGTGTCCGTTTTTCCTTGTTTCTTGTGATCTTTTGTTTTTTTCACGATATCCATACCTAAAAAACACAAGTAAACAAACACAAGCATATATATGGTATTTTATGACATTTTTATGCATTTAAAAACCGAAAAGAACGATGAGATCATGTATAAATGTCATCTCATCATTAATGATATGTATACGAATTATATAAATGATTATGGACAATAGTTAATGGCTCTTATTAATTTTTTTCTAAATTTCATCAATCATGTTTAATTAAGAAAGTTATACCTCACTAGGCGAATACCCGCGCATAGTAGCGGAAATTAAACCTCATGTAAAACACTCACATGTGTAATATAGGGGATCATGGACCGTATCAACCTCTAAATACTCGATTTTTTCTGGTTTATTGACTCAAACTTGAAATCTATTTCTAAGTAGATCAGATGAGCACAGAAAAGCAATACCAAAGAATACAATCAAGATTATTGATTTACAAACATGCACTTTTATCACAACTTAAAACACCAAAAAATAGTAGGCTTTTTTCATCTTACAGGTCTAATAACATATCAAACCAAATCTGGAATACAACTTTAGTTTAGTAAATCAAACCAAGCTTCGCAAACAAAAAGTGGTCATTTTGTAGTATTTTCTTGACATTTTCATGTTAACAGGTTTGCTTTTTAGATAGATGTGATGTACTAAACAAAGAGAAATTCAGAAGTTCTAGAAGAAGGAAAAAAAGCGACTTTGAAACAAATCATATGAATACCGCCCTAAAGACGCAAAGACACGTATCATGTGTTAGAATTTAATGTCAAAATTTAGCAAAATAGCCATTATACAACTGAATAAAAAGGCCCAACCAGAAACAGCAATACAACATACTCTCAAGACTCTTGACAATGAATAAAAGAGGGACTCTTCAAGGGTTTCTCTCTAAATATTAAAAACATTGAATCTATGTATTTGACATTCCAAAAATGCTTCCAGTGGACACAAGTAGCTGGAGTAGATTATACACATTTTCAAAGGAACTCTTATCCCATGAAAAACTAAAACGGTTTGGAGAATGAATAAATTAGGCGTACCCCCAGTATGTGAGCTTTTGTTCTTTTTTCATGGGGGACTTGAAACTTATCCTACAACCGCGCCATCTTTCATCCTATAGCTTCTGATTACTCTTGTTTAGATTGCAAGATTCTTCATAGCTTCTAGATTTTCTACTTTACCATCTAGAGAAGGCAACCCGTTTTCAGCATTCCCATGTATCTGTTTGGAAACCTTGTTTGAGCAGAGGCTACCTTCAAAGTATGTCGAGTATGGGAAGTCTTCTGCACATCGGTTTTTCCATTGTGAAATTTAAAAATATATAAAGAAATAAGAAACCAACTTTCAGATACAAAACTCTACAAAGTGAAACCTATCTGATATATCCAAAGCAATTATGCCTGACACAAGTATTTAAAATCATGTTTTTTCATTTATTTATTGATAGAAGACGGCAAGGCTTACTTAGTTCAGCATCATGATCACCTAAAGTAGCCACCAAAAGCTTGTGAACTGCAATACAGTCTTTCAACTTCCATTATTTCACGGATCCAAGTGCTCCATTACTAATTCAGAGAAAAAGCAGACATTAATGTTATTTTGAAACAATGTAACAAAGAAATGGCCAACCATATATCTTATGGTTTTATCAAAGGTAAGATCACACAAAGTTTCCTGATCAATCTCATTTGGGTGATGCAAGTAAATAACCTCATATATTATGTAGACCTGCCTCGAAGAAGGGTTATTGGACGATTCCTCGATCAACTTGATTGCCTCTGCCTTCTTGTTGGGTTCTAAACAGAAGATCATCGCAGCTACCATTGCTCTGTGCATTAAAGAATATGCTAAATTACAAGCATGTATTAGGTTGTAAATTCATAGACATTTCCTCATGTCTACCAATTCATCGTAATTTTCCTCGTAGAGCTCAGGAACCATGCACTCGTACTTTGGTGTTCATAGTAATGTATGCGCTATGTGGTTCTTCCCCACCACTATTGCAAAACCCAATTCGTTGATCTTAACCTGTCCATGATAGTGAAAGTCAGTTATCATGTAGCACTGATTTAACATGCATTTTGGTTATAAAATTCTGCATCCTTGGAGCTTACATTCAAAGGCTTTATTTGGTTTTTGAATGGTAAAAGGTTGTTTCAGAGGTTTTGAATTAAAAAAAAATAACATTTAAACGAGGTTCTGTTATGAGAATGTATGAACAAAGTTTTAAACTACCATGCTTTGATCGAAAATTATACTTAAAATTTATGCTAATTAAGTTTCCTTCAATTACCTTTAGTTTCATCACGCACCCTATCATAACTCTGTTTAGCCGTAACTCGCACCAACTTCTTTTTGCCAATTAGCCCTACCTTTTCAGCTACTTCCTAAAGTAGAAAATAAGTATTCATGAATATCAAATCACTGTTATGTTCCACTTAGAGGGGTAAACTAACATAAACATGCTTAGCCAAACACCCCAGCTAAGTGTGTGAAGATAGAGGTATAATTTTTAGATAATAGTTTGTATACCGTGTGAATCACATTTTAGAAATAGCAACAACTCTTAAGGAACACCTGTTACATTGTATTCAAAATGTTCTTATCACTCCTATAAACTGTACTTGTGTTAGCTTCAAGTTGTGTTCGGTCCTAAGGTATGTAAGTGGTATAAACTAAAACATAGATAATATTATGTCTACGATTCGCCTAGTTAAGCCCAAACTTAAATCTTGATTACCTGGTACTCTATATAGATTGAACATAATTCTTCCTAAACTTGGAAATTAAACCTCATGTAAAACACTCACATGTGTAATATAGGGTATTATGGACCGTATCAACCTCTAAATACTTGATTTGTTTCTGGTTTATTGACTCAAACTTGAAATCTATTTCTAAGTAGATCAGATGAGCGCAGAAAAGAAATACCAAAGAATACGATCAAGATTTGAGGCCAAAAACTTAAGATATTAGCATGTCTTTTGGCAACGATTGAAGGCATTTGGCTTTGGTAATTTTAAGCATATTTTAATAGGGGTAAACTTGAAATTCTGATTTCACTTAGTACAATGATATATGAGAGTGGTTAAATGCTTTTCCATTTAATTTTTTTGCAGATAAGGGCTTTTAAGTGCTTAAATAAGATAGCTTATTTGTGTAGTTAAAGCTCAACTAATCACTAAAGAACATGATTATGTTCAATCAGATAAGCACTTCAAAACATAAAACGCCCATAAATAGGCAATCTGAGGCTGCTAATCTAAACAGTTATTTTTTCACTTTAGCTGACATATAAGCATAATCAATTTTCTTTATCAAAGTTATTTCTCTACACATAGATACCTGATGTGAATTTCGATTATTAGTTCCATGTCTTTGGACCTTGTGGCCAAGGTACTAAGCTCAACAGCTGCATCTACATTAGATTTTTTATTCAGCAATTGTCAAATATTAGGAACGTCAATAGAAATTTAGTGAAGCATGTGTGTACACTGATGTCCGTGGGGTTCTAAATCAAAACAGTATTAGTACGTACGAAATGACACTCACCTTGAACTTTAACATCGATCAGTTTCATATGCTAATGTTTGAAGGGGTGTTTGGATACTCTTATTTTCCTATTTCCGTCACAATCCCCCATAAGGATCATTTATATCCTTCAGATTCTGTTTCATTAAGAAACTAAAAAACTGAAGTTTCTTGGTTTCATTTATGGCGCATTTTTTATACGCAAAGAGCTTAGTGTGTATGCAAACCTGAATTAAATTGTTCTTCACAGCGGTCCTTTTACCAACATTTATAGCGCCCTTTTGTTTTTTGGACTTGACATTCTCTTTGAAAATCTTCACTCGCAAACTGATGTAGCCATCCAATCCAACCTGCAGCCTGATACATAAAAGGTTAATATGATTGTTAAAAAGATGAATTCAATTTCATCATCTCAAATAAGCAGATCCCTGGCCACTAAGAGCACAACCCTTGGACCCTAAATCAAGCAGATATGCATTCGTTTCCAGTATAATGAAATAGATGATATAAAAAGGCACTAAATACACAATCTAGCATAAGTAATTTTTCAATAAGCGTAAAAGGCAGTTTCGTATGCTGGCATACTAATTAGACCTATTACTTATCATTTCAAAAGTGACAGTAAAATGATCTAACCAACCAAAATGCACACTCTAGTGTTGCACGTTGACAAAGCCACCTCTCCATGACCGTTAAATTTGTATACCTTTAAGTCTCTAGTTTTAGATTCTCTTTCAGGAACTGCAAAAATATGTACCTTTGTCTCTAAATTCTGAGCATACATGGCGAACTTTTCGCTGGGATGCAGACGTCTCGGTGGAATTCATATTTGAAGATGGGAGATGTCTTCAAAAGAAGATAAAATACTAATATTTATGTTTGCAAACCCAAGCTTAAACATATTAAAAATCTACCACAAACCCAATCCTTTCAACACTTTCATCAAACACATGCAACCTTTAAAGGATTAATGGAAGGCGCACTGATGACGTATAGTCCCTAGTCGGGCTGGATTGTCCGACTCACGGGTACTACCCACATCCATCAGGAATGGATTGGGTACTTGTGCGATGTGCGCGCGCAGCCCATAAAGCTCGGTAAGCCGTTGTCGCACAAAAGGCTGATTACTTAGCCTAGTCTTCGTCACAGTGTGACAGGATCAGACAAAATATAACTTATATTATAGTTATATTCGCCTAAGGAAAAGGGATATACACTTGCCTTAGTTGGATAATGAAGATCAAGCTATTTCGAGCCATTATCTCTTCCTTAGGCCGCAAGAACAGGGAGCCCAGCCTGGACTCTATCGAGTATAAAAGGAACCCCTTCGGTTCCACAAAGTTACGATACACACAATACCCCAAACACTAATATACTCAAACCGATTACTTACTCTCACGCTGGAGTCTAATCGTGGGTCACAAACCCACGGTAAGCCTAACGATGTCTGTTTAGTGCACAGGGTCCTAAAGCAAGTTTCACTTGGTGTGAGAGCCGGAGTCCACAAGACCCCAAATTGAGCCTAATTTGGGTTAAGCTAGGTCTACCCCAAATTTTGCATCAACAAGTTGGCGCCATCCGTAGGACCCACACTAAGCTCTAACTAATGACGAAAAGCGGTAAGAATGAAGGCCGTCAAGGATCCTTGACAGTAGATGCCCGTATCACATCAGTAAATGTTACCCCTGGATCTGCCAGTGAGGCAAACACTCGGGACGTGAACAATCCCCCAGTTATAAGAACAGGAGGACTGTTCTTAACTCCCCTACTCGCCGCGGGGGAAAAGGCATCGAATGGGAGTCAACTCAGCCTCCTCCCAATAAACAAAAAAGAAAGACGCCCCAAGAGGAGAGAGGGGAAGTCATCGCTACAAAGGCACGCATGATGGAGGAGTATGTAGCTCATAACCTACAAGCACTCATCCCATTGGTGGCAAAACATGAAAAGATGGTAGAAGAAGCAAAGCGCGCGAAGCATGCCTCATCCTCAGAAGGCAATCTGTCAGGATCAAGTGATAATCCGCCCGAAAAATGTATACGCGCAAGTTATTCTTCGGAAGACCAAATCTTCTCACAACCTTGGAGGAGAGACAGGAAAAACGCCTTTACGAGGCGCATACAACATTATAGAGACACCAGAAAGCGCCGCATGCCAACAAACGTGAAAATTATGATGGCACGACGGATCCAGAAGACCACTTAAATTTCTTTGAATCCCAGGCAGGTATCGAACAATGGCCAGAACCCGTATGGTGTAATATGTTTAACTCTACACTTGTAGGGAACGCACGGGCGTGGTTCGATAGGCTTCCGCCACGAACAATCAACATGTACGAAGTGTTGCGTAAAGCGTTCAAAAGAATTTATGTGCAATAAAAAAGACATGATAGGAGTGCTGCATCGCTCGCCAGGGTAAAGCAGAACCAGGGCGAATACCTGGAAGACATTCTGGAGCGTTTCAAGAGCGAGTGTCTCCAAATAAATGACTGCCCAGAAATTTTGAAAGTATCCTGCTTCATGGCGGGCATACGAAACAGCGACCTATTAAAGAAGCTTAATGAAAGAACGCTTGAAACCTTCGATGGAGTGCTAAGGCGGGTAAGGTCTCTCATACAAGGAGAATCGGCTGCTTTAGAAATAACACGAAGCACTTATGACTATCCGCATACGCAATGAAGGACCCAACAAGCAAGGAAGATCTCTAATCCTTTATTACGTAGGAAGGAGAAGAGAGGGGCGAGCTTATAACTCAAGGTTTACCCCCTTAAGTTAACCCCAAGAGAAATACTCGTATCAGAAGGTGTGAGTTTCACAAGGCCAACGCCAATGACCACCCCGGTCGGCAAACGCGCCAGTAGTAGATACTGTGAATACCACAATGAGAGGGGGCACACTACGAACTAATGTATTCAGCTGCAAAAATATATTGAGAATAGGGTCAAGAAAGGTGAGCTAAAACATCTTGTCAAGGAAACCACGAAGGATGATAGATAAAAGGTCGTTAGCGCAAATATTTACATGGTGGAATCGTGGCAACGAAGGTGGCAACGAAGGACAAGACAGAAGGTGAGCCAAAAATTCTCGAAGGGAAAAGACATTTCCTTCCCCCCACTCAATGCAAGGAACATCGCAGACGGCCCTCTAGTTATAGAAATAAGCATTGGTCAGCACAGCATACATCGCATGTATGTGGATGGAGGTTCATCAGCAGAAATAATGTACGAGCACTGCTTTCTAAAGCTTAGCGCATAAATAAAGAGCCAAATGATGTCTGGGAATTCCCCGCTCATTGGATTTAGGGAAGAAGCGGTATGGCCCTTGGGCCAACTGGAGTTAGCAGTAAGAGTGGGAAATGATGAGCACTCGACGGAAGTCCCAATGAATTTTTTGATCATACGATCGCCATCACAATATAACTTAAAGGTAGGATTACGATGGAACCAAAGCTGAACTCACCACCAAACTTAAAGGTAGGAGTGCATCCGCAGTACCCAGATCGGGAGATAACGATCGAAGGGACATTATCTGACAAAGGAAAGACAGACATCTGTTGCCTTTTGAAGGATAATCTAGACGTCTTCGCATGGAAACCCAAAGATATGATGAGGGTGCCAAGGTCGATAGCCGAACAAAAGCTTCAAATCTGCGAAGGATACCCTCCGGTTAGGTAAAATAAAAGAGGACATGCCCTAGAGCGCAACAAAGTAATACTGGACGAGGTAAAAAAGCTGGTGGACGCAGGAATCATGAGGGAAGTTTACTATCACGACTGGCTCGCTAACCCGGTAATGGTAAAGAAACATGATGGCAGCTGGCGCATGTGCGTTGATTTCACATACCTCAATAAAGCTTGTCCCCAAGATTGCTACCCACTCCCGGAAATAGATTGGAAGGTGGAATCGTTGTGCGGATACCCCTTCAAATGATTCCTGGACGCATACAAGGGATACCATCAGATATAAATGGCAGAAGAATATGAGGAAAAAACAGCATTCCATACCAGCCAGGGCGTGTACTGTTATACAAAAACGCCGTTTGGATTAAAGAACGTGGGGGCAACATATCAATGATTGGTTGATAAGGCATTTGAAGGCCAAATAGGGAGAAATTTGGAGGTGTATGTCGATGACTTGGTAATAAAGAGTCATACGGAGAGCGAGCTTATTCGGGATATAGAGGAGACATTATCTACCCTCAGAAGGATAAACATGAAGTTAAATCCAAAGAAGTGCACTTTTGGGGCGACAGAAGGCATGTTCCTAGGATACATGATTGACCCCAATTGAATCAAACCCTGTCCGGAGAAAACAGACGCGGTCATTCAACTCTAGAGCTCAAAAATGAAAAAGGAAGTGCAGTCGCTAAATGGGAAGCTCGCAGGATTGAACAGGTTCATGTCCAAGTCAGCAGAGAAGTCACTCCCCTTATTTAAAGCACTTAAAAAGTCATTAAGAAAGGGTACTTCAATTGGATGAAGGAAGCAGAAAAGGCCTTCGAGGAATTAAAAGCGCATTTAGCTTCGCTCCCCATGTTAGTCGCGCCACGACCTAAAGAAGAGCTTATAATATATTTGTCTGCAACACATAGAGCGATCAACGCGGTGCTAATGACGGACAGGGAAATTGTGCAAACACCAGTGTACTTCATAAGTAGAGCATTACAAAGCTCGGAGCTAAATTATACCCCAATGGAGAAATTAATGCTCGCACTAGTGTTTGCAGCAAATAGGTTGCGCACATACTTCCAAGCGCACCCAATAGTGGTGATAACGGATCAACCCATAAAGCAAGTGATCTCAAAACCAGATGTCAGAGGCAGGTTCAAAAAATGGAGTGTTATACTAGGGGAACAGAATATTACCTACAGACCACGCTATGCCGTGAAAGGACAAATTCTGGCGGATTTTATCATTGAAAATCCAGAGGAGGGCGCCTAGGGGCTAGATCAAAAGGAAGAAGACCAAGCCTCGTGTATCTTGTTCACAGATGGGTCATCCTGCACTGATGGATCAGGCGCGGGACTCATACTCACCAATTCAGAAGGAATGGTGTTCACATACGCATTAAGTTTTGAATTCACAGCCACAAATAATGAGGCAGAGTATGAAGCGCTGATAGCATGGCTAAGAATCATAGCAAGAATGGGCGTGCGCAATCTCGAAGCAAATGTAGATTCTCTGCTGGTAGCAAACCATATACTTGGTGATTATGAAGAAAAAGAAGATAATATGGTGCAGTACTTACAAAAATCCAAAGCACTGATTGAGGGGTTCCATAGGTTCTAGATACGCCAAGTACCCAGGGGGAGAACAAGAAAGCAGATGCACTTAGCAAGATAGCTTCCACCAATTTTGCGCACTTATCGAAACAAGTCCTGGTGGAAATCCTCATGGACAAGTCAATCAAAGAGAAAGAGGTCGCGTCGGTCGTAGAGGAAGAAGGCCCTACATGGATGACACCGATTATGGATTATTTGACGAATGACTCACTACCGCATGACGAAAATGAGTCACGGCGACTGTCAAGACGTTCAAGGCTATTTGAAGTCAGAGATGAGGTCCTTTACAAGCGATCATTTCTCCAACCATGGTTAAGATGCGTAGGGCCACGACAGGCGCAGTACATCATTAGCGAAATCCACAAGGGGTCATATGGAAATGCACGCAGGACCAAGGTCCGTGGTGACAACAGCGTTGCGCAGCGGGTACTACTGGCTAACTATGCATACAGACGCGCGAACACTCATTAATAAATGCAGTGACTGCCAGGTGCACAGGCCAGTACCTAGGCAGCCTCAGGAGGAGCTCACGCTGATTACCTCTCCTTGGCCATTTTTCAAATGGGGAATCGATATCATAGGAACCTTTCCCGTAGCTGCGAGAGGAGTTAAGTTCCTCATAGTCACGATGGATTACTTCACAAGATGGATTGAGGCAAAGGCAGTCACAACGATCATGAGGAATCGGGTGAAAAGGTTCATATGGGACAACATAGTATGTCGTTTTGGACTGCCTAGTGAAATAGTCTTGGATAATGGAAAGCAGTTCGCAAAGAACCCATTCAAGGATTGGTGCGTAAAGAATGGGATACATCAACGTTTCACATCGGTTGCCCTCCCACAAACGAATGGACTTGTGGAGAGAGCAAACAGGAGTTTGGGGATGGCATAAAAGCACGGTTGGAGGAGCATAATAAGAAGTGGGTCAATGAGTTGTCACATGTTTTGTGGGCACATCGCACGATGATCAAGACAGCCACAGGTGATACCCCCTTCGCCCTAACATATGGGACAGAAGCAGTCATTCCAGTTGAGATAGGACTGCAAACACTCCACACAGCGGAGGTAGACATGGTTACTAACGACGACAAGCTTCAATTGAACCTAGAAATAATCGAGGAGCGACGAGAGTTAGCAGCAATCCGTGAAGCTAAGTCAAAAGCAAAGATGAAAGGCTACTATGATGCTAGGGTGCGCAAGACCTCCTTCAGACCAGGTGACTTTGTGTATCACTCAAACGCGGCCAGTCGCGCTGAGAATACAGGGAAGCTTAGACCAAAATGGGAGGGACCCTACATAGTGACAGATGCACTTGGAAATGGTGCGTACCGGCTGCGCGATATGGATGGTCGCGACCTGCAAAGACCTTGGAACATATGCCATTTAAAGAAGTGCTACCTTTAAGGGAAAACTCCCTAAGTGAATGTATTATTTTTCCTTTTATTTTTTGTGTTTAAAATCTTGCAAGTATTAATAAAACAGTCGTGGTCCCTAGCTAGTTCCACGGCGCATTCTCAAAAAAATTTCTTTATGTCGTACATACTTTTTTCTTATTATATATTGCGTATTGGCGCACGCGTGCACAACATTTCCAGGAGAAATAAGAGGAATGAGCCTACCCTACTAATTAGACTCGTCGAGTAAGTGGGATGAACCCCCTTTGACCATGGATCGTGTATCCTTGTTAGGCCCCTTGCTATTAATGACGCCGTAGCAAGTTATGGAGCCAGTAAACTCTGAGACTGTTAAGACACACTTGTGCACACCTAACAATGGGTCAGCCTCACCTGACCATCATTATGGTAGTAGCGGTATACCGCACGTAATGAGCTTCTCAAACCCATATGGACCATTTATAAGTTTACATTAGCTTATTATGCGAAATTGTGCTATAAACATCAAATGGACTTTTTATAACAAAAGAAGGATAATGTTTATTACAAAAGCAAACATTCGTGGATAACAAATACATCATATATTTACAAATCTCTAAGGCGATTGGAGAGCATATGGGTCTCAGAGGAGGATCTCTTAAGTTTTAGTAGAGGAAGGCAGTAAGCAGTAGTGCCGTGATCTTTCAGACTTTTTTCCATCTGGTCCAGCAGGCGTGAATCCCTCTCCAGCAATGAAAATGGCAACACAGGGATGGAAGGAGCAAGATGGGCCGCACCAACGGAAGGTGCTGCTTCAATGTTTAGCAGGGCTTTCTTGGCGGCAGCGCGGCTCTCGTGCGCTGCAAGAACCTTAGATAGTGGCACTTCCTTCTCAATCTTGAAGGGATCAAGAATATCCTTGGGATGCGCGAATACTGGCACGGTCAACTGCTCCATGAATGGTTTTAGGTGAAAGTCTGCCAATGCTTCTGTGCCCTCTGCCTTATGGCGCGCTAAGGTGAGGCCCTCTATTACCACTTCAAAAGGCACTTCATGATCCTTTTCCTCCAAGCTGAAAGAGGGCAGCGGACATACACTCATTTCTTTCATGGATGGGGTGAGCTCGGCATCGGCCTTCGGATCGTAAAAAGGCACCTCTGATAGTTCTTTGTTTAGTAACTTCTCCTTGTGCGCTGTCACCAAACCTCTTGAAGTGCCCTCATTGATGGCGGCTATGACAGACTTGGAGAATGAGGCTCGTAGGGTGGGGTCTTCCAAAGCAACCATTGCGGCTAGGTGCAGACCATGGCACACTAGCCATCGTTTCTTGGCTATCTCTTTCATCAGGCGGGGGTATAGTTCTTCATCAAGTTCGATGCTCAATCTCTTTAGTTGACAACTGAGATCGCTTACATCTTCCTTTACCTTAGCACCCAGAGCATCAACATCAGCAACGAACCTATTCTTTCCCTCCTAAAAGGCCCCCATAGCAACTAGGTTGGTGGCCTTTATCTGGTGTAGCTGGGCGCGCTCTTCATCAAGAGCGGCAGATAGTCTGTTCCTTTCTTCTGTTAAAGAATGAAGGAGGGTGGCATCTTTTCTTCCTCTCTTGGCCTCTTGGTCTATTTTTTCTTGCATATCGCTGAAAACGGAGGATTTCTCATCAGTGACCTGCCTTAGCTTTTCCTCTATGGTGTGAAGTTTGGAAGACAACCCCAGGTATCTCCTCTTGAGGTGTGATGTCAATGTAGCTTGTTGCGCTGCCAGATAACTTGCCTCATCGGCCAGGACAGAATCACTCATCCCTTCAAGCACTACCTCTCGGCCAGGGGCACGATGTTGTCTAAAAAGCTTGCGCAGTCAAACGTACTCGTTAGGTCGGAGGATGTAGGGAGCTCCTAGTTAGGGGCGAAGGTAGGATCCTGGGTGAATGCATCTCCTCCCGCTGATGAAGTCTCTTTGTGGGGGGAGGGTGTGGTCTTTGCTTTTGCAGAAGATTTTTCCTGTTCGTCGCTGCTGTATAAGAGTAATGGTTCGGCGGACGCATAAAGTATCACTACATAGGGATGCAACAAAGAATGTATAGTTTACGCTACCGTATAGAAGAAAATGGTTACCTCAGATTGATGGTAGCGGGAGGAGTGCGTGGAGGGGTCTTTGCAAGGTTCTTCTCAAACTCTTCCTCTGTTGTGCGCACCCTTGTCCAGGAGGGACCAGCCCTGGTGTGTGCGGATTTGTGTGGAGATGATGGGGGTCTTCTGTGTCTTTTTCCTAAGGAAGTAATGTCCTCTTCCTCAAAACCAGTCGCGTTTTTTTCGGCGTCTCTGGTATAATCATCTGAAGATAGTGAGGAGCTAAGAAATGGTGGTGGTTGTTGTTGTATGGGTGGCTGCTGTTCCAACTGATGAACTGGTGGAGGGGGCGGTGGTTGATCTGCGCCAGCGTCTTCACTCTCTTGGGCAGCAGATGGCTCAACAACTTCTAAATCCATGGTATTTTTCTGCGCACGTTCATAGAGTGACTCTTCATTTTCCTGTTGAGGGCGAGAGTACACCGGCAAATCTTCAAGGAAGGCACCACGGACAAGGTCAAGAACATCCATAACTGCGAAAGGAAGCAAACAGAAAACAGGAAAACATATTTTAGCCTTCTGATGTGCGATGGTACTTACAGAACGTTATGATGAAGGCGGGAAGGACCACTAACCCTGGCCACTCTCTCTGCGGAACGCTGGTAACATGTGCTCACCACAGATGACTGCGCGGCTTAGGCCAAGAGTGACTAAAACACTCTCCGGATAGGGTTGCACGGGAATGCGGTTGTTGCTCAAGGTTTCCGCATTTGTAGTGATGTAGGAGTTGGGGCCAGGTAGGGGGTCCTTCCTCATAGTGTCAGGGGCCAAGAACGGAAAATGGAAGGGAAAGGCAGCGTCATCGACCCAGAAGAATCTGTCGGTCCAATTTCCTAAGGAATCCACCTTTCCATCGAAACATTGTATACCACCCTTTCTCTTAGCGAAGGTTACCCAACCATTGGCTAATTGTCGTTGGTAGAAGACGCGGAAGAGATCTACTGTGGGTTCTATGTCTAGGGTGCGGCAGTTTATTTCGAAATTTGAAATTTTCGCTACCCCTATGCAATGTAGTTGGGAGACGTGGGTCTCGTAGTATATTAATACGCTCAAAAGGAAGCGCGACATAGGTATACGCTGGTTTGCGTAATCGAAGTAACGAGTGTACAACCCTATCTTCCCTGCGGGGAACTGACTTATATTATGTTGCGGGTTAGGAACTTCTGGGTGTAGGTACTCAGAGGTAAATTCATCTAGCTGCTAAATTGTCAATATGGACGTGATGCCGGTTAGCTGTTTCACCATAGTGTTGTGTATACAAAACAGTGGTCATGTGGATTACCTTAATAAGAGATCTGGGGATGATGGTAAATAGTAGAGGCGTTACTGGTGATTTGAAGGTTTGTAGATGGTAAACGGTCAAAAGGAGGCGGAATGGGTTTATATAGGCTTCCTAGTTTTACTGTTCATGGTCAGATGTGTCCCACGTGTCCCCCACTTGCCAGATCTAACGGTAGAAGATGAAGGGGTAACTATGATGTGGCAAGCATTTTTTCCGAGTACCAAGGAGGTTAGGTGAAAGGGGGAATGTTTGCCTTCTTGGCGGGAATATTTAAAATCTGTGTTTACGCTTGGACTATGCGACTGTTTTGGTTTGATTATAGTCTAGTAGCCACGGATTGGACCTGCGACCACTAGACTGGGGGGACATGATGACGTATAGTCCCTAGTCGGGCTGGATAGTCCGACTCACGGGTACTACCCGCATACATCAGCAATGGATTGGGTACTTGTGTGATGTGCGCGCGCAGCCTATAAAGCCCGATAAGCCGCTGTCGCACAAAAGGCAGATTACTTAGCCTAGTCTTCGTCGCAGTGCGACAGGATCAGACAGAATAACTTATATTATAGTTATATTCGCCTAAGGAAAAGGGATATACACTTTCCTTAGTTGGATAATGAAGATCAATATATTTCGAGTCATTATCTCTTCCTTAGGACGCAAGAACAGGGAGCCCAGCCTGGACTCTCTCGAGTATAAAAGGAACCCCTTCGGTTCCACAAAGGTACGATAGACACAATACCCTAAACACTAATATACTCAAACCGATTACTTACTCTCACGCTGGAGTCTAATCGTGGGTCACAAACTCACGGTAATCCTAACGGTTTCTGTTTAGTGCGCAGGGTCCTAAAGCAAGTTTCACTTGGTGTGAGAGCTGGAGTCCACAAGATCCCAAATTGAGCCTAATTTGGGTTAAGCTCGGTCTACCCCAACTATTGCATCAACACGCACAATATATGATTAGGATCATATTTGAAAACACTGATAAGGTCGAGATATCCAAAAAGTTTCATAAAATGCAGGAGCCCGTGATGGTTGCAAATCGGATTGTTTACCGTTCCAAATCACGGGCATGTACGCCTTTAATTGAAACTGCTCAAATAAGCCATCGAAATTAGTCAACTGAATTGCTTAAATAAATAACCCAAAACAACCAATGCTTCAAACCTCTATTCGTGTCCAGATGCGATGTCTAATTCATGGAGCATTGAGGTTATCATGTGGAAAACAACAACCTGCAATTGTGTGGGTAGATATTGATTCAGCAGATGGTCTATAACCAGCACATCAATAAAAACCACATAAACCAACCACCAGCACTATCAGCCAATATCACTAATCGAAACTACCTTGAAATCACCAAAACCATCAAGAGATGGGGCGGATTCGGCAGATGCGATGATGATAAAATTATGGTGCCGGCGGAATAAGGTTTATGTGAATTAGGGTTAAGGGAGAATAAAGTTTGTAGGTGAGGAATGTAGTGTTAATGTGTTTTGATTTTTGAGTCGTGTTGAAGAAGAATGCTTTAAATATCGCAATAAGATTTATATTGATCATGCGTTGATAAATTCCCTGGTTTCTTTTTCCGAACGTGTGAGAAGGGGCTTTCTTATTATGGATATGTTGATAATTTAATTAAGGAAGTGTTGAGAGAAATTACTTATTATAGAAATGATGAGTATTTTGAAAAAAATTATACAGCCTTTATAAGTAGTAGAGATTTTCTTTGTGTGTTAAAAAGATATCATGTTGTTGTCTTAGTAAAATAATTCCATCTTTAATCTAAGTCAAATCCTTAAAAAAATGCTTTAGGACTTCATAATATTAATTAGAGACTTGGGTATTATAATTCTATTATCCTTAAAATATAATTTCATTCTCTAAATTTAGATCAAATAATAAAATAGTACATACCTATCGAAACAATGTTAACGACCCGTCAAATTCATTTTTTTCTTCATTAATATTTTTGCGCAACTATTACTAGAATATTTTTATAATTTTGAATAAAATTAAAAAACAAATATCTCATATTAAAATTAATATTAATAGTACACAAGTAATTATAACATAAGGTTCTTATATCAAATGCTTATTATTTAAATTTTAGGTTATATTCAAAATGATGAAATAAAATACAAACCAAATTTTAGGTTTTACAACTATTCTCCTCTAAAAAGAAATATTCGTTCTCAAAATTAAAAAATTATACGAGTTTTACATTTTCATTGTCGTTTTATGTAATGGCACCAGTGATTCACACCAAAATGAAACAAAACCTTGTACTTGGAGTGAGAAAGACAAATGGGTTGAACGAGTTTAAAACATCTCATATTTCTTTTAGTACTTATACAAATATTTAGATTATCATTATAGAATGTCAAAAGATCTTTCATACATGGTGAGTACTTGACCAATAGTACGTATAATGATGTATAATATTGTGACCAAGTCTTTAAAAACAGAAAATACGAAAAACTAATCATATATATACTAAACTAATCATATATATACTAACTTAAATTTTATAAATAATTTTTATACGAACTTCTTTACTTACTTTGTTTTATTCACTCTAGATTTAGATGCATGGGTTGCATATCAATTCTATAACTAAATCCGGATAATTATGCTACATGTGTCACAATTCTAAACAAAGACATTTGTAAAAAATCCAACGTGGCTTTCAAGGAGGAAATATCGGTGTGCAATGTAAAGCAAAATTAACCTTAATAATAAGAAGATCACCCACATTCTAGCAAGAAATAACTATCAATGCTAAAACTGCCATGCCTCTCCACTTTCAATTCAGTAACCATATTCCAGTTCCATCCCAAAACTTATAGAAACAAATTGTCTTCTTATTCAGAATCAACCTTAATTGATATTTAGTTTGGGTAAGTTTTATGTTTTCTTTTGTTGGTTGTTTATATGTATGTACTTTGACTTCTTATGTTTGATTATTTAGATTCTGCTATATTTTTGTATGGTTTATCTATTTCGGCAAATTTTTGTAATATATACATATCAGGGTTTGATAATACGTCTAACTATTTTTTTATTTTTCTGATATTTATGTGAATTCATTAGTATAGTTTCTATATTTCCTTTGGTAAAAGTATGTCAATAACATTACCAACTCTTTTTGACTAATTTTAATGCTCATGTTGATGATTGCAATTTGCAGGAAGCTTTGCGCTTAACTATGCTAAGCCATTCAGAGACCTTAGCAACGTAATATAAAGGAGAATATGGATTAAAGGCCCATACGTAGCCATTCATCTCAGTTTTGAAAAGGATGTTCGGGTATGAACATGATGTCTCACATGCTTAATTTATTTAATAGTGGTTTTGATATTGAGTTTTGTTATTAGGTGGCAAGCATTTTTGTAGAATTTTATGTGCAAAGAAGTGCTACGATAAAAAGTTTTTAAAAAAGTAAGAAATCCATAAGCGTGACATTATGGTATGTTGTCCCTTATTATTATGATGATTAATGATAGAAAATAGATGAAAAGAGATGAATTCTTAGAGAGAGAAAGTAGTGAGAGAAAGTAGAGAGAGATGATTAACTTGGTGAATATTAGATTAGAATAATGAGAGTACTTATGACCATCCACCCTCCTAACATGCTAGGAGGGTAGTATATATAGTCCACCCACATGCGGGCTTTAATGGGCTATATATTGGGTCGGGCTTGTCTTTTGGACATTAATTAGTTTAAATCCAAGCCCGTGAACCATGATTATTTAACTATCTATTACAACGTTCTAATAAATATTACAATATAAACCTATGACCGAACATTCTTGTTTGACTCAATATTTTGAGGCTAACAATCTCCCCCAATGTGAGGTCATTCCTCTTCGATATTTGGAGCCCAATGGAGATTTATGAATTTTATCATAAATGAGTCTTGAACGTGTAACAGTAGTCTTGTTCCTTCATGCTGTGATCTTTGAGCCTTTGTCATTGTCTTTCGACTTAATCTTTTATCTTGAGATCTTCAAATCATTCTTGGCTTGTCTTTTCCATCTTGCGATCTTGTGTCTTTATCCACATGCTCACACAATTAATTGTTGAATAAGTCTTTGGGCATGAACATGTGGTTTTGAATCTTTGACTTTGCTGAGTACACCGGGACGCCACCTTCTCGAGACAAAACATAGACACGGACTGAATGGCTTTGACATTCGTTCTAAATCAGTAGCGTTTTACCTCCGGTTGGTGAAGATCGTTATACGATATTACATACCATACCTGTGATTTGGTAGATTCAATTAAGAATCTCCTTGACTGGGTTTCGCGGCTGTACTAGCCGTTCTCTTTACTCGACCGTCTCAAAGCAAGACTGCGAACATAAAGAGTGAATCAATTGGATAAATATCCGCTTGATTAAAGTCGTCAATTCAAATTCCTGGAACAAGTTTGCTTCATTAAGAATCTTACCATTGTTGCTTTCCAGTTGACACAAGTTTGATTCATAAGAATCTCACAAGTTACCTACAGTAGCACTGTTTGATGTTGAGGCTAGAAGGATTATTCGTCACTGTGAATATTAATGAATATCACTCTGAATGTTCTGGCAAGACCATAAAGATAATTCGTAGAAACCTGAAACGAGTTTGAATCAATTCAGAATCAAACCACTGTTGCTTTTCAGTTTTTTCATATGTTCAATTCATAAAGAATCTTGCATATGACCTACCGTAGTGTTGTTTGATGTTAACACTGGAAGGATTTTCACTCATCATTGTGGATACTAAGTAGTATCACTCTGAGTGTTCTAGCAATATCGCAAGGATATAGCATAGGACTCTCTTGATCTTCATCCGTGTGTCCTAACGAGATTTGATTGATCTCTTGGCTCTAGACTCGATTTGTGCACTTTTAGTGGTCGGAGGCTGGAGCAGATGCCACCTATTAATATCAACTATCTCGGAGTAAGAAAGTCAATAGAAGTCGTGTTGATCTCTATGACAATAAAACAAACTTCTTTTAAGAGAAGCCTGAGTAGCTAGGAAAGAGTTGTGCACTTCGTCACTGGGTCCATGATGAGATTGTCTTCATGATGCGTTGACCCGGTTTCTGCCTAAGTTGTATGGAGGGCTAATTTCTTTACACCCTTTATCCTTACATTTCTTTTTCATTCTTCAACCCCTTCAATGCTTACCAAGACATCATTACTAACACCTTGTTGTGATTGTTCCAGTGCTAGCATCAGTACTTAGTCGGCATTCAGCTACGTTCACATTCTACTCCATCTTTCCTAAGGACTTCTAATAATCTATTGGATTGTCCCTGGGAAGATTCCTCCGGTTCTGGTTGGATCATAGGACTTAAACCTAACCACCCTTTTGACACCAATAACGTCGTGAATTAAAGATGTTTTAGGTATTTGATCGTAACCATGAGTGCTTGAGTCTTTAGATCACATTTTAATCACATTTTCTCCCATATCTCTAATATATAAAATCTTTCGATATTAGAGATACCAAATTTGATTAAAATATATTTTGAAAAATAGTCTTGAAAATCTCCGGAAGAAAGATGTCTTAATCTTTTGCATGAATTTTGGAACGCTCCCCCTCAAAAATTGATCCAATGGAATTGTCATTACGAGGATATGATCCACATTAAACTTTTGAGGATAGGAGTCGTTGAACACACAATTTTTTGAACAATTTTGAATATCATTGAGAAATTCTTGAAAAAATTGTGTTCAACGCTTTTTGAAAAATCAATTCTTTTTAACGAAAAGGTTTTTCTAAAGCATAAACTTGAGTTCATATACTTTGAATGCCTTGACGAATCCACTCAAGTGTAAGAAGATTTAACTTCTTTTACTAAGGGTAAGGGCACAAAAGCGTACACTCCCCCGGGAATATAGTTCCGGGTTGCAATCTGAAAGTGATTACAAGCCGTTGTGTTGAGCTCAAAATGTTGAATGTTTTGTGACAAGGTCAACCCGTGATAGATTGCTCTACCCGTTGTTGGAAATATTGTCCAAAATAGACAATTTCCTTAAAACAATAGAAATTACATGTTTTGAAAAATATTTACAACTTTCATTCGAGCTTTATGTACACACACGTGTCGTTATTGAGCGACATTTCTAGCCACGTCCATATTATTGATACTGAAAGACATGTCGAGAAGAATATTTTTGGATTTTGAAAGATTTTTAATTTTGTGTTTTGTTTTTATATGTTTTATATTTTTGTATTTTGCTTTTTCAAAGGTATTTACAAGTTGATGTTTGATTGATGACTCAAGCAGGCTTCTTTTCCAGAATCTCCAGTTCTGCTGGAGTCAAACATCTCATACCAATTTGCCTAACAAGATACGCAAACCTCTCTTTCGAAAGAGCTTTTGTAAACAAGTCAGCTAATTGGTAATCAGTTCCAACAAAGTATAATTCAACAATACCCTTTTCAACTTGTTCCTTAATGAAGTGATATCTGACATCAATGTGCTTCGTGCGGGAATGTTGTACCGGATTGCAGGAGATAGCTATGGCGGACTTTGAGTCACAGTACATAGGTACTTTATCAAAGTGGAAGCCATAATCCGTGAGTTGTGTTCTCATCCAAAGAACTTGAGCACAACACACAGATAGAGACACATACTCCACTTCGGCTGATGACAATGATGTGCAATCCTACTTCTTGGAAGACCATCCCACAAGCTTATCTTGGCCTAGAAATTGTGCACCACCAGAAGTACTTTTACGTGTATCAAGACACCCTGCATGATCAGAATATGAATAGGTCATTAGAAAGAAACCGGTTTCCCTCGGATACCAGAGTCCCATGTGAATGGTATTCTTAAGGTACCGAAAGATCCGTTTAACCTCCTTGAGGTGCTTTTCAGTGGGTCGTGCTTGATATCGTGCACAATAGCATGTAGCATGATGAATATCAGGTCTGCTTGCTGTCAAGTACATGAGGGGCCCGATCATGGAACGATATCTCGTTTGATCTATGGGTAATCCCTCCAAATCCGCATCTAGGGATGTGGTTGATAATGGTGTCCCAACGGGGTCACATGATGTCATACCATGCTTTCTGATTATCTCTTTACAATACTTAGCTTGGTTAATGAAGATACCACTTGGGGATTGGTGAACTTGAATTCCTAGAAAGAATTTTAGTTCGCCCATCATAGACATTTCAAATCTGTTGTGCTTTACTTTTTCAAACCTTTTTGAAATTTTTGGGTTTGTAGACCCGAAAATAATGTCATCAACATAAATCTGCACAAGCAAAATATCATCCCCATATTTATAAGTGAACAAAGTTAAATCAATGGAACCTTTTGAGAAACCTTTGGAGACCAGAAATTTTGAGAGCTCGTCGTACCACGCCCTTGGAGATTTCTTGAGTCCATAAAGTGCTTTGTGGAGATGATACACCTTGTCAGGATAATGAGGATTGACGAATCCTTCCGGCTGTGTGACATAGACTTCTTCCTTCAAAGGACCATTAAGAAACACCGTCTTTACGTCAATTTGAAAGACAATGAATCCCTTATGTGCAGCATAAGCAAGGAAAATCCTGACCGCTTCCATTCGAGCTACTGGTGCAAATGATTCTTCAAAATCAATACCCTCTTTCTGTCCATACCCTTTAGCCACTAGCCTAGATTTATTCTTGATGATTGTGTTCTCTTCATCCATCTTGTTTTTCCAGATCCATCGAAGATTTAATGGTATTACATCGTATGGTCTGTCAACAAGTTCCCATACTTTAAGTCTTTCAAATTGTTGAAGTTCATCCGTCATCGATTCAATCCAAGCATGATCAGCCATGGCTTCTTTGATGTTTTTTGGTTCGACTGAACTCACGGCGAGTGCGAACATACAAACATCGCCATCGGTGTGAAGTTGTCGTCTTGTACGAACGGGCTGTGAAGGGTTTCCAATTACATGAACCAAAGGATGATCTCGGGTCCAATGATGTGTTGAAGGATGTCGTTGATAGAATGTATGCTTATTTGACGGATCAACATGGCGAGTAGAAGACTCTCCAGTTTCGTGTACCGGTGTACCGAATGGGTTGATAAATTCGTCTTCGTTAGATAATGCATTGTCTGCTTGATTTATGTTCTCTGGAGCAATGACAGTAGTTGTGGATGTTGTAGGATCGATTGTTTAAGTGATATTTTGAGGAGGTAAATCTGCAGCAACCGGTGTTGAAGTAGATGAAGTTGTATCCGGTTGTTGACGATGATCGATATCATCATTCTTATCATGAGTGATAGCGGAAGACTTCAATACAACTTGTTTCTCCCCTGTGAAATATTCATCATACATTGGTCCATATAACATTTCCAACTCTTCAATTGTCGTGTCGACTGTCATATCAGCTCTAGGAACATTTTTTGGAACCAGCGTTGAACTTGACGGTTCATTGCTGTGGTCTTGAGTTCCGAGTTCCGTGCGGTTGTGAACGGAAGTCGTGTGTCTTTGTGGATCAGGACTTAAACTGTTTTGTTCAAGTGCCATTTCTTGTAATTCATCAAATAGGATGTGAATAGTCTCGACAATCAATTTTGTTCTCTTGTTGTATACTCTATATCCCTTAGACTGAGTTGCATATCCCACAAGAATACATGCATCACCTTTCTCTTTCATCTTATCCAAATTTTCACCATCTCGTATAATGTAACAAGTACATCCAAAAACATAAAGGTGTTTGAGTGAAGGTTTTCGATCATGAATTATGTGATATGGTGTCTTTTCGTGTCTTGGGATAATTAAGGATCGGTTTTGTGTGTAGCATGCGGTTGACACGGCTTTGGCCCAAAAGTATAGTGGAAGTTTTGAAGCGGATAGTAATGTTCGAGCAGCCTCAACTAAAGTACGGTTTCGTCTTTCAACAACTCCGTTTTGTTCGGGTGTTCGAGCAATAGATGTTTCATGTTCAATCCCTTCGGCTTCAAAATAGTTTCTCAGTTTTGAATTAAAAAATTCCGTACCTTTGTCAGTACGAACCACTTTAACTTGAGCTTGAAGGACACGTTGTATCAGTTTAAGGAAGCTGATGAGAACATCAGGTGTTTCATCCTTGGACCTCAAGAAGTGAGTCCATGTGTACCTTGAGTAATCATCGACAATTACCAAAATATATTTCTTTCCATTGATACTATGAACACGCATGGGACCATACAGATCCATGTGAAGAAGATCTAATCGTCCTTTAGATCTTGGTGTGGTCTTTGTTTTGAAGCTACTTCATTTAGCTTTACAAAGTTCACAAGAAGAACAAAGATGATCTTTGATGAATTTCAAACTTGGAAGGCCTCTCACAATATCTTTCTTGGAAAGAAAGTTAATGGTATCAAAATTAAGATGAGATAAACGTTGATGCCATAACCATGCCTGAGTCGATGAAGCTTTAGCCATGAATAAAATTGGAGTTGATGAAGTTGTGTCTTGAAGTGAAATTGTGTAAAGATCAGTACCCCATGTACCGGTAAGTAAGTCATTCCCATCATAATCACGAACAAAACATGTCTTCTTTCTTAAAGCAACCTCCAAATCCGCATCACATAATTGACCAACCGAGAATAGATTGTGATTGAGCCCTTCGACGTAGTATACCCTTTTGATCGTGATATTCCTCTGAACCAAATCTCCATATCCTAGGATCGGTGCAAATTGATCATTACCGAATCGGACCATACCCAGGAACTTCTCCACGAAGTTAATTAGAAGCTTGAGATTCCCAGTCATGTTCTTCGTGCATCCGGAGTCCAGTATGAAGAGAATTATTTGTATCACCTGCAGAAGAGTTAGAACACGATGAAGCATTTGCTAAATTGGATACCACAGTAGTTGTGATTATAGAATCATTAGTCTCCTTAGCAACATTTGAAGGCATACTAACACTCGTTTTCACATTTTCTGTCCTAGCTTTAGGCATCCATTTATATCCTGGAGGACATTGATTAGCAAACCACCATTTCTAAGACTTGCTAGCATACTCATATAATTCCTTAATTTTGCTTCTAAGGTTCTTAGTGGTGGAGTCTGATGCATTACTTTTCTTAGTGGGGGTTGCATCAGAATGGTTCACTTTGCGTTTGGGTTTGCTAGCTCTAATAGGCATTGCAACTTGCTTCTTAGTTCTAGTATCTACTCATTTGACTTTGTTCATAGCACACATAGAATGATTAGCATTAGCACACTTTCCACATTTGACACAAACAAATTTCACATTCATATCATTCAAATCATTCACATCATTCAAATCGTCATTACATGCGATTACAGACTTTTTATTCTTAAAAACATTCAAATTCCTAGGGTGTTCTTCTACTTCATTCATCTTCCCTTGATTCTTCTGTTTCCAGACCTTATCATTCACTTGAGTGCTCTTAAGCTGAGGCCGGCTAACACTAGTAGTGGAGACTATTCATGTAGTAGAAGACACACGAATATGAGTGTTTCTAGAAGTCTGAGGCGATTGAGTAACTTTGTTTGTGGGCTTAGAGGTCCTGTGGGCAGCTTGGCCCAATTGGTTAGACAATGTAATATTCGGCATATTGATATATATAACAATACATTCGGCTCTTTTATGGGTTAGTTAAAATGCATACAAGCTTAGACTCGTTTACACTTGACATCACGAGTCGTCATACGAAGCTAATTCACACAACTTGGACAACATGACATAACTCGATACACGACCTAAGTAGAGTGGGTGCGTATATACTCGAAAGTTAAATAACTTTAATAACTGGCACAAACCGTTAAGTGAAACGTCTTACAACAGACACGTCTTATTAAAATAGGCGCGAAAATTCAAGTTGTTACATTCGCTCTCCCTAAAGAGGGCTTTGTCCGCAAAGCAAAACAAACGATACATTTTAAGTCGACACTACATTAGTAAACAAATGAGGATACTTCGTAAATATGAGATAACTTCTCAATTTGTTAAATCCACAAGGTTCAAAGCTCACATTAAATAAATACATGGGAAAATAAAGATGAAAAAAATTGACGGATGTCACAGTATCCCCATGTTTTAGAGATTTCGTTGCGAAATCAAGACGTCGTTGTAGTAGGGTGATTAGCGAAAAGATGAGGATACTTGCTCTTGAATTGGTCTTCACATTCCCACGTGTATTCTGGACCTCTACGTGCATTCCAACGGATTTTCACGATAGGTATACGACTTTGCTTGAGCTGTTTGACCTGACGGTCCATGACCTCCACCGGTTCTTCTAAGAAGTTGAGTTTGTCGTCGAGTTGGATCTCTTCTAAAGGAATAACGAGTGTCTCATCGGATAAGCATTTCTTCAGATTGCAAATGTGGAACACATTATGCACTCGGCTAAGTTCTTGAGGTAACTCCAAACGATAGGCCACGGGGCCAATTCTCTCTATGATCTTGAATGGTCCAATGTAACGAGGATTCAACTTTCCGCGCTTTCCAAAGCGAATTACACCCTTCCAAGGTGAGACCTTCAACATGACTCTATTGCCAACCTCAAACTCAAGAGGTTTGCGTCTCATGTCAGCATAACTCTTTTGTCGATCTCTTGCGGCTTGCATACGGCTCTTGATCTTAAAGATCTTCTCAGTAGTCTCATGTATGATCTTGGGTCCAGTGATTTGAGCATCACCAACCTCTGCCCAGCACACGGGTGAACGACATTTTCTACCATACAATGCTTCGAACGGTGCTGCCTTAATGCTAGTATGATAACTATTATTGTATGAGAACTCCACCAGAGGCAGATACCTATCCCATCCATTTCCAAAGTCGATCACACAAGCTCTCAGCATATCTTCTAGGGTTTGAATGGTCTGGGGATGATACGCAGTGCTCATATCCAACTGCGTTCCCAACGCTTTCTGCAGCGACTTCCAAAACTGTGAAGTAAATCGGCTATCTCGGTTAGAGATTATAGACACAGGCACACCATGCCTCGTGACTACTTCCTTCAAGTATGTTCTTGCTAACTTATCCATTCCATCTGTCTCCTTGATTGGTATGAAGTGAGCCGATTTGGTGAGTCGGTCGACGATGACCCAAATAGTGTCAAATCCAGCTGAGGTTTTAGGTAGCTTTGTAATGAAATCCATAGTGATCCTTTCCCACTTCCATTCTGGCAGTTCGGGTTGGACCAATAATCCTGATGGTTTCATGTGTTCGGCCTTGACCTTGGCACAAGTCAAGCACTTGCTAACATATGTAGCAATGTCCGCCTTCATGTTCGGCCACCAATACAACATCTTAAGGTCGTGATACATCTTGTCAGATCCCGGATGTATGGAGTATTTTGACTTATGCGACTCACGCATAATCAAAGGTCGTAGGTCACCATGGCACGGTAACCAACTCCTATTATCAAGGCATAATTTCCCATCTGAGCGAGCTTCTAACTTCTTTATCATGCCTTCAACATCTTCAGTCTTGAGAATTTCCTCCTCGACTGCCTCCTTCTGAGCCTTGAGAATTAAGGATGGAAGATCTAAACCAATGGTCATCACCAAGGCTTTCACTCTAAGAATCCTCTCCTTTCGACTCAAAGCGTCAGCTACGACATTTTCCTTGCCCGGGTGATAGCGAATCTTGCAATCGTAATCACTGAGCAACTCTAGCCAGCGTCGTTGTCTCATGTTGAGTTCTTTTTGATTCAAGATGTGTTGTAAACTTTTATGATCAGTGAATACAACACACTTTGTGCCATAAAGGTAGTGTCTCCAAATCTTCAGGGCAAACACCACTGCTCCTAACTCAAGATCATGAGTTGTATAGTTCTTCTCGTGCACTTTTAGTTGTCTTGACGCATAAGCAATGACCTTAGTCCTTGGCATCAACACCGCACCTAATCCTTTTATGGATGCATCACAATATACTACAAAGTCTTCATTACCCTCGGGTAGGGCTAGTATAGGTGCTTCACACAATATCTGCTTCAATGTTTGGAATGCCAAATCTTGATCTTCTTTCCACTCAAACTTCTTGTCCTTTTGAGTTAACTCCGTCATTGGTTTAGCTATCTTGGAGAAACCCTCAATGAATCTCCTATAGTAACCAGCAAGACCTAAAAATTGGCGGATCTTCGTGGGTGTTGTAGGAGTCGCCCAATCTTTCACAACCTCGATCTTAGCAGGATCAACGTGGATACCACTGCTATCGATTACATGCCCAAGGAATTGCACTGTGTTTATCCAAAACTCACATTTGGAAAACTTTGCATACAACTTCTCCTTCCTCGGCAGCTCTAGTATGGTCTTCAAATGTTCCTTGTGTTCTTCTTCATTACGTGAGTAAATGAGAATATCATCAATGAATACGATCACAAACTTGTCCAAGTATGGCTTGCAAACTCGGTTCATGAGATCCATGAATACCGCGGGTGCGTTTGTCAAACCAAAAGGAATAACTTGGAACTCGTAGTGTCCGTATCGGGTTCTAAAAGCTGTCTTGTGGACGTCTTCTTCTCTAACCCTTAGCTGATGATATCCCGACCTTAAATCAATCTTCGAGTATATGCTAGATCCTTGTAGTTGGTCGAAAAGATCGTCAATTCTTGGCAATGGGTAGCGGTTCTTTATCGTCAGCTTATTCAACTCTCGGTAATCAATACACATCCTAAAGGATCCATCTTTCTTTTTGTTTGGTTGCCTCGAATTTGATTACCACGACCTTGGTTCCCACTGCTTGGACACTTATTCTTGTAATGCCCTTTCTCTCCACACCCAAAACAAGTAACATTCACTCCTTGACCACCTTGAGTTCCCGGTCCTCTTTGGTTAGCAGGACGGGGTGGTGCTCGACACTCCTTTGCCTTATGTCCAGCCTTTCCACAGTTGTAGCATGTAGGGGGACATGCTCCCTCGTGGTGTCGGCCACACTTTCCACAGAAAGGAAATCTTCCAACATAGTTTCCAGCATTACTTTGCCCAGCAGTAAACACTCTAGCCACCTCTTGACGCTTGTTTTGACTGTAGTTATTAGTGTTGTTGTTGTTGTTGTTGTTGTAGTGATTACCAGGCCACTTCCTCTTGTGCAGTATTCTCCCCCAACTCTTGCACCACTTGGTACATCAAACTCTGAGCCATATCGATTGCCTCATGCAAGTCATTTGGCTTTGATGAAGTCACATTCCCCTTGATGTTCAAAGGTAAGCCCTCAATGTATCGCTCCAACAGTCGGTCATCGTTGGGCACCATTTCGGGACACAACAAGATTAGCTCTTGAAAGCGCTGATTGTAAGCAAGGTCGGTACCCTTGACCTTCAAGTTCCATAGCTCAACCTCCATTTGTTTGACCTCATTTCGTGGGCAATACTTCCTAACAAACATAGCCTTGAACTCACTCCAAGGTGTTGCTTGGGCAACATCAATGGTCACTGCACGAGCATAGACATTCCACCAAGTCAAAGCACTATCTACCAATGTGCTTGATGCAAACTTCACCTTATCAGCTTCAGCAACATTGCTAATCCCAAATTGAGATTCCAACTTCTCAAACCATCTAGTCAAACCTACTGCACCTTCAGTACCACAGAAACTCACTTGTGTAACCGCACGGAATTCCTTGTAGGTGCAGGTCCGCGCATTGGCAACAGTGGCCCCTTGGTTTGTCTCCTCTTGCGTGCTCGCTGTACGGATCGCTTCAGCTGCTGCGAGTGCCTCAGCCACTCGTTCTGCGATCATTTGACTGAGCATGACTGGGTCAATCCCACCGGTAGCAGCTGGTGGATTCTGGGTCTCAGATCTTCTAACTGGTGCCATAATCTAAAAAGGTAAACAAGACAATGAGTTTTGCCAGACATAACATTCATGGCACGCACAATACAATTATGAAATGCTCAACGGTATAATAAACAATATATGATGATCGCACAAATTTTGTAACCCAAATAAGATAATGTCATAACGTAACATCCATAGAAATGTTTTGAAATACATCACAATCCGACATACATAATAGGGAAAAATGGAGAAAAAAAAAGCCAACTAGTTGAGATAAACCTCATAGCTTAGTGGTCGTACAACAATGAGTCAACAGTACATGGTAAATCTAACTAGTACCCTCACGACGCTGGTGAAGTGCTCTCTCAATCTCTGCCAGCGTCCTCTCAACCAAGTCCTCGCGAGCCTGGTATCCCTAAGTCTGACCTCGGTATCATGGCAAGCGGCCCTAAACCTGCCCTCTAAGTCAGCAATAGGGTCCTCAACAGGTGCCTCTAGTCCACCCACCTCAACATGCGGCTCCACTCCCCAACGGGTCATCAGGCTCTCGATCTCCTTGAGACGAGCATTCGGCATTGTGTCCATCTGGTCGAGAACAGTATGGAGCTATCCTCGAAGACGGGTCACACAAACCGTCAATGTCGTCTCATCCTCAACTGGACTCTTCTATGTCAATGCCTCCAGCTTATCCTGCATCTCTTCATACTCCTCACCCAAAGTCTCCACAGCATCCTCCAACCTATTCAAACGGGTCGTCACACATCCATCCGCTGCTCCAAGCATCACAACTGATGATGTAGCTCTCCTGGGAATAGGGGTCGCAGCTCTCGGTCCAGTAGAGATACCAACATCGGCAAGCATCTCCTGATACACAGCAGGTACAGTCTCTAGCGGCGGTGGTGGTGGTAGTGACGCCTCTGGGGCAGGACTGGAAGATGTGCGGGGTGCACGCCTGTCAGTGGCAGAGAAAGGTACGAGGGGTCGGTAAGGTGAAGGTGGTGGTCGGGCGGCTCTCCCTCGGAGACGTCGCCTAACATAGTAGAAAGGCAGAGTGCCGGGTGCTGGGGTAGAGATGTCTTCCCTTTCCCCTTCGTCTTCAGACGAAGACGAGGAGATGAGTGCGATGGAAGCCTCAGGAGTAGCAGCATACGTAGCAGGTGGGTCCTCAGTGTCTGTGACCTCCATGGGTTCACCTTCTCCATCGGTGAACTCCGTATCATCATCCTCAGTATCTTCTATTGATTCGCCCCTAGTGACCGATGCCTGCCCTGGTGACTGCACCACATCAGCGGCTAGGTCGTCCTCTCCTCCGCCTTCTAGGCTAAGCACGTCATCCGCTGGTGCATCAGGGATATGGATCGGTGAATGGTAAACCTCCTCAGTCTCTCTCTCAGTCTCATCATCTGAAGTCATCCGGTACCACGGATATCCTGATGGTGATCCTCTAGGTAATCCCATCGATGAACTGACAGTCGACTGTGAACTGCGGTGGTAGTATGCCCCTGAAGACGCTGAATCATCAGAAGAAGACATCGCTGTAACATAAACAGAATAGATGTGTGTAAATATCTCATATATTTAGTCCGTGAAAGGGACATCGACATAACATATAGCAATCATTGTTCAAACCACATGTATCCCATATAACATAACTAAGATTTTGTTGTTGCACATGTACCCCATGTAATTATATCTCGTAATTTTTAAATCACATGTATCCCATTTATCATATATTATATAATGTTGAATCACTCGACTCCAATAATAATTGTTCATTACATATATATATATATATATATATATATATATATATATATATATATATATATATATATATATATATATATATATATATATATATATATATATATATATATATCCATGTATATATATATACTTAATACTTACAATTTGAATGATAATCAACTAAACACATAACAGTTATATTCTAGAGTTACTAAATGCAACCTAGTTCTCTATAACCATGTCTCTGATACCAATTTGTCACACTCCCAAAATATCAGAGTATAATGGCAACAAGGGAGTGGTGACGTCATGATTATCATACACACAGTTACAAAGAACGACCTCTAAATGAGACGTTCGGAAAATTTATCACTTGCATTTGATAAAATAATGAGTTTTAACATAGTGCGGAAACATAAAACTGGTCACAGATACAAAACATAGTTTTCAAATAGTACAAATGATCTTTATTTTCAATAGAAATGACGGCAGCGCATGAGACCTCACATAGCATCTTCATTCTTAATACCTGAGAAAAACATTGCTAAAGCATCAACATAAAGTTGGTGAGTTCATAGGTTTAGTTAATTCGAAGTGTTTAATGAACCACAAGATTTTTCCCAAACATGATGACAATATAACAAATACAAAGTCATCATAAAAGCATTTATTACAGTCTAAGCTCGTGACACCGAAGCGTTAACAACACCGGCAGTATAATCATATAAATGTAGCCCAACTGGATACCTAAACCTACGACATCCCATCTCAGACTCAAATGAAACTGTGCCCGCTTGTCCCCTGTTGGACCAAGACGGACAGGGGCGTCAACCCCGATAGATCTATCCATAACATTCGCGCTTACACAAAGTAATTAACGGTTCATGATTCACGGGCCAAAGCAACTAGGTTTTAAGTGGGACTTAGACTAGTATATAAATCAGTTAATGCACTTGTGTTCATACGTTAAATCAAGCAATGTCTCACCCCAAAAAGCAGTAAAAGCAGTTAAAAAGTAGGGCTATAAACTCACCTCGTAAGTTAGGCAAAAGGGATGATAATGCAAGAAAGCTTGAGAATACGACCACGTTTATCCACGACCTAGTTAAGTGTAAAGTTTATGTCATGAGAACGACAAATAATACCGAATGCATACATGACATCCTAGTTGTTCTTGATGATATATTTCGTTTACGAGAAAAACACGAAAATACTACCCGGATATCAAACGGGCTTTAGCTTAAGAATGTACAAACACAAATTTGTTTTGGGCCTTTATTAACTCGGCCCAAAATTGGACTGCCCATCCCTACAAGATAACACATGGGCTCGGCCCATTATTTGATTTACCCAACCCGGCCCCAAAACCAGGCGATACAAACAATGAATGAGAAGGGTTAAGTTGTGTTTATCTGTTTCATTTATCCCCAAAACACATAGTCAACTCTCTCTCTCTCTCTCAAACAAACCCAACCGACTCATAACCTTCTCTCTCATCCCAAGTCCAGTTTCATCAATCATAACCAAGATTTATATAAATCCGATTTATGTATCACACAATTGGGTGTTCTTGGTCATCGTACTTTCGTGAGATGTGGGTTTTATTCCACACCAAAACTTAATCCGATTACAAGATGGTTTTAGGGTGATTCGATGGTGTTCCTATAATTAAAGATAAGTGTTCTTTTTCTTTTTCATCTCTTTTCAAAAGATCAAAAATAATATCTCGTTTTATAACTTTTCGAAGCAAGAAAAGAAAAGGGTATTTCTTGATTACAATTCGTTGGATTTATTAAAAACATGACATGGGGGTCTCGATTGAATTATAAAATTATTAGGGTTTTGAAATAATTGGGGGTTTTCTAAATCTAATGTTTCATCCTAATTAATTAGTGGTTTTGATTTTCAATTTATATTAATTTCATAATAAATTAAGTTGTAAAAAAAAATTATTAGGGTTTCAAGTTAATTGGGGGTTTTCATACCTGCGGTTTATTTTAGGTTTAATTAACGTTTCTTGTAAAAGAATTGTATTAAGTTCATGTTATGACTACTTTTAGAACAATTAGGGTTTCGGCAGAATTGATGAGTCATTCGAGTGGGGGGTTTTTATTTACTACTATCATTACTATTAGTTGTTAATATCTATGCAAATTAACAATAAAACATAAAGGTGGTCTCGGTATGTCTCGGCAGGCTTAGTTTGGCGTCGTAGGTTCATAAAACTAGTTATAGTCATTTGTTCAAGTTTCGAATAGGCCTTAGCATAAATTTGGAATGGTTTCTAAATAACTAACTCATTTGTTATATGTTTTCGCAGGTAGGGTTTGGTCAAGCACAAGCTACATGTATGCAAGAAAATAAAGAGGGGGGTATAAAAGACTCACAATGAAGGGGTTTTCGGCTTGGTGTATTCGGATACAAGGGGGGGCTTTGATTCGGCTGGCTGTGGCTTGATGGTGTTGACTGATTCTTGCAGCCTATGGTTCTTGCCCAGATTTGTTGTAATTTGTGTTGTGTTTGTGATGTGGGTGTATGTAAAATATTGGGTATATATTTGTAATAGTTTGGCTTAGGGTTTTACCACTTCTGTAAATGGCATGCCTGTGATCTACCCATTCAGGGCAATCTCGGCATATGGGTTGGTTGTTAGTGAGGTTTAAGTAGTATTATTTGTGTTATTGACTTTTGTTGACCTATTTGGGGATACTCAGCTGATTTTTCACAAGAGGGTTTATGAAGTTTAGTCTTAACTTTACAATTTGAAAGTTTTGCATGTTTCCTTATTAATGTTATTTGGTCTAGTAGGGGTCCTGTGGGCAGCTTGGCCCAATTGGTTAGACAATGTAATATTCGGCATATTGATATATATAACAATACATTCGGATCTTTTATGGGTTAGTTAAAATGCATACAAGCTTAGACTCGTTTACACTTGACATCACGAGTCGTCATACGAAGCTAATTCACACAACTTGGACAACATGACATAACTCGATACACGACCTAAGTAGAGTGGGTGCGTATATACTCGAAAGTTAAATAACTTTAATAACTGGCACAAACCGTTAAGTAAAACATCTTACAACAGACACGTCTTATTAAAATAGGCGCGAAAATTCAAGTTGTTACATTCGCTATCCCTAAAGAGGGCTTTGTCCGCAAAGCAAAACAAACGATACATTTCAAGTCGACACTACATTAGTAAACAAATGAGGATACTTCGTAAATATGAGATAACTTCTCAATTTGTTAAATCCACAAGGTTCAAAGCTCACATTAAATAAATACATGGGAAAATAAAGATGAAAAAAATTGACGGATGTCACAGAGCACGAGAGTGATGACCTTGAACATGTTGAGTTGTAGTCACTAAAGCAAGTGGATTAGCCTTCTTGGCAACACGTTCAGCTCGAATCTCATTTTCTTCATTCTAAAATTGCTTCAAGATGTCAAAGAGTCGATGATATGAGACCTCGTCTAAATTTTCTTGTTGTTTCACCAAAGTGACGAACCGTATCCACTCTGGTTGAAGTTGTTGAAGAAATTGAACATTGACTTGCATTGTGGAGACTTGCAGATTATTTCTTGTCATGTCATTCATCATCTTATAAAACCTGGAGTAGTAAGAGTCAATTGATTCTCCATCCCTTGAAGTAAACTTGCCAAAATTTCAAAACAAGTTTGTTTTGACATCTTGTTTGTTGAGTGATTCTCCTTGTTACAAACGTTCAATAGCAGTCCACATTTCATGTGCTGTAGGACATGCATCAACCGTGGAGTAAATATTATCTCCAATCCCACTTAGAACCATATAGATGGCTTCCTTCTCCGCATCATGCCAAGCATAATTTTCAGGTGTGAGATCGGCTCTTGTTTCATCACGTTCACTTGCAGGTATTGGATCAGTAGTATTAGTGGCTGGTCTTGCAGGAATTGAGATCTTCTTGAAAACATATGGCCCATGAGTAATACATTTCCTCAAGGCATCACCATTAGGTCTTGTATCAAGATATCGTATGAAACGTGATTGCCAGTGAGCATACCTTCCAGACACAAGCATTGGTGGTCTCTCTTTGTTACCCGAAACCATGATATTGTTGTTTGTGACACAATATTCTTGAGTAGAATCCATCTCAAAAATGATGTGAAGTGAATAGGATCTTAAGTAAATGAAATTGTGAGAAGATTGTGGTTGAAACTTGAAGAAATTATGAAGAACTTTATCCGGAAAAACAAGCACTTATCCGGAATACTCCTCAGGTTTATCCGGAATGTTGTTAGTTGAGTTATCCGGAATCACAAAACTGATGCTTATCCGGAATTTTTGTTGTTCTTCTTATCCGGGATAATTGTTCTTCGTCGTATCCGGAAAAACTGCTTATCCGGAATGGACAAATGTATGTCTTATCTGGAATAACACAAACAATTCCTTATCCGGAATGTTTGTTTCCTTCTTTATCCGGAATAAACTGATCTTCGTGTTATCTGGAATGAGTGTTCTTCGTCGTATCCGGAATAATTCAACACTACCTTATCCGAAAAACTGCTTATCCGGAATGAACGAATGTATGTCTTATCCGGAATAACACAAACAATTCCTTATCCGGAATTTTTGTTTCCTTCTTTATCCGGAATAAATTGATCTTCGTGTTATCCGGAATGAGTCTCCCTTGGCTTATCCGGAATGCACCTTTATCCGGAATACTATAATTCCACTTCTTATCCGGAATAATCGCTATTCTCCTTATCCGGAATAATTCTTCCGTGGCTTATCCGGAATACTTGATGGTCCGCTTATCCGGAATCCACAGCAAAACGTGCTTATCCGGAATCTTCCAGAATCGCTTATCCGGAATCCTGAAAAACGTACTTATCCGGAATAAACAATTGTCCTCTTATTCGGAATATGAGAACTCACTTCTTATCCGGAATATTTTCAAGAACACCTTATCCTGAATCCCCAACTTCGGCTTATCCGGAATAATGAAACCCTCTTATTCCGGATATCAAGACTTCTTCTTGAAACCGTGAATTCGCTATGTTATCCGGAATCCACAAACCCTTAATTTCCAGATAACGAATCAAACTCTCCAATAACGTGAGTTTGCCAAACTTTTCCAAAAATGAAACCAAAGTAAGCAACTTTTTATAAAAGAATCAAGAACAATGATAAACACAAATTTCTAACACTACTTTGTAGGCAATTTGTATGAAGATTTTGAGCTTTAACAAACAAAACTTCTTGATACGAGATGATTTTTAAGATGAAAATCACACGAAATCAAAACAGAATGATAACCACAAACTAAACACAAATCTACCCTATGGCAATAGATACCAAATGTTATCCCAAATAATATGCTAATAGATTAAGAAATGAGATGGAAAAGATATGAATTTTAGAGAGAGAAAGTAGTGAGAGAAAGTAGAGAGAATGAGAATGATTAACTTATTGAATATCAGATTAAAGAAAAAATAGAGTACTAATGACTATCCACCCTCCTAACATGCTAGGAGGGTAGTATATATAGTCCACCCACATGCGGGCTTTAATGGGCTATATATTGGGTCGGGCTTGTCTTTTGGACTTTAATTAGTTTAAATCCAAGCCTGTGAACCACGACTATTTAACTATCTATTACAACGTTCTAATAAATATTACAATATAAACCTATGACCGAACATTCTTGTTTGACTCAATATTTTGAGGCTAACATGGTAAAAGTTCATGGTTTTCCCTATTTAAAGTTATAAGACATCGATATACTTTTGTTGTGCTTTTTATTTGATTTCAAAGTGTACTAATTACTTTTATTTACCAAAATATGGGATGGGTGTTTCTATGTTACATGCACATGTACTTAGTTTTAGATAATATTGCACGTGGATTTACAGCTTTTTTTAGCCACTAATTCAGATAAACGATTATAACATTAAGGTAAAATCTTTTTAGTGTGTTACTAAAGGGTATGTTATACGGGCTAGCAGCGGGTCGCTTTTCAAGTTTTATTTTGAAAAAACTTAATGTGATGAATCCCACTTTATGAAACAAAGATAGTTAAATTTCGACCACTTTACTTAGATTTTTTAACATAGTGATCTGAGGTTCAACTTTCACATGGATTGTTTTGGTTTCCACCTCGAGTAAAATGTTTTTTTATGTAATATATAAAAATGCAATAAAAATACATATTTTGGCGCAAAGAGTGAGCTTTCGCCTTAACTAAACACAAATAAGCTCATAAGCAGGTTAAATAAGCAGACCCAAATCCCCCCCCCCCCTCCCCCCCCCCCCCCCCCCCCCCCCCCCGCGTATAAGCTCATTAGTTCTAAATTAAACTAGAAAAAATTATGCTTTTAGATATAACTATATAAGCCAAAATTATACCTCGGATAACTCAACAATAGATGTTGAGCAGGTGGATAACTTTATTAGGTTCCGTCCTACCGAGGAGGAAATGAAACAAATCAAGGTGCTATGTTACCTACGCTTTTTATATGCAACGTGCTCGAGAATATCACTCATTTTGAAGGGTCTATTTGTGATTGGAATAAGTGGCTCTCTTACGAGAATCATAAAGCGAGTGACATTGATCATTCTCCATATGAGAATTTCACATCCTAGCACATTCAGATCATATGCGCCCGTGTCTTTGAGTTTGTGTTGACCAACAAACTGAAACATGTGTTTCGGCATTAGAGTAAAGCAAACATTATATTCACCATCTGCATCACCTATACTAGCAATAACAACCTTATTTTATTGACATAAGCTTCAACATAAAATTTGCCACTTTCTTGGTCACTGGCCACTACAACGCTTTGTCTTTTAAATAGCGTGTTATAGCAGTTATAAAGTGTGGCTAGTTGCTTACTTGCTTATTTCAAAATTGACAAAGTTTTAGCTTAGAATTAGAATTTTATGAATTGAGTTTAGAAGTAGTAAAATTTATTATATAGAAGGGAGTAAATAGGTATTTTCTTGTTACCTTAAACAAGGAATTGTGTGAGGTTGATACAATACAAAGGCCCCAAACGTTATAAACTGTTTATTGTTACATTAAGTCGGCAATTATCATATAATCGCTTCCAAAATGCAACTCAAACCACTTATACATCTTTTATTATCACTACTTTCAAGGTATTTTCGTATGCCATACAAATGCTTAATTATTGTTCTATATATGTTTGTTTTGTAGTCAATGCACGCTCACAAAGCCCCTTGGAATGATTTCCTTTTGTTTTAATCTTTTACTTACTAAAGATACTGTCAAAGTTTCGTGTACAACTGTACATCATGTACTGGGGTATGGATCGGTTTTGTTTTTTTTATAACGATGAGGATGATCATGTGTATGTTAATAGTTATGCAATGCTTAATGATGATGGTATGGATGATTAGGGTTAAGGTGAAAATGATAATGAAGACAATACGAATGATGATCGTAATGTTAATGGTAGTGATGGAAATCCTTCTTTTATATTGACTGGCTCAAACACGAACCAATACAGGTTGGTAAGTCCGTATTGTTTTTACTATTTATTCTCAAAGATACTAAAATCAGCCAATAAAATGTTGCACTTAAAAGGGTTGATTGATTTCCAAAAACATGTCGTCTTCTTGACTTGCTCGGTGAGTCGGGTAATAGGACTCACGAGTCAAACTAAATATCGCATTGGAGTTGGTAATGACACTTTTTTTGCGTAGTTAAACACCAAGGGTATTTTTTCAATTGCCAATAGGTGTAATATATTCATGTGATTTTGTTGTTGTTACCGTACAACTACATGATGCAATGATCTGGTTTCGTAAATGATTGTAGGTACCAAAGCTTGGAGCCTCCAACTTCTACTTCTCCTTCCAAGTAGTAACTTTTTCCTATAGAAAATCAATTGGATCAGACCGCTTGAAGGTATCATATTTTAACTTTTTCTCTAAAGCCTTACATCAAAATCACCGGATTATTAATTGATCTCATACGAAAAGAAAAAAGAGGAAATAAGAGACGAGTTACATGAATATGGAAATGAGGTGTGTATCTTGGTATACACATTGTTGCTGATTTAATTGCATTTCGACTTATAAAATTAATTTGGGATCCTGAATCCTTAAAGCTCGAGTAGGACCGTTAGATAGACCTATAAATCCAGGTTTGATGTAACACATCAAAATTGGACATATTTTATTACTAAATTTTTCATCTCGTGTTTGGTTTACAATTACATGGCTGCAAGCGAAATTTTGGGCAAGGTGAACCAGTGAGATAAAAGTAAAATTCGGTTTTGATAGGGTTAAAACTTGTGGATAATTCTTAAAGGTCATCTCATACTAGTGGAAAGTGGAAATAATGATATACCCCTTTTATCAATATATATATAGTGGTAACAAATGCTCCAAAATTTGTAGCACAATTCTTCATGTTAATAACCTTTTGTGCTTGAAATGATTATAGTTTTTCTCTTGTTGTGTTTGAAAATCAGGTTCACTGTAGCTTTATGACAGAAAGAGGAAATGAACAAGTAGAGCACTTTTGGATGTAGAGAAAATGAACCAGCATAGCATTTTCATGTGTGCGTGCTTTAAATACAACATTGTGCTTTGGTAATAAGCAAAAGTGAAACACCCCAAATTTCACAACGGAACGAAATACACTTTGGGGGTGCTACTTCATAATCACAAGCACATGCACATAAAGAACGACTCAAAAAGAGGCATTAAAAAGTTTAACACCATTCGATAATATAAAATCATAGTTTACAAATAGGTCCCAACAATAATGTAATAATAAACAATTCCAAAAGATTTATCGAATGGTAATCAGTATTTTATTGCCTTCAAAATATCCCGTACCACTCCATGCTCCAGCTGCTTTTAAACCTGAGATAAAACATGCTAACAAGTCAACACAAAGGTTTAGTGAATTCATAGAGTTTAAATGAATAATAGGTGAACACGAGAATTTTAATCATCTCAAACTTGCGGATCAGACAAGCTGTATATATAAAAGCATTAAGTTCACGCCACTGAACGTTAACCACAATCAGACCGGAACCTCCGGCGCCCCTACAAACAGGTAATATTGCCATATACCAACGATCCTCTTATACATAATATCGCTTTTAGGTGGTACCACTTATGGATACAGACCCTAGGATAGGGGTGTCAAGCCCAATAGATCTATCAAATGTATTAGCGTTTACCCTTTCGAGGTAATTAACAGTGCACGAAATTCAGGGACTTCTTAAAGCAATAGGTACTTATGCATTATCATCACATTCGGGTCCAGCATACCGAAAACAACTTTTGTTCAATTTATAAAACTAGCATGTATCCCCCTCGCGGGTTTATAAAATATTTCTAGATAAATTTAAATGTGAGGCTATGAACTCACCTGAGATATTACACGCAGATCAAGGAACAAATTCCAATAGTCGATACACGACTTCACGAGATATCAATCGCTCATTGATCGAGAACAAGATGCCCAACGATCGACATATGACCGGACAAGACCTAACATGGCGAGACGCGACTTTAGGCTCGAGACTATACATAAGTCATACATATATGTAAACAGTTCACTTTATTAAGTTTTGACATTGCATAAGTTTGTAAAACCTTTTATAAACCTTTGGTAACAAATTATTATAAATTATCCCATTATGAAAATTAAGCCAAATAAAGCCCAATAGTGGCCCATTACATAATCATGTGACTTTAGTCCATTTCAATCTCAGTATGCACTCTAAACTTGTTATTATTCTCATGCCCAATAATGACCCAATAGCCATTATAAGTGTATGTCAGGCTTTTGTGGCTCAAACCCACTTTATATGGATTAAGGGTTCTAAAACGCCTTGAAATGTTGACGACTTAATATCTCATGTTGGTCGGGTCTTGGGTTCTCTAAACATCAGTATAAAATTGTGTCTACAACTCCCGACAAGTGGGTCATACCATCGATTTTTTATAAAAATCGTCACGTTAAATGTTAATTTTATATAGTCTAATTCTTACAATATCCTGACATCCCTCGTAGATTAGGTCGCTTCTCCTAAACCATAAATAATATAGATGAGTGATGAGACTGCTTTTATACATGGTCTCATCGTCCAAATCAGGCTTAAAATACATTAAATATCATCAAATATGCCAAATATATGCTCGTGTTTGTTACTTGTGTATTTTTAGGTGCGGATATTGAGGAAATGGCAAAAGATCACAAGAATCATTCAAAAACAAACACGGGAAACGAAGTCGCACAATGAACCGGGCCCAAGTTTGAATTTTGCAAAATGACCCTTGAAGAATTGAAGATTGGCAATTTTGGTCCCTCATCTTTGAAGAACTTGTCACAAATAACCCTCCAATAGTTATTTGTACAAGTATGGTCCTTAAAGTTTGAAGATTGTACAAGACCAGTCCTTGAAGAATCCAAGATTTACATTTAAAGCCCTTGGAAAAAGTTTTGGAAGTTGTTGTGCCATTTTTGACAACTTGCCAAAAGTTGTCATGTGTAAAACAAACGCTGATGGATTTATTTACAAAGTGAAGAAGAAAGAAAACCTTGGGGACCTTAACTGCCAAACACCCAAACTCTTACCACCAGTCACCACTTGCCACGTCACCATAACCCACCCAATAACCCATCCACCCGACCCGACCCAGTCCAATACCCAAACCCAAACCGGTTTATTAATTAAACCAGTCAAACCCCAGTCAAACCCACCCCATTTTCCCACCAAACACCATATTTAAAAATAAACCTTTCCCTTTTTGGATTAAACCATTACCTGCTAACACCCAAAACCCATAAACCCTAAAATCTTTAAACCCTTAATCCAAAGGGTTTTCACCCAATTAACTCCAGATCCCAAATTAAACAGTTTCTCACTTAATCCCACTTCACAAAACGCCACAAGACACATTCTTGGGTGGTCATGTATTGATATGTATCTTTGGTTTCATTATTGGTAGGATTGAAGTCAATTTGCATGCTTAAAATTGAATAAAATAGCCAAAAATCAGTAACTGTCCATTGTGTCTGATTTTGGTGGAATTTTTCCACCAAATCTTGTTGGTTGTTAGATTTTAGGTTTGTTTAGGATTGAGTATTGCATACATGACATTTGGTTGAGTGTTGTGCATGTTATTGGCAATTTAAATTCGATTTTGTGCATATAAAACCAGCCAATTGTTCATCAGTCAAGTGCATACTAGATCAGAAACATTGGGGGCCTTTTGAGCTTAATATTGTGTTGTGACTTTGTGTTTTTTTGTGTTTACTCAGACTCCCCACAACCCAATTGGTGTGGGGGTGCCTTGTTGTCCAAAGAAAACAAGTCCAAAGAGCTTTCCTAAGCTCAAAGGTCACCAGACCTAGAATTAACACTAGCAGTGGGAACATCATTCCCCCTGCTTGTGCATTTGTTTCCCCTGCTAAGCAAGAAGACAAATCCAGTCAACATGTCACTATTAGTTTTCTTGGTTTTTTGTCTTTAGTGCCTTAATTTGGGAGTTAGGACTTGAAACCACTTTTATTATTTTTCTACTTTAATTTTTAATTTTTCTTAGATTTTTATTTACTGTTCATTTTATATTTTTTAGATTAAATGGCATTTTTAATTAACTTTAATATTTCTGTTTTTGTCTTTTAGTGCCAAAAAGTAATATTTTTCAGTCTAATCAATTTTCCTGAACTTAGAATATTATTTTAAGATTTTTGGTTAAAAAAGATTTTACTGTTCATCTTTTTATTATTTTTTAGAATTAATTTAAATTAATTAGGGTTTTAATTAAACTAGTTTTGTCTTTTAGTGGTAAATTTAATATTTTTCAATCTTTTTCATTTTTCTACTATTCATTAGAGTAAATTGGGATTTTTAAAATTGTTCAATTATTTTTAGCATTATTTAATAATTTTTTATAATTATTTTAGTTTTAAAATAGTTTTTAGAGATTTAAAAATAGGAAAATAGTTTTCAAAAATTAGGAAAAATACTTTTTAGTCTTTAGATAATATAAGTAAGTTATTAATTCAATAAAATCATATTTTGGACATTTTGATTAATTATATTTAATTTTAGGGCTTTAATTAGCATTAAAAATTGAATATTTAATTAATAAAAGGTTTTAAAATATTTTTATTGGATTTTTATCCTTATTTATATTATTTTGAATTCCTTTTTCATTTTTAATTTGTTTTTAGCTTAAAATTTTTAAATTTTCACGTTTTTCGTACTTACGTTCGCGTTTTACGTCTTTCGTCGTAATTTAATTGTAATCGTAGCTCGCCTTAGTTTTTCTTTTTTTCTCATCTAAAAACGACACTACCCCAATCTTTTGATTATACTTATTGGCACATTAATCCACACACCTCCTCGAGAACGAACCCGCATTTGTTCGGTTTCGCGTTTTTCCTAAAACGTGCAACTTAATACTTGCCCCCATTATACCTTGTTTTTCCTAAAACAAAGGTGTACAAAAACTCAACTATCAAAATGGCGCCGCTGCCGGGGAGGCGTGTTGTGTTTTGATTGAACAATTGTTGTTTTCTATATTAGCCGTAATAGTATTTGTATTAATAGCACTCTACTAATACGTATTATCGTTTTTCGGTTTTTGTGTGAATACTATTACTATATTGTATACGTAGAACAATAAATACACAAGTACTCCAAATACGTGAGCAATCACAACCTTGATTCGGGATTTCATCACTCGATCATTGTATTCGAATCTCAAACCAAAGAAAAAGGCAAAAATAGATAAATACTTTCGTGAAGCTTAATTTTGATAATACAAACTATAAGGTGGGTATAAGGCGGTTGTATTTCACAACCTAAAGGAAAAAGGCTCTTAAGTGCTTCGCGCCGCCTCGCTTCCTCCGCTTGCTTGTGCGTATTTGATTTTGAGAGTGAATCGAGGGTTTTGCCGCCCAAAGTATTATTACATATCATATATATTTTCTTGGTTTCTATTGATTAAACCCTATTGAACGATTTGGTGTTCCACCATCGTTCTAAAGTCATCGAAGGCGTTCACTCCACGTGATCGTTTTCATTCCTTGAGGCTTCTTTAATCACGAGATTTGATTAAGGAGGAGATTTGTGGACTTTTTGTCTACTTAATACATTTCACCAATTTCCAAAAAGTTAATACAATCAAAAACCATAAAAAAATTGAAAAACACAAAAAACCAAAAAGAATCTTCTTTGCTCGTCTCCACGTTGTATGTGACGTTTATGCTCACTCGTAATCAAGCAAAACGTGCACGTAGACGAAAGAACAAAAATCCCACTCCAACTCATTCTAGTGAGGAGTCTCCTATTGACGAACCCATTGTACAAGAAGAACCAACCATGGCGAATCGAACTATGATGGAGTTACTTCAAGCACCCACCGAGGGTTATGGAGAAGCTATTGTGATTCCCGCTATCCTTGCGGAGAATTTTGAGGTGAAAACGGGTTTGTTGTCGATGATCCAAAACAACAAATTCCGTGGTGATGAGAAGGACAATCCCCACAACCATATCCGCCAATTTAATCGTCTTACCGCCACGTGCAAATTTAAGGATGTCTCGAATGACTCGATTAAGATGATGCTTTTTCCGTATTCCTTAGCGGGGCCCGCTAAAATTTGGTTAGAGAAAGAGCCACCCAATTATATATTGACGTGGAAGGATCTCGTTTCAAAGTTCGTGAACCAATTTTTTCCGCCCTCTAAGACTACGCATTTGAAAAATGAGATTTCTAAATTTTCACAAGAATCAAATGAAAGTTTTTCTACGGCTTAGAATAGGTTTAAGGAGATGTTACATGAATGTCCTCATCACGGATTTTCCGACTTACATCAAATCGACACGTTTTACAATGGACTTAATGATCATGAAAGAGATTATTTAAATGCCGCCGCGGGTGGTAATTTTTTGTGTAAAACGGTTGAAGAAGCTTTGGTCATTATTGAGAATAGGTCTAAGGTTTATAGCCCTCGTCACACACCGAGTGTTGCCAAAATGGGCTCGTCATCGTCTCGTAGTATCAATGCTTTACATGATGAGGCAAATGAAGAAAATCGGTTTTTCGATAGGTTTTCGACCCTTATGTCCCATTGGAAGGCTCAAGAAGCTTCTAATTCCGCTTCGGTTAAAGCGGTTTCTAAGAGTTGTTTGTCGTGTGGAGGAGCTCATGATCATTCCGAGTGCATTACCGCGGATGGTAACACTTCGAATGCTTTTGTAGCCACGGGAACTTATAACCAAATCGGTCAAGGTTCTCGTTCAAAATGCTAATAACTATCGCAACAACAACCAAGGTGGTTACCAAGGAAATCAACGTAACTATAACAAGGGTAATTACCAAAGTGGAAATGGGCAAATTTCAAATCAAAACCAAAACCGTGATTTTCAAAACAATGCCCAAGGTTTTCAAAACGATCACACCAAAAATCTTCAAGGAGAATTTTTGAATTATGCTAAGGCTAATGATGCTAAGTTTGACAATATGCAACGTGAAATGGTTAGCTTAAGATCCGAGTTGAAAAACGAGCTTAAAAACGAACTTGCTAATGAACTTAAAACTCATGCTAATAAAATAGAAGGAAATGTCACACGACTCCAACAAAATCAACAAAAAATGGAGCAAGGACAACATGAGATTAAGCAAGAGTTGTTAAAAGCGGATGCTAGGCAATCTAAGTTTGAAGACCGTATGGCTAAAATGTTTGAAGCTATCATGTGTAAGCCCTCTTCTTCGGGTGGTCTTCCTAGTGATACCATCGTAAACCCGAAAGGAGAATTGAATGTTATTACTACTCGTAGTGGTAAAACATTCAAAGAACCCATTTCTCGTCCAAGTACTTCTATGGAGAAGGAAAAAGAGAAAGAACCCGAGGTTGTGGTTGAAAAGGAGCAAATTACAAGCCCACGAAGTACCGCTCAAACCACACCTACGGTTGAACCTACACCAATCATGGAACCCGAGATTCCAAGGCCTTTGCCTATGCCTACTTTGCCCCAACCCACACCACCTTTACCCTATCCTTCAAGACGAGACAAGGAAAAGGCACAAGAACGAAATAATTATCAATTTGAACTCTTTATGAAAATGTTTCGTGATTTGCATTTCAATATAAGTTTTGCCGACGCCTTGGTCACGATGCCTCGATTTGCCGCGAACTTCAAAAGTATGTTGAATAACAAAGAGAAATTGCAAAAATCGTCTAGTTGTTCTTCGGTTTTTCTAAGCCGCATACCTCAAAAAGTCGGTGATCCTGGAAAGTTTCTAATCCCATGTGTTATCCAAGACATGGAAGAATGCTACGCCTTGGCCGATCTTGGTGCTAGTATTAATTTGATGCCTCTTGAGATTTTTAAATCGCTCAATCTTCCAAATCTCACTCCTTCAAGAATGTCAATCGAAATGGCCGATCATTCTACGATTCTAGCTTATGGAGTTGCCGAGGACGTCTTTGTGAAAGTTGCAAAGTTCTACTATCCTGTGGACTTTATTGTTGTTGATATTCCCATCGATCCTAAAGTTCCGTTAATTTTAGGTCGATCTTTTTTGGATACCTCGAGAGCACTTATCAATGTGCATGCAAGAAAAATCACTCTTCGTTTCAATGAGGAAGAACTCGTCATTAATGCAACCCAAAACTCCACTCTTTCTCATGTGTATTCTATCACATCTTTGTACAATGTCAATCCCATCAAAAGCATTTGCAAAAAGATTTCAAATAGAGTTTTAGGAGTTGTTGAGAAAAATGAAGTTCCGTCCCCTCCGCCGGTGGAGGTTAAGAGTGTTAAGCCTACGATTCCAATCTCGAGTGAATCTTCGGATGATGAATACGTTGATCCCGATGGGGGAGTTTTCTTTGTTGACAAACGTTTTGAAAACTTGCCACCACCTAAACCAAAAAGATTTCAAAATGTGAGAATTTTTAGTGTGACTAACATTGCTTTAGATACACCAAATATTTTTGACATAATCAAATCGGGTTTTCACAAGGAGAGTTTAAAAGATGAAAAAGGAAAAGATTTTGAATTTAATTTAAAATATTTTTCTACAATTCGAACTCCGTCATCACCGCGTGTATTGAGTACTACAAGCTCGTCTTCTCCTTTTGACGATGCTTTGTGTGGACTTAGTGTGGGGGAAGTCCCTTATGTTCCCTCCCCTTTCTCCACCGAGGACAAGATATTTGATCCTGGAATTGCTTATATAGGGAAATCTCGGTCTTCCACCGATGCAATAAATGGAAAATCTTTTCATTTTATTGGTGCGAGTCTACCTCGAGTAGCTCAATGTTTTGACTTACCCATTGTCCCACCCTTCTATTTCTTCTCTCCTATTTTCTACTACCCCATTGGGGTTTGTGTTGAAGTGGCGTTGTTTCGTCTTTCATCCGAAAACGAAGACGCTATCTTTGACCCCGGTATACGTTTATCGGGTTTTTAAAGTACTCCACGTGCTTTTGGGCCTTGTTTATCATGTAAGCCCCACCAAAAATTGACCACACCATGATTATCCCTAAATGATCACATTTATGGGGATTCGAGTCGAGCTTTTGACTCGGTTATCAAAAACAAGGTGCCTCGTGGGAGAGACCCATGCTTATCCATGTACATATTATTGCTTTCTAATTAGTTTAATGTGAGGGGATTTGTGCCCTTCCAACCTTTGTTCTGTGGTTGTTTGTGAATTGTGGTTTTTAGATCATGATCTTCACGATTGGAGCCTCTCGTGTTTCGTTTTATGGGAGCACTTGATCGTTTGCTTTGGAGGCCTTTCCTAATATCCAAATGATATATCCTTTTATGTTCTAACCTTAGGTTTATAGCACACTTCATAAACGGATATTAATTTAATGGTTACACCCTTTCCATGCTAGATTAAGCATTCGACTACGTCTCTAGTATGGGGGTGTTTGCACCCCTAGACTCGAAACATTGAGGACAATGTTTAACTTTAGTATGGGGGGGTGAATAGATACTTGCCTTGCCAAACCGTCACGCTTTCCAAAGTTTATCGTTTTGTTTTCGTTTTGTTGCAAAATAAGGCTAAAAATGGCCAAATTTTAAAAATTTTCTCATGTTTTATAAGTGTTTGAAGACACGAATGTAGGTTTTCCGATGGCGAGAATAAGAGTAATTTTTGACTCGACCGTGCGTGTTGAGCACTTAGCTTTGATTCCTTAACTACACATTAGGCTAAGTCTCTTAAATGAGGACGAGAAATGATAGAGTTAATTATAAGTTACTATGCTAAACGTAGAGTACTCGTATTCTTTCAAAAACTCATGTGTTCTCGTTGTTTGCTTATTCTTCCTTCGCTTGTAAATATTTTTTGCTTAATAAATATTGACTTAGCGGTTTAGTTAGGATTGTTGGGTTTCTAGTCTTTTCTAGTAGCTTCCGTGTAATTAAATTGGGAAGACATTAAGGTATCGCCAGCGTCACGGTTTTGAAGTATTGGCACCCGAATAATCGAAAGCTTCACCCAATAATAAGATTTCAAGTGCTCACCTAAATCTAGCAAACAATTTGAAGCCCCACAAGGCCTAAAATCTATGCAAAATTGAAAGTGAATCAAGCCTTAATCTTCGAAGCTTTAAAGATCCAAAATTCGCTTTAGCGTGAGGATATACGTCTTTGGCTAATAAAACCACCGATGAGGCGGATAATAAAAGGCAAGGCAAGACCGAAGTCATAAGAAAATCTTCATGGCGAAGTTGAATAAAAGATGGAGGTAAACCAAAGATAATAAGGTCCTTCCGTTAGGGGGCGTATAAAAGTCTTGGTAATAAGTCTCATGTTCAAAACCGTTATAAAACCGTGTTTATCGATTCTTCTTGTCAACTTAATTTTTTGACATCGTTGTCTATTAGGAGGGGTTATTGATTTGATGGTCTTAGTTACACCGTTAGGACTCTATTTTTAGACCTAAATCTCTATTATCGCATAAGTCAACAATGTATCCTCGTGATCATTAAGACATAATACAATATAAGAGATACAACTTAGGAATAATGGGAGAATAAGTACGTGATTAGGGCATATGAGTAGTGTTAGCATTACTAACATATAATGACAATGATCTCGTTGCACGCTTGGCATGGAATTAAGGTGAAAATCGAGGACGATGAAATTATTTCTAACGAAGCATTCACGTGTTCTTATTCTATGAACCTAAACGTCCCATTTTGCGATGAAAATCATACATTATGTCTAAAACGCAAGTAGTAGCAATAGTGTAGTGTAGCTAGTTTATCATTTCAATAAAGTGAATAAAATTAAATTTTGGAGATGCTTTGATACTTTATTCTAGCATTGCGTGAGGGCACGGCAATGGTTTAGTATGGGGGAGTGATGAGACTGCTTTTATACATGGTCTCATCGTCCAAAACGGGCTTAAAATGCATTAAATATCATCAAATATACCAAATATATGCTCGTGTTTGTTACTTGTGTATTTTTAGGTACGAATATTGAGGAAATGGCAAAAGATCACAAGAATCATTCAAAAACGAACACGGGAAACGAAGCCGCACAATGAACCGGGCCCAAGTTTGAATTTTGCAAAATGACCCTTGAAGAATTGAAGATTGGCAATTTTGGTCCCTCGTCTTTGAAGAACTTGTCACAAATAACCCTCCAATAGTTATTTGTACAAGTATGGTCCTTAAAGTTTGAAGATTGTACAAGACCAGTCTTTGAAGAATCCAAGAATTACAATTAAAGCCCTTGGAAAAAGTTTTGGAAGTTGTTGTGCCATTTTTGACAACTTGGCAAAAGTTGTTAAAGGGAATTTAGGCGTTGATAGCCTTTATTTACAAAATAAAGAGAAGAGGAAAGTTTGGGGACTGTTTTTGCCAGACAACAAAACTCCCACACCCAGTCACAACCCTCCACGTCACCCCACTTCACCCTTCCCACCAATCACAACTCCCTCAGCCTCCACATCAGACTTCCACCCACGCCTTTTTAATAATCAGATTTATTTAAAACTGATTTTGGTGGCAAACACTTCATTTAAAAAACTTAATCCCTTTTTCAGATTAAACCTTCCTTAATTCCCCCATAAACCCTAATCCTAAAAATCTTAAAACAAAGGGGAAAGTGTTAATAGCTTCCAGAATTGTGATTAACACCACACTAAACCAATCCCTCAACCCAGAATATTTTCCCAACACACCCATGTGACTGTAGGGACCTCCCCTGCACGTCACTTTCTTCCTCAAAAACACAAACCGACCAGATAAACGTCCCCAAAGCTTTCCTTGGTCCCAAAGGAGTATTTCAACGATTGAGATCATCTACACAGCTGTCAAGTCACATGGAGGCCAACTTTTGACCAAAAATCAGTCAACAAGAATTCAAACAAGAAGGGCATTTTTGGAATTAGCTTGTTTAGGGTTTTACCTTCTAGTATCTTCCTTAGAGTAGTATATAAGGTTCGACATGTGAACCTTATACCTTTGTTCCAGTTTTTCTAGCAAAAAATTTTGTAATCCCTTTTTAAGTCAATATAAAGTTTGGTGTTTGTTAAATCAAGTGTAATTCCTTTTATGATTGTTTAAAAGTTGGTAAACGTTTTTTAAGCTAGAAACTCTGAGTTCCATCTTGATTGTGCAAAACACTTGTGTTTTGAAGATTTCAGAAAGTTTCTGAAAATTGGGATTTGTGGTGAAAAGTTTGGTTCAAGGTTGTTTTTCAGGATTGAAAGTTAATTTGTTAAGTGTATTTGAAAGGGAAATTGGTTGGAAAGCTTTTGAAAAAGTTTTTTTAAAAGGTTTTTAATTTCAGAAATTCAAGGTCCAAGAAAGTGAAAGTGGACTTAGACCATTGGATTTCTGACTTTGGACTTGTTTTAAAGACATTTTCTAGGTTCCAAGGTTGGTTGGATTATAAGGTTTCAAAAAGGTTTGAAAGATTTTAAGAAAATCAGAAAGTTGGTTTTGTGCTTGTTCTATTTTTCTTAGCAGGTTCCTTTGAAGCTTGATTTGCCCAAGGTCCTGCATAGACCCGGGTCTATTGGAGGTGGCAAGCAGTCACTAAGGGTCCTGGATGTAGGACCCTTGAGGTAGCACTCTCACCCCATTTTCATTTTCAGTTTTAGGTTTTTATATGGTGTTTATGTGAGTTGTATGAAATTTGCTTGCTTGTTGGTTTAAGTGTATGGTATTGTTCATGACTAGTGTTTGATGCATGTTAGAAGCTTTCAAATCAGTTGGGGTAGTTTTTAAAAAGATTTGCTTTGTAAAAAGTTGACTTCCAGATTTAAAGGGGTGTTTGGATTAAGGCTCAAGTGTAGTGTATTGACATCACACTTGCTTAAAACCTGGTTAGAAACACTTCTTGGGTGGTCATGTATTGATATGTATCTTTGGTTTCATTATTGGTAGGATTGAAGTCAATTTGCATGCTTAAAATTGAATAAAATAGCCAAAAATCAGTAACTGTCCATTGTGTCTGATTTTGGTGGAATTTTTCCACCAAATCTTGTTGGTTGTTAGATTTTAGGTTTGTTTAGGATTGAGTATTGCATACATGACATTTGGTTGAGTGTTTTGCATGTTATTGGCCATTTAAATTCGATTTTGTGCATATAAAACCAGCCAATTGTTCATCAGTCAAGTGCATACTAGATCAGAAACATTGGGGGCCTTTTGAGCTTAATATTGTGTTGTGACTTTGTGTTTTTTTGTGTTTACTCAGACTCCCCACAACCCAATTGGTGTGGGGGTGCCTTGTTGTCCAAAGAAAACAAGTCCAAAGAGCTTTCCTAAGCTCAAAGGTCACCAGACCTAGAAATAACACTAGCAGTGGGAACATCATTCCCCTGCTTGTGCATTTGTTTCCCCTGCTAAGCAAGAAGACAAATCCAGTCAACATGTCACTATCAGTTTTCTTGGTTTTTTGTCTTTAGTGCCTTAATTTGGGAGTTAGGACTTGAAACCACTTTTGTTATTTTTCTAATTTAATTTTTAATTTTTCTGATTAATTAGATTTTTATTTACTGTTCATTTTATATTTTTTAGATTAAATGGCATTTTTAATTAACTTAAATATTTCTGTTTTTGTCTTTTAGTGCCAAAAAGTAATATTTTTCAGTCTAATCAATTTTCCTGAACTTAGAATATTATTTTAATATTTTTGGTTAAAAAGGATTTTATTGTTCATCTTTTTATTATTTTTTAGAATTAATTTAAGTTAATTAGGGTTTTAATTAAACTAGTTTTGTCTTTTAGTGGTAAATTTAATATTTTTCAATCTTTTTCATTTTTCTACTATTCATTAGAGTAATATTTTTACGCTTCTTTTCCTAAAGGGTGTGAATTTACAACTATCAATTTTGGCGCCGCTGCCGGGGAGGCGTGTTGTGTTTTGATTGAACATTGTTGTTTTTTATATTAGCCATAAATAGTATTTGTATTAGTAGCACTCTACTAATACGTATTATCGTTTTTCGGTTTTTGTGTGAATACTATTACTATATTGTATACGTAGAACAATAAATTCACAAGTACTCCAAATACGTGAGCAATCACAACCTTGACTCGGGATTTCATCACTCGATCATTGTATTCGAATCTCAAACCAAAGAAAAAAAGGCAAAAGTAGATAAATACTTTCGTGAAGCTTAATCTTGAAAATACAAACTATAAGGTGGGTATAAGGCGGTTGTATTTCACGACCTAAAGGAAAAAGGCTCTTAAGTGCTTCGCGCCGCCTCGTTTCCTCCGCTTGCTTCTGCGTATTTGATTTTGAGAGTGAATTGAGGGTTTTGCCGCCCAAAGTATTATTACATATCATATATATTTTCTTGGTTTTATATTGATTAAACCCTCTTGAACGATTTGGTGTTCCACCATCGTTCTAAATTCATCGAAGGCGTTCACTCCACGTGATCGTTTTCATTCCTTGAGGCCATTTTAATCAAGAGATTTGATTGAGGAGGAGATTTGTGGGCTTTTTGTCTATTTAATACATTCACCAATTTCCAAAAAAAGTTAATACAATCAAAAACCACAAAAAAAAATTTGAAAAACACAAAATACCAAAAAGAATCTTCTTTGCTCGTCTCCACGTTGTACGTGACGTTTATGCTCACTCGTAATCAAGCAAAACGTGCACGTAGACGAAAGAACAAAACTCCCACTCCAACTCATTCTAGTGAGGAGTCTCCTATTGACGAACCCATTGTACGAGAAGAACCAACCATGGCTAATCGAACTATGATGGAGTTACTTCAAGCACCCACCGAGGGTTATGGAGAAGCTATTGTGATTCCCGCTATCCTTGCAGAGAATTTTGAGGTGAAAACGGGTTTGTTGTCGATGATCCAAAACAACAAATTCCGTGGTGATGAGAAGGACAATCCTCACAACCATATCCGCCAATTTAATCGTCTTACCGCCACGTGCAAATTTAAGGATGTCTCGAATGACTCGATTAAGATGATGCTTTTTCCGTATTCCTTAGCGGGGCCCGCTAAAATTTGGTTAGAGAAAGAGCCACCCAATTCTATATTGACGTGGAAGGATCTCGTTTCAAAGTTCGTGAACCAATTTTTTCCGCCCTCTAAGACTACGCATTTGAAAAATGAGATTTCTAAATTTTCACAAGAATCAAATGAAAGTTTTTCTACGGCTTGGAATAGGTTTATGGAGATGTTACATGAATGTCCTCATCACGGTTTTTCCGATTTACACCAAATCGACACGTTTTACAATGGACTTAACGATCATGAAAGAGATTATTTGAATGCCGCCGGGGGTGGTAATTTTTTGTGTAAAACGGTTGAAGAAGCTTTGGTCATAATTGAGAATAGGTCTAAAGTTTATAGCCCTCGTCACACACCGAGTGTTGCCAAAATGGGCTCATCATCGTCTCGTTCCATTAATGCCTTGCAAGATGAGGCTAATGAGGAAAATTGGTTTCTCGATAGATTTGCTAACCTTATGTCCCATTGGAAGGCTCAAGAAGCTTCCAATTCCGCTTCGGTCAAAGCGGTTTCTAAAAGTTGTTTGTCGTGTGGAGGAGCTCATGATCTTTCCGAGTGCATTACCGCGGATGGTAACACTTCGAATGCTTTTGTAGCCACGGGAACTTATAACCAAATCGGTCAAGGTTCTCGTTCAAATCAAGCTCCACCAAATCAAAATGCTAATAATTATCGCAACAACAACCAAGGTGGAAATTACCAAGGAAATCAAAGGAATTATAACAAAGGTAATTACCAAAGTGGAAATGGGCAAATTTCAAATCAAGACCAAAACCGTGATTTTCAAAACAATGCCCAAGGTTTTCAAAACGATCACACCAAAAATCTTCAAGGAGAGTTTTTGAATTATGCAAAGGCTAATGATGCTAAGTTTGACAATATGCAATGTGAGATGGTTAGCTTAAGGTCCGAGTTGAAAAACGAGCTTAAAAACGAACTTGCTAATGAACTTAAAACTCATGCTAATAAAATGGAAGGAAATGTCACACGACTCCAACAAAATCAACAAAAAATGGAGCAAGGACAAAATGAGATTAAGCAAGAATTGTTAAAAGCAGATGCTAGGCAATCTAAGTTTGAAAACCGTATGGCTAAAATGTTTGAAGCTATCATGTGTAAGCCCTCTTCTTCGGGTGGTCTTCCTAGTGATACCATCGTGAACCCGAAAGGAGAGTTGAAGGTTATTACTACTCGTAGTGGTAAAACTATCAAAGAACCCATTTCTCGTCCAAGTACTTCTATGAAGAAGGAAAAAGAGAAAGAACCCGAGGTTGTGGTAGAAAAGGAGCACATAACAAGCCCACGAAGTACCGCTCAAACCACACCTACGGTTGAACCCACACCAATCATGGAACCCGAGATTCCAAGGCCTTTGCCTATGCCTACTTTGCCCCAACCCACACCACCTTTACCCTACCCATCAAGACGAGACAAGGAAAAGGCACAAGAACGAAATAATTATCAATTTGAACTTTTTATGAAAATGTTTCGTGACTTGCATTTCACTATAAGTTTTGCCGACGCCTTAGTCATGATGCCTCGATTTGCCGCAAACTTCAAAAGTATGTTGAATAACAAAGAGAAATTGCAAAAATCGTCTAGTTGTTCTTCGGTTTTTCTAAGCCGCATACCTCAAAAAGTCGGTGATCCTGGAAAATTTTTAATCCCATGTGCTATCCAAGACATGGAAGAATGCTACGCCTTGGCCGATCTTGGTGCTAGTATTAATTTGATGCCTCTTGAGATTTTTAAATCGCTCAATCTTCCAAATCTCACTCCTTCAAGAATGTCAATCGAAATGGCCGATCATTCTACGATTCTAGCTTGTGGAGTAGCCGAGGACGTCTTCGTGAAAGTTGGAAAGTTCTACTATCCATCGATCCTAAAGTTCCGTTAATTTTAGGTCGATCTTTTTTGGATACCTCGAGAGCACTTATCGATGTGCATGCAAGAAAAATCACTCTTCGTTTCAATGAGGAAGAACTCGTCATTAATGCAACCCAAAACTCCACTCTTTCTCATGTGTATTCCATCACATCTTTGTACAATGTCAATTCCACCAAAAGCATTTGTCAAAAGATTTCAAATAGAGTTTTAGGAGTTGTTGAGAAAAATGAAGTTCCGTCCCCTCCGCCGGTGGAGGTTAAGAGTGTTAAGCCTACGATTCCAATCTCGAGTGATTCTTCGGATGATGAATACGTTGATCCCGATGGGGAGGTTTTCTTTGTTGACAAAAGATTTGAAAACTTGCCACCACCTAAACCAAAAAGATTTCAAAATGTGAGAATTTTTAGTGTGACTAACATTGCTTTAGATACACCAAATATTTTTGACATAATTAAATCGGGTTTTCACAAGGAGAGTTTAAAAGATGAAAAAGGAAAAGATTTTGAATTAAATTTAAAAGATTTTTCTACAATTCTAACTCCGTCATCACCGCGTTTATTGAGTACTACAAGCTCGTCTACTCCTTTTGACGATGCTTTGTGTGGACTTAGTGTGGGGGAAGCCCCATTTGTTCCCTCCCCTTTCTCCACCGAGGACGAGATATTTGATCCTGGAATTGCTTATATAGGGAAATCTCGGTCTTCCACCGATGCAATAAATGGAAAATCTTTTCATTTGATTGGTGCGAGTCTACCTCGAGTAGCTCAATGTTTTGACTTACCCATTGTCCCACCCTTCTATTTCTTCTCTCCTATTTTCTTCTACCCCATTGGGGTTTGTGTTGGAGTAGTGTTGTTTCGTCTTTCATCCGAAAACGAGGACGCTATCTTTGACCCCGGTATACGTTTATCGGGTTTTTAAAGTACTCCACGTGCTTTTGGGCCTTGTTTATCATGTAAGCCCCACTAAAAATTGACCATACCATGATTATCCCTAAATGATCACATTTATGGGGATTCGAGTCGAGCTTTTGACTCGGTTATCAAAAACAAGGTGCCTCGTGGGGGAGACCCATGCTTATCTATGTACATATTATCGCTTTCTTAGTCTAATGTAGCTTACGGTGGGGATTTGTGCCCTTCCAACCATTGTTCCGTGGTTGTTTGTGCATTGTGGTTTTTAGATCATGATCTTCACGATTGGAGCCTCTCGTGTTCATTTTATAGGAGCACTCGATCGTTTGCTTTGGAGACATTTCTCAATATCCATGATATATCCTTTTGATGTTCTAACCTTAGGTTTTTAGCACACTTCATAAACGGCTTTAAATTTATTGGTTACACCCTTTCCATGCTAGATTAGGCATTCGACTACGTCTCTAGTATGGGGGTGTTTGTACCCCTAGACTCGAAACATTGAGGACAATGTTTAACTTTAGTATGGGGGGTGAATAGATACTTGCCTTGCCAAACCTTCACGCTTTCCAAAGTTTATCGTTTTGTTATCGTTTTCTTGCAAAATAAGGCTAAAAATGGCCAAATTTTAAAATTTTTCTCATGTTTTATAAGTGTTTGAAGACACGAATGTAGGTTTTCCGATGGCGAGAATAAGAGTAATTTTTGACTCGACCGTGCGTGTTGAGCACTTAGCTTTGATTCCTTAACTTATATTAGGCTAAGTCTCTTAAATGAGGACGAGAAATGTAAAACCCGCTTTAAAGAAAGTCATGAAAATATTAATTACACGAAACATCAGATTAATTAGAACTTTCATTAATTAATTCCCGACAAGCATCAGTTATATCTAATACGTCACGACAAGTTATATGACACGCAATATTAAATCACGAATATATAAGACACGCAATTAAATAAGGAAATAAATAAGTAAATGAAACGGGCTCCATGTAATTAATAAACTTTACAAGACTAAGAAACTTTACAAGACTTAACCGGCCCAAGGCCCAGTCCATTAAATGTAGTGAAAAACAATACGTAGGTTTTATGTTTCCATTTACTAAAACACCTAAAAACAACAAGAAACCCTAGTTGGTTCCACCAGCCGCCACACACATGACCACCACCGCAGAACGCCGTCACAACCATAGCCATCATGCTGCAGTCGTGGTATATGGGTGTTGGCCGCGGTTAACAGCCGTATGGGTGGTCGAATTGTTTGATCCTTTGCCATTAATCATGGGGATGTTCGGGTGATTTATTTGGGTTACATCAGCCCGCTTATGGGGTGTTCGGATCTGGGTTTACCATCAGCAAGGGTGTGTTGGTTTCAGGGTAAAGACGACACAACAGGGTGCGTTTGTTTATGGCAGCAGTACGACATGGTGCATTGGTTTATCAGAGCATAGGGGGTTGGTTCGCTGTTTACGAAGAGTAGAGGGTGTTTGGGTTATCGTGGGCAACAAGTATGTTGGTTTAGTACAATACAAACAGTAGGATGCTTTCAGCTCAGTAGCACCAGCAGTAGGGCGTGTTCGGTTCAGCAACACCAACAGTAGCCGCGTTTGGTTCAGCAGCATAGTAGTAAGGTGCGTTGCGCATAAGGATCATTTGGGTCTGCAGACACGCGCATAAGGAGCGTTTGGGTCTACAGACAGTCGTATAAGAGGCGTTTGGGGTTGTTGGCAGGCGTATGAGATGCGTTTGGGCCTGCTGACAGTATATAGGGGGTGTTTGGGGCTGCTGGCAGCCGTATAAGATGCGTTTGGGCCTGATGACAGTATTTAAGGGGCGTTTGGGGCTGCTGGCAGGGGTATAAGGGGCGTTTGGGACTGCTGTAAATGATGAGGGTGCGTTTGGTTGCTGATCTATTGCTTTGAGGTGCATTTCGGCTTTTGACAAAAATCAGCATAAGGTAAACTTGCCACTGATTCCTTAACATTTGCCACCGGTTGTCTAAATATGCCACCGTTAGTTTAAACTAACCACTGTTGCTTCAATTTGCCACTGTCAGCTTAATATAGCCACTGTTTTCTTAAAGGTAGCCACTGTTAGCTTTGGTGAGCCACTGTTATACGAAGGACGCTTTTAGTAACTTTTGAATAGAAATATTATGTTTTCCAACGGGAAACATGTTTTAGATGAAGATTAATAACTAATATATTAAACTTACTAATTATGGAAACTTTATAATTTTAGAAACTTACTATTTTTTTCTGAAAGTTAATTATTACCATACAACAAGTATAATAACACATGAAATACGTGAAGTGCATTAATCAGAAATACGTAAAAACAGTCAGAATTACAAGAGGATACACGAAACAGTAAAACAAGACCGGAACATGTAAAACGAGTTAAGAACAATAATTACCAGTAAAAGTATACAGTAATCAGACAGCTCATCCACGTCCTTTATTCATGTAGTTCAGGTGAAGTCGGAGTAGGTTTTCCGTCTGTTCATCTTCTGGACACAAGGTACGGATCTTCCGTCCTTTCAGTAAGGACTTCCTTTCTATGCATGATTAGGATTCCCCATCTTCAGCCAAATGTTTTCCCCAGTATATGTTTAAGCTTATCAGTAATCATGTTAATAACTAAATAAATTGCCTGAGCATTATATACAAGCATGATCAGTTTATGTACTAGTTACGGAGGTACCGTAACCACGACACTAGAGGCACCGGTGTCGTGACTCACATGCAGGAGAGTGATATCATGCATCGTCCCACTCAGCTCAGCTTGGCCATTTTATCAGTATTATTAGTGGGGCGTATGGATGCATCCTAGGCTTATAAGTGTTACAAGTTATCAGGGTGAATGTGGTGTGTGCTCTACATCCTTCACATTGGAGCTGATCCCTCCACCCAGCACAGTTATTTAGAGGTCACCCCTCTACAGCATGACGAGGTCACCCCTCCAGTTATTCATGCAACGTTGTTACATCACATGACCTATATAAGCTCTGGCAATTAAATTACAGTAAATGCATGTTTTCAGATTTAACAGATAACAGTTCAGCTTTATTATTTATAAATCAGGCTTTACAGATTATACACAGATTTCCGCTGCAACTTTACTTATCAGTCTTACAGCTCCAGTATTTTATCATCTGTTTCATTTTAGTAATTCCCTATCATGCTTTATATCCGTTCACTGAGCGTTATGCTCAGCCGTATTTTCCTTTCATGTTTCCAAACGGCAGGTACACAGGGACGATCTTAGGACTTCTAAGAGAGTACGTGTATTGGATGGGAGCTATCCAGACTCCTTTATTTTATGCACACATTACGTTACTTTACTTTGGTTGTTTGGACACTGTTTCATCCTTTTTCTTTCAGTACTTAATCTTTATTTTGGGCTTATGTTGGACTACCGATGTTTGATTCCGGTATTTCCGTATGGTCAGTTAATGTTTTAATACATTGCCTTGCATGCTTTGATGACACGCCATAAATACACGTAACGGTCCACTTATCCAAGTGGGGTGTTACAATTATGGTATCAGAGCCTGGTTCGACCTGTAGGCTCTAAAACTTGACCTGTGACTAGTGGGTAGTCACCAGGAACTTCCCAGATTTTGGCGTTGTTATCTTTCACGTTTCTCATGGCTTATTCAGTCAGTTTTCTTCATTTATCAGTCAGTTTTTCTTAACGTTTTGACTAAGTAAAAGGTTGATACATAACTAGCCATACTTAGTCGCATGTGTTTTTAGCGAGTTATCGTTTTGGTGAACTGACCATAGGCGTTCACCCTTGCCCGTTCGGATTTTTGTATAGGTGAACTGATCATGGGCGCTTATCCTTACTCATGTCAGATTCATGTTTTCAGTCAAATATCACTTGGTGAACCAGCCATAAACGTTCACCATTTCTCAAGTCAAATTTCATGCTTTTCAGTCAAATGATGTTTTGTGAACCGATCCACAGTTGTTCACCTTTGTCATATCAGGACATTTCATAAATTTTGACAAGTATGGATTGAACTACAGCCATCCATATTTAGTCCAAGATTATAAATTTCTATACATGACAGTTCTCAGAAAATTTTGACCAGTATGGATCGAACCATAATAGCCCATACTTAGTCTCATGTTTTCTTCTTTGAATTCTGTGGATTGAACCGTAGCCGCCCACATCAGTTGATATTACACCTCAGTTGATTTGACTTTTATGTTCCTTGTAACAGTTAAATTTTCATACCCTCACGTTGATGTCATCTACATGATGATTTAGTTTCATGTTTCCTTACTAGTATTATGTTTTCAACAGAATGATAATGTTTCATGCTAAGATACAGAAGGATTACAGTAAAATACTATTTCATGATAAATCATGTTCTGGTCTTTAACAATCATGTCTTTATACTAAATGTTGATGAAACTCCGTTTAGTCATACTTTTTAGCCTCTATACAACCAGCATTAAGTCTACGCAGAAATTGTCAGCCTATCATGTTACTTATTCCAGATCAGTTTACTACTGTTTAAATCTATTTATTTCTTTGATCATGTCAGACAAGCGACACCAGTACCGATCATCCCATAAAATTTCCACCAGTGCCATGTACCGTATTCCATACATACCCCACGTACAGTGTCTCAGTTATACTCCATGGACAGTATTTCATTAGTACTCCACGTACAGTGCCTCAGATATGTTCCATGTGCAGTATTCAGTTTGTACTTCATGTACTGTAGTCGAGGTGTACTCCAGGTACCCTACTCCATGGATATTGCTAATCGATCCTCAACCATCTCAGGCGTTGCCACTTGTCGATACTCTACCAGGTGCTGATGCTGCTCGTGAGTTGAAGATTATACCAGATGTTGATGCTGCTAACACCTTGAAGAACTCACAAATGTTGATGCTGCTGATACTTTGGAGATTTCTCAAGATGCTGATGCTGTTTATACTATGAAGACCATACAGAATAAGGACGAAAACTATACATTTGAAATTTCTGAAAAGAATAAATTTCAACTATCAGACATTACCATTCTATTCCATTCTTTTACCTTCCCAGTTAGAATCTCGGTCATAATAACGACCATCGGGAAACTGACAGACAAGGCGGTAATGACAACCACCGTGCTTAAAAATAATCAGTCAGTAACCATCGGAACTCCGGAACGGACGTGACCAGAAATACAGAGGTCAGTAGTCTAGCCGGTTCGCCAATCCTAGTAGTTACAAAAATTTTTAACTTTGTTCAGATTCATCTACTAAAACACGTGTCAAGACATCAGTCAAGGCATAGGCCTCAGGTATCTTTTCGGAAGACACATATTAGGACACCAGTCATGGTACACGTCATATGAATCTTTCCTCAAAATACGAGTCAGAACTCATAACTCCAGTATGTTTCTAAACCAGGCCCTCAGAAATTCAGGGTACCCTTCAGAAAGGGGTATACCCGTTCTATTATGCCACGCATGAATCAGATCATTAAAATTCAGTCACCACCACTAGATTATTATTCAGATTAAACACACGGTAATCATTATGTGAGGTTACAGACGAACCCCCTCAGTGGAAGTCGCCACGTTACTCTACGTATTCCTATGTCAGCTTTATGTAAATCAGGTATTTACCTACCTCTCAGTCGAAATGGCTCCACAGAATCACCTATATTATTAAGGTTTCCATTCAATTAACGACGAGATCTGTCTTACTAAATTCTAAATATATTATTATACTTTCTACTAGAAAAATGGCTTGTCAGTCCATAGCTATGAAGACTTTTACCTACCTGTTACTAATTCACTTCTGAAATTCCTTAAATTCATGATCAGCATATTATTCCAGAGTTCCAGATATAATTTCAGGAAGTTTTCAAGAAATTCCTTCCTAACCACGAGACAGAAATTTAACATCGAGCTAGTCTCAAGAACAGAACCTATTTTCAGAACTCTTGATCACAGGGCTTCAGCTAAGTTAAAAGAGTTGCAGCAATTGCTGCAAGAATTACCGGAACGAGGCTTTATTCGCCCTAACACACCACCAGGAGGTGTATCGTTTCTGTCTATCAGAAAGAAGGCCGGTACCATGAGATCATGTATCGATCACCGAAAATTTACGAGATCGCCATTCATAAAACAATACTCATTCCACGAATAGGAGGTTACCTGACCTGCTACGATGTCTTAAATATTTTCCAGAACAAATTTCCGATCATGCTACCATCAGTGCTGAGAGAAAGAACATGACGCTTCCAGACTGCTGTTGCACATATTACAGTCTCTCAAAAAAATAAATTATTTTATACTTCTGAGCTCCCTAACGCTCCAGTTAGATATGAAATTATGAATAAAATTTTTTTTATGACTCTCATGCAATATCATCAGTATATTCATTGATCACATTCTGATATGCCTAATACTAGAGAAGAACACGAGACTCATCTTCTCACAATTGTATCAAATCTTCAATAGGAGTTAATTTTTTATACACAACTTTCCAGATATAAATCTCACTTGAACAAAGTGGCAGTTCTGAGCCACCACATTTCAAAAGCAAGAAATTTCAGACAATCCTGCGCAGGTGAAGGCCATCACCTGATGGTCCCGACTGACGCCTGTGAACGAAGTACGATCTTCTAGAACTCAATTGACTATTACCGCAGAAATTGCCGATAGTTCTCACTAAAAATGTTTTATGACTATTCAACCAGATTTCCACCAGAATGTTCCATAATCCCAGACAAAACTTTAATAGAATCCAAATCATATATTAATGCAGCTATGTTCATATTTAGATGCCTAACCTACTGCAGGTTCAAGATAGAACACCGTCATGTTAGTGAGTTACTACAACCCTTAGAAATTCTGAACAGAAATGAGACGAAATTCCATGAAATCGTTATCAGCTACCACAAGCTCAGAGAAAGTATGATACTATCTAAGTTATCGTCAACCATGTAATCAGCCTGCGCGTTTCTTTCGTCCGAAAGGATCACGCAGTAGCAGATCTGCAGAAAATTTTGAAATTCAGCAGTAAATCGTACTAATTCAAGACATTCCATTGACCATCATATCAGACAGAATTCATGTTCACGATCAAGTGTATGTTTACGCCCACTTTAAATTCATGTTTATTTTCACTTTCACGTTTACGTCTCATTCGTAGTATAATACTGTTTCAGTTCATTTCTCGTGCTATCTCATGATTTAAGCTCACGTTAGCGTTCATAACATTGTTCACGTTCAAGTTCGTGTGACATTTCGCGATACACGTTTAGCAGTTTATTACCGAATACGGTTACAAAATCATGAGAAACCAAACTTAAATTTAGCACCGTTTCCATACTCAGGCAGATGTTTCAGTCTAAGGCCGTATCGGTTGGCATTCCTTCCTCAGTCAGCATACGTTCATGATATGCCTAGTATCACGTTCGCACCATATTCCATGCCAGCGTTCATCAGATGATCACGAACTACGTTCACAATTGTTCACGTAGCACGTTCACAATGGTTCACGTAGTTCGCCCCTATATGTTTTCAGCAGCTTGCCCAGAAATATAAATGTTCTCTTTTCAGAATAATTCTACGTACCGTTTCATGTATACTACATGTTATAGTTTATTCATTCAGATCCAGAAAATCCATCTTAAGTATAGAACCAGATGCTTTTCAGCATCATCAGGATAGAGTCATCATGACCAAGATTTTGTTCATTATGTTTAGACCTTTGAAAAATCGTTTCGAGCGGGAAGCCACTCGAAACGGAGGATTCCATCCGGACCTCTCATCCTTTTTCTTCAAAATTCAGTTATGTTCTTCAGTTATGTCACGTTCCATTTTTCTCTTCAATTATGTCACGTTCATGTCCTTTCAGCTTGCATGTCTTTTCAGCTTACGTGTCCTTTCAGCTTTTATAACTTGCTTTTATAACTTGCTTTTATAACTTTATCAGCCCACTTTACCTTTAATTCGAGGACGAATGACACTTTTAGAGGGAAAGAATTGTAAGACCCCCGACATTATCATGTTTCTAATTCGAGGACGAATTGTTCTTTTAGAGGGGAAGAGTTGTAAAACCCGCTTTAAAGAAAGTCATGAAAATATTAATTACACGAAACATCAGATTAATTAGAACTTTCATTAATTAATTCCCGACAAGCATCAGTTATATCTAATACGTCACGACAAGTTATATGACACGCAATATTAAATCACGAATATATAAGACACGCAATTAAATAACGAAATAAATAAGTAAATGAAACGGGCTCCATGTAATTAATAAAATTTACAAGACTAAGAAACTTTACAAGACTTAACCGGCCCAAGGCCCAGTCCATTAAATGTAGTGAAAAACAATACGTAGGTTTTATGTTTCCATTTACTAAAACACCTAAAAACAACAAGAAACCCTAGTTGGTTCCACCAGCCGCCACACACATGACCACCACCGCAGAACGTCGTCACAACCATAGCCATCATGCTGCAGTCGTGGTATATGGGTGTTGGCCGCGGTTAACAGCCGTATGGGTGGTCGAATTGTTCGATCCTTTGCCATTAATCATGGGGATGTTCGGGTGATTTATTTGGGTTACATCAGCCCGCTTATGGGGTGTTCGGATCTGGGTTTACCATTAGCAAGGGTGTGTTGGTTTCAGGGTAAAGAAGACACAACAGGGTGCGTTTGTTTATGGCAGCAGTACGACATGGTGCATTGGTTTATCAGAGCATAGGGGGTTGGTTCGCTGTTTACGAAGAGTAGAGGGTGTTTGGGTTATCGTGGGCAACAAGTATGTTGGTTTAGTACAATACAAACAGTAGGATGCTTTCAGCTCAGTAGCACCAGCAGTAGGGCGTGTTCGGTTCAGCAACACCAACAGTAGCCGCGTTTGGTTCAGCAGCATAGTAGTAAGGTGCGTTGCGCATAAGGATCGTTTGGGTCTGCAGACACGCGCATAAGGAGCGTTTGGGTCTACAGACAGTCGTATAAGAGGCGTTTGGGGCTGTTGGCAGGCGTATGAGATGCGTTTGGGCCTGCTGACAGTATATAGGGGGTGTTTGGGGCTGCTGGCAGCCGTATAAGATGCGTTTGGGCCTGATGACAGTATTTAAGGGGCGTTTGGGGCTGCTGGCAGGCGTATAAGGGGCGTTTGGGACTGCTGTAAATGATGAGGGTGCGTTTGGTTGCTGATCTATTGCTTTGAGGTGCATTTCGGCTTTTGACAAAAATCAGCATAAGGTAAACTTGCCACTGATTCCTTAACATTTGCCACCGGTTGTCTAAATATGCCACCGTTAGTTTAAACTAACCACTGTTGCTTCAATTTGCCCCTGTCAGCTTAATATAGCCACTGTTTTCTTAAAGGTAGCCACTGTTAGCTTTGGTGAGCCACTGTTATACGAAGGACGCTTTTAGTAACTTTTGAATAGAAATATTATGTTTTCCAACGGGAAACATGTTTTAGATGAAGATTAATAACTAATATATTAAACTTACTAATTATGGAAACTTTATAATTTTAGAAACTTACTATTTTTTTCTGAAAGTTAATTATTACCATACAACAAGTATAATAACACATGAAATACGTGAAGTGCATTAATCAGAAATACGTAAAAACAGTCAGAATTACAAGAGGATACACGAAACAGTAAAACAAGACCGGAACATGTAAAACGAGTTAAGAACAATAATTACCAGTAAAAGTATACAGTAATCAGACAGCTCATCCACGTCCTTTATTCATGTAGTTCAGGTGAAGTCGGAGTAGGTTTTCCGTCTATTCATCTTCTGGACACAAGGTACGGATCTTCCGTCCTTTCAGTAAGGACTTCCTTTCTATGCATGATTAGGATTCCCCATCTTCAGCCAAATGTTTTCCCCAGTATATGTTTAAGCTTATCAGTAATCATGTTAATAACTAAATAAATTGCCTGAGCATTATATACAAGCATGATCAGTTTATGTACTAGTTACGGAGGTACCGTAACCACGACACTAGAGGCACCGGTGTCGTGACTCACATGCAGGAGAGTGATATCATGCATCGTCCCACTCAGCTCAGCTTGGCCATTTTATCAGTATTATTAGTGGGGCGTATGGATGCATCCTAGGCTTATAAGTGTTACAAGTTATCAGGGTGAATGTGGTGTGTGCTCTACATCCTTCACATTGGAGCTGATCCCTCCACCCAGCACAGTTATTTAGAGGTCACCCCTCTACAGCATGACGAGGTCACCCCTCCAGTTATTCATGCAACGTTGTTACATCACATGACCTATATAAGCTCTGGCAATTAAATTACAGTAAATGCATGTTTTCAGATTTAACAGATAACAGTTCAGCTTTATTATTTATAAATCAGGCTTTACAGATTATACACAGATTTCCGCTGCAACTTTACTTATCAGTCTTACAGCTCCAGTATTTTATCATCTGTTTCATTTTAGTAATTCCCTATCATGCTTTATATCCGTTCACTGAGTGTTATGCTCAGCCGTATTTTCCTTTCATGTTTCCAAACGGCAGGTACACAGGGACGATCTTAGGACTTCTAAGAGAGTACGTGCATTGGATGGGAGCTATCCAGACTCCTTTATTTTATGCACACATTACGTTACTTTACGTTGGTTGTTTGGACACTGTTTCATCCTTTTTCTTTCAGTACTTAATCTTTATTTTGAGCTTATGTTGGACTACCGATGTTTGATTCTGGTATTTCCGTATGGTCAGTTAATGTTTTAATACATTGCCTTGCATGCTTTGATGACACGCCATAAATACACGTAACGGTCCACTTATCCAAGTGGGGTGTTACAAGAAATGATAGAGTTAATCATAAGTTACTATGCTAAACGTAGAGTACTCGTATTCTTTCAAAAACTCATGTGTTCTCGTTGTTTGCTTATTCTCCCTTCGCTTGTAAATATTTTTTGCTTAATAAATATTGACTTAGCGGTTTAGTTAGGATTGTTGGGTTTCTAGTCTTTTCTAGTAGCTTCCGTGTAATTAAATTGGGAAGACATTAAGGTATCGCCAGCGTCACGGTTTTGAAGTATTGGCACCCCAATAATCGAAAGCTTCACCCAATAATAAGATTTTAAGTGCTCACCTAAATCTAGCAAACAATTTGAAGCCCCACAAGGCCGAAAAATCTATGCAAAATTAAAAGTGAATCAAGCCTTAATCTTCGAAGCTTTAAAGATCCAAAATTCGCTTTAGCGTGAGGATATACGTCTTTGGCTAATAAAACCACCGATGAGGCGGATAATAAAAGGCAAGGCAAGACCGAAGTCATAATAAAAGCTTCATGGCGAAGTTGAATAAAAGATGGAGGTAAACCAAAGATAATAAGGCCCTTCCGTTAGGGGGCGTATAAAAGTCTTGGTAATAAGTCTCATGTTCAAAACCGTTATAAAACCGTGTTTATCGATTCTTCTTGTCAACTTAATTTTTTAACATCGTTGTCTATTAGGAGGGGTTATTGATTTGATGGTCTTAGTTACACCGTTAGGACTCTATTTTTAGACCTAAATCTCTATTATCGCATAAGTCAAATGATGTATCCTCGTGATCATTAAGACATAATAAAATATAAGAGATACAACTTAGGAATAATGGGAGGATAAGTACGTGATTAGGGCATATGAGTAGTGTTAGCATTACTAACTTATAATGACAATGATCTCGTTGCACGCTTGGCATGGAATTAAGGTGAAAATCGAGGACGATGAAATTATTTCTAACGAAGCATTCACGTGTTCTTATTCTATGAACCTAAACGTCCCATTTTGCGATGAAAATCATACATTATGTCTAAAACGCAAGTAGTAGTAATAGTAGTAATGTAGCTAGTTTATCATTTCAATAAAGTGAATAAATTGAATTTTGGAGATGCTACGATACTTTATTCTAGCATTGCGTGAGGGCACGGCAATGGTTTAGTATGGGGGAGTGATGAGACTGCTTTTATACATGGTCTCATCGTCCAAATCGGGCTTAAAATACATTAAATATCATCAAATATGCCAAATATATGCTCGTGTTTGTTACTTGTGTATTTTTAGGTGCGGATATTGAGGAAATGGCAAAAGATCACAAGAATCATTCAAAAACGAACACGGGAAACGAAGTCGCACAATGAACCGGGCCCAAGTTTGAATTTTGCAAAATGACCCTTGAAGAATTGAAGATTGGCAATTTTGGTCCCTCATCTTTGAAGAACTTGTCACAAATAACCCTCCAATAGTTATTTGTACAAGTATGGTCCTTAAAGTTTGAAGATTGTACAAGACCAGTCCTTGAAGAATCCAAGATTTACATTTAAAGCCCTTGGAAAAAGTTTTGGAAGTTGTTGTGCCATTTTTGACAACTTGCCAAAAGTTGTCATGTGTAAAACAAACGCTGATGGATTTATTTACAAAATGAAGAAGAAAGAAAACCTTGGGGACCTTAACTGCCAAACACCCAAACTCTTACCACCAGTCACCACTTGCCACGTCACCATAACCCACCCAATAACCCATCCACCCGACCCTACCCAGTCCAATACCCAAACCCAAACTGGTTTATTAATTAAACCAGTCAAACCCCAGTCAAACCCACCTCATTTTCCCACCAAACACCATATTTAAAAATAAACCTTTCCCTTTTTGGATTAAACCCTTACCTGCTAACACCCAAAACCCATAAACCCTAAAATCTTTAAACCCTTAATCCAAAGGGTTTTCACCCAATTAACTCCAGATCCCAAATTAAACACTTTCTCACTTAATCCCACTTCACAAAACGCCACAAGACACACCCATGTGTCTTGTGGGACCCTCCCCTGCAACGTCTTTTTCCCCCAAACCCAAGAGGAGACAAGTTTAGCGTCCTAGATCATCTCCTTTGTCCCCAAGGCTCATTTAACGCCCAAGATCACCCAAGACCAGCTAGCCATCACTCTCATATCACATGGAGCACATTTGACTGATTTTGAAGATAAAGACCAAGGGCTTTTTGGAGAATTCATACATTAGGGTTTAGCATACTAGAATCTTCCTTGTACGCCTATAAAAGGCAGCTTAGTGTAGCCTTTTACTCTTGTTCCAGTTTTAAGCTTTCACTCATTATAATTCCTTTTTGATAATATAAAAAGTTTGGTATTTGTGTTAACAAGTGTAATTCCTTTTTTATGATTGTTAAAAGTTGTGTGTGTGTGTTAGAAAGCTAAAACTGAGTTCCATTTTTAATTGTGAAACACTTTGAGTGTTTAAGGTTTTCAAAAAAGTTTTTGAAAATAATTGGTTAATTTCATAAAATTTTAATCAAGGAAAGTGAAAGTGGACCTTGATTCTTGATTTTCTGATATTGACATTGATACTAAAACGTGTTTAAGATTATTTGGTTACTTGGTTTCAAGGTTAAGAAAGAAGTGATAAAAATCAGAAAGTGTATTTTTTGTGTTTGTTCTTGATTTGCAGGATTGTTGAGTTTTGTTATCCAAGGTTCAGCTCAGGCCCCAGTCTGATTGGAGGTGGTTTTTCAACCACTAAGGGACCTGGATGTAGGTCCCTTGAGGTAGTCCATTTTTTCATTTTTCATTTTTCATTTTTCTGAAATCTATGGTGGTTTGGTGATTTTGTATGCAAAGTGTTTATGTGTTGCCTATGGTGTGTTATTTGAGTTTACTTGCCATGATTATGCATGTTTAGAGTCATTTGATTCAGTTTGGAGTTGATTAGAATAGGTTTTGTTTGAAAAAATTTGGTTTTCAAGTTTTTAAGGGGTGTTTGGATAAAGGTTTAAGTAGGATTGTTTGTTGATTAATCTCGGCTTAGATCTGTTTTTCACACTTCTTAGATAGTATATGGGTGAAATTAGTAGTGAGTTTTAAGTTTGGTATAGTGGTAAACACAAATGCATGCTTAAAAAGTGGTTCAAGTGGAAAAAAATCAGTAAGTGTGTTCATGTATGTTTTATGAGTTTTTTGCCTTCAAATCTTGCTATAGGTTAGATAAGTGGTTGATTAAAGGTTGTGAATTGCTTGTGTGCTATTTGGTGAGAGTGTGTGCAAGATTTGAGCCTTTGAATCTCATTTGTGTGCAAGTAATCAAGTAAAAATTACCCCCAGACCTAGAAAAGTATCTCAGCAACTTGATTTTGCCTGTTTTGCTTGATTTGTGTTATTTGGAGTGTTGTTCTTGCTTGTTTGCTGCTAAGTATTGACTCCTTGTACTCCAAAGAGTACAAGGGTGCCTGCTTGTCCATTAAACACCCACAAATACTCAGGTCAAGTCCTCTTGACCATCATTGCACAAGTGAAGACATACAAAAGTTCTTCCTTGTGTTCATCAGAAACCAAGTTTGATCTGAGCACGTTTTGGTTCCTTTTTGGTTTAATCTTGTATAAAATTTGATTTGGCTTGTGTTTTTGTGAGTTAAAGAAGTTACTGCTTTGAGTGTTAAGAAGAAAAAAAAAGAAAATTTTTGCAAAAAGCATACCCCGCCTGGACTCGAACACGGGACCCCTCGTTGGGGGAGTATACGTGTTTACCAGTGATCTAGATAGCTTTTTACGTTAGAGTTTCATTTCATTATTTATTTAACCCCTTTTTCAATTAAGCTTATATTTATAAGCCGTAGCTTATTTCCATTTTTTTTAGCTTATTTGTTTAGCTTTTTGGTAGTTAGCAATTTTCCTAGGACTTAATTAAGTTTTCAGACTTTTCTGTTTAAAAAGTAGATTTTTCCCTTTATTTAATTATTTATTAGGATTATTTTTAGATTTAATTTTAGAAAGTGTGTTAAAAATATTAAAAAGTATTTTAAAAATCCAAAAAAATAGTTTTTAGGTTTTAATTTATATTTTTGAGGTTTACATATCAAAAAGTTTTCAAAAAGTCTTATTTTTAATTTTATTTGATTTTAGGGTTTTTAGACAACTTTAAAAATTAATATAAAATTAATTAAAAGGTTTTAGAAACTTTAATTTACATTTTTCTCTTAGTTAGAATACTTAGGATTTTTGATAATTTTTTAAAATTAATTTAAGAACTTTTTATTTTTTGGATTATTTTAATATTATTTTATTCCCAAAAATCCAAAGTTGGTTTTTTCTACTTTTTTTCATTTTTCCTAGGTTATAGACATTAAAATAGGAACTTTGTCACTTTCCATATATTTTTTAGGCTTTTCATCTAATTTTTAGAATTAATTTAAGATTTAATAGATTTTAATAGTTTTTAGGAGTTTAAAAATAGTTTAATTTGGTTTTAAAATTTTTAAAAATAGTTTTTAGCTTAATTAGGTCATTTTTGAGGTTTACAAACTATTAAATCTTGTTTAGGGCTTTTTAATATTTAAAAGTGATTTTTAGGGCTTTAATTAGCATTAAAAAGTCATTATTTAATTAATTAAAAGGTTTTAGCAAGTTTGGATTTTTTGTAAACTCTTAGAATTTTATTGGGGATTTTTAGTAATTTTTAGGAATTTTTAGGTTAAAATTTTAATTTTTGTGTTTTTTTTTTACGTTTCTACGTCTTAACTTTCTAGTAGTAGTTTTTGTTAAATTTTAATTTTTTCGTCTTCTCCTTTCTTCTTGTTAATAATCAAAAAACAAATCAATCAAATCAATTCATTACACAACACACGTGCCTCCTCGAGAGAACGATCCCCATTAAGGGTCATAAGTGTTTACGTTTTCCTAAACGTACGCTTAACGCTTACCACTACTTTGTTGCATCCTTTTCCTAAAGGTGTATACAAAAAGCTACATCAATGAGTTATTTTTACCAAAGTATTAACTTATGAAGTTTACTTATTATAAGTTCAATTTCCCCTAATTTATATTCATCATAGCTCATTTATCCATTTTATCACTTAGAAGAGTTGCCTGTTTTTGGCAGCCGAACTCATTCTCACCGTTTTGGTCGTCATTTCCAAACCGTTTATCCGTAGAAAACTATTCAATTCGTGTGTGTTCTACTTATGTTTAGCTACAACTATTAGTTTTACATATTTAGGGGTCAATATCCAATTATTTGTAATTTTTAGTCCGTTTATACAGCATGTTCAGATTCGGCACTTTTTATCGTTTCGACCATATCTAATTCATCGGGTATCGTCACTAGACGGGCCACCCGACAAAATGGTCACAAAACAAAGGCCTATCACCTTATATTATTATCCAAGGTTCAAAACCTACTGAGTTTGACCATATGGCACGTTTTAACTACTGTTCTGAATTCCAACTATCAACATAGGGCTTGTCTTGGCTTGTTTTTATGACTCAAATACATATATATAATGTCCAGAAACCCTAATAACTATTAGAAATCATGGTTTACATACTTACAAATTAATAAAAATATTAATATAAAATACAATTAAATAATCGTTACAAAATTTATGATGATCCAACAAAATGAGATCCTTGCTTATATATCCCAACCAATAATTAATCTCAGCCCCAATTACTCTATATATGACGATTTTGAAGTTTTTATGATGAAAGTGAACCAAGAGATTAGCTATGCTCATGCAACCTTCAACTATTGATAATATTATTTAGCAAATATCAAAATGGTGAAATGTTTGGCCGAGTTATGTGAATCGTAGATCAAAGAAAAAGAAAAGAATGAAATGCATTTTCATTTGTTGGTTATGCAAGTATAATAGATGTTGATCAACATGGAAAACAAATGAGACACGTGTCTCTAAGTTATGTCTTAATAAGAAACATATTTAACAAATAAAATGGACAAAGATATGAGATGAAGTTTTATAAAACTTTATCACACGGTTTGAAAAGTCGGGTATTAACGAGGTCTGATATTTTAAAAATTACGCAATTTAAAAGTTAGGCGTTAAACACAAAAAATAAACGCTCAATATAAAATAAAAACATTGATATTCGGAGAATGTTGATTTTTCAATATATAATAATGAGGCTCATGATTTAAAATACGTTAACGCGTTATATAAACGAACGACGACTAACGGTTTAACGTAAATTACGAAGAACAATTTTAAAAAGAATAATTAAAACGACGACAATAGAAAATATTTCTATGTCATAATGAGAATATTCAAGTTTCATGATGCCATATACTTTGTCGATAAATAATAATTGACACTTATTCGATACGTTAAAGTCCAAACCTTACCGGTTAGCTGAGTATTTAATATTCTTGTAAAATAAAATTGTTATATGAATGTCAAAAATAAATAATGACTTGGACAAATATATGGGTTGTTGTATCATTGATAGACATAATTAAATGACGAAATACAAACGAGAACATGTTTAAAGACGTTTGAGAAATTATTTTATCAATAATAATAATAAAGATTAATTTTTTTTCATAAAGTAACTTTTATAAATATAAGTTTGAAAATAAAATAATGACACGAAAAGTACGGGATGTTATAAAAAGCTTCTCATCTCTTCTTTGATTTTATGCTTCATATTCATCTTTGTCCATGATTATTAGCTAATAATACGACAAGAATGCAGAAACCTGATGATCGTTTCAGTTTGGAATGTTCGTTTACATGTACAGAGTATGACACTATATATTCAACCATCTTCTAATTTAGCAAGTGCTTTATATCATTGTTTGCTTTAACCATCACTTGTGAGCACATACAAAATGCTGCTCACATTCACTTTTATATACACGTTAGACTATAAACTTATTATTTGTAATCAGTTAGCAGGTTGTTGATCAAAATAAAAATTAGTCTATGATACTTTGCGCATAAGAACCTGAAAGCTTTTACTTTCCATAATAATTTCACTACCCTAAAAAGTGCTAATAAACAAGTTTCTTAAAAGTGAAACCTAGAAACTCAGTTGTTTAGAAGAACTTTCTCAGCTGCTTCAAATCCACAACCAACAACCTCTTTGTTTTAATAGATTTCATTATATAAAAATTTCAATTTCATGAACAAGGAGGTGTTAAACTTATATACGTAGTAATAACTATGCACCTGTTGTATATGATGTGTCAAATTGCAGGCACTAATAGTGAAGTTATTACTAGCTACTAAACATTACGCATGAGCCATTTCAAAGGGAGGGCTATATAGTCAAATTGGGCGATAGATTTTAAAGTCATTGTTGCTTCAGAAATATGTAAGTGAAGTATTTGTTCAAGCATTTCCAGAAGATCTACTATATAGAGAGGATTGTGAACTGAAGAAAGCATGTTTTGGATAGAAGATTCTACTAAAGAACAAAAAGTTAAAACCCATCTTGCTATTAGCGTCTAATTTTAGTTTTGCGTGTCAGATTGATCCATCTAACTTTATTAATGTTCATGACCGAATAGAGATGTGACATAATTCAGAATTGATCTATTCATCTGTATTTTTATTCAAAAATGCTTCTTCTAATTTCAAGTGTAATTTTCAGTCTCCTTTTACTTGAATCTGTGGGTTTAATCTTAAACCTCAAGCCACTTATATATGAAAAGAATACACACGTCTCTTCAATCATAAAAAGTTTTTGTGGTATTGCAATTGGACAATAAAATAGCTGAAAATTTGATCCCAAACACACTTAATTTGTTTTTGCAACTTTTTATGATGCTAACATGGGCATAAGCAATTCAAGTGTGTTTTATAAGCTTTTAACTCTGGTGGTAAAATTGGTGTAAATTAGCTTAAACATAATGTATGCTAACAACATTATAAATCTTTGATTGAATTAGTCTTCTTTTCCCGGCCTTCTTAACAACCTACGTCTGGGTTTGATGACTAAATCATTCCATACCTTCCTTAAAGTGGGATTATTGTCGTGGATGAAGCCCAGTATTCAATGAGTTATGGAGCTTCAAAACATCACAATCGTGTATGGTTGTCCTCTTTCCATGTTTAGTATTAATTATGTTTATCAAATTGGATGCTTAGTGCTTTTATTTCACATAATTACTTAGCAATGCATGTCTTTTTTCATTGATATACGAGTAATATAAACTCTGACTGTTATAACATATACATCTTCAACACGTAACTGAAACATTGTATTATTGTTTTTAGACTCATTTAATATTATCTCTCACAAATTGACTGCTTTGATGTTACCCATCGTTAAGTCTGTACATCTTGCTATGATAAGTGTATATTAAATCTTAAACCTAAATTAGCGATTTTGAAAAAGTAATTAAGAAAACTATTCATCGGACGGATAGAGACCAAGTTTATCTATCAAAATACCAAATATTAATATAGAAAGTATCTTAATGATACATATGTCTACTTGAATCTTTAGGAGCCTTGTTCACAAGTTTATATCTTAAACAATTTATAGGCTTATTGATATGAACCTACTATTAATTTTTGCTCTAAATGTGAGCTTAACTGAAATTATGCTAAAAACTGAAAGTTTCTATATTTAAAAAGCCTTTATCAATATTTATAAAGCTTTAATGATATTCTGAGTAATATCAAAGTCAGTGATGCGTGATATACGGTGCTTCTTACGCCATTGTAATAAAGTATGTTAGCCATGATAACGAACATTAAGCTAATCAATTTATAAATTTCCCCGTTAATCTAATTATATAACCTTAAGTTTATAATTTTATCCCCATTAACGCCACTAATCCCATCTATGTCTTTAGGTCTTTCGATGCCCTTACAAACCTGTATGTGTTGTATAAAGATGAGGGCACACACAAACACATGGCTTTCAAACGTCCTATTATAAGCCGGTGAGGGCACACACAAACACATGGCTTTCAAACTTCCTATTATAAGCCGGTGACGGAGTTGAAGAGGTCATCATTGAAAACTACATATGAATACTCAATGACATGGCCATTCCATACGCTACCCAGACAGCCTCAAAAGATACATCGATTAATGAAATATTTTCAACTTAAATTGAACATGTTTGACAAGATCATTAATGATATGTTGGTTGAAAATTTTTTTGGCGAAGATAAGGTTCACTATTGTTTTGATGAAGTGGAAGATGACCCATACAACTTATACCTTCTTGAATTTTTAAACTTGCTCAACGTGAGCACATTGAAACCATATTGTTTGTGTTGGAAAATTGGATATTGGGTTATTCTTTTGAGGAATCTCGATCCAAACGATGAATTATGTAATGGCATGAGGCTGATATGCACACAATTTCATCCTAATGTCATCAATACTTAAATTGTTGTCGACAGCACAACGGGGTTAAAGTGCTCTTGCCAAGAATTTATCTTTATCCATTTGAAAAACACACATTCCCTTTCAAGCTAAAAAGAACATAATTTCGTGTTCGCCTTAGCTTTGCCATGACTACCAATAAAACTCAAGGGCAAACAATTTCAAAAGTAAGTGTTTGTTTTTCGACTCTATTTTCTCGCATGACCAACTTTATGTTGCGTTGATACATGTTTATTTAATATTTTAGCTAAAGTTGAATTATCTTGTGTTAGGACGCTTTGTAGTTATATTTTGATCTTACCAACCGCTAGGAAATGCGGGTAATCGTCTAGTACATTGTAAAAGAGCTTGAAAGTTAAAAAAGTTGAAAATTCAACATTTCCATGTATAAACATAATCTTTAAATAGGAAAAAAGTATATTAGCCACTACACATGGATTCGACCATCGGGTGATGGGTTCGACCATCGAGTCAACCCGTTCGAGTCACCGTGTTACGGGTTCGGCCACCAGGTTAATCCGGTCAAATCACCGTTTTGCGGGTTCGCTCACCGGGTAAACTCGGTCGAGTTACCGGATCACGAGTTCGCCTACCGAGTCAAGCCGATCGAATTACCAATTTACTGGTTTGATCATCGAATTAATTAAGATATCATAGACTACCCGTCGCTATGTGCGGTTACACATTTATTTAACTTCAGTTACTTTCAACTTATAAGGCTGGTGGGAGTGGGTATCAACCCACTCGTGACTTACCCAAACTCACTCGCGACTTCCATTCCCCCTGAAAAAAGTCGCGCGCGAGTTTGTAGCAGAGAGCAAAAAACAGGGGCAAACTCACCCAGGGTGAGTTTAATTTTTTGGGCCCAGGTGGTTTTATTTTTTAGGTTAGGTTTATTATTGGGTGTTTTTTGTGAGTGAGGCGTGTTTAAATAATAAAAAAAGGTATGAAAGGTGAGTTGTAGTGAGTTTGGGTGAGTGTCATTACCTCCAAAGGGGAGTTTGGGTGAGTTGTAGAAAAGCTTATTGGCGCTGACATGGCGGTGAGTGGGTTTCTTACCACTCACTACAACAATCGACTCCTTCCCCAACGATTTTTTTGGCTTTTCCCCAGCGACTGGGGATACGCTTCCCCAGCGACATGTCGCTGGGGAAAATTCACTAGGGTACGCTCAATGAGAAAGGTATCCCTAGCGACTTACCCCAGCGACATGCGGGCCCCACAAACTTTTCCTTAAAAAATAGATTGCCACGGTGGCAAGATTTTCCCCTGCGACATGTCGCTGGGGAAAATCTTTATTAAATCAGCAAAAATTAAGTTAAACTTAATCTTCTCAGCTAATTACAAAGTTTCCCCAGCGACATGTCGCTGGGGAATCTTTCCTTACGTTTTACTTGTCAACGATTTCTCAGCGTTTCCCCAGCGACATGTCGCTGGGGAAACATTCGATACGTTTGACTTGTCAACGCTTTGTGTTTGAATTGTCAACGATTTTCCAAAGTTTCCCCAGCGACTTGTCACTGGGGAAACCTCTGCAGGTTTTTTTATAAATTTCCTACACAGCAAGCGTTTTCCATATTTTTTCCGAAATTTTTCCGGAAAAAATCTACCAAAACCTGTAACAAAAACCTGTATTTACTCACCAAAAGACACATATAAAGTAAACTTGGAATACAAATCAACACAAACGCGGAATAAGTTCAAACTTGCACCAAAATATAATATAACGTTCTAATTTAGTCAAGGATACTAGGAATAAGTCTGGATAGTTAAGGATACTAGGGAAACAAGCTTTCTAATTCAGGATAATGGGGAAACAAGTCAAGATGAACATAAAGAAACAATGTACGATACTAACAAACACATATATGACACGACTAGCTCGCGTCATCGCCAACATCCTCGCCACCCTCCTGATCCTCAGCATCATCACCCCGGGCGACTCCCGCTCCCGCTGGCACCAGCACTCTCATATCTCGAAAAATGATCTTTATACCTGTCGTCGGCTCTCAGCATGCCCATCAAGAAATCAACATCCCGATGAGTGTCAGGGGGTGATGAAAAGCTCGGACTAGAACTGGCGTATCCCGGCAATACCATACCCATGCCAGGATGGTGGCCGCGAAATTTACCTCCTCGTACCATCATGTTGATCTCGGAAGTGGTGTGCTCACCCGTCGCCTCTAGCTCCCTCATCTGATCCTGTGGAGTGACAATAACACAAGTTAGTAAATATATTAGTCGGGTTGCTAGATTATTAATCAATGATTCATTAAAGTGTGTTTTGAAAAGAATACTTACATACAACTGGAGAGCGTTCTCATCTGCAAATACACCATTTTCATCCGTGTGCAAACGATAGAACATGTCGATCTCTGAAGGCTCCTGTTGAGTTTCGGACGCCTTTTTCTGTACATACACATGCAAGTAAGATCAATCTAATTAAAAACGGCAATAATAATATGTATGTAAAATCAATAATAATAATAATAAAATAATAAAAATAAAAATCAATAATAATAATAATAATAAAAAATAATAATGTAAAATCAATAATAATAATAATAATAATAATTACCATGAGCTGTCGAGTGTGAGGGATCGACCGAGAACCATGCCGGGAGGGAAGTGTTGCCTTGGACCGATTTTGGTTGTTTGTTAAGGATCGCTTCTTGTTACCAGGGTCAGTCCAAAACGTTATTTGTTTTTCCCACTCTTCAGCTGAGTGCTCGTCGGGTCTGTTCCGCCTAATTCGATCCACATCGTATTCTCCACTCTCGGGGCCTTTTATACAGTAATCTCACTTCAAAGTGTCCTTGTTGGTGTTGTATGTTTTTTGTAACTGGGCATTAATGGTATTATGAATATTCTGCCACCGAGGGGTGCTCCTGTGCGGCGCGATATCGTATTTTTTTTGCAATCAAATACAACACATTGAAAACAGAGTTATAAATATAATTTATATATTTATTTAAATTTGTTTATTTAGTTATATGATATAAATAAATAAACGAATTTAAATAAATATACACAATACAACACATTGAAAACAGAGTTAGAAATATAATTTATATATTTATTTAAATTTGTTTATTTATTTATATGAAATAAATAAATAAACGAATTTAAATAAATATACACAATACAACACATTGAAAATAGAGTTAAAAATATAATTTATATATTTATTTAAATTTGTTTGTTTATTTATATGATATAAATACATAAACGAATTTAAATAAATATACACAATACAACACATTGAAAACAGAGTTAGAAATATAATTTATATATTTATTTAAATTCGTTTATTTATTTATATGATATAAATAAATAAACAAATTTAAATAAATATACACAATACAACACATTAAAAACATAGTTAGAAATATAATTTATATATTTATTTAAATTTGTTTATTTATTTATATGATATAAATAAAAAACGAATTTAAATAAATATACACATTAAATAAATGAACACGATAATTAAATAAACATAAAATGATAACTTACCTCAATAGCTTCCCTGGCCGCCGCCTTGTACCCTTCGGGGACCTTTGTTCCACGAAGGGTAATACAAAGGTATTTCCCTAACGACCACCCCGAATAAGTTTCCCCAATGCTTTGCGTAGGGGCCGACAGGTGTAACAAGTTTATCTTTAGCGGGTACAAAGTCGATCTCGACTGGCCGGTTGTGATTCGCGGCCACCGCATCCAGTAATTTCAGGCAACGGGTCTTGTCCTGGGTATTCTCCCCACCGGCTCTCCTCCCGCCCAAATTGGGCTTTTGCTTTTCTTTCTTGCTGAATCAAGTGAGTGATAAAGTCATAAAATTTCAAGGCAAACAAGTTCAATATGTGTATCAAATTTGTATTACAATAATCCAAAAATTCTTACCCCGGTTAACGAAGCAACCCTCGCAACCGAATGATGGAGGACGTGGACGTGAAGGATCCTCGCCACCACCGTCCCCGCCGTGTCCCCGTGCAACATCAGCCATCTGTATACAGGTACAATTAGCATAACATGTATAAATTCATGAACAAAATAATACAAGCATGCACAAATCTAAATATCAAAAGAAATTTACACATTTAAACAATCCACAACAATTTCATTCATTCAAATATATAAGTGTATTTTGCAAGTTACAACACAAATTTAATATTCTTCGTCACTAGAATAAAATTCCTCAACACCATCATCATCTTTGATGAGGTCTTCCACATCAGAATCTACTAAATCATGAGGAAGGGGGTCTTCATCATCATCGTCTTCGCTAGGAACATCATCGTTATCTGGCGGTGTGTCAACCTCCGTTGATTCACCATCTATATGCAAATCTATATAGAATGTGTAATTACCGAAGTCATTCCCACTAGTAGAAAGGTGGGATATCACTAGTAAAAGGTGGGAGATCACTAGTAGAAGGTGGGAGATCAGATGAGTTGTCCAAATGTATAATTTCAGGTTCGTTCTCTACCACGATTACACCGTTGTTCAAAAACTTTTTATGATTAACATGTTCGACGACCTTCACGTTAGGTTTGGTCAGATCTACAAGGTAGAAGACTTGTTTGACTTGTGTTGCGAGAATGTATTGTTCACTTTTCCACCACTCACCAGAGCCGGCGATTTGTGTCATTCTGTTTCTAACGGTAGGTTTCTTGACTTTACCAACGTTGTTACGAGTGTCGAACCACTTAACTTTGGACAAAGCAACTTTAAACGACAAATAGTCAAACTCGAGGATTTCTTGAAGCTGACCATAAGTGTTAGTTTTCCCGTCAGGGCCAGTCGAACAAACGCTGCTATTTTGAGTTACGCGACGTTCATCGCGGCTCTGCACGGCATACCTCACACCATCTACTACGCAAGAGTTTACTGACATTGGAGCATTTGATGGTCCATTAGCCAAAGCGAATAACTCGCTGGTTGGGCTAAACTCTGGGTCTTGGGGATTTTGTGCGTGACGTTCAAAGATCTATGAAGAAGATAGGATTAGATAGAAAACAAAAAATATGATACTATTATTTTTACACTTAAATACACAAAATAAGTGTTAGTTTATCAGCGTCTTAAACTAGTGGGGGAATTCTTCTAGCATGTCTTTTTCTTTTTTTCCTGGAAATAATCTGAAAAACGTTCATGCTATTAGAATAAGTCGTCGAAATGATAAGTTAAGAAAAAAAAGTTACAAAATTAAAAAACGCGTACCTCCAGAACTGGTCTTGGTACGTGTCGATCTCAGGACTGTTATTAAGTACATACCATCTCGCTTTCTTGTACTCTTCGGTAGAAAAATGAGGAAAGGACAGTAAACCAATCGGCTTGCATACCGATCGGAATACATGAAACTTACACGCTGAGGGAGGGGGTCCACATTACGATCAGGACGATTAAATTTCGTGGTAACACCCTGAAAATATTGAGAACTTATAGTCAATGCTTTTTCTGCAACATAACCCTCCGCGATCGAACCTTCCGGCTTAGCTCTTACATATCCTTTTAGCTTCTTCATGAATCTTTCAAATGGATACTGGTTGTGGTAAAATATGTCTCTTGTTTAGGAAAACAAAAGAGCGTATATGAGCGGTAAGTATTAAGTGATGATTTAGGAAAATCAAGCACTAATGACCCAAAGGTGAAAGTTCGTTTCCCAAGGAGGTATATGTGTGTGATTAAAATGTAAATGATTTGAGATTAATATTGAGAAAGAAGGGATGAGAAAATAGAATGACGGATACGTGAAAATTATTACTACGACGACTAAATTAAAAACCGTAAAAAGTGACAAAATAAACATTAATTCTATAAATTCCCAAAAATTACCAAAAATCAATAAAAATAAACTAAAAGTTTACAAATGATCAAAAATTTTTCAAACCTTTTAATTAAATATTAATTTTTAAATGCTAATTAAAGCCCTAAAAATCCAATTAATTATTAAAAAGTCCAAATAAAGATTTTTCACTTTGTAAAACTCTAAAATGACTTAAAAAGACTCAAAACTATTTTTATGAATTTTTAAACTAAGGAAAACTATTTTTAAATGATTAAAAACTATTAAAATATTAAAATAATTCTAGAAATTAAGAAAATGATGCTAAAATTAATTTAAGAGTTTTAAAAATCCTAATTTAATGTATTTGACCTAAGAAAAATATGAAAGTTGCAAAAATGTGAAAAATGAAATTTAATAAAAAAATAATATTAAAATATTATTAAAAATCCAAAAATTATAAAAATTTCTAAAAACTTGAAAACTAGTTTATTTTAACCTAAGTAAACAGAAAATGAAAGTGAAATTACCAAAATACCCCTAATGGGCCCCCAAATGGGCTAAAAACAAAAACAGCCTATGTAAATGGGCTTTTTAGCCCAATAAGATGAAACTTAACCAAATAAGCTGAAAATCACTAGTTTGACTTAAAACTCAATTCTAAACACAAAAGTCAGAAGGCCCAAAAGCTAAAAGTGAGCTTATCACAGCTTAATGGTACAATAGCTTATTCTTAATGGGCTTTTTGGCCCATTAAGCTATAAGCCAATGCCATAAGCTCAGATTTGACACAAAACCTTCTTTTGAGATGCCTAAGAGATCTGTGAAAAGAAATTTCAAATAAGCTCAACCAATAAGTCAGAAATAAGGAAAGTAAAATTTCACTAAAAGATAAAATAGTCGACTTGGAGTTCTAGACCACCTCAGACCTTGAAATAAGTTGCAAAAGACTCTAAATGACTTAATTAAGACAAATCAACAAAGAAAAGTTCAATAAGCCAAGCCAAATAAGCTTAATAAGCAAATAAGCACTTATGTAAAAGTCAAAGTAGTTGGTTTTCTAGTCAAAGCTTTGAGTCAACCCCTCAAATGCTCTAGTATGAACAAATGGGTCAAACAAGGAACACCTATTACAAAATTAAAGTTGTTGCAGGTTTAAATAAGCTAGAATAGCTTATTGATAAGCTATCCCAAAAATAACACTAGAAGTGGCTAGCCGCAGGGGAAAGGAGTTCCCACTGCTTTGACTATTTAACTTGCAAATTTAGAGAGATCCAGTTGGATTCAATGGAAAACAAAGGCACACTTACAACCAGTGAGTTGTAAGGAGTCAATATCAGTCAAGAAATCACAATTTGGTTAAGCCAATAAGCACAGAATAAGCAAACAGTCACCAGATATAGTACATATATTCAAATAAACAGTTATGAACGAAAAAGTAGTTTTAGCATGAATAAGCTAACCAAATTGAACCATATGCATACACAAGCTATAATAAAGTCCAATAAGCACAAATAAACTTGTTTCAAACACTGGATCAAAGATTAGAAGAAGATTCAAGCTTATGCATATGACTGATGAACAAAGGCAATATCCAAAACTCTCTTGCTGATCTAAATGCCCACCAATCCAATTTTAAACCCTTAAATCCCTTTCCGTAGTTGTATTAACTAAAACTTAGCACTTGTTAACCCTAGGCTACCGTTAGATCTAGGTGTCCCCAAAATTTTAGCCAATTTAACCAAGTTAATCAGATTTTAAAGCCCTTTGTTGGATTATGATGATTCAAGCCACAAACGTTGCAGATAAATGACCAAGAATACCAGTTAAATAATAACCAACACAAAGCAACATAATACAACCACTCAAGTTGCCTTAAATCTTAGTATATCAGTTAACCCAAACACCCTTTGCAAACTGATTTTTCAAGTTTTCAAAGGATTTGTGTGATTTAACCGTCAAACCAAGATCTAATCTTCCTTATAACAACAATCAAACCTTAGAAAACACAAATCAACCACAATAACACAGATTCAAAGACAAATATCCAAATCCACCCAAAAATCATGCAATTTCATAAAAATAAAAGGGAATAGAGATGCAAACCTCCAAGCCTCACATCCAAGCCATGGATTGTTTGAGCTGAGGTGCTAGCAAAACAAGCACCAGCTTCCAACAGCTGCTAAGAAGAACAAACACAAAGGTTAACCAAAAACAGATTATCACTTGATTTTTGAAAACAAGAGTTTTATTCCTTAAAACCTTTCCTCAAAATCAATCAAACAGATTAATGGAACTCAGATTTTAGCTAATCAAACACCAAACTTTCATAAAACACAAAAGAGAATTCACAATTTCAGAAAATCAAACTTTTTATTTCATAAAAAGGAATTACAAAGCATTAGCTAAAGTCTGAAACAAAGGGGCTCTCATATTTTGAGGCCTCCTTTTATAGACGACTAAGATCATTCTAGAATGGAAAAAAAATACAAGAAACCCTAGCTATGAATTCTCAAAATTGCCCTTTGCCTTCTAGACGCGTTTGATGTGTATGAGCTGTCAAATTTGATCTTGAACGTTCATTTTGTGCTTGGGGGACAAGTAGTAGCCATAAAGCGTTGATTTTGCCATGTCAGATTGCTTGGAGAGGAAGTTGTCATATGATTGGGTAACGGTTTGAATGGTGGGGTCCTTTGGTGAGTGGGGATTGGGAATTTAGGTGTGGGATGAGTTTGTGTGTGTGTGTGAATTAAGCGTGGGACAAGGTAATTTCAGTTTATCCTTTGTTTTAAGTGATGGAGTAACTGGGTTCATCATGTTAAACAGTAAAACTTTTGATCTGATATTAGGGGGTTGTGTAGTTGTTTGGCGCAATAAACATTTGAAAGTTTCATTTGTCCAACAATAGCCCTCAGCCTTTGGAAAAAAAATGTATAACAAGTTTATTTCCCAAATAAACTCGTTTTCCTTTGTTGTTGAAGTTTCTGATTTTAGAGTTTTGCCACAAAAACTTTTGGAAAAAGGGTTTAGGGCTTTTATAACTTTAGGTTAATTACAATTTCAGTCCTTATGATATTTTAACTATATTTAAAGGACTAGAAATATAATATTCTTGAACTTCAAGGGCTTCTTTGGATCTTGGACTTTATGAAGGACCATTCTTGACATTTTGGATTTGTTGAAGGACTAATCTTTCCAAATCTTCAAACTTGGAGGACCTTTTTGTAATTTTGACAAACTTAAGGGAGCAAACTTGTAATTATGAGAATAAAAGGGTATTAAGTGTCATTTCTTCATAAATGAGGGTTCAATCTTGTACATCTTCAAGTCTTCAAGGGTTTTTCTTTGATGATTCACAAACTAGGGCTCGGTTCATTGTGCGGCTTCGTTTCTCGTGTTCGTTTTTCCTTGTTTCTTGTGATCTTTTATCTTCTTCACGATATCCATACCTAAAATACACAAGTAAACAAACACAAGTATATATATGGTATTTTATGACATTTTTATGCATTTAAAGCCCGAAAAGAACGATGAGATCATGTATAAATGCCATCTCATCACTCCCCCATACTAAACCATTTCTGTGCCCTCACGCAATGCTAGAATAAAGTATCTAAGAATCTCCAAAATTCAATTTTATTAACCTTTATTGAAAATTAAAACTTGCAACAATATTACGAAGATGTGTAAAGACATAATGTATGATTTTCTTCACGAAAATGACTTTTAGGGTCAATGAATAGAAACAAGTTAATGTCTCATAGAGTAAAGTTCGCCATCCTTGATTGTCATACATTCCATGCTAAGTGCAAAAACGAGATCATTGTTGGTACAAGTCACAATGCTAACACTACTCATACGTCCAAATTGTGTAATACTTTTTCTCCCCGTAATCCTAGTTATTATGAAAAGAAATGGGTTTCTAGATTTTTTTTAACTATTTGTCATGGATCACAAGTGATTCATATTGACTTATTTGAGTATTATTTAGTCCGAAAATAAAGTAGCATGATTTAATCGATAGTTAGCCGAAGGACAAAATCTTTTAAAACGGCTTCTCGTGTATCTCCTTAAGTTCATATCTTGGCATAACTCGTTTCACGATTTGAGACCTTTCTCGGACCGATATTTGGCATTTACTTCATACTTCAAATCTTGGGAAGACGTTCTTGAAATTATGGTCTTCTGTTCATATTTTGGAATTTCTTCACTTGATATTTTTGAGAGATTCTTCATATTTGGACCACGACTTCATCATTTTTCTTCAATCTTTATTTTTGATTTTGATATACAACAAACTGCCTCCTTTTCGGACTTGGATATATTTATCCTCATACCTTGTTAGGGTCTCTTTGGATAGACTTTCTCCATGATCTTTAGGGGAGTAATTGCTTTTCGTCGTGTGTCTCGATCCTTCATATTGATTTTGGAACAATGATACTTCACATCATCTTGGATCTTTAGCAACAAAATAGAGCTCCTCATGCCTTGTTAGGGCCTTTTTGGATCTTCACCAATCTTCGCATCCCGCTTCAATAAGTTATGTGATATGAGCTTAAACTCATATCCTTTTAACAACAAATAACCCTAATACATGAAGCAAAATACCAATTTATTTGGCAAAAACAGTGTTATGTGGTATGTTTGTGTTTGTGTGCACTTGTGTAGGTAAAAAGATACATTTTCAAGCAAACAAGGAAAAATCAAGCTCAAATGGATGAAAAAGACAAAAGAGGATCAAAAGTGACAAGACTTTGAAGTATAAGGACCTATCTTGACAAGTTATGAAAGTTGAAGGACTAAAAGTGCAAATAATGTAAAGTCAAGATTCAAGTCAAACTTGGTCAACTCTCAAGTCAACTCAGTCAAAGGACCATTTTGTACAAGTTATGGAAGTTGAAGGACCAAATATGTCAAAGGAATGAAGCTACAAGCTCAAATTTACATTCTTCCAAGTTAAGGGGCTTATTCTGCCAAGATTGGAAAGTTAATTGAGTTTGATCCATGTGATAACTAGTTCAACCAATGGGAGGAGAGAGAATGAGTCACACGGATTGCCACTTCATCATAATTAATATCCACTACCGCCGCCTCACATTTATTACCAAATCCAAACAGTTTGATCCGTGTGATACATTTTAAACCAATCAGAATTCAACACGTGTCATCTTCAAGAATAAGAAATTTTCCCAGGATCGCGTTTGAGATAGAAGCAATTTCATGGAAAGATATAAACACCAAAGTTGATCGATTTGAAGAGACGAATTCAATGGTGCAACTCAATTAACATATCATCCATCCAATCAAGAAACCCCAAATCATTGTTCATACCTTCAAAGTGCTAAATGCAGAATTCTCCACGTGGCAAGCTAGGACTGGTTCTGACACGTCACCAACCCCAACTAACTTCTCCTTTGTGTCTATAAATAGCTGGATTGTACTTCATTTTCAGTTGTAGCTTAAATTTGTAAAAAACACCTAGTTAAACTTTCCCTTTCCTTTTTCCCTCATTCTTACCCTAACTACTCAAGAGTCTGACAAACTTTTGAGTCAGTTAGTTAGTTACTACCTTTGTAACAGATTTGTAACCGTTTTTCAGTAATAAAATTCAAATTCCCTTTTTCCCGCCAATTCTGTTCTTATCATTCCAGTTCAAATCTTGCTGCATTTGGATTTTGTTGTTGCTGTTGAGTGTTTGTTATGATCAATCATTGATCATAACTGACATTTGTGAAGTTTGCCAGCTTGTTGATCACAATTCAGCCATTGCATAGTTCTAATGGAGATTTCAAGTAGATTGATGGATTCCAGTTGATTTGTTGATTGATTCTTGTTGATTTCTAGTGATAGGTGGTGGTTATCACTAGAGCAAGAGAGCTCAGCGCTCCTCTTCTTCTCAAAGGCTATCTACAATAGGTTTTAAGCTTCTTGATTTTTGTTCCACTCAACAGTCAAATGCCATGCTTATTTTCCTAGTTTAAATCTGATGGCTGCATGATATAATTGATAGTAGTTGCTGTTTGTTTGAATTCTGGTTGCTTATAGCTTAATTCCTGCTTACTTGATCTTAGTTTTGGTTTAAGTCCTAGTTTTAGCTTATTTTCAGTCAGAATTTGGTACTTGCATCTTAATTGGTCAAAGTTGTTCTTAGAGCTCACTTGTACTCTTAAATCAGTCCATTTGAAGTATCAAACTTGGAGTTAAAAGCATTTGAATCAGCTTAATTCAGTACTTAAAAGGAATTTGAAAAAGTTTGTAAGAAATCAGTAAAGGAGTGTTTGGGAATAGATCAAAAGTAGTTTTCAAGTATTGAGTATTGGATTTTTAAAGTTCATTTACAGTCCTTAAGTGTTGACAAGTTGTTTTAAGCCTTTTACAAGTCAATTTCAAAGTCAAACAGGCAAATGGCACTTGAATAGTTTGGGTCAGCTTTCATTCAGCTTTGGTTTTAAAAACTTGCCATTTTCAATTGCTTAGTTCTCATTCAATACTTGAAGAAATTTCACCAAATTTGCTTTCAGTCTTAGCCTATATCATATAGTTTTAGATTCCAAAAGGAATTTCTACAGTATTAGTTAATAAGCTGGGAATTAGCTTTTTGGTCCAAGACTGAGCAAAGTTCATTCTCTGTGAAAAAGCATGTTACTGTTTTCCTAGATCTTCAAATCTACTTCACAAATCTTGTGATTTTCTTTCATAAAATCATTTAGTAAGTGTCCCTAGTTAATTTCTGAAAGTTTGAGCTTTTTGCAAATTTTGGTCAACGCTTGGTCAACATAAGCTCTTTTTAGCTTAATTCAGATTTAGAGCTTATTACTGGATGAAATTTGTTCTGGTTTGATTTCCCAATCTTCAAATCAGTTGCTTAATCAGTTTCAAGAGAAAAATCCAGTTGTGGTTGATTAGATTTGGCTAGAGCTTATTTTGAGCTTATCAATAAGCACTCATTTGCTTATTTTTGATCTTTAGCTTAATTTCTTGAATACACGTAGTTTAATTTGGATTTGAAACGTTTTGCAAGTTGTTTCATCCAATTTGGTTGAGTAATAAGCTCAAACGAGCTTATTTTCTCTTGTGTCCCGTTTTTGCTTAAAAACTTTCCAAAATTGCACTTTGGTCCTTTCATTTCTATCAGTGTTTAATTTTTGGCTAATCTTCCAAGAATTTAGGGTTTGCATTGTTTAGGTCCCTGGAATTTGAAAGTTGTTAAAATTCAGTTAGTAGTTTGTTGGTTTGTTACATTTTTGGCAAGGTTGTTATAGTTGTTGCATTTTTAATCCTTTTAGTTAACAGATTTACATTTTTAGTCCCTATAATTGTTAGAGTTTACATTTCAAGCATTTATTGTTCTTAGAATTTACAATTTCAGTCCCTTTAGTTTCAAATTTTGCATTTTAAATTTTTATTTGAATAAAAACGTGGTATTTGCAATTTGTTTACATATACGTAGGTAATATTTTTCCGTTTTACAAGCTTTTGTTGAATTAGCAATAGATTACCAAGCAAGCTTAACAACCAAGAACAATTAAAAACTAGATATTGGTAGGACTTTCTATTGGTTAAGAATCGAGAGAAAACGAACTGCATTATACTCAATTTCATTATGCTTTGGCTATGAACTCTATTCAACCCCGAGCAACTTTTAAACGATCTTGTGCTAGAAGCTAAGTAACCTTTCAAATCGTATGACCTTACTTATTGCAATTATTTTTATTCCTAATGCATTAATCTTAGGAGAAAAAGCCACAATTAAAAACATATGAGTTTTTGAAAGAACATTTTCATGTTCTACGTTTAGCATGATCACTTGTCTAACTCTATCGCTTCTTGTTCTTCATTATTTAAAGACCTCTAATTAAAGAGACTCGTGAATACTTAGCCATGCAAGTCAAAATTAAGCCAAATTTGGATTAGCTTTCGTTAAGACTATCAAATCGAAGTTTTGGGTTTTCAAGCCACCTATAGGATCTTGCACTTTCTTAGACTTTTTCAAGTTTAGAGAATGCATTTTATAGTTCCCTTGATAAGTGACTTTCTAGGATCAATTATAGGAACTTGCGAAAAGTTCTTGTTCTTAACCCGAATGAGCTAAGACTTTCGCGTTTTAAAGTTCCCTATATAAAAGTCTAGCAAAACTTGATTCGAGCGGGTTAAGGAATGTAAAGGGCCCCAAATGCCCATAAAGTCAAAAATTAACTCTTATTCTACCCATCGGAAAATATACATTCGTGTCTTAAAATCACTTATGAAAACGAAGAAAAAATTTAAAATTTGGCCATTTTTAGCCTTATTAACAACAAAACAAAACAAAACGTTGAAAGTTAGAAAACGTGAGGGCGTAGCAAAGCAAGTATCTATTCACACCCCCCCCCCCCATACTAAAATTAAACATTGTCCTCAATGTTTCGAGTCTAAAGGTGGAGGACCCCCATACTAGAGACGAAGAGTCGAATGCTTAGGATCTAGCATGGAAAGGGTGATCAACAATATATCTAAAGCCGTTTATGAATTATGTTAAAAGATAATTGTTAGAACAATAAAGGATATGTCATAGATTCGTGAAAAACTCTTCAAGCAAACTATCGAGGCTCACGTAAACGAACACGAGAGTCTTCAATCCTAGTGATGATGATGATCTAGATAACACATTCACAAACAACCACGAGACAACAAGTTGGAAGGGAACAATTCCCCTCTCATTAACTACATTAGAAAGCATAAAAAGGATAAGCATGGGTCTCCCCCCATGAGGCACCTCGTTTTTTATTACCGAGTCATGAGCTCGACTCGGTCCCCTCTAAATGTGATTATTTAGGGATAATCTTGGTATGGTTAATTTTTGGTGGGGCTTACATGATAAACAAGGCCCAAAAAGCAACCGGTAAAAAGGACTAAGTCCTTTGATGATGCAAAATACCGGAATCTAAGATGGCGTTCTCGTTTTTATTGGATAAACAAACCAACGCCACTTCAAAACGTGCCATAAACTCAAAGAGTTTGAAGAAAAGAGATGAGAAGTAGAAGGGTGGGACAATTGGTAAGACAAATTTTTGAGCTACTCGAGGCAGACTCGCACCAAGCATATAGATATAGTTTCCATTTATTGCATCGGTGGAAGATCGAGATTTCCCTTTATATGAAATTCCGGGATCGAATATCTCGTCCTCGGTGGACAAGGGTGAGGGAACATAAGGGGTTTCCCCCATACTAAAACCACACAAAGCATCATCAAAAGGAGTAGACGAGCTTGTAGCACTCAAACACGTGGTGATGACGGAGTTAGATTTGTAGAAAAATCTTTTAAATCACATTCAAAATCTTTTCCTTTTTTATATTTTATACTCTCCTTATGAAAACCCGTATTGGTTATGTCGAAAACATTAGGTGTTTCTAAAATGATGTTAGACACACTAAAAATTCTCACATTTGAAAACGGGTTTTGGTGGTGGTAAGTTCTCAAAACGTTTATCGACAAAGAAAACCTCCCATCGGGGTCAACATATTCGTCATCCGAAAGATCTTCGGTAGAAACCAGCAACTTATAAACACTTTTCAAGAATGAATGTTCGAGGTGAGGCGAAATATTTTTCATTTCAAGTATTGACGGTTCCTTCTTTGTAGGTTTAACACTCATAACCTCCACCGGTGGAGGAAATGGTAAATTGTTTTTGGTGACATTTCCTTAAATTCTTGGTGAAAATTCTTTGCAAACGACATTGGTTGAATCACCATGGTTTAAAGTTACAATAGAATAGACATGAGAAAGTTTGGAGTTTTGTGTTGCATTGATTACAAGTTCTTCTTCACTGAAACGAAGGGTGATTTTTCTAGCATGAACATCAATAAGTGCTCTCGATGTATCCAAAAATGAACGACCCAAAATGGGAGGAACTTTTCGATCGATGGGAATGTCTATAACGATAAAGTCAACGGGGTATTAAAACTTTCCAACTTTGACGAAAACGTCCTCGACTACTCCACATGCTAAGATCGTAGAATGATCGGCCATCTCGATGGACATGTTGAAAGGAGTAAGAGCCAGAAGCGATAGCGATTTGAAAATCTCAAGAGGCATTAAATTAATACTAGCACCAAGATCGGCTAAGGCATAGTATTCCTCCATATCTTGAATTGAACACGGAATCAAAAATTTAACGGGGTCACCGACTTTTTGTGGTATGCGGCTAAGAAAAACCGATGAACAACTAGACGATTGTTGTAACTTATCTTTTTTATTCAACATACTTTTGAAGTTTGCGGCAAATCGAGGCATCATGATAAGAGTGTCGGTAAAACTTATGTTAAAATGTATATCACGAAACATTTTCATAAAAAGCTCAAATTGATAATTATTCCTTTCTTGTGCCTTTTCCTTGTTTCGTCTTGAAGGGTAAGGTAAGGGTGGTGTGGGTTGGACATTAGGCAACAGCCTTGGAATCTCGGGTTCCATAATTGGTATTGGTTCAACCGTAGGTGTGGTATGAGCGGTACTTCGTGGGCTTGTGATATGCTCCTTTTTCGACCATCACCTCGGGCTCTTTCTCGATTTCCTTCTCCGTAGAAGTACTTGGACGAGAGATTGGTTCCTTGAAAGTTTTACCACTACGAGTATTAATAACCTTAATTTCTCCCCTCGGGTTGTTAATGGTATCACTAGGAAGACCACCCGAGGAAGAGGGTTTACACATGATTGCTTCAAACATTTTTGCCATTCGGTCTTCAAATTTTGATTGGCTAGCATCCGCTTTTAAAAATTCTTGCTTAATCTCATGTTGTCCTTGTTCCATCTTTTGTTGATTTTGTTGAAGACGTTGAACGTTTCCTTCCATTTTATTAGCATGAGTCTTAAGTTCATTAGCAAGTTCATTTTTAAGCTCGTTTTTCAACTCGGATCTTAAGCTAATCATCTCACGTTGCATATTATCAAACTTAGCATCGTTTGCTTTTGCATAATCCAAAAATTCTCCGTTAAGATTTTTAGTGTGAGCATTTTGAAAACCTTGTGTATTTTTTTGAGAATCACGGTTTTGGTTTTGATTTGAAACTTTTCCATTCCCACTTTGATAATTCCCTTTGTTGTAATTACGTGAATTGCCTTGATACCCACCATTTTTATTATTGTTTCGATAGTTGTTAGCATTTTGCTTTGATGGAGCTTGATTTGGGCGGGAACCTTGGCCGTTTTTGTTGAAAGTTCCCGTTGCTACGTAAGCACTCGAAGTGTTACCACCGGCGGTAATGCATTCGGAAAGATCATGAGCTCCACCACAAGATAAACAACTCTTTTCAACCACTTTAACCGATGCGGAATTTAAAGCATCTTGTGCTTTCCAATGTGTCATAAGCGTCGAAAATCTATCGAAAAACCGATTTTCCTCATTTGCTTCATCATGTAAGGCATTAATGTTACGAGACGATGACGACGATGAAGAACCCATATTGGCAACACTAGGTGTGTTACGATGGTTATAAACCTTAGATATATTCTCGATAATCTTTAAAGCTTCATCGGTCGTTTTGCACAAAAAATTACCACTCGCGGCGGCATTCAAATAATCTCGTTCATGATCATTAAGCCCATTAAAAAGTATCTATTTGATGCAATTCCGAAAAATCATGGTGTGGACATTCATGTAACATTTCCTTAAATCGTTCCCATGCCATTGAAAAACTTTCATTATTTCGTTGTGTAAACCTTGAAATCTCATTTTTCAAATGTGTTGTTTTAGATGGTGGAAAAAATTGGTTAACAAACTTAGAGACGAGATCACCCCATGTCAAAATCGAATTTGGCGGTTCTTTCTCGAGCCAAATTTTTGCGGGTTCATCCAACGAGTATGGAAACAACATCATCTTAATGGCGTCATGCGGAACATCCATAAACTTGCTTGTGTGAGGTGAGACGATTAAAATTCCTTATGTGATAATGCGGGTTGTCTTTATCATGACCTCTAAACTTATTTGCTTGCGACATAGACATTAAACCCGTCTTAACCTCAAAATTCTCCGCAAGGATGGCGGGAATAACAATAGCTTCTCCAAAACCCTCGGTGGGTGCTTGAAGCAACTCCATCATAGTACGATTAGCCATGGCGACTATTGGTTCTACAACGGGTTCGACAATAGGAGTTCGTTCTTCAATCAAAGGATCTTGATTTCCTTGACTTTGACGATGTTTACGAGATCATTTTGCTTGATTACGAGTTAGCATAAACTTGACAAAGAATGGGAGGTGAGCAAAGAAGATTCTTTTGGGTGTTTTGTAGATTTTCAATTTTTTTGTGTTTTTTATTGTTTTAAAAAAAAATTGGATTTTGTGTGTATTCGTAGACAACAATCTACCAAATCTCTCCTCGAATCAAACTCTTGATTAAAGAAGCCTCAAAAGAATGAAAACGATCACGTGGAGTGAACGCCTTCAATGACTTTAGAACTTTGTTGAAAATCAAATTGTTCAATAGGGTTTAATCACAAAGAAACCAAGCAAATATATATGATACGTAATAATACTTTGGGCGGTAAAACCCTCGATTAGCTTTCAATCTCAAAATACTCACACGCAAGCGGAGAAAAGAGACGGCGTGAAGCACTTAAGAGCCTTTTTCTTTAGGGTATATTTTATAATGCCCGCCTTATACCCACCTTATAGTTTGTATTCTTCAAAATCGAGCTTCACAAAAGTATTTATCTATTTTTGCCTTTTTCTTTTCGTTTGAGATTCGAATACAATAATTAGGAGATCAAATCCCAATTAAGGTTGTGTTTTCACACTTTTGTAGATATTTTGTATTTGTTGTGATACTTAATACAATATAGTAATAATAATTTCACAAGAAACACGAAAAACCGATAATACGTATTAGTAGAGTTCTACTAATACAAATACTATTTATGGCTAATATTAAAAACAAAATGACAAATTAATCATGACACACCTACCCGGAAGCGGCGCCAAAATGATTGTGGTAAAATACGTCTCTTGTTTAGGAAAACAAAAGAGCGTATATGAGCGGTAAGTATTAAGTGATGATTTAAGAAAATCAAGCACTAATGACCCAAAGGTGAAAGTTCGTTTCCCAAGGAGGTATATGTGTGTGATTAAAATGTAAATGATTTGAGATTAATATTGAGAAAGAAGGGATGAGAAAATAGAATGACGGATACGTGAAAACTATTACTACGACGACTAAATTAAAAACCGTAAAAAGTTACAAAATAAAAATTAATTCTAAAAATTCCAAAAAAAAATTACCAAAAATCAATAAAAACAAACTAAGAGTTGACAAATGATCAAAACTTTTTCAAATCTTTTAATTAATTAAATAATAGTTTTTAAATGGTAATTAAAGCCCTAAAAATCCAATTAATTATTAAAAAGTCCAAATAAAGATTTTTCACTTTGTAAAACTCTAAAATGACTTTAAAAGACTAAAAACTATTTTTAGGAATTTTTAAACTAAGGAAAACTATTTTTAAATGATTAAAAACTATTAAGATATTAAAATAATTCTAGAAATTAAGAAAATGATGCTAAAATTAATCTAAGAGTTTTAAAAACCTATTTTAATGTATTTGACCTAAGAAAAATATAAAAGTTGCAAAAATCTAAAAAATGAAATTTAATAATAAAATAAATTATAAAAATTTCCAAAAACTTGCAAACTAGTTTATTTTAACTTAAATAAACAAAAAATGGAAGTGAAATTACCAAAATACCCCTAATGGGCCCCCAAATGGGCTAAAAACAAAAACAGTCTATGTAAATGGGCTTTTTGGCCCAATAAGATGAAACTTAACCAAATAAGCTGAAAATCACTAGTTTGACTTAAAATTCAATTCTAAACACAAAAATTTGAAGGCCCAAAAGCTGAAATTGAGCTTATCACAGCTTAATGGTACAACAGCTTATTCTTAATGGGCTTTTTGGCCCATTAAGATATAAGCAATGCCATAAGCTTATATCTGATACACAACTTTGTTTTGAGATGCCTAAAAGATCTGTGAAAATAAATTTTAAATAAGCTCAACCAATAAGTCAGAAATAAGCAAAGTAAAATTTCACTAAAAGACAAAATAGTCGACTTGGAGTTATAGACCACCTCAGACCTTGAAATAAGTTGAAAAGACTCTAAATGGCTTAATTAAGACAAATCAAAAAAGAAAAGTTCAATAAGACAAGCCAAATAAGCTGAATAAGCAAATAAGCACTTATGTAAAAGTCAAAGTAGTTGGTTTTCTAGTCAAAGCTCAAAGTCAACCCCTCAAATGCTCCAGTATGAACAAATGGGTCAAATAAGGAACACCTATTACAAAATTAAAGTTGATGCAGGTTTAAATAAGCTAGAACAGCTTATTGATAAGCTATCCCAAAAATAACAGTAGCAGTGGCTAGCAGCAGTGGAAAGGAGTTCCCACTACTTTGACTATTTGACTTGCAAATTTAGAGAGATCCAGTAGGATTCAATGGAAAACAAAGGCACCCTTACAACCAATGAGTTGTAAGGAGTCAATATCAATCAATAAATCATAATTTGGTTCAGCCAATAAGCACAGAATAAGCAAACAGTCACCAAATATAGCACAGATATGCAAATAAGCAGTTATGAACTAAAAAGCAGTTTTAGCATGAATAAGCCAACCAAATTGAATCATATGCATACACAAGCTATAATAAAGTAAAATAAGCACAAATAAACTTGTTTCAAACACTGGATCAAAGATTAGAAGCAGATTCAAGCTTATGCATATGACTGATGAACAAAGGCAATATCCAAAACTCTTTTGCTGATCTAAATGACCACCAATCCAATTTTAAACCCTTAAATCCCTTTCTCTGGTTGTGTTAACTAAAACTTAGAACTTGTTAACCCTAGTCTACCCTTAGATCTAGGTGTCTTGAAAATTTTAGCCAATTTAACCAAGTTAATCAGATTTTAAAGCCCTTTGTTGGATTATGATGATTCAAGCCACAAAAGTTGCAGATAAATGACCAAGAATAATAGTTAAACAATAACCAACACAAAGCAACATAATAAAACCACTAAAGTTTCCTTAAATCCTAGTATATCAGTTAAACCAAACACCCCTTTGCAAACTGATTTCTCCAGTTTTCAAAGGATTTGTGTGATTTAACCCTCAAACCAAGATCTAATCATCCTTATAACAACAATCAAACCTCAGAAAACACAAATCAACCACAATAACACAGATTCACAGACAAATATTCAAATCCACCCAAAAATCATGCAATTCAGTAAAATAAAAGGGAATAGAGATGCAAGCCTCCAAGACTCACATCCAATCCTTGGGTTGTTTGAGCTGAGGTGCTAGCAAAACAAGCACCAGCTTCCAATAGCTGCTAAGAAGAACAAACACAAAGGTTAACCAAAAACAGATTATGACTTGATTTTTGAAAACAAGAGTTTTATTCCTTAAAACCTTTCCTCAAAATCAATCAAACAGATTAATGGAACTCAAACTTTAGCTAATCAAACACCAAACTTTCATAAAACACAAAAGAGAATTCACAATTTCAGAAAATCAAACTTTTTATTTCATAAAAAGGAATTACAAAGCATTAGCTAAAATCTGGAACAAAGGGGCTCTCACATGTTGAGGCCTCATTTTATAGACGACTAAGATGATTCTAGAATGGAAAAAAATACAAGAAACCCTAGCTATGAATTCTCAAAATTGCCCTTTGCCTTCTAGACGCGTTTGATGTGTATGAGCTGTCAAATTTGATCTTGAACATTCATTTTGTGCTTGGGGGATAAGTACTAGCCATAAAGCGTTGATTTTGCCATGTCAGATTGATTGGAGAGGAAGTTGTCATATGATTGGGTAACGGGTTGAATGGTGGGGTCCGTTGGTGAGTGGGGATTAGGAATTTAGGTGTGGGATGAGTTTGTGTGTGTGTGAATTAAGCGTGGGACAAGGTAATTTTAGTTTACCCTTTGTTTTAAGTGATGGGGTAACTGGGTTCATCATGGTAAACAGTAATACTTTTGATCCGATATTAGGGGGTTGTGTAGTTGTTTGGCGCAATAAACATTTGAAAGTTTCATTTGTCCAACAATAGCCCTTAGCCTTTGGAAAAAAATGTATAACAAGTTTATTACCCAAATAAACTCGTTTTCCTTTGTTTTTGAAGTTTCTGATTATAGAGTTTTGCCACAAAAACTTTTGGAAAAAGGGCTTAGGGCTTTTATAACTTTAGGTTAATTACAATTTCATTCCTTATGATATTTTAACTATATTTAAAGAACTAGAAATGTAATATTATTGAACTTCAAGGGCTTCTTTGGATCTTGGACTTTATGAAGGACCATTCTTGACATTTTGGATTTATTGAAGTACTAATCTTGCCAAATCTTAAAACTTGGAGGACCTTTTTGTAATTTTGACAAACGTAAGGGACCAAACTTGTAATTATGAGTATAAAAGGGTATTAAGTGTCATTTCTTCATAAATGAGGGCTCAATCTTGTACATCTTCAAGTCTTCAAGGGTTTTTCTTTGATGATTCACAAACTAGGGCCCGGTTCATTGTGCGGCTTCGTTTCTCGTGTTCGTTTTTCCTTGTTTCTTGTGATCTTTTGTCTTTTTCAAGATATCCATACCTAAAATACACAAGTAAATGAACACAAGTATATATATGATATTTTATGACATTTTTATGCATTTAAAACCCGAAAAGACGATGAGATCATGTATAAATGCCATCTCATCAGATACATCCACCGGGGTTGAATAGGCTCGCCTTCAAGAGCCTCTAGAGCTAAATGGATGGGCAAGTGAATCATAATGTCAAAGAAAGCAGGAGGATATATGCGCTCAAGCTCGCATAGAATTTCAACCACCTTGACCGAAGCTTTCAACATGTCCTCCTCCATCAAAGTTGTAGAGCATAGTTGCTTAAACAAGGAACATAGATTGATTATTGGTTTTGCAATATGTTCGGGCAAGTAATTTTGAAGTCCGTAAGGAAGTAAACGTTGCATCATTATATGACAATCATGAGACTTCAGGCCCGTTATATTTGTATCATTATCGGTCACTTTGTGCTTGAAGCATGATCCGAACCCATCTTGTAGTTTAACACTTTTGATGTACTGACAAAACTTTTTTCAGTTTTCTGCTGTTAAAGAATACGCAGCCTGGGGCTTCACAGTCTTCCCCTTGTGGTTTACGGTTAGCCACAAAGGTCTTTGAATGCCCATCTTTTTCAAGTCTTGTCTTGCCTTTGCGGTGTCTTTACTTTTGTCATTCATTAACAAAATGTTCAAGATGGCCTCCAACACATTTTTTCGATATGCATGATGTCTAAATTGTGTCTTAGTGAAATAAAAGGCCAATACTCAAGCTCGTAAAAAATAGACCGTTTAGTCCAGTTAAGCTCGACTGTAACATTGCGGGAAATCTTCACACCCCCATGTTTCGGATGTTTACCCGAAAAACGCCTTAGCAATCTAGCATGTTGCTCCTCGATTACATTCGGCCAGTTATATTCTTTAGGTCGATCATTGTGTTCAGGGTTGCCATTAAAGTCAGCACGTGAACTCCTCCATTTATGGGGCTTCTTTAACCATCTTCTATGGCCAACATAAGCTATTTTGCTTGTGACAGGAATAGATGGAGTTTCTAGGTTACATGTAGGGCATGCATAGTAACGTTGCCCACTCCACCCAGACAAACTACTTTGAGCAGGAAAATCATTTATGGTCCATAAAAGCATCGCTCTCATGTTGAACTACTTTTGTGAAATAATGTCTGTAGTATCAACACCGTCCTTGTGCCATAAATCTTCAGGTCTTTAATAAAAGGCTGTAAGTAAATATCAATGTCCTTGCCTGGGGATTTAGGTCCAGGAATTAACAACGTCAGCATAAAATTACTTTATTTCATACATAGCCAAGGAGGCAGATTGTATGTTGTCAATATCACCGGCCACATGCTGTAGGTCTGACTGAGGTTGCCGAACGGATTGAAACCATCAACACACAACCCTAGTCGAACATTTCTTGGTTCTGCTGCAAACTCTGGATACTTCAAGTCAAACTTCTTCCAAGTCGCGCCATCAACCGGGTGTTGCATCTTACCAGGCTCCGCACACTTTCCAGTAGCATGCCAAGTCATTTCTTTTGTAGTGTGTCTAGACTTGTACAAACGTTTTAGTCTAGGCATGATCGGAAAGTAACATAACACCTTCCTAGGAACTTTCTTCCCCGGTGTGTTAGTGTCTTTCCATCTACTCGTATTACACACCGGACAGAATTGCAATTCTGCTTTATCATCCCAAAACAAGCAGCAGTCGTGACTCGTACCCTAACCCGATCGTTTTAAATATCTTCTTTATTTCATAGTAGTTCGGTGGGAACTTGAATCCTTTACTATCGTGAAATGCGTATCGGAAAAACTATAATATTTCATTGAATAAAGAATCTGTCATTTTGCCTTTAGCCTTAAAATAGGTAAATTTTGCCATAAATTCTAGTCGAGACACATGTTCACAACCATCATACATTGCCTCGTTGGCACTTGCATACAACTGTTCAAACTCGGTACGAGTGGCTTGAGTCGGTTGAGTCGGTTGGTTACTAGTCTCACCAATATTATCTCCTTGTGTTGGTGCATTCGAAGGAATATAGCTAAAATCATCGAGTAACGATGTCATGTCACTCATTATAGGTTATCTTAGGTCATCTATCACTGGCGTACGTGGAGTCGGTTCACCGTGTTTGACCCATGTGGTATAAAGTGGGTCCCACCCGTTACACGCAATATGATCTCCAATCCATTCGATGGGTTTCCATAATACATTTTGACATTTTTTGCATGGACATCTAATTTTCCACGTAGCATTCACCAACGGTCGGCAATGATTGACGAACTTTGTGAGACCGTCATTAAATTCTTTGGAAACAATCGGTTTTTTTATCCAACTCTTATCAGTGAATACCATAACTGCGTTTTATCCGTATATTTAGTTAATATTACATGGAAGGCAATTATGGAAAGCAACCCTAGATGTTATGTTCACCTAGTGCAACTATGGAAGGCAATCCTAACCCACTCTTTGATGTTTCGTCTCATATATGAATGCGCATAACCGATCTACTATTTGAGAAAATTTCGGCAGCATTTCCCCTCAACTCCCCAAATATGTGTTTAAAGACATATTCATAGGAGTAAAGGAGAAACACTGTCGAAATCATCTCAAATAGTAAACCAGTTATACGCATTCATATCCTAAATGAGACAAAACAATCAAAAAGCAGTCCCAAACAGGGGACTTTCCGAAGTTAATTCCTATTAAATTAACTTCAGACGGGTTTTCCTATAGGTTGATCAATTTCAGACGGGAATTTTCTGAAATTAATCGCTAAAATCCTAAAACATTCCTAAGGTTTAATTCAATAAAACATTTATATCAAACAGCTTATTTTGATAAGCTTATCAGGATAAGTTGTTTTCAAACAGCTTATCCTTATAAGCTTATCAGGATAAGCTGTTTTCAAACAGCTTATTCTGATAAGCTTATCGGGATAAACTGTTTTCAAAATCCTGATAAGCTTATCAGGATAAGCTGTTTGAAAACAGTTTATTCGGATAAGCTGATCAGGATAAGCTGTTTGAAAACAGCTTATTCTGATAAGCTTATCAAGATAAGATGTTTTCAAACAGCTTATTCTGATGAGCTTATCGGGATAAGCTGTTTCAAACAGCTTATCATGATAAGCTTATCAGGATAAGCTGTTTGAAAACAGTTTATTCGGATAAGCTTATCAGAATAAGCTGTTTGAAAACAGCTTATTCTGATAAGCTTATCAGAAAAAAGTTGTTCTGATAAGCTTATGCGAATAAGCTGTTGGAAAACAGCTTATATCAAAATAAAGTGTTCTCTTCGGTTAGGCAACATATATAAGGAGTGTTTGGATTTGAATTTAACACAAGAAAATAATATTTTTAAATCCCCGACGACATGTCGCTGGGGAAACTAACCGAAATTTTTTTATATAAAATATACCTTCCCGTTGCTTGCCGCTGCTACAGTTGCCTACCGCTGCCTGTCGCCGCCTACCGCTGTCTGTCGCCGCCTACCGCTGCCTATTGCCGCCTACCGCTACCTACGCTGCCTACCGCTACCTACGCTGCCTACTGCTACCTACGCTGCCTACCCCGCTGAAATTATATAAAAATTAACTTTAATTATATAAAAACGAATTTTAATTATTATAAATAACTCAATTAAGAAAAATATACCTTGAATTAACAGATAAAGTAAATCCACCACCACAAACTTGTTTATAGAATTATCAATTAGAGGGTTTAAGCAAGAATTATGAATTAGAGGGTGATGTGGTGGTGGTGGTGATGACGTTCGGTGGTGGTGTGTTGGCGGCGATGTTGGTGGTGATTCGTGGTGGGTTATGTGGTGGGGATGGCTGGAGAGGACGGTGGCGTGAATGGTGGTGATGAGTGATAGGTGTGAAAACACCCATCCTTTTACCACTTAACTATAATAATAACCAAGCTAAAACGTGTATTTTATGTCGTAAATGTCGGAATTATGCGTGGTTTATGTTTTTGTTGTGATTTAGGACCAAAATGTGAAAAGGGAAGAAAATACGGGCTTTCACGGGCTTTTATCGAAGAAAACGAGAAAAGACGAAGTCAAAAGATCAAGAGTGCAAAAAGAACGAAAGTTCAAGGCCTATTCTGAAGATTTATCGAAGAAAAAGTCTAAAGATGGAAGTTTAATGAAGTCGAAGAACTCAAGTCTAATTAAAGAAGAAAATATTATAAGACGAGTTCAATTTATATCGAAAAATCCCGAGACGACGTCGAGAAAGACAAAGAATTTAAATCGAGTCGAGACAAGAAGAAAGAATGAAGAAAGCATCAACATTTTACTCCTCCTATAAATACCCTCCTAATGTGTCATTAGGAGGTGGTTAGATAATTTTTAGTTAGTTTTAATTTGTGTAAGGTAATTAGGAGTAGCTTAATATTACTTTCTCTCTCTAGCATTTCTTAATGTTTTTCAATCTTTTTCATTAATCTTGTAATTTGAATCTTTAATCATCTTAATTTCAAGATTTTCAATTAATCATTCTCATTCTACCTTTCTTAATCTTTTTAATCTTATTTAATTTTGATAATCATGTAGTTTGATTTAATCTTTATGCTTATTTGCTTATTGTCATACTTATATAATTGTTTGTTATGTTTTTATGTGATTTATTGTGTTAGTTTATTGTTTTTATAGCTTATAGTGTTCTAGTGCTTATTGTGTTAATTTTTCTTATTTTTAATTAAGTGCTTATTAGTTAATTTTTATAAAACGTTGTTTTTAAATATTTTTATTATTTAGTGTTTTTAAAAGTTTTTAAATTTTGGCTTATTAGCTTTTTCTTAAAATTGATTTGGTTAAATTTTTAGATAAGTGCTTATTTGTTTTTAGCTTAATTTTTAGTTTCTGCTTAATTTTGTCATTCCGAACTATAAAACCCTAATAATCTGAATTAGGTCTAGGATACCTTTTTCCCGAACTACATGTGGATTTCAAATTTCCCGAATTAAGTTTTGTTTACATATTCCGAATTAGCTTCAAAGAGTGTATTCCGAACTACATCCAAACAGCACATTCCGAACTACCTTCAGATTGGATTCCGAATTAGATCATGAATGTACATTCCGAACTAGATCATGAGCATGCATTCCGAACTACTCACCAAACTCACATTCCGAACTGTGTCCTAGATGTGTTCCGAATCTGGTTGCTATTGCGGATTCCGAACTAGGTTCAGTTTTGATATTCAGACTTAGGTTAAGGATTTGTTTCCTGTTTTAGTTTTCAAAATTAATTTTCCCGCGGGAATTTTCTTAAGCATTATTTTAAATTGTTTTTATCTTAGATTTATTTAAAGTTTGCATTTTATCTAAAGTTTTCAAATTTACTTTTAAAGTTTTAATTTTTCGTCAATTATTTTTAAGTCTTAATTTTAGTTTATATTTTTAAGCTTCCACTTTCACTTAACGACATTTACAATTTACATTTTACTTTTAGTTTAAATTAGATAATCACCTTTCTTTATTTTCCACCAAGAACGGCTGAGTCGCACGACTAACGGTAATCAATTCGAAAAGACTGGTTCAACGAACAACTTTTTATATACTTGGCCAAAACCTTGTATTAAATGGCGCCGTTGTCGGCTCTTTTCGTGAAGATTAACGGTTTTCTGTGAGAGACGCGTTGGATTTTGGGATCCGTTCACTCGTGAACGTTATTTTTTCGTGTCAAAATTTTCAAAAATCCTAAAAAATATATAAAATTTTCAAAAATCCAAAAAAAATAGAAAAACATAAAAAAACCAAAAATATTTCTTGTCTATCTTTCTTTTCCTTTTGTAGGTGTGTATGCGTACCCGTGCTCGTAAGAAGAAAGCAACTCAAGCCGAAGTCGAAACTCAACCTATTGTCGCCATGGACAATCGACCAATGATCGAGCTTTTGCAATCGCACGTAGAGGGCAACACCGATGCTATTGTCATACCCGAGATTGGAGCCAATAACTTTAAACTCAAATCCGGCTTCATTCAAATGGTCTCTGCTCAACCATTCTTGGGGCGTACACTTGATGATCCTCATGACCATATCAAAAGGTTCCTTCAACTCACTAATACGGTCAACTATAATGGGGTTTCACAATAGGTAATTTGCTTGCAACTTTTTCCTTTCTCCTTAGAGGGACAAGCCCGGCATTGGCTTGCAAAGGAACCGCCACAAAGTATTCTTACGTGGTCGGATTTAGAGACCAAATTCATCAACTACTTTTTCCCACCCTCGCGTACTACCGCTTTGCGGAATGAAATCATTAACTTTGAACAAAAGTACGGTGAGACATTTAGTGAATCTTAGGACCGTTTTAAGGAACTTTTAAGAAAGTGTCCACAACATGGTTTTACAAAAGTGCATCAAATTAATACTTTTTACAATGGTTTAAGCATGAATGACCAAGATTCACTAAATAGTGCCTCGGGGGGGGGGGTAACATTTTGGTTAAGTCTTCTAATGCCGCGTGGGATATTATTGAGAATAAGTCTAGAGTGCAAACTAGGGGTGTTCGGGCTAATGTGGCTAGTGCTAGTGCTAGTACTAGTGAGACCAACAAGAGAATTGATAAGCTTACTTTGGTTGTTGAAGCACTTGCTTTACAAGCCACTAACAATGCCAAAAACAACAATGCTCAAGTTAATACCCTTAGTGAGTCTTGTGAGACTTGTGGTGGACCATACTCTTATACTAATTGTGATAAAGCTTATGATCAATCTCACGGGGAAGTGTATGCCTATAACAACACCAAGAGAGTTCATTTCAAGCCTAATGTCGATGTTAATCACTTGTCTTACAACTCGACGAATTATTTGGCTCCACCTGGTTTTCAACAAAGACCACCCCCAACCAACCAAAACAACCAAGGGCCGCCAAGAGCTAATTTTCAAGGAAATGCCAATGTGAGGGGCTCAAATGCAAATCAGGGAAACTATCACATGCAAAATCAAGGTTTTCCAAACCAAGGTTTTAATCCTCAAGGTTTTCCACCTTATAACCAATACCCAAACCAAGGTTTTCAACAACAAGGGTTCAATTTACCTCATCCTCCAATGGACTTGGTTTTGCAAAAATTGAATGAACATGAGAAAATAATGCAAGCAATGCAAGAATCTAATAGACAATTGCAAGAGTCCACGGATAGGAAATTCGTTCAAATGTTACAAGCCCTTCGCCCCCAAGGTGCTCTTCCGACTACAACCGAAAAAAACCCTCGAGCGAATGTGAGTGCTATTACTACCCGCGGTGGAGAAACTTTAGTAGGACCTTCTATCCCTCCCCAAGTTACTCCATCTACACCTCCTCTGCCTCCATTTATCCCTCCTACTTCCACACCTATTACTAGTTCTCCATTACCGTCTCCAACTCTTAATGAAAAAGTACCCAAGCAAAACTCTTCACCAACCCCACCTACCACCTCTAAACCTTCAACATCTCAACCTTTACCTGCTACACCTACACCACCTAAACCCAACATCCCTTATCCTTCTCGGTTAAACAAGTGCAAATTGCTCACAAAAGAGGATTCTCAAGCTACTTCATTTTTTGAAGACAATCTCCCAAATGAATTTCAACATTAGCCTCGTTGAAGCACTTGCTCAAATGCCGAAATTTGTCAAAGCATTCAAGGAATTGCTTAACAAGAAGGAAAAGATGGCTGAGTTTGTCAACACACGCTTAAATGAAAACTGTTCTGCAGTCATTCTTAAAGAACTTCCGGAAAAACTAGGAGATCCCGGTCGTTTTGTGTTGCCTTGCATTTTTAACAAAGTTGAAGAATTTACTGCCTTAGCCGATCTCGGGGCAAGTATTAATTTGATGCCATTAAGTGTTTAGAAAAAGCTATCATTACCCGACCTTACACTAACAAAGCTGACTCTGGAGCTAGCAAATCGAACTCTCGCTTACCCCGTTGGTATTGCTGAAGATGTATTTATTAAAGTTGGTACCTTCACTTTTCCGGTCGATTTTGTTGTTGTTGATTATGAAATGGACCCTCGTATTCCGTTAATACTTGGACGGCCATTCTTACGGACCGGAAAAACTTTAATCGATGTTGCCGAAGGTAAACTTATTCTAAGAGTCGGGAATGATGCACAAGTCTTTAAGATGGGGAAGATTACAAGTAAGTCAAACGGAAAAGAATTGGCGAAAATGATTAATGTGCTTCAAGAAGAGCTTACTACTACTTTGGAAAGTTTTAAGCTTGATGATTTTGTTGTATATGATAATCCTCTTTTCGAGTCTTGCTATGATAATCCACTTTTCCAAGATGATGTGGATGATTCTAATGATTCTCTCTCCAATTTGGATCCCCCACCAATTTATGATTCTCCACCGATCTATGATGACTATGATGATGATTCTAGTTCCGATGGGGATGATTATGCTACTTTTGTTTCAGAGTATAAAGACATGCCAACTTATGATGATTTTGATGATGTTGATACTCTCTCGAGTGATTCTTCACATGATGACCTTACTCCTATTTTTGATGAAGATCCTCCACCAAACACTCTTGATACTTTGGATGACTACTCATTTGAGGAAGACTTTGCTACTTCTCTCAATACCTACTTCCCCAATGAGAATGATTCTCCTCTTTGTGACTTTGATTTTGGTCTTTATCCTCCTTCAGATATTAAGAAACCTGCTTCAAAGGAGAAGAAACCAGATGACATCAACATCCACAGTACTTATGTTTTGACACCTCTTTATCCACCTTCTGAGGATGAGATTGTGAGATTTATGAGCGGATCTTCTTCAAGGTCTACTGAGCCTGTGTGTTATTTTCCCCTTAAGGAAAAGGTGTTCAATCCCGGTATTGCAATTTTTAAGCCATCTCAGTATCCATCTGATGAAATAAAAGGAAAGATTTTTGGAACTTGTGGAGATATGCTTGCACTTCATCCTACTTTCTACCACCGTGCTCAATCTCTGCTTAAGGGAACCTTGCCTACTCTTCTTTGGCTTGCCTTGTTCACCTTAAGCATGTGCTACTTGATGGATGAAAACCATGTCTTTTATCCACGGTGGATATTTTTCAAGATTCTTACCATGCTAATCAAGGTCGAGTCAGGCTCACGACTCGGTTAACAAAAACAAGCGCTTCTCGGGAGGAAACCCGAGTATCTATCCTTTTTCTTTGTTTTTATAATAAGTGTAGGGGAGAACCTAGTATGTGTTTGTTGTTTTCTTTCTTATCATGAGCAGGGATTCGAGCTATCAAAGATCCATTCTTGATGACTTTTGACGACCCGTGATTCCGTGCTCCCGTCTTCCCGGTTTTATCCTAAACTCTTTTGATTCTCTATTTTATATTATTCAATATTAAAATAGGAATCACTTTAGTTGTCTCTTCCTTAGCAAGATTTAAACAACGTGCACAATGTCCTAAGTGTAGGGGAGTTTACTTCCACATGCTTAAACATTGAGGACAATGTTTATATTAAGTGTGGGGGGACTTCTATCGAAGTTAAGTGGGCTTTTCCTTGTATTTGTCCTCATTTTAACCGGAAAATTGATTTTTCGACATTTTTTCAAAATTTTTGATCTATTTTGGCCTAGTTGTAGTTACCTTTGTATAGTTATTTTTTTTCTTTGCTAGAATAAATTTTAATAAGTGGTTTTAATTTTTAAACGTTTTGATCTTTTGACTCAACCCGAGTTTACTTATCTAAGTTTACTCTAGCTAGTATCCTTAACGTGTTTAAGTTAAGTTTTGCTAGGCTTTTATATAGGGAACTTTAAAACGCGAAAGTCTTTGATGAGACGGCTTTTATACATGGTCTCATCGTTCTTTTTGGACTTAAAATGCATTAAATATCATCAAAATACCCAAATATATGCTTGTGTTTGTTGCTTGTGTAATTTAGGTACGGATATTGAGAAATTGACAAAAGATCACAAGAATCATGCAAAAACGAACACGGGAAACGAAGCAGCACGATGAACCAAGCCCTAGTGAGGAATTTTCCAAAGAAAACCCTTGAAGATTTGAAGAATATTGAAGATTGGTCCTCCAAGTTTGAAGAATTGACACTTTATACCCTTGTATCTTCATAATTACAAGTTTGGTCCCTAAAGTTTGTCAAAATTACAAAAAGGACCCTTAACTTTGAAGAATTGGCAAATTTAGTCCCTCATCAAATCTAAATTGTCAAATATGGTCCTCCAAGAAGTCAATCAACAAGTCAAAGCCCTAAAGTTTGAATACATGTCAAAATCAGTCCTTGGAATGTGAAGAAATTGCAAGATTAGTCCTTGTTCCTATAAACTACAACTTGAAGGACTGAAAGTGCCAAACTGGCAAACTTACTTACAAAGGAATGGAAGTTTTGGCTAATTTATACAACATGGAGAAAGTAAGAACCTTGGGGGGCAATTGGGCCAGACAACCAAACTTGTTCCAGCCACTCACCCAACGCCACATCACCCCACTCAACCCCATCATCCAATCAAAACACACCCCTCATCCATGTCACTTCCCACCACCACTTTTTATTTTAACCGGTTTATTAATTAAGTAATTAAGTGGGAAACACGTTTTTTGAAAACAAATTACCCCAAACTGGATTTAAAACCTACTGTTTAACTATCCTCTTCCCTTAAACCCTAAAAAAACCCACCCTAATTACTTCTTAAAATCAAAGGGGTTTACCCTGATATTTTCCAGATGGGTAATTTACCCTCCCCTAAGTGAAACCCACAACCCAAAACGTCCATCACTTTCACCAATAGACCATCCCATGTGCCACCTGCCCCACAAGGAAGAAGAAAACAAAGGAAGACAGTAAATCAACGAACCAAAAATCATTCCTTGGCCTCCAATGTTCGTTTAAGGGTCTTGATCATCCTTCACAGCTGGCTTTTCAACATCATCACATGATTCCAACTTTTGACTGAATTGACCAAGGGCAATAGTGGAATTCTCATGTTTAGGGTTTTATTATTCTAGAATGATCTTTAGTTGCATATAAAAGGAGCACCAACCTGTGGTTTGCCCTTTGTTCCAGTTTCTATGTATTTTTATTTTTCTTTAAATTAATGAAAAGTTTTTACCCTACATGAAACTGTGATCCAACTTTCTTTCCAGCATTTACGTTTTAAAGTTTGTTTTCCTTGAATCATTTTCAAATCCTCAAGTTTGTTTTTAATATTTCACTTGTTTTCAAAATTTTTTAGAAACTTACACTTAGCTTACTGCTATAAGCTGTTCAATAAGCTTATTAAACCAAGCTTATTGAATAACTTATAGCTTGTTCTTCCTACCTTTGCTGTTTGTGGTGTGCAGGAAACAAGGATCCATCAAGTTCTATTCTAACCATTTCCTTGTCATTTGCACTCAAACCAATCCAATCACAAGGATCAGCACAAGCCCGGGCTTGTAGGAGGTGGCTTATCAGCCACTGTTGGGCTTGGAAGTAAGCCCAACAAGGTAGCCCTTGTTATCCATTTTCCTTTTTTTTGTTATTTTTCTGAAACTTGCATGCTTTATGTGATTTTTTTTGTTAGTTGTTAAGAATCTGTTTAAGAGCTTGTATTTGTTTGATTTGGATGTTATATGCATGATATAAGTCCTTTGTTTCAGTTTGGTTTAGTTTTGAGTTGATTCAGTTTGAAAAAAGTTGAAAAAAGAATTTAAAGGAGTGTTTGGGTAAACAGATTACTCAGTTAAATTGCTTTAAGTAAGGGTTGAATCTTGTTTAGTTATGCTTCTTTGGTGTCTGATATATGGATTGTAGCTTGGTTATCAGTTTGGTAAAGGTTTAAACTCATTTGCATGCTTAAAAAGGTTAAACATAGCTAAAATCAGAAAACTGCATATTGTTCATGATTTTGTGTTGATTTGACCTTCAAATTTGGTAGATTGTTAGGAGATAGGTTGTTTTAGAGTTGTGAATCAGTTGTATGCTAGATTGTGGATTTGTATGCAAGCTTAAGGCTCTTGAAATCCGGATTTGTGCATGAAAATTGTGTCTACTGTTCATCAGACTACTTTTGGCTTAATCAGAAACTTTTAAGCTTAATTGGTGCTTATTTTGTTAAGTGACTGCTTGTTTTTTGTGTGCTTATTGACTCCTTATACTCCAAAGAGTATAGGGGTGCCTTTTTTGTCCAAAATAAGCTTTCAAATAAGCTTTCCTAAGCTTATTGGTCAACTGACCAAATTATTGCACTAGCAGTGGGAAGAAAGTTTCCCCTGCTAACACAAAAGTTCCCCCTGCTAAGCAAAAGGACAAAAGTCCAACACATGTCACTATCTGTTTTCTTCCTTTTTTGTCTTTAGTGCCCAAAAAGTGGAATTAGACCTTGAAACCAGTGCCATTATTTTTCTTATTTAATTTAGGATTTTTCTGATTAATAAAATTTTTATTTACTGTTCATTTGGTAATTTTAGGTTATTTAGCTATTTTTAATTAATTTTAAAGTTTCTGTTTTTGTCTTTTAGTGCCAAAAAGTAATATTTTTAGGTTTAATCAATTTTTCTGAACTTAGAATAATATTTTAAGGTTTTTGGTTTAAAATTTAGTTACTGTTCACCTTTTTAATTAATTTTTATAATTAATTTAAGTTAATTAGGGTTTTAATTAAACTAGTTTTGTCATTTAGTGGGAAATTTTATATTTTTCAAGATTTTTCATTTTTCTACTGTTCATTAGAGTAAAATAGGATTTTTAAAATTGGTAGATTATTTTTAGCATTATTTAATTATTTTTTATAATTATTTTAATTTTAAAATAGTTTTTAGTAATTTAAAAATAGAAAAATAGTATTTAAAAATCATAAAAAATACTTTTTAGTCTTTAGATAATATAAGTAAGTTATTTGTTCAATAAAATCATATTTTGGACATTTTGATTAATTATATTTAATTTTAGGGCTTTAATTAGCATTTAAAATTGAATATTTAATTAATAAAAGGTTTTAAAATATTTTTATTGGATTTTATTCCTTATTTATATTATTTTAGACTTGTTTTAGCTTATAATTAATTTTTAGGTTGAAAATTTTTATTTTTGTCGTTTTTTACGGTTTTACGTTTACGCCTTTTTCGTCGTAGTTTAATTAGTTTTCGTAACCGTCTTTTCTTTCCTTTCTCATTTCTTTTCTTCTTGATCATAATCACAAACATCATATATCAACTCTTAACACAACGCACTAGCCTCCTCGAGAACGAACTCACCTAGGGTCATTCACACACGGTTTTCCTAAATCGTCGTGCACGCTTGCCCTATTTTTAGTTGCCTACTTTTTCCTAAAGGTAAGTTGACTAAATTGACAACATCATTTTGGCGCCGCTGCCGGGGAGGCGTGTTGTGTTTTGGTTGAACCATTGTTGTTTTTATATATAGCCATAAAAGTATTTGTATTAATAGCACTCTATTAATACGTATTATCGTTTTTCGATTTTTGTGAATATTATTACTATATTGTATACGTAGAACAATAAATTTACAAGTACTCCAAATACGTGAGCAATCACAACCTTGATTCGGGATTTCATCACTCGATCATTGTATTCGAATCTCAAACCAAAGAAAAAAGGCAAAAATAGATAAATACTTTCGTGAAGCTTGATTTTGATAATACAAACTATAAGGTGGGTATAAGGCGGTTGTATTTCACGACCTAAAGGAAAAAGGCTCTTAAGTGCTTCGCGCCGCCTCGTTTCCTCCGCTTGCTTGTGCGTATTTGATTTTGAGAGTGAATCGAGGGTTTTGCCGCCCAAAGTATTACTAAGTATCATATATATTTTCTTGGTTTCATTTGATTAAACCCTCTTGAACGATTTGGTGTTCCACCATCGTTCTAAAGTCATCGAAGACGTTCACTTCACGTGTTCGTTTTCATTCCTTGAGGCTTCGTTAATCAAGAGATTTGATTAGTGAGGAGATTTGTAGATTTTGGTCTACTTAATACATTCCAAAAAATCCAAAAAAGTTAAAAACAATCAAAAACCACAAAAAAATTGAAAAAGTAAAAATACCAAAAAGAATCTTCTTTGCTCGCCTTCTCGTTGTACGTGACGTTTATGCAAACTCGCTCTAAAGCTAGACGTGCTCGTAAACGAAGAAACAAATCACTCACTCCTACTAGTGAGGACTCTCCTATTGACGAACCCATTATAGTGAAAGAAGCACCCATGGCTAATCGAACTATGATGGAGTTGCTTCAAGCACCTACCGAGGGTTATGGAGAAGCGATTGTGATTCCCGCTATCCTTGCGGAAAATTTTGAGGTTAAGACGGGTTTGTTGTCCATGATTCAAAACAACAAGTTTCGAGGGGACGAAAAGGACAACCCGCATAACCACATTCGCCAATTTAATCGTCTCACCGCCACATGCAAGTTTAAGGACGTCTCAAACGACTCGATTAAGATGATGCTTTTTCCGTATTCCTTAGCGGGGCCCGCAAAAATTTGGTTAGAGAAAGAGCCACCCAATTCTATATTGACGTGGAAGGATCTCGTTTCAAAATTCGTGAACCAATTTTTTCCGCCCTCTAAGACTACGCACTTGAAAAACGAGATTTCAAAGTTTTCGCAAGAGTTTAATGAGAGTTTTTCAACGGCTTGGAATAGGTTTAAGGAAATGTTGCACGAATGTCCTCATCATGGTTTTTCCGACTTGCATCAAATAGACACGTTTTACAATGGCTTGAACGATCATGAGCGTGATTATCTTAATGCCGCCGCGGGTGGTAATTTCTTGTGTAAGACGGTCGAGGAAGCATTGGTAATTATTGAGAATAGGTCTAAGGTGTATAGTCCTCGTAACACGTCGAGTGTTCGTAAGGCTTCGTCTTCATCTTCACCTAGTTTGTCACACACCGTTGATGCTTGCCAAGTCGAGGCTAATTTGGAGAACAAAATTTTTGATATAGTGAAAGGCTTGTTAGTTGAGTTTAAAGTTGGTGAACAACCCGCTCCCGCTACGATTAAAGCGGTTGAGGTTTCTTGTATGTATTGTGGTGGAGCTCACGATTATTCCGAGTGCATTACCAACGGTGGTAACACTTCGAGTGCCTTCGCGGCCGCGGGAACTTATAACCAAAACGGTCAAGTTCCTCGCACTAATCAATTGACTCCACCGGGTTTTTCACCAAATCAAAATGCTAAAAATTATCGAAACAATCAAGTTGGTTACCAAAGCAATCAAAGGAACAATTATAAGGGTAATAACAACTATGGGAATCAAGGGAGTAGTAGTAATAGCCAATTGCAAAATCAAAATCAAAACCGTAATTTTCAAAATGCAAGTCAAGGTCTTCAAAATAACAAAGAACTTCCATTGGACTTTTTGAATTACACTACTTCAAATGATAAGATTGGAAAACATTCAAGAGCAAATGGCTAATCAAGCTAAGGAGACGGCTAAGAATGCAAAGGAGTTAGCTAATTTCATTAAGGAAAATCTAGCCATGAGAAATGAATTGAAAAATGATTTTGCTAACCAAATTCGAGGTCAAAACAAAAAGATAGAGCAAAGTCATGCTAGGCTTGAACAAAGAATTGACCAAAAAGCCGCTAGCCAAGATTTGAAGTTTAGTAGTCAAGATGCTAAGCTTAATGCAATTTTAGAAGCCGTAATGGGAAACAAAGCCTCTACTTCGGGTGGTTTGCCTAGTAACACCGTTTCAAACCCGAAGGGAGAGATGAAAGTGATTACCACACGTAGTGGTAAGGCACTTAAAGAACCAACTCCTCAACCAATTACTCCAACGGTGGAGGAAATTGAGGAAGAACCCGAGGTGGTGGTCTAAAAGGAGCATATTTCAAGCCCACAAAGTACCGCTCATGCCACGCCTACGGTTGACCCATCACCCATATTGGAACCCGAGATTCCAAAGGCTATGCCTATGCCCCAACCCACACCACCCTTGCCTTACCCATCGAGACTTAGGAAGGAGAAACGACAAGAGCGCGACAACTACCAATTTGAGCTTTTTATGAAAATGTTTCGTGATTTGCACTTTAATGTGAGTTTCGCCGATGCTTTGGTCATGATGCCTCGATTTGCCGCTAACTTTAAGAGTATGTTGAACAACAAGGAGAAATTACACCAAAAGTCTAGTTGTTCGTCGGTTTATCTTAATCGCATACCTCAAAAAGTCGGTGATCCCGGTAAATTTTTGATCCCTTGCGCAATTCAAGATATGGAAGAATGCTATGCCTTGGCCGATCTTGGTGCTAGCATTAATTTGATGCCACTTGCAATCTACAAGTCGCTCAATCTTCCTAATCTTACTCCTTCACGAATGTCTATTGAGTTGGCCGACCATTCCACGATTCTTGCATGTGGTTTGGCGGAAGACGTTTTTGTGAAAGTGGGGAAGTTCTACTATCCCGTAGACTTTATTGTTGTTGACATCCCCACGGATCCTCAAGTTCCTCTTATTTTAGGTCGTTCGTTTTTAGATACGTCTATGGCTTTGATTGATGTGCATGCTAGAAAGATCACCTTACGTTTCAACGACGAGGAACTTGTTATAAACGCAACTCAAAATTCTCAACTTTCTCATGTTTATTCCGTTGCTACCATAAACCTCGTTGATATGACCGACGTGGTTTGCGAGGAATTTTCACAAGAAGTTTTAGGGTTTGGTGATGAAGAAACTAGTGGCAATCCCACTATGTTAGATCCAATACTTGATAATTCGACACCAACCTTCACTCCTTTCGAAGGTGGTGGTTTTACGTTGGAAGAATTCGATGTTCCACGTACTTGTGACGAAGACCTCGACAACTATGAGGACTTCTCGATTATCAAGGATTTTCTCAACGATTTCCCATTTCCTCCACCCGAGGAGGTTATGAGTATCGAACCCAAATCTTCACTTGAGGAACCACCTATCCTCGAGTTGAAAGATTTACCTCCTCACCTCGAATATGTCTATTTGGAGGAGGACGACAAGTTGCCGGTTATTATTGCGAAGGAACTTTCGAATGATGAGAAAACCGCACTTGTCGATGTTCTTAAGGACCACAAAGGGGCAATTGCGTGGAAGTTATCCGACATTAAGGGAATCGATCCCAAATTTTGTACACACAAAATATTAATGGAGGAGGATTTCAAGCCAACAATCCAAAGTCAAAGGAGGGTGAACCCCAAAATTCACGACGTCATCAAAAAGGAGGTCCTTAAACTCCTTGACGCGGGAATGATTTACCCTATTTCCGATAGCCCTTGGGTGAGTCCTATTCATTGTGTCCCTAAAAAGGGAGGGATGACCGTTGTGCCAAACGATGCCAACGAGTTGATTCCCACGAGACTCGTGACCGGATGGAGAGTGTGCATTGACTATCGAAAGTTGAATGAAGCCACTCGAAAAGACCATTTTCCCTTGCCCTTCATGGACCAAATGTTGGAGCGTCTTGCGGGAAACGATTTCTATTGCTTTTTAGATGGTTTTTTCGGTTACTTCCAAATTCCCATCGATCCTCGTGATCAAGAAAAAACTACGTTTACGTGTCCATATGGAACGTTTGCCTATCGTAGAATGCCATTCGGACTTTGTAATGCACCGGGAACTTTTCAAAGATGCATGATGGCTATTTTTCATGATATGATCGAGAAGACGATGGAAGTCTTCATGGATGACTTTTCCGTGTTTGGTGATTCCTTTACTTCGTGTTTGTCGAACCTTGAGAGAATGTTAAAACGTTGTGAGGAAACCAACCTTGTGCTCAATTGGGAAAAGTGTCATTTTATGGTTAGAAGTGGAATCGTCTTAGGGCACAAGGTCTCGAAAGCGGGGATTGAGGTAGATCAAGCTAAGGTAGACATCATCGCCAAATTACCTCATCCCAAAACCGTCAAGGGAGTTAGGAGTTTCCTAGGCCACGCGGGCTTTTATCGACGATTCATCAAGGATTTCTCGAAGATTTCTCGACCCATTACACATCTTCTTGAAAAAGAAGCACGTTTTGTCTTTGACGAAGATTGTGTACGAGCCTTTGAGATCCTTAAGAGGAAACTTACCGAAGCTCCCATTCTTGTTGCTCCAAATTGGAACCTCCCCTTTGAGCTTATGTGTGATGCAAGTGATTACGCTATTGGGGCCGTTTTGGGGCAACGTCATGATAAGCACTTCTTGCCTATACACTATGCTAGCAAGACAATGACCGAGGCTCAACTTAAATACACTACAACGGAAAAGGAGTTCCTTGCCGTGGTGTATGCATTTGAGAAATTCCGACCTTACCTCGTCTTGACAAAATGCATAGTGTATACGGACCATTCGGCTATCAAGTATCTCATGGCTAAGCAAGATGCAAAGCCGAGATTACTTCGTTGGATTCTCCTCCTTCAAGAATTTGATCACAAAATCGTTGACAAAAAAGGAGCCGAGAATCTAGCGGCCGACCATCTCTCTCGTTTGGAAGATCCTCACCAAAGTGTTTACGAGCCTAAGGAAATCACCGAAACATTTCCGCTCGAGACACTTGGTGTAGTGAATTCCAAACTTGATTCTTCTACCCCATGGTTTGCGGATTTTGCAAATTACCATGCGGGTAACTTCATCATTAAGGGTATGACAACTCAAGAAAAACGAAAATTCTTTCGTGATGTCAAGTTCTATTTTTGGAACGACCCTTACTTATTTCGAACTTGTGCGGATCAAATCATCCGCCGTTGTGTATTTGGCACCGAAGCTTCTAACATCCTTAGAGCTTGCCATGAGGGACCCACGGGTGGTCACCACGGTGCTAATCTCACGGCTAAAAAGGTGTTTGATGCCGGCTTCTTTTGGCCTACTATTTACCGAGATGCACAAGATCTTGTGAAGTCTTGTGATTCATGCCAACGACAAGGAAAAGCCTCACAAAAAGATGAAATGCCACAAAATATCATTCAAGTATGTGAGATCTTTGACGTTTGGGGCATAGACTTTATGGAGCCGTTCCCATCATCTCGTGGTAATAAGTACATCCTTGTTGCGGTTGACTACCTTTCTAAGTGGGTGGAGGCGAAGGCCTTGCCCACCAATGATGCTCGTGTGGTAGTTAAGTTCTTGAAAAGTTTGTTTGCTCGGTTTGGAACCCCTCGTGCTATCATAAGCGATCGTGGAACCCATTTTTGTAATGACCAATTTGAAAGGGTTCTAAGGAAATATGGGGTTACACATCGTCTTTCTACGGCTTATCACCCACAAACGAGTGGGCAAGTCGAGGTTTCAAACCGAGCATTAAAGAGGATCTTGGAGAGATCCGTGGGGGAAAACCGACAATCTTGGTCGGATAAGTTAGACGATGCTTTATGGGCCTTTAGGACCGCTCATAAGACACCCATTGGGTGCACTCCCTATAAGCTTGTGTATGGAAAGAATTGTCATTTGCCTATCGAGTTAGAACACAAGGCTTATTGGGCCCTAAAGCATTGTAATGATGACATGGAGACCGCGGGAAAACACCGGAAAATGCAATTAAATGAATTGGATGAATTAAGGGATATTGCTTATGAAAATTCATTGATTTACAAAGAGAAAACTAAAAAGTTGCATGATTCTAAAATTAAAAACCGGGTTTTTAACATTGGGGATCAAGTTTTACTTTTTAATTCAAGATTGAAAATATTTTCCGGCAAATTGAAATCCCGTTGGTCCGGTCCATTCACCGTGACTCAAGTATTTCCTTATAGGACCATCGAGCTAGCTCAAGATGATGGTCCTAACTTCAAGGTGAATGGACATAGGTTGAAGCACTACTTTGGTGGGGAAGTTCCATCCTTGAACTACCTCGACCAAGTCACCTTCCCCAATGATAATTAGTGTTGAGGGGATCTAGTCGAGCTCATGACTCGGTAATTAATAAGTGTGAAAACACTTATCCTTTTGCCACTTATTTCCAATAATAACAAGACCAAAACGTGTGATTTATGTCGTAAAAGTCGGAATTATGCGTGGTTTGTGTTTTTATTGTGTTTTAGGACCAAAATATGAAAAAGGAAGAAAACACGGGCTTTCACGGGCTTTTACTGAAGAAAACGGGAAAAAGACGAAGTCAAAAGATCAAGAGTGCAAAAAGAACGGAAGTCCAAGGCCTATTCTGAAGATTTATCGAAGAAAAAGTCAAGAGACGGAAGTTTAACGAAGTCGAGGAACTTAAGTCTAATAGAAGAAGAAAATTAAAAAGACAAGTTCAAATCCCGAGACGACAAAGACGAAGAATTAAAGTCGAGTCGAGAAAACGTGAAGAAAGCAAGAGAGAAGATGCAACACATGCACTCCTTCCCTATAAATACCCTCCTAATAGTCATTAGGAGGGAGTTAGAGTTTTTAGTTAATTTTTCACTTTTTAGTTTTTAGAGAGAGAAAGTCTTAAACTTTCTCTCACTAGTTCATCTTTTACTTTTAATCTTTCAAGATTAACACTTTTGTATGTTTATTTTTATTAATCAAGTTCCATTTTAAGCTTTTATCTCTTAATCTCATTCTACTTTTCTTTGATTTAAGATTGATTTTGGTGTGATTATCATGTGATCCGTGTTGTTCTAATTGATTTCATGCTAAAAAGTTAATCTTTTGATCATTTTATAAGTTTTCATTTGATTAAGCTTTAAGACTTTTGTGCTTATTGGCTTACTTTTATGATTAGCTTATTTTTATCATTAAAAAGTTTTATTAAAAAGTTTATGTTTTTATTGTTTGATCTAAAAAGTTGCTTGATTTCGAGTTAGATAAGTGGATGAAAGTGCTTATTTGATTCGGTTACATATTTGGATTGATGAGTTTTGGTATTAGCTTATTACTTAGCTTATTACCTTGCTTTTCCCCATTTCAATAGATTTCGGAAAGGGATTTATATCCCCATTCCGATCGGCCCTTATATTCCGACCGGTGTACCATCTAACCAATTTCCTTGATTTTAGGAAAGTTTGTTACTTCCCTTTTCGATTGCTTCCTTATTCCGACGGACCCCTTCTCCACATTCCGATCAAGTGATCGGATTAGGTAGTTGTTTTTCCGATTGGTACTCTTGCTACACTTTCCGATTGGCACCCCACAAACATACCGATCAAGACTAGATCATATTCCGACGGAAGGTAATTTACCCCGTATTCCGATTGGGGTGTCTCACAAGTATTCCGACGGTGTCATCACTTAATATTCCGATTGGGGTGTTTACATATTCCGATTGTAACCCTAATTCCCATATTCCGATCAACCGATCGGAAAACATTCCGATCGGGGGTACTTTTTGACTTGTTTTGGTTTCTTTCGATAGCATTTTCTTATAGTGTTTTTATTTTCTGAAAATCTTCCAAGTGTTAGTTTAATCTAGTGAGTTGGCATTTTTCGATTATCACCTTTAAAAGTTTTATGCATTTATTTTTATTCGTCACCCAATTTAATCTTTTAACTTCCATTTTACTCAACGACACTTTAAATTCGTGCAATTAGTTTAAAACAAACCAACCAAACCTTTGATTCACCAAAAGACGATTGAGTCGCACTTTAGACCGGTTTTCAATTCGAAAAGATTCGGAACTATAACGAACTGTGATACTTTTGGTGGTAAAATCACAAGTATTAAATGGCGCCGCTGCCGGCTCTTTTCGTTAAGATAAACGGTTTCTAGTGAGAGACGCATTGAATTTTGGGATCCGTTCTTTGAACGTTATTTTCATTGCTATAAAACTTTCCAAAAATCCATAAAAAATATAAAACTCTTCAAAAATACAAAAACATTAAAAAACCTATAAAAACCAAAAAGATTATATAGATATTCTCTTTGTGTATATTTTTCTTCTGCAGGTGCATGCGTACTAGATCTACAAACTATTCTGAGCCCGAGAATCGTGAAGATTTAGATATGGCTGGTGTTAACAACAACAATAATCACCCACCTCAAAATAATTTGAATAACAACCACAATAACAACAACAACAACAATGTCCTTCTACCTGATTTACGAACCATGGAGGAATTGTGCCAACCCACCATGAACGGACGCGGAGGCCCGATTGCGCCAATGCACGTCACGGCTCAGGAGTTTTCGTTGAAGCATCATATGATACAACAAGTGCAAACGAACCCGTTTCGTGGAATTCCGGATGATGATGCCAACAAACACCTCGACAAATTCATTACCATTACCCAAAGCATGAAGTGCCCCGGTGTTTCTATGGATGACCTTCGCCTTCAACTTTTTCCACACTCGCTTTCTCACCATGCCGAAAAATGGTTTGACCGTCTTCCTAAGAATTCTATTCATACATGGAACGACATGACTCAACGTTTTTTATCGCGCTACTTTCCCCCATCCATGGTCACTAGCCTTCGTAACCAAATCAGTGGATTTATGCAAGAGAATGATGAATCGCTTTTCGATGCTTGGGAACGTTACAATGATTTGATCGACCGCTGTCCTAATCACAATATGCTCCCCGTCACTCTCATTGACACTTTCTACAATGGTCTCACTTTTCGTGATCGGGACACGATCAATGCCGCCGCCGGTGGTACTTTTATGAAAAGGAGACCGGAGGAGTGTCGAGAGTTGATTGAAAACATGACTACTCACCACAAGAATTGGGATTCATCCGCATCCTCAAGATCTAACTCGAGAGTCAATGTTTCTTCTACATCCTCCAATCCTGAAATGTCTGAAATTTCTCGACAACTCGCTGAAATGAACAAGAATTTCATGGCCATGGCCACAAACCACTTTCAACAAGCTAAAGCTGTTGCTATTTCTTGTGACACATGTGGTGGCCCTCACTCTTATCATGATTGTCCTTCTACCCAAAGCAATTATTCTGAAGACGTTAACGCGGCATACGGTACATATCCCACGGGAGGCTATCAAGCTCGCCCTCAAGGAGACCGTAACTTGCTAAGTTATCGATCCAATAATTATCTTGCTCCCCCCGGTTTCCCTCCTGCAAACCAAAACCAACAACAAAGCTACAATCAATCCCAACCTCGTGCAAACAATCAGTATCAATCCCAAAGAAACCCATACCCAACTCAAGGAAATTCTCAAGCTTACCAGGCTCCACCTCTCAATCAACCGATGGCAGTGAATCCAGAAGTCGAGACATTCATGAAGACTAATCGGGAGTTGGTGACGAATCTTCAGAGTCAAGTCCGCAACTTGAAGGGAGAAATGGCAAAGCAAGGGAACGATATTCGAGCCGAGCTAAGGAATGATATGGCCAAACACAATGATGCAATGAATGCAAACATGCAAAACTCTTTTAACAATCAAGCTCTTCACCTTCGTGATATGATTAGTTCGCTCATCCAAGGTAATCAACCCTCTTCTTCGGGTACTCTTCCGAGTAATACCGTTGCGAATCCAAGAGGGGAGATGAAAGCAATCACCACTCGTAGTGGAAAAGGTTATATGGAACCCGAGCTTCCTACACCTCCACCGGTGATTGTGAACAAGGAAAAAGAGCAACTTTCCCCATCTCCTTCACCCTCTATCCCCATTTCCCCACCACCCGTGGTTGTGAGTGATCCTATTCCCTTAAAGCCTTCTTCTTCATCCAATATACCTTATCCTTCAAGGTTGAGGAAAGAGAAGCAAAAGATCAAGGATGATATTCAGGTTTCAAACTTCCTAAAAATGTTTAAACAATTGAATTTTAACATCTCCTTTGCCGAGGCTCTCGCTCACATGCCCAAATACGCTAAGATGTTTAAAGATCTTTTAAGTGATAAAGAAAAGCTTCTTGACATTGCTCAGACCCAACTTAATGAGAACTGCTCCGCAGTGCTCTTAAGGAAATTGCCCACCAAACTTGGTGATCCGGGTCGCTTCTTGATTCCTTGCAACTTCCCGGGAGTAGAGAATTGCATGGCCCTAGCCGATCTAGGTGCCAGTATAAACTTAATGCCTTTAAGTGTTTGGAAGCAATTATCTCTCCCCGAGCTAGTCCCCACCAAAATGACTTTGGAATTAGCCAACCGTACGGTTGCTTATCCAGTGGGGATAGCCGAAGATGTCTTTGTTGGCGTCGATAAATTCACCTTCCCGGCGGATTTTGTTGTCGTTGACTACGAGATGGATCCTCGTGTTCCATTAATCGTTGGACGTCCATTTCTGAGGACCGGTCGCACTCTCATTGATGTAGCCGCAGGCGAAATCATCATGAGAGTTGGTGACGATAAAATTGTCTTCAACATGGGTAAGATTTCTAAGCAACCTTATTCGTATGAGAGTGTTAATGCTATTGATGTTCTCGATGAGGCTTGTGAAGAACATTTTCATGATGCTTGTAAAAGTACTCCTTCTCTACCCAATGTTGAGACCGTTGCCTCAAGTGCTCCAGCATTGACTCCTTTCGGAGAAAGTGACTTGGATGACTTCGAAGCTAGCTTGGGTCCTCTCGATATTAAGTATGATAATTTGTCCACCAATTGGGATGAAGACATTAGTACTATTGAGAGACTTCTCAATGAGGACCCGTTCTCTCCTCCTGCTCCTAAAGAGGTGACTAATGATGATCCATCGTTAGTTTCACCATCTATTGAGGATCCGCCTACTCTCGAGCTTAAGGACTTACCGCCTCATCTTGAGTACGTTTTTCTGGAAGACGACGAGAAGCTACCGGTCATCATCGCAAAGGATCTGAAGGAAGACGAAAAAGAACGCCTTGTCGATGTGTTGAAGAAGCATAAACGAGCTATCGCTTGGAAAATCTCTGACATCCGTGGAATTGATCCTCATTTCTGCACACATAAAATTCTCATGGAGGACGACTTTAAGCCCACAATTCAAAGTCAACGAAGGGTGAATCCTAAAATCCATGAAGTCATAAAAAAAGAGGTTATCAAACTTCTTGATGCGGGTATGATTTACCCTATTTCGGATTCACCATGGGTTAGTCCAGTCCATTGTGTGCCTAAGAAAGGCGGAATTACCGTTGTGCCTAATGCTAACAACGAGTTGATTCCTACCCGTCTCGTTACTGGGTGGAGAGTTTGTATAGACTACCGCAAACTCAATGATGCCACGAGAAAGGATCATTTCCCTCTACCTTTTATGGACCAAATGCTTGAACGCTTAGCTGGTAATGAATATTACTGCTTTCTTGATGGTTTCTCGGGTTATTTTCAAATACCCATCGATCCCCAAGATCAAGAGAAGACAACATTCACTTGTCCCTATGGCACCTTTGCTTACAAACGCATGCCTTTTGGCTTATGCAATGCCCCCGGGACTTTCCAAAGGTGCATGTTGGCTATCTTCCATGACATGGTTGAGCAAACCATGGAAGTCTTCATGGATGATTTCTCGGTCTTCGGGGATTCCTTCTCTTCTTGCCTTGCCAATTTAGAACGTATGCTTAAGCGGTGCGAAGACACTCGCCTTGTTCTGAATTGGGAAAAATGCCATTTTATGGTAAAAGAAGGCATTGTGCTAGGACACAAAATCTCTAAAGCCGGTCTTGAAGTCGACCGTGCTAAAATTGATGTCATAGCCAAATTACCTCCACCTTCAACCGTGAAGGGTGTGAGAAGCTTTCTGGGTCATGCGGGCTTCTATCGTAGATTCATTCAGGATTTCTCTAAAATCGCTCGCCCGATGACCCACCTCTTGGAAAAAGATACTCCCTTTATCTTTTCTACAGAATGTCTCGAAGCCTTCAATCTTCTCAAGGATAAGCTAACTAAGGCACCGGTCTTAGTTACCCCTAATTGGGAGCTGCCTTTTGAATTGATGTGCGATGCTAGCGATTTTGCTATTGGTGCGGTTTTGGGCCAACGTGTGAATAAACACTTCCAACCAATCCACTATGCTAGCAAAACAATGACGGGGGCTCAATTGCATTATACGACAACCGAAAAAGAGCTTTTAGCTGTTGTCTATGCTTTTGAGAAATTTCGCCCCTATCTTGTTTTATCCACCACCATCGTATACATAGACCATTCCGCGTTGAAGTACTTGATGACAAAGAACGATTCTAAGCCAAGACTTCTTCGCTGGGTTTTCCTCCTTCAAGAATTCAACATTGAAATTCGTGATAAGAAGGGAGCCGAAAACCTGGCCGCGGATCATTTGAGTCGACTTGAGGATCCATATCAGGGGGATCATCCGAACAAAGAGATCAATGACTCTTTCCCCCTGGAGACTCTAATGTCTATAAATCTCAATCTTGATGGCACCCCGTGGTTTGCGGACATTGCAAACTACTTAGCGGGTGGTATTCTCATCCAAGGGTTAACATCCCAACAAAAGAAGAAGTTCTTGAACGATGTTAAGACTTACTTTTGGGATGACCCTTATCTATTTAAACAGTGTGCTGATCTGATTATTCGTCGATGTGTTGACGGACCGGCAGCTTTTGACATCCTTCAAGCTTGCCACAAAGGACCCACCGGTGGTCACTTTGGTCCCAACTACACCGCTAAGAAAGTGTTTGATTCTGGATTCTACTGGCCCACCATTTATCGTGACGCTCACGAAATGGTTAAGCATTGTGATGCTTGCCAACGACAAGGCAAGATCACACATAAGGATGAGATGCCTCAAAATTTCATACAGGAATGTGAAATCTTTGATGTATGGGGCATCGACTTTATGGGGCCATTTCCATCATCCAAAGGGAACAAGTACATCCTCGTCGCTGTCGACTACGTCTCTAAATGGGTTGAAGCTAAGGCTCTTCCTACGAATGATGCGAGGGTGGTTGTGAACTTTTTGAAGCAGCTTTTCGCTCGATTTGGCGTTCCTCGTGCTATCATCAGTGACCGCGGGACTCATTTTTACAACGATCAATTTGCAAGAGTCATGGCAAAGTATGGTGTCAATCACCGTCTTTCCACCGCCTATCATCCCCAAACCAATGGGCAAGCCGAAATTTCCAATCGTGGCTTGAAGAGAATTTTGGAGCGTACTGTGGGAGAGCATCACGCCGCGTGGGCCGATAAGTTAGATGATGCTCTGTGGGCTTTCCGTACTACTTACAAGACCCCGATCGGTTGTACACCTTATCGTCTTGTGTACGGGAAAGCCTGCCACCTACCCATCGAGCTGGAACATAAGGCGCACTGGGCCTTGAAGTGGGCTAACTTCGACATCATCAAAGCCGGTGATCATCGCAAGGTTCAACTCAACGAGCTAAATGAACTAAGGAATGAAGCTTATGAGAACTCGCTGATCTACAAGGAGAAGACGAAGATGATCCACGATGCTAAAATCAAGAACCAAGAGTTCCACGTTGGTGATCAAGTCTTACTCTTTAACTCTCGGTTGAAGATCTTCTCTGGCAAGTTGAAGAGCCGCTGGTCTGGTCCATTCACCGTCGCCAAAGTCTTTCCATATGGGACCATTGAGCTTTCTCAGCCGAATGGGCCCAATTTCAAGGTGAATGGCCAGCGGTTGAAGCTGTACTTTGGTGAGGACATCTCTCAAGAGATGATTCCATCCCTCACCACGTTCCCCATGAACTAAAATTGGGTCGAGTCAGGCTCATGACTCGGTGAACAAAAACAAGCGCTTCTCGGGAGGCAACCCGTGTCTATCCCTTACTGTTTTCATAATAAGTGTAGGGGGACCCCCGCATCTGTTTGTTGTCTTGTTTCTTGTGCTGTGCAGGGATTAAAGCTTCAGAGTGCATCTTGATGACTTTTGACGACCGTGATACCGTGTTTCCTATCTTCCCGGTTCTATCCTAAACTCTTGTGATTCAATATTTCATATTTTATATGTTCACATTGAATTCACTTTAGTTGTCCTTTCCTTAACAAGATTTAAACAAAATGCACAATGTCCTAAGTGTAGGGGAGTTTACTTCCACATGCTTAAACATTGAGGACAATGTTTATCTCAAGTGTAGGGGGGACTTCTATCGAAGTAAGTGGTCTTGTCCATGAATTTGCCCTCATTTTAACCGGAAAATTTGATTTTTCGACATTTTTCAAAATTTTTAATCTATGTTGGCCTAGTTGTATAGTTGCATTTTCCTTTATTATGTTTATTTTCTTCCCTTGCTAGAATAGTTTTTCAATAAAGTGGTTTTAGATTTTTCTTAGTCGTGAACATTTTGACTCAACCCGAGTTTACTTGCCTAAGTTTACTCTAGCTAGTATCCTTAACGTGTTTAAGTCAAGTTTTGCTAGGCTTTTATATAGGGAGCTATAAAACGCGAAAGTCTTAACTCTCACGGGTTAAGAACAAGAACTTTTCGCAAGTTCCTATAATTGATCCTAGAGAGTCGTTTATCAAGGGAACTTTAAAATGCGATTTCTAAACTTGAAAAAGTCCAAGAATTTGCAAGATCCTATAGGCGACTCGAAAACCCAAAACTTTGATTTAATAGGCTAAGCATCCACGAGTCTCATTCCTTGAGATTTTAAACTGTGGAGAACGAGAGATGATAGAGTCAATTATAAGTTCGGTATTCTTTCGTGAATTTATGTGAGTTAATTATGAGCCTATTCTCCCTTCACTTGCTTAATAAATTATCTGCTAATAAGTAGGGTTGTACGATTTGAAAGGTTACTTAGCTTCTAGCCCCAGATCGTTTAAAAGTTGCTCGGTAATGACGAGAGTTCATAGCCAAGGCATAACTTATGAAGCGGGGCGCGAAGATTGGCGAGTCCGAAAAGGCCCTAACAAGGCATGAGGGCTACATTTTGTTGCTAAAGATCCAAAAAGTGATGTGAAGAATCATTTATCAAAAATCAATATGAAGGATCGAGACACACGACGAAAAGCAAGAACTCCCCAAAAGTCATGGAGAAGTCTATCCGAAAAGACCCTAACAAGGTATGAGGATAAATAGATCCAAGTCCTAAAAGGAGGCGGATCGTTGTATATCAAAGTCCAAAATAAAGATTGGAGAAAAATGAAGAAGTCGTGGTCCAAAGACGAAGAATCTCTCAAAACTTCAAGTGAAGAAATTCCTATTATGAAGAGAAGACCATAATTTCAAGAACGTCTCTCGAAGATTCGAAGTATGAAGTCGCTGCCAAATATCGGCCCGAGAAAGGTCTCAAATCGCGAACCAAGTTATGCCAAGATATGAACTTTCTGATATCCCGAGAAGCAGTTTTAAAAGATTTGGTCCTTTAGCTAACTATTGATTAAATCGTTCACCTTATTTTCGGACTAAATAACTATCGAAATAAGTCAAACAATGCATCCTCGTGATCATTCAAGACAAAAGTAAAATATAAGAGATACACCTAGGAATAAGGGAGTCTAAGTGAATAATTGGCCCACATGAGTTCGTGATAGTTTGCTAACTTATAATAACAATGATCTCGTTTTTAAGCTTGGTATGGGGAACGTGAAACTTGAGGATGATAAACGTTCATGGCCGCCAAAACCCAATGTAAGTTTTTAATTTCTTTACTTATTTCTATCTTTTATGTTTAATAAAGGCCAAGGTGGGTTATTTATGATGGAAAATGTAAACCGTGCTTAAAAATTAATGCATTGCATGAGGGCATTGCAATGGTCAAGTGTAGGGGATTTAATAAGTGTGAAAACACTTATCCTTTTGCCACTTATTTCCAATAATAACAAGACCAAAACGTGTGATTTATGTCGTAAAAGTCGGAATTATGCGTGGTTTGTGTTTTTATTGTGTTTTAGGACCAAAATATGAAAAAGGAAGAAAACACGGGCTTTCACGGGCTTTTACTGAAGAAAACGGGAAAAAGACGAAGTCAAAAGATCAAGAGTGCAAAAAGAACGGAAGTCCAAGGCCTATTCTGAAGATTTATCGAAGAAAAAGTCAAGAGACGGAAGTTTAACGAAGTCGAGGAACTTAAGTCTAATAGAAGAAGAAAATTAAAAAGAAAAGTTCAAATCCCGAGACGACAAAGACGAAGAATTAAAGTCGAGTCGAGAAAACGTGAAGAAAGCAAGAGAGAAGATGCAACACATGCACTCCTTCCCTATAAATACCCTCCTAATAGTCATTAGGAGGGAGTTAGAGTTTTTAGTTAATTTTTCACTTTTTAGTTTTTAGAGAGAGAAAGTCTTAAACTTTCTCTCACTAGTTCATCTTTTACTTTTAATCTTTCAAGATTAACACTTTTGTATGTTTATTTTTATTAATCAAGTTCCATTTTAAGCTTTTATCTCTTAATCTCATTCTACTTTTCTTTGATTTAAGATTGATTTTGGTGTGATTATCATGTGATCCGTGTTGTTCTAATTGATTTCATGCTAAAAAGTTAATCTTTTGATCATTTTATAAGTTTTCATTTGATTAAGCTTTAAGACTTTTGTGCTTATTGGCTTACTTTTATGATTAGCTTATTTTTATCATTAAAAAGTTTTATTAAAAAGTTTATGTTTTTATTGTTTGATCTAAAAAGTTGCTTGATTTCGAGTTAGATAAGTGGATGAAAGTGCTTATTTGATTCGGTTACATATTTGGATTGATGAGTTTTGGTATTAGCTTATTACTTAGCTTATTACCTTGCTTTTCCCCATTTCCATAGATTTCGGAAAGGGATTTATATCCCCATTCCGATCGGCCCTTATATTCCGACCGGTGTACCATCTAACCAATTTCCTTGATTTTAGGAAAGTTTGTTACTTCCCTTTTCGATTGCTTCCTTATTCCGACGGACCCCTTCTCCACATTCCGATCAAGTGATCGGATTAGGTAGTTGTTTTTCCGATTGGTACTCTTGCTACACTTTCCGATTGGCACCCCACAAACATTCCGATCAAGACTAGATCATATTCCGACGGAAGGTAATTTACCCCGTATTCCGATTGGGGTGTCTCACAAGTATTCCGACGGTGTCATCACTTAATATTCCGATTGGGGTGTTTACATATTCCGATTGTAACCCTAATTCCCATATTCCGATCAACCGATCGGAAAACATTCCGATCGGGGGTACTTTTTGACTTGTTTTGGTTTCTTTCGATAGCATTTTCTTATAGTGTTTTTATTTTCTGAAAATTTTCCAAGTGTTAGTTTAATCTAGTGAGTTGGCATTTTTCGATTGTCACCTTTAAAAGTTTTATGCATTTATTTTTATTCGTCACCCAATTTAATCTTTTAACTTCCATTTTACTCAACGACACTTTAAATTCGTGCAATTAGTTTAAAACAAACCAACCAAACCTTTGATTCACCAAAAGATGATTGAGTCGCACTTTAGACCGGTTTTCAATTCGAAAAGATTCGGAACTATAACGAACTGTGATACTTTTGGTGGTAAAATCACAAGTATTAGTAATCAAAAACGAGGTGCCTCGTGGGGGAGTCCCATGCTTATCCCATGTACATATTATCGCTTTCTTAGTCTAATGTAGCTTATGTGTGGGGATTCGTGCCCTTCCAACCTTTGTTTCTTGGTTGTTTGTGCATTGTGGTTTTTAGATCATGATATTCACGATTGGAGCCTCTCGTGTTCGTTTTATGGGAGCACTCGATCATTTGCTTTGGAGACATTTCTCAATATCCATGATATATCCTTTATTGTTCTAACCTTAGGTTTTTAGCACACTTCATAAACGGCTTTAAATTTAACGGTTACACCCTTTCCATGCTAGATTAGGCATTCGACTACGTCTCTAGTATGGGGGTGTTTGCACCCCTAGACTCGAAACATTGAGGACAATGTTTAACTTTAGTATGGGGGGGTGAATAGATACTTGCCTTGCCAAACCTTCACGCTTTCCAAAGTTTATCGTTTTGTTTATCGTTTTGTTGCAAAATAAGGCTAAAAATGGCCAAATTTTAAAAATTTTCTCATGTTTTATAAGTGTTTGAAGACACGAATGTAGATTTTCCGATGGCGAGAATAAGAGTAATTTTTGACTCGACCGTGCGTGTTGAGCACTTAGCTTTGATTCCTTAACTACACATTAGGCTAAGTCTCTTAAATGAGGACGAGAAATGATAGAGTTAATTATAAGTTACTATGCTAAACGTAGAGTACTCGTATTCTTTCAAAAACTCATGTGTACTCGTTGTTTGCTTATTCTCCCTTCGTATGTAAATATTTTTTGCTTAATAAATATTGATTTAGCGGTTTAGTTAGGATTGTTGGGTTTCTAGTCTTTCCTAGTAGCTTCCGTGTAATTAAATTGGGAAGACATTAAGATATCGCCAGCGTCACGGTTTTGAAGTATTGGCACCCTAATAATCGAAAGCTTCACCCAATAATAAGATTTCAAGTGCTCACCTAAATCAAGCAAACAATTTGAAGCCCCACAAGGCCTAAAATCTATGCAAAAATTGAAAGTGAATCAAGCCTTAATCTTCGAAGCTTTAAAGATCCAAAATTCGCTTTAGCGTGAGGATATACGTCTTTGGCTAATAAAACCACCGATGAGGCGGATAATAAAAGGCAAGGCAAGACCGAAGTCATAATAAAAGCTTCATGGCGAAGTTGAATAAAAGATGGAGGTAAACCAAAGATAATAAGGCCCTTCCGTTAGGGGGCGTATAAAAGTCTTGGTAATAAGTCTCATGTTCAAAACCGTTATAAAACCGTGTTTATCGATTCTTCTTGTCAACTTAATTTTTTAACATCGTCGTCTATTAGGAGGGATTATTGATTTGATGGTCTTAGTTACACCGTTAGGACTCTATTTTTAGACCTAAATCTCTATTATCGCATAAGTCAAACAATGTATCCTCGTGAAACATTCAAGACAAAAATAAAATATAAGAGATACAACTTAGGAATAATGGGAGAATAAGTACGTGATTAGGGCATATGAGTAGTGTTAGCATTACTAACTTATAATGACAATGATCTCGTTGCACGCTTAGCATGGAATTGAAGTGAAAATCGAGGACGATGAAATTATTTCTAACGAAGCATTCACGTGTTCTTATTCTATGAACCTAAACGTCCCATTTTGCGATGAAAATCATACATTATGTCTATAACACAAGTAGTAGTAATGGTAGTAACGTAGCTAGTTTATCATTTCAATAAAGTGAATAAAAATGAATTTTGGAGATGCTACGATACTTTATTCTAGCATTGCGTGAGGGCACGGCAATGGTTTAGTATGGGGGAGTGATGAGACGGCTTTTATACATGGTCTCATCGTTCTTTTTGGACTTAAAATGCATTAAATATCATCAAAATACCCAAATATATGCTTGTGTTTGTTGCTTGTGTAATTTAGGTACGGATATTGAGAAATTGACAAAAGATCACAAGAATCACGCAAAAACGAACACGGGAAACGAAGCAGCACGATGAACCAAGCCCTAGTGAGGAATTTTCCAAAGAAAACCCTTGAAGATTTGAAGAATATTGAAGATTGGTCCTCCAAGTTTGAAGAATTGACACTTTATACCCTTGTATCTTCATAATTACAAGTTTGGTCCCTAAAGTTTGTCAAAATTACAAAAAGGACCCTTAACTTTGAAGAATTGGCAAATTTAGTCCCTCATCAAATCTAAATTGTCAAATATGGTCCTCCAAGAAGTCAATCAACAAGTCAAAGCCCTAAAGTTTGAATACATGTCAAAATCAGTCCTTGGAATGTGAAGAAATTGCAAGATTAGTCCTTGTTCCTATAAACTACAACTTGAAGGACTGAAAGTGCCAAACTGGCAAACTTACTTACAAAGGAATGGAAGTTTTGGCTAATTTATACAACATGGAGAAAGTAAGAACCTTGGGGGGGCAATTGGGCCAGACAACCAAACTTGTTCCAGCCACTCACCCAACGCCACATCACCCCACTCAACCCCATCATCCAATCAAAACACACCCCTCATCCACGTCACTTCCCACCACCACTTTTTATTTTAACCGGTTTATTAATTAAGTAATTAAGTGGGAAACACGTTTTTTGAAAACAAATTACCCCAAACTAGATTTAAAACCTACTGTTTAACTATCCTCTTCCCTTAAACCCTAAAAAAACCCACCCTAATTACTTCTTAAAATCAAAGGGGTTTACCCTGATATTTTCCAGATGGGTAATTTACCCTCCCCTAAGTGAAACCCACAACCCAAAACGTCCATCACTTTCACCAATAGACCATCCCATGTGCCACCTGCCCCACAAGGAAGAAGAAAACAAAGGAAGACAGTAAATCAACGAACCAAAAATCATTCCTTGGCCTCCAATGTTCGTTTAAGGGTCCTGATCATCCTTCACAGCTGGCTTTTCAACATCATCACATGATTCCAACTTTTGACTGAATTGACCAAGGGCAATAGTGGAATTCTCATGTTTAGGGTTTTATTATTCTAGAATGATCTTTAGTTGCATATAAAAGGAGCACCAACCTGTGGTTTGCCCTTTGTTCTAGTTTCTATGTATTTTTATTTTTCTTTAAATTAATGAAAAGTTTTTACCCTACATGAAACTGTGATCCAACTTTCTTTCCAGCATTTACGTTTTAAAGTTTGTTTTCCTTGAATCATTTTCAAATCCTCAAGTTTGTTTTTAATATTTCACTTGTTTTCAAAATTTTTTAGAAACTTACACTTAGCTTACTGCTATAAGCTGTTCAATAAGCTTATTAAACCAAGCTTATTGAATAACTTATAGCTTGTTCTTCCTACCTTTGCTGTTTGTGGTGTGCAGGAAACAAGGATCCATCAAGTTCTATTCTAACCATTTCCTTGTCATTTGCACTCAAACCAATCCAATCACAAGGATCAGCACAAGCCCGGGCTTGTAGGAGGTGGCTTATCAGCCACTGTTGGGCTTGGAAGTAAGCCCAACAAGGTAGCCCTTGTTATCCATTTTCCTTTTTTTTGTTATTTTTCTGAAACTTGCATGCTTTATGTGATTTTTTTTGTTAGTTGTTAAGAATCTGTTTAAGAGCTTGTATTTGTTTGATTTGGATGTTATATGCATGATATAAGTCCTTTGTTTCAGTTTGGTTTAGTTTTGAGTTGATTCAGTTTGAAAAAAGTTGAAAAAAGAATTTAAAGGAGTGTTTGGGTAAACAGATTACTCAGTTAAATTGCTTTAAGTAAGGGTTGAATCTTGTTTAGTTATGCTTCTTTGGTGTCTGATATATGGATTGTAGCTTGGTTATCAGTTTGGTAAAGGTTTAAACTCATTTGCATGCTTAAAAAGGTTAAACATAGCTAAAATCAGAAAACTGCATATTGTTCATGATTTTGTGTTGATTTGACCTTCAAATTTGGTAGATTGTTAGGAGATAGGTTGTTTTAGAGTTGTGAATCAGTTGTATGCTAGATTGTGGATTTGTATGCAAGCTTAAGGCTCTTGAAATCCGGATTTGTGCATGAAAATTGTGTCTACTGTTCATCAGACTACTTTTGGCTTAATCAGAAACTTTTAAGCTTAATTGGTGCTTATTTTGTTAAGTGACTGCTTGTTTTTTGTGTGCTTATTGACTCCTTATACTCCAAAGAGTATAGGGGTGCCTTTTTTGTCCAAAATAAGCTTTCAAATAAGCTTTCCTAAGCTTATTGGTCAACTGACCAAATTATTGCACTAGCAGTGGGAAGAAAGTTTCCCCTGCTAACACAAAAGTTCCCCCTGCTAAGCAAAAGGACAAAAGTCCAGCACATGTCACTATCCTGTTTTCTTCCTTTTTTGTCTTTAGTGCCCAAAAAGTGGAATTAGACCTTGAAACCAGTGCCATTATTTTTCTTATTTAATTTAGGATTTTTCTGATTAATAAAATTTTTATTTACTGTTCATTTGGTAATTTTTAGGTTATTTAGCTATTTTTAATTAATTTTAAAGTTTCTGTTTTTGTCTTTTAGTGCCAAAAAGTAATATTTTTAGGTTTAATCAATTTTTCTGAACTTAGAATAATATTTTAAGGTTTTTGGTTTAAAATTTAGTTACTGTTCACCTTTTTAATTAATTTTTATAATTAATTTAAGTTAATTAGGGTTTTAATTAAACTAGTTTTGTCATTTAGTGGGAAATTTTATATTTTTCAAGATTTTTCATTTTTCTACTGTTCATTAGAGTAAAATAGGATTTTTAAAATTGGTAGATTATTTTTAGCATTATTTAATTATTTTTTATAATTATTTTAATTTTAAAATAGTTTTTAGTAATTTAAAAATAGAAAAATAGTATTTAAAAATCATAAAAAATACTTTTTAGTCTTTAGATAATATAAGTAAGTTATTTGTTCAATAAAATCATATTTTGGACATTTTGATTAATTATATTTAATTTTAGGGCTTTAATTAGCATTTAAAATTGAATATTTAATTAATAAAAGGTTTTAAAATATTTTTATTGGATTTTATTCCTTATTTATATTATTTTAGACTTGTTTTAGCTTATAATTAATTTTTAGGTTGAAAATTTTTATTTTTGTCGTTTTTTACGGTTTTACGTTTACGCCTTTTTCGTCGTAGTTTAATTAGTTTTCGTAACCGTCTTTTCTTTCCTTTCTCATTTCTTTTCTTCTTGATCATAATCACAAACATCATATATCAACTCTTAACACAACGCACTAGCCTCCTCGAGAACGAACTCACCTAGGGTCATTCACACACGGTTTTCCTAAATCGTCGTGCACGCTTGCCCTATTTTTAGTTGCCTACTTTTTCCTAAAGGTAAGTTGACTAAATTGACAACATCAGTCTTAACTCTTACGGGTTAAGAACAAGAACTTTTCGCAAGTTCCTATAATAGATCCTAGAAAGTCGTTTATCAAGGGAACTTTAAAATGCGAATTCTAAACTTGAAAAAGTCTAAGAAGATGCAAGATCCTATAGATGACTTGAAAACCTGAAACTTTGATTTAATTGGCTAAGCATCCACGAGTCTCATTCCTTGAGATTTTAAATTGTGGAGAACGAGAGATGATAGAGTCAATTATAAGTTTGGTATTCTTTCATGAATTTATGTGAGTTGATTATGAGCTTTTTCTCCCATCGCTTGTTAATAAATTTAATTGCAATAAATAAGGTTGTACGATTTGAAACGTTACTTAGCTTCTAGTCCAAGATCGTTTAAAAGTTTCTCGATATTAATTAGAGTTCATAGCCAAGGCATAACTTATTGAAGCGGGATGCGAAGATTGGCGAGTCCGAAAAGGTCCTAACAAGACATGAGGGTTACATTTTGTTGCTAAAGATTCAAAAGTGATGTGAAGAATCTTTTATCAAAAATCAATATGAAGGATCGAGACACACGAAGAAAAGCAAATACTCCCCTAAAGATCATGGAGAAGTCTATCCAAAAAGGCCCTAACAAGGTATGAGGATAAATAGATCCAAGTCCTAAAAGGAGGCGGATCGTTGTATATCAAAATCCCAAATAAAGATTGGAGAAAAATGAAGAAGTCGTGGTCCAAATATGAAGAATCTCTCAAAAAGCTCAAGTGAAGAAATTCCTATTATGAAGAGAAGACCATTATTTCATGAACGTCTATCAAGATTTGAAGTATGAAGTCAATGCCAAATACCGATCCGAGAAAGGTCTCAAATCGTGAAGCGAGTTATGCCAAGATATAAACTTTATGAGGTCCCGAGAAGCAGTTTTAAAAGATTTTGTCAATTAGCTAAATATTGATTAAATCGTCCTACTTTATTTTCATCCTAAATAACTATCGAAATAAGTCAACAATGCATCCTCGTGATCATTCAAGACAACAATAAAATATAAGAGATACACTTAGGAATAAGGGAGTCTAAGTGAATAATTGGGCCACATGAGTTTGTGTTAGTTTGCTAACTTATAATAACGATGATCTCGTTTTTAAGCTTGGTATGGGGAACGTGAAACTTGAGGGTGATGAACATTCATGAAATTCTAAAACCCTAATGTAAGTCTTCAATCTCTTTATTTGTTTTTCTTCCTTTAATTAGGTCTTATGTTTAATAAAGGGCCAAGGTGGGTTAATTATGATAAAAAAATATAAAACTTGCTTTGTAACTAATGCATTGCATGAGGGAATTGCAATGGTCAAGTGTAGGGGATTTGATAGGTGTGAAAAGACCCATCCTTTTACCACTTAACTATAATAATAACCAAGCCAAAACGTGTATTTTATGTCGTAAATGTCGGAATTATGCGTGGTTTGTGTTTTTGTTGTGATTTAGTACCAAAATGTGAAAAGGGAAGAAAACACGGGATTTCACGGGCTTTCATCGAATAAAACGAGAAAAGACGAAGTTAAAAGATCAAGAGTGCAAAAAGAACGAAAGTCCAATGCCTATTCTGAAGATTTATCGAAGAAAAAGTCTAAAGATGGAAGTTTAATGAAATCGAAGAATTCAAGTCTAATTAAAGAATAAAATTATAAGACGAGTTCAATTTATATCGACAAATCCCGAGACGACGTCGAGAAAGACAAAGAATTTAAATCGAGTCGAGACAAGAAGAAAGAATGAAGAAAGCATCAACATTTTACTCCTCCTATAAATACACTCCTAATGTGTCATTAGGAGGTGGTTAGATAATTTTTAGTTAGTTTTAATTTGTGTAAGGTAATTAGGAGTAGCTTAATATTACTTTCTCCCTCTAGCTTTTCTTAATGCTTTTCAATCTTTTTCATTAATCTTGTAATTTGAATCTTTAATCATCTTAATTTCAACCTTTTCAATTAATCATTCTCATTCTACTTTTCTTAATCTTTTTAATCTTATTTAATTTTGATAATCATGTAGTTTGATTTAATCTTTATGCTTATTTGCTTATTCTCATGCTTATATGATTGTTTGTTATGTTTTTATGTGATTGATTGTGTTAGTTTATTGTTTTTATAGCTTATGGTGTTCTAGTGCTTATTGTGTTAATTTTTCTTATTTTTAATTAAGTGCTTATTAGTTAATTTTTATAAAACGTTGTTTTTAAATATTTTATTATTTAGTGTTTTTAAAAGTTTTTAAATTTTGACTTATTCGCTTTTTCTTAAATTTGATTTGGTTAAATTTTTAGATAAGTGCTTATTTGTTTTTAGCTTAATTTTTAGTTTCTGCTTAATTTTGTCATTCCGAACTATAAAACCCTAATAATCCGAATTAGGTCTAGGATAGCTTTTTCCCGAACTACATGTGGATTTCTAATTTCCCGTATTCCGAATTAGCTTCAAAGAGTGTATTCCGAACTACATCCAAACAGCACATTCCGAACTACCTTCAGATTGGATTCCGAATTAGATCATGAATGTACACTCCGAACTAGATCATGAGCATGCATTCCGAACTACTCACCAAACTCACATTACGAACTGTGTCCTAGATGTGTATTTCGAATTAGGTTGCTATTGCGGATTCCGAACTAGGTTCAGTTTTGATATTCAGACTTAGGTTGAGGATTTGTTTCCTGTTTTAGTTTTCAAAATTATTTTTCCCGCCAATTTTCTTAATCATTATTTTAAATTGTTTTTATCTTAGATTTATTTAGAGTTTGCATTTTATCTAAAGTTTTCGAATTTACTTTTAAAGTTTTAATTTTTCGTCAATTATTTTTAAGTCTTAATTTTAGTTTAAATTTTTAAGCTTCCACTTTCACTTAACGACATTTACAATTTACATTTTACTTTTAGTTTAAATTAGATAATCACCTTTCTTTATTTTCCACCAAGAACGACTGAGTCGCACTTTCAACTGGTAATCAATTCGAATTGAATCGAGACGAACAAATTTTTATACTTGGTAAAACCATGTATTAATGACATTCTGGTGGTGGTGTGAATGGTGGTGATGATTGGTGGTGATGAATGGTGGTGTGAATGGTGGTGATGATTCGTGGTGGGTTATGTGGTGGGGATGGCTGGAGACGACATGTCGCTAGGGAAACTTTATAATTTGTCATTTGTGCCAGCTGGTTTAATAACTAGCTGATGCTAACAAATCTATCCCAAGTGACATGTCGCTGGGGAAACTTTAATTTTGTCGTTTTGTGAAAGAAGCGCGTTAATGAAAAATTTTGGAGGGATTTCTGAATTTATTAAACAAACTTTTCCCCAGCGACATGTCACTGGGGAAACCTATTTTTATACCATTTATGTTATTTACTTTTAAATGATTAATAATAATAATTTTATATAATTGTATATTTTATATTTATATAATTAAAAATAATAAGTTTTATATAATTGTATATTTTTTATATATGATATTTATGTAATTTAGTTTTAAATGATTAATAATAATACGTTTTATATAATTGTATATTTTACTTTTAGATAATTAATAATAATAAGTTTTATATAATTGTATATTTTTTTATATAACATTTATATAATTCAGTTTTAAATTATTAATAATAATAAGTTTTATATAATTGCATATTTTATTTTTATATAATTGTATATTTTACTTTTAGATAATTAATAATAATAAGTTTCATATAATTGTATTTTTTATATACCATTTATGTAATTTACTTTTAAATGATTAATAATAATAATTTTATATAATTGTATATTTTAGTTTTAGATAATTAAAAATAATAAGTTTTATATAATTGTATATTTTTTATATATAATATTTATGTAATTTAGTTTTAAATGATTAATAATATTACGTTTTATATAATTGTATATTTTACTTTTAGATAATTAATAATTAGAGGTTCAATGTATTAGATAAGGCTCAACATTACAAATTCAATGTATTAGATAGGGTTCAACATTAGAGGTTCAATGTATTAGATAGGGTTCAACATTAGAGGTTGAATGTATTACATAGGGTTCAACATTATAGGTTCAATGTATTAGACAAGGTTCAACATTAGAGGTTCAATGTATTAGATAGGGTTCAACATTAGAGGTTCAATGTATTAGATAGGGTTCAACATTAGAGGTTCAATGTATTAGATAGGGTTCAACATTATAGGTTCAATGTATTAGATAGGGTTCAATATTAGAGGTTCAATGTATTAGATAGGGTTTAACATTAGAGGTTCAATGTATTAGATAGGGTTCAACATTACAGGTTCAAAGTATTAGATAGGGTTCAATATTACATGTAATGATACCTATCTCTCTGACTAGTTGATTAATAAGAAGCTACTGCTTAGAGGTTTAATGTATTAGATAAGGTTCAACATTATAGGTTCAATGTATTAGATAGGGTTCAACATTAGAGGTTCAATGTATTAGATAGGGTTCAACATTATAGGTTCAATGTCTTAGATAGGGTTCAACATTAGAGGTTTAATGTATTAGATAGGGTTCAATATTAGAGGTCCAATGTATTAGATAGGGTTCAACATTAGAGGTTTAATGTATTAGATAGGGTTCAACATTAGAGGTTCAATGTATTAGATAGGGTTCAACATTATAGGTTCAATGTATTAGATAGGGTTCAACATTAGAGGTTCAATGTATTAGATAGGGTTCAACATTAGAGGTTCAATGTATTAGATAGGGTTCAACATTATAGGTTCAATGTATTAGATAAGGTTCAACATTAGAGGTTCAATGTATTAGATAGGGTTCAACATTAGAGGTTTAATTTATTAGATAGGGTTCAACATTAAAGGTTCAATGTATTAGATAGGGTTCAACGTTAGAGGTTCAATGTATTAGATAGGGTTCAACATTAGAGGTTCAATGTATTAGATAGGATTCGACATTATAGGTTCAATGTATTAGATAGGGTTCAACATTAGAGGTTCAATGTATTAGATAGGATTCAACATTAGAGGTTCAATGTATTAGATAAGGTTCAACATTAGAGGTTCAATTTATAAGATAGGGTTCAACATTATAGGTTCAATGTGATAGATAAGGTTCAACATTAGAGGTTCAATGTATTAGATAGGGTTCAACATTAGAGGTTCAATGTATTAGATAGGGTTCAACATTAGATGTAATGATACCTATCTCTCTGGCTAGTTGATTGATAAGAAGCCACTACTCAGAGGTTCAATGTATTAGATAGGGTTCAACATTATAGGATCAATGTATTAGATAAGGTTCAACATTAGAGGTTCAATGTATTAGATAGGGTTCAACATTATAGGTTCAATGTATTAGATAGGGTTCAACATTAGATGTAGTGATACCTATCTCTCTAACTAGTTGATTGATAAGAAGCTACTACTTAGAGGTTCGTTGTATTAGATAGGGTTCAACATTATAGGTTCAATGTATTAGATAAGGTTCAACATTAGAGGTTCAATGTATTAGATAGGGTTCAACATTAGAGGTTCAATGTATTAGATAGGGTTCAACATTAGAGGTTCAATGTATTAGATAAGGTTCAACATTAGAGGTTCAATGTATTAGATTGGGTTCAACATTAGAGGTTCAATGTATAAGATAGGATTCAACATTATAGGTTCAATATATTAGATAGGGTTCAACATTAGAGGTTCAATGTATTAGATAGGATTCAACATTAGAGGTTCAATGTATTAGATAGGGTTCAACATTAAAGGTTCAATGTATTAGATAGGGTTTAACATTATAGGTTCAATGTATTAGATAGGGTTCAACATTAGAGGTTCAATGTATTAGATAGGGTTCAACATTATAGGTTCAATGTATTTGATAGGGTTCAACATTATAGGTTCAATATATTAGATAGGGTTCAACATTAGATGCAATGATACCTTTCTCTCTGACTAGTTGATTGATAAGAAGCTAATGCTTAGAGGTTCAATGTATTAGATAGGGTTCAACATTATAGGTTCAATGTATTAGATAGGGTTCGACATTAGAGGTTCAATGTATTAGATAGGATTCAACATTAGAGGTTCAATGTATTAGATAGGGTTCAACATTAGAGGTTCAATGTATTAGATAGGGTTCAACCTTATAGGTTCAATGTATTAGATAAGGTTCAACATTAGAGGTTCAATGTATTAGATAGGGTTCAACATTATAGGTTCAATGTATTAGATAGGGTTCAACATTATAGGTTCAATGTATTAGATAGGGTTCAATATTAGAGGTTCAATGTATTAGATAGGGTTTAACATTAGAGTTCAATGTATTAGATAGGGTTTAACATTACAGGTTCAAAGTATTAGATAGGGTTCAATATTACATGTAATGATACCTATCTCTCTGACTAGTTGATTAATAAGAAGCTACTGCTTAGAGGTTTAATGTATTAGATAAGGTTCAACATTATAGGTTTAATGTATTAGATAGGGTTTAACATTAGAGGTTCAATGTATTAGATAGGGTTCAACATTATAGGTTCAATGTCTTAGATAGGGTTCAACATTAGAGGTTTAATGTATTAGATAGGTTCAATATTAGAGGTCCAATGTATTAGATAGGGTTCAACATTAGAGGTTCAATGTATTAGATAGGGTTCAACATTAGAGGTTCAATGTATTAGATAGGGTTCAACATTATAGGTTCAATGTATTAGATAGGGTTCAACATTAGAGGTTCAATGTATTAGATAGGGTTCAACATTAGAGGTTCAATGTATTAGATAGGGTTCAACATTATAGGTTCAATGTATTAGATAAGGTTCAACATTAGAGGTTCAATGTATTAGATAGGGTTCAACATTAGAGGTTTAATTTATTAGATAGGGTTCAACATTAAAGGTTCAATGTATTAGATAGGGTTCAACGTTAGAGGTTCAATGTATTAGATAGGGTTCAACATTAGAGGTTCAATGTATTAGATAGGATTCGACATTATAGGTTCAATGTATTAGATAGGGTTCAACATTAGAGGTTCAATGTATTAGATAGGATTCAACATTAGAGGTTCAATGTATTAGATAAGGTTCAACATTAGAGGTCCAATTTATAAGATAGGGTTCAACATTATAGGTTCAATGTGATAGATAGGGTTCAACATTAGAGGTTCAATGTATTAGATAGGGTTCAACATTAGAGGTTCAATGTATTAGATAGGGTTCAACATTAGATGTAATGATACCTATCTCTCAGGCTAGTTGATTGATAAGAAGCCACTACTCAGAGGTTCAATGTATTAGATAGGGTTCAACATTATAGGTTCAATGTATTAGATAAGGTTCAACATTAGAGGTTCAATGTATTAGATAGGGTTCAACATTATAGGTTCAATGTATTAGATAGGGTTCAACATTAGATGTTGTGATACCTATCTCTCTAACTAGTTGAGTGATAAGAAGCTACTACTTAGAGGTTCATTGTATTAGATAGGGTTCAACATTATAGGTTCAATGTATTAGATAAGGTTCAACAAGAGGTTCAATGTATTAGATAGGGTTCAACATTATAGGTTCAATGTATTAGATAGGGTTCAACATTAGAGGTTCAATGTATTAGATAAGGTTCAACATTAGAGGTTCAATGTATTAGATAGGGTTCATCATTAGAGGTTCAATGTATAAGATAGGATTCAACATTATAGGTTCAATGTATTAGATAGGGTTCAACATTAGAGGTTCAATGTATTAGATAGGATTCAACATTAGAGGTTCAATGTAATAGATAGGGTTCAACATTAAAGGTTCAATGTATTAGATAGGGTTTAACATTATAGGTTCAATGTATTAGATAGGGTTCAACATTAGAGGTTCAATGTATTAGATAGGGTTCAACATTATAGGTTCAATGTATTTGATAGGGTTCAACATTATAGGTTCAGTATATTAGATAGGGTTCAACATTAGATGCAATGATGCCTTTCTCTCTGACTAGTTGATTGATAAGAAGCTACTGCTTAGAGGTTCAATGTATTAGATAGGGTTCAACATTATAGGTTCAATGTATTAGATAGGGTTCGACATTAGAGGTTCAATGTATTAGATAGGATTCAACATTATAGGTTCAATGTATTAGATAGGGTTCAACATTAGAGGTTCAATGTATTAGATAGGGTTCAACCTTATAGGTTCAATGTATTAGATAAGGTTCAACATTAGAGGTTCAATGTATTAGATAGGGTTCAACATTATAGGTTCAATGTATTAGATAGGGTTCAACGTTAGATGTAATGATACCTATCTCTCTGACTATTTGATTGATAAGAAGCTACTACTTAGTGGTTTAATGTATTAGATAAGGTTCAACATTATAGGTTCAATGTATTAGATAGGGTTCAACGTTAGAGGTTCAATGTATTAGATAGGGTTCAACATTAGAGGTTCAATGTATTAGATAGGGTTCAACATTAGAGGTTAAATGTATTAGATAGGGTTCAACATTATTGGTTCAATGTATTAGATAAGGTTCAACATTAGAGGTTCAATGTATTAGATAGGGTTCAACATTAGAGGTTCAATGTATTAGATAGGGTTCAACACTAGAGGTTCAATGTATTAGATAGGGTTCAACATTATAGGTTCAATGTATTAGATAGGGTTCAACATTAGAGGTTCAATGTATTAGATAGGATTCAATATTAGAGGTTTAATGTATTAGATAGGGTTCAACATTAGAGGTTCAATGTATTAGATAGGGTTCAACATTATAGGTTCAATGTATTAGATTGGGTTCAACATTAGAGGTTCAATGTATTAGATAGGGTTCAACATTAGAGATTCAATGTATTAGATAGGGTTTAACATTAGATGTAATGATACCTATCTCTCTGACTAGTTGATTGATAAGAAGCTACTGCTTAGAGGTTCAATGTATTAGATAGGGTTCAACATTATAGGTTCAATGTATTAGATAAGGTTCAACATTAGAGGTTCAATGTATTAGATAGGGTTCAACATTATAGGTTCAATGTATTAGATAGGGTTCAACATTAGATGTAATGATACCTATCTCTCTGACTAGTTGATTGATAAGAAGCTACTGCTTAGAGGTTTAATTTATTAGATAGGGTTCAACATTATAGGTTCAATGTATTAGATAAGGTTCAACATTAGAGGTTCAATGTATTAGATAAGGTTCAACATTATAGGTTAAATGTATTAGATAGGGTTCAACATTAGATGTAATGATACCTATCTCTCTGACTAGTTGATTGATAAGAAGCTACTGCTTGGAGGTTCAATGTATTAGATAAGTGATGTAAGAGATTTTGCTAGGTTCAATTTAATTCGGTATCTTCTCGAATTGATTTCCGGTTCAAAGTACGACTCAATTATTTTTTGTGAAAAAAAAGAATATTTTTGGTTGTTTTAAAATAAATGTGCAAGACTTAAAAGTAAATGACGTTAATTTAAATCTAATTCTAATTTAAAGTAAATGACAAGAATTTAAAAGCGTGACGGGAAATTAAAGGACAATAAAAGTAAATAACGTAAACTTAAAACTATCTAAGGCAAACTTAAAACGCAACTAAAACTTAAAACTAAGGCAAGGCTAAAATAAATCTAAGGCAAATAAACTTAAAGTGCAACTAAGTAAAAAGGCAGGAAATAAAGCTTGAAAATAAAAAAATTAAAAACATAAACTAAAAATAACCTGAAAACAGCTCATCTGGAATAAACCTTCGTTCGGAATAATCACTCATCCGGAATGTCACCTTCGTTCGGAATGATTCTTCTTTACTCGGAATATTCACAAAAACCCTTGATCCGGAATAAATCCTTTATCCGGAATATGTCACTTATTCCGGATGGAAGCCTTTGATTCGGAATATCTCCTTGATCCGGAATGTTTGGTTGATCTGGAATGTTCTATTGATCCGGAATGTTCTGTTGATCCGGAATGTTCTGTTGATCCGGAATGTTTGGTTGATTCGGAATGTGGACTTGATCCGGAATGTCTAATATTCCGGATGAACGGTTTGAACCGGAATAATAAATTATTCCGAATAAACTCTTCTGATCCGGAATGTCCAATATTCCGGATGAACACCCTTGATCCGGAATAAACTTGCACAAACCCTTCACTCGGAATGTTTTACTGGGCTTGATCCGGAACGTTTCCTCGGAAAAGACAGTAACAGAAAACCGAATAACAAGGAGAACAAGAACAACTCGAATCTAAACAAATCTAATCTAAATCAACCACAAGATTAAATCAAACTAATCAAATAACATCTACTAATCATAAACAAACAATCCAAATCAATCAAACTAACAAAACTAAACAAAATAATCAAAACCCACTTTAATCAATAAAAACTCAAAACATAAACATGAACATAAACATAAAAATCAAAGATTAAAGAAAGGTAGATAGGAGATGAACAATAAAAATAAAGATTGACAAGAATTAAAAGGAAACTTACTTGAAATTAAAGGTATTTAAGGTGCAAGACAAGTATTTAAATTTGACATGAAAAGTAAATGACAAGGTAATTAAAATTGGAAGAACTAATTTTCACTATTAGCCAACAAAAATGAAATGAATCTAATCTAATCTATTTATAGGGGAGGATTAGGGAGTGCTTAGGAAGCTTCCTCCCCTCTTTCTTCTTTTCCTTAATTGCAAGATTAAGTCCTTAATCTTCTTAATCTTCTTGAATCTTGGACTTTAATGACTTTGTCTCGGGATTTCTTTGAACTCGTCTTGTAATTCTTTAATAAATTAGACTTGAGTTCTTCGGCTTTTAGTAAACTTCCGTCTTTTGACTTTTTCTTCGATAAATCTTCAGAATTGGTCTAGGACTTCCGTTCTTTTTGCACTCTTGACTTCGTCTTTCGTCTTTTTCTTCGATAAAAGCCCGTGAATGTCCGTGTTTTCTCCACTTTTCACCATTTCGTCCTAAATCACAACAAAAACACAAACCACGCATAATTCCGACATAAATGACATAAAATACACGTTTTGGCTCGGTTATTATTGTAATTAAGTGGTAGAAAGGATGGGTGTTTACACACCTATCAAATCCCCTACACTTGACCATTGCAATGTCCTCATGTAATGCATTAGTTACAAAGCACGTTTACATTTTTCATCAAAATCAATCCACCTTGGCCTTTATTAAAGAGATAGAAAATTATAAACATTCAAAGTAAAGAAATCAAAAGCATACCTTCGGGTTTTGGAAACGTCATGAATGATCATCATCCTCAAGTTTTCACTTTCTCTAAACCAAGCTTAAAAACGAGATCATTGTTATTATAAGTTAGCAAACTAACACGAACTCATGGGGGCCAATTATTTACTTAGACTCCCTTATTCCTAGGTGTATCTCTTATATTTTATTGTTGTCTTGAATGATCACGAGGATGCATTGTTGACTTATTTCGATAGTTATTTAGGCCGAAAATAAAGTGAACGATTTAATCAATAGTTAGCTAAAGGACAAAATCTTTTAAAACTGCTTCTCGGGACCTCATAAAGTTCATATCTTGGCATAACTCGCTTCGCGATTTGAGACCTTTATCGGACCAATATTTGGCAGCGACTTCATACTTCAAATCTTGAGAGACGTTCATGAAATAATGGTCTTCTCTTCATAATAGGAATTTCTTCACTTGAAGTTTTGAGAGATTCTTCATATTTGGACCATGACTTCTTCATTTTTCTCCAATCTTTATTTGGGATTTTGATATACAACGATCCGCCTCCTTTTTGGACTTGGATCTATTTATCCTCATACCTTGTTAGGGCCTTTTCGGATAGACTTCTCCATGACTTTTGGGGAGTATTTGCTTTTCGTCGTGTGTCTCGATCCTTCATATTGATTTTTGATAAATGATTCTTCACATCACTTGGGATCTTTAGCAACAAAATGTAGCCCTCATGTCTTGTTAGGACCTTTTCGGACTCGCCAATCTTCACATCCCGCTTCAATAAGTTATGCCTTGGCTATGAACTCTAATCCATACCGAGCAACTTTTAAACGATCTTGGGCTAGAAGCTAAGTAACTTTTCAAATCGTACAACCTTATTTATTGCAGATAAATTTATTAGCAAGCGATGGGAGAATAGGCTTATAATTAACTCACATAAATTCACGAAAGAATACCAAACTTATAATTGACTCTATCATCTCTCGTTCTCCACAGTTTAAAATCTCAAGGAATGAGACTCGTGGATGCTTAGCCTATTAAATCAAAGTTTTGGGTTTTCGAGTCATCTATAGGATCTTGCAAACTCTTAGACTTTTTCAAGTTTAGAAATCGCATTTTAAAGTTCCCTTGATAAACGACTCTCTAGGATCAATTATAGGAACTTGCGAAAAGTTCTTGTTCTTAACCCGTGAGAGTTAAGACTTTCGCGTTTTATAGCTCCCTATATAAAAGCCTAGCAAAACTTGACTTAAACATGTTAAGGATACTAGCTAGAGTAAACTTAGACAAGTAAACTCGGGTTGAGTCAAAAGATTCACAACGTTTTGAAAATTAAAACCACTTTATTAAGATTTATTCTAGCAAAGAAATAAAATAACTATACAAAGGGAAAACAAATGGGCCAAAATAGATCAAAAATTTTGAAAAATGTCGAAAAATTGATTTTCCGGTTAAAATGAGGACAAATACAAGGAAAAGGCCACTTAACTTCGATAGAAGTCTCCCCTACACTTAATATAAACATTGTCCTCAATGTTTAAGCATATGGGAGTAAACTCCCCTATACTTAGGACATTGTGCATGTTGTTTAAATCTTGCTAAGGAAAAGACAACTAAAGTGATTCCTATTTTAATATTGAGAAATATAAAATAGTGAATCGAAAAGAGTTTAGGATAGAACCGGGAAGAAGGGAACACGGAATCACGGGTCGTCAAAAATCATCAAGAGTGGGTCATTGATCGCTCGAATCCCTGAATAGTAGAAGAAAGGAAATAGCAAACACCAACGGGTCTCCCCTACACTTAGGATAAAGAAAGCTAAAAGATAGATACATGGGTTGCCTCCCAAGAAGCGCTTGATTTTTTGTTCACCGAGTCGTGAGCTTGACTCGACCTTGATTATCATAGGAAGCAGCATGAAACATATCCACCGGGATCAAAGACATAGTTTTCGTCCATCAAATAGCACAAGCTTAAGGTAAACAAGGCAAGTCAAAGAATAATAGCAAGGTTCCCTTAAGCAAAGATGGAGCACGGTGCTAGCAAGGGTGAAGTGGTGCAAGCAGATTTCCATAAGTTCCAAAGATATTTCCTTTTATTTCATCAGACGGATACTGAGATGGCTGAAGAATATCGATACCGGGGTCGAACACCTTTTCCTTTAGGGGAAAATAGCACTCAGGCTCAGCAGAATGTGAAGATGATCCGCGAAGAAGATGCACAACCTCGTCCTCAGAAGGTGGACAAAGAGGTGTAAAATCATATGTGCTGCGGATGTTGGTGTCGATCGGTTGCTTCTCCTTTGAAATAATTTTCTTCAAATCCAAAGTGGGATCAAGACGATAATCATCAAAGTCCAAAGGAGGTGCATCACTCTCATGAGGGAAGTATGTATTAAGAAAAGTAGAGAAGTCTTCCTCAAATGAGTAATCGTCCAAAGTAGGATCAAGTGATGGCGGAGGATCTTCATCATGTGAAGAATCACTCGAAAGAGTATCGGCCTCATTAAAATCATCATAAATGGGCATGTCGGGATACTCGGAAGTAAGGTCATCATAATCATCCGAATCTGAGCTAGAATCATCATCATAAGCATCAAAGATCGGTGGAGAATCATAAATGGGCGAAGGTTCCAAATTGGAGAGAGAATCATCCACATCATCTTGAAAAAGTGGATTATCAATGCAAGACTCGAATAAAGGATTGTTGTAGATGACAAAATCATCGAGCACATTAACCATATTCGCTGATTCTCTTCCATAGGATTTTCTTGTAAGCTTCCCCATTTTGAAAACTTGTGCATCATCCCCGACTCTTAAAATTAATTCACCTTTGGCAACATCAACTAAAGCTCGTCCGGTTCTCAAGAATGGCCGACAAAGTATTAAAGGAATACGAGGGTCCATTTCATAATCAACAACAACAAAGTCGACCGGAAAAGTGAAGGTGCCAGCTTTAATGAACACATCTTCGGCAATACCAACGGGGTAAGCGAGAGTGCGATTTGCAAGCTCAAGAGTCATCTTTGTTGGAGTAAGGTCGGGTAATGATAGTGTTTTCCAAACACTTAATGGCATCAGATTAATACTGGCCCCGAGATCAGCTAGGGCAGTAAATTCATCAGTTTTGTTGAAAATGCAAGGCAACACAAAACGACCGGGATCTCCAAGTTTTTCCGGAAGTTCTTTAAGAATAACTGTAGAACATATTTCATTTAAGCGTGTGTTGGCGAGCTCAATCAACTTCTCCTTCTTGTTAAGCAATTCCTTGAATGCTTTGACAAATTTCGGCATGTGGACAAGTGCTTCAACGAGGCTAATGTTGGAATTCATTTGAGAGATCATCTTCAAATAATTCGACACGTGAGAGTCATCCTTGGTTAGCATTGTGGCCTTGCCTAAGCGAGAAGGATATGGAATATTGGGTTTGGGTGGTGAAGGTGTAGGTGTAGCAGGTAAAGGTTGAGATGTTGAAGGTGGGGTTGGTGGAGGATTCTTGGTGGGTACTTCATCACGACGAGGCGGAAACGGTAATGGTGCACTAATACTAGGTGTAGGAGGAGTAGGGATAAATGGTGGTGGAGGAGGTGTAGATGATGGGGGCGGGATAGGTGGTCCTACTATGGTTACTCCACTACGGGTAGTAATAGCACTCACATTCGCTCGCGGATTGGTGACGGTGTTTGAAGGTAGAGAACTCGAAGTAGAAAGTTGAGTAGTGGGCAAGAAACTAGCCAGCATATTCTTCAAATCATTTGTTTGATTGCTGAAGGAGGATTGGATATTATCTCGAAGCTCGGATCTAATGTCATTCCCTTGCTTGGTAATATCTCCTTTCAAATTGATAATTTGGCTCTGCAGATTCTTGATTTGCTCACCTTGGGTTCTCATCAAAGCTTCAACATCTTGATTGATGGGTGGGTTTTGTTGAGCGGGTGGGTGATAAGGATTAGAAGCTCTAGGTGGGATTTGGTTGCTTCTAGTATAATTGTTGTTGGGGTTTTGGTTTTGAGGAGAAAAACCGGGTGAAAGGTAGTTGTTTGACCGGTAACTCAGCAAATTTCTATCCCCTTGAGGTCGAGCTTGGTAATTTTCCGGTGAATAATTACCATAAGCTGCATACACATTTTCCGGATTTCCTTGAGTAGAAGGACAATCAGTGTATGAGTGTGGACCGCCACATGTCTCACAAGGATTGGCAACCGCTTTAACTTGTTGTTGTTGTTGGTTTGTAGCGAGAAGCAAGATATTTTTGTTCATTTCGGTCATCATGCGGGTGAATTCGGGCATGTCGGGGTTTGCTAACGTAGAAGATACATTGACTCTCGGGTTGTTCCTTGAAGAAGCGGAGGAATCCCAGTTTTTGTGGTGAGTAGTCATGTTTTCAATAAGCTCTCTACACTCCTCGGGTCTTCTTTTCATAAATGTGCCACCGACGGCTGTATTAATCGTATCACGATCACGAAAAGTCAAACCGTTGTAGAAAGTATCAATCAATGTGACTGGAAGCATGTTGTGGTTTGGAAAATGATCAATCAAAACATTATATCTTTCCCAAGCATCAAAGAGAGATTCATAGGGATCTTGCATGAAACCGCTGATTTGATTGCGAAGGCTCGTGACCAAGGATGGTGGAAAGTAGCGCGACAAAAAGCGTTGAGTCATGTCATCCCAAGTATGAATTGAATTCTTCGGGAGACGATCAAACCATTTCTCGGCGTGGTGTGATAAAGTATGTGGAAAGAGTTGTAGGCGAAGAACATCCATTGTGGCACCGGGCAACTTCATGCTTTGGGTAATAGTAATGAACTTGTCGAGGTGTTTGTTGGCATCATCATCAGGCATTCCTCGAAAAGGATTTGTTTGCACTTGCTGAATCATGTGGTGCTTCAACGAAAACTCCGGAGCCGTGATTTGCATCGGCGCAATCGGTCCTCCTCGTCCAAACATGGTAGGTTGACAAATCTCCTCCATTGTCCGAAGATAGGGCTGTGGAAGAACATTGTTGTTGTTATTATTGAGGTGCGGTGGATTATTGTTGTTGTTAACACCTGCCATACTTAAATCTTCTCGAGTCTAGGGCTCTTGATAAGTAGAAGATCTAGTACGCATACACCTAAAAAGGCAAAAGAAAAAGAAACCAAACACAAAGAGAATATATATACAATAAAAACAAAATCTTTTTGGATTTTTGAAATTTTTAATTTCTATGGATTTTTAACAAGTTTTAATTTTTATGGTTGTTTGAAAATTTTTGTGCAAGAAAATAACGCTCACGAATGAACGGATCCCAAAAAGCAACGCGTCTCTCACAGAAAACCGTTAATCTTTACGAAAAGAGCCGGCAGCGGCGCCATTTGATGTAAGAGATTTTGCTAGGTTCAATTTAATTCGGTATCTTCTCGAATTGATTTCCGGTTCAAAGTACGACTCAATTGTTTTTGGTGAAAAAAAAGAGTATTTTTGGTTTTTTTAAAATAAATGTGCAAGACTTAAAAGTAAATGACGTTAATTTAAATCTAATTCTAATTTAAAGTAAATGACAAGAATTTAAAAGCGTGACGGGAAATTAAAGGACAATAAAAGTAAATAACGTAAACTTAAAACTATCTAAGGCAAACTTAAAACGCAACTAAAACTTAAAACTAAGGCAAGGCTAAAATAAATCTAAGGCAAATAAACTTAAAGTGCAACTAAGTAAAAAGGCGGGAAAAGTAAAGCTTGAAAATGAAAAAATTAAAAACAGAAACTAAAAATAACCTGAAAACAGCTCATCCGGAATAAACCTTCGTTCGGAATAATCACTCATCCGGAATGTCACCTTCGTTCGGAATGATTCTTCGTTACTCGGAATATTCACCAAAACCCTTGATCCGGAATAAATCCTTTATCCGGAATATGTCACTTATTCCGGATGGAAGCCTTTGATTCGGAATATCTCCTTGATCTGGAATGTTTGGTTGATCCGGAATGTTCTGTTGATCCGGAATGTTCTTTTGATCCGGAATGTTTGGTTGATTCGGAATGTGGACTTGATCCGGAATGTCTAATATTCCGGATGAACGGTTTGATCTGGAATAATAAATTATTCCGAATAAACTCTTCTGATCCGGAATGTCCAATATTCCGGACGAACACCCTTGATCCGGAATAAACTTGCACAAACCCTTCACTCGGAATGTATTGCTGGGCTTAATCCGGAACGTTTCCTGGGAAAAGACATTAACAGAAAACCGAAGAACAAGGAGAACAAGAACAACTCGAATCTAAACAAATCTAATCTAAATCAACCACAAGATTAAATCAAACTAATCAAATAACATCTACTAATCATAAACAAACAATCCAAATCAATCAAACTAACAAAACTAAACAAAATAATCAAAACCCACTTTAATCAATAAAAACTCAAAACATAAACATGAACATAAACATAAAAATCAAAGATTAAAGAAAGGTAGATAGGAGATGAACAATAAAAATAAAGATTGACAAGAATTAAAAGGAAACTTACTTGAAATTAAAGGTATTTAAGGTGCAAGACAAGTATTTAAATTTGACATGAAAAGTAAATGACAAGGTAATTAAAACTGGAAGAACTAATTGTCACTATTAGCCAACAAAAATGAAATGAATCTAATCTAATCTATTTATTGGGGAGGATTAGGGAGTGCTTAGGAAGCTTCCTCCCCTCTTTCTTCTTTTCCTTAATTGCAAGATTAAGTCCTTAATCTTATTAATCTTCTTAAATCTTGGACTTTAATGACTTTGTCTCGGGATTTCTTTGACTCGTCTTGTAATTCTTCAATAAATTAAACTTGAGTTCTTCGGCTTTTAGTAAACTTCCGTCTTTTGACTTTTTCTTCGATAAATCTTCAGAATTGGTCTAGGACTTCCGTTCTTTTTGCACTCTTGACTTCTTGACTTCGTCTTTCGTCTTTTTCTTCGATAAAAGCCCGTGAATGTCCGTGTTTTCTTCACTTTTCACCTTTTCGTCCTAAATCACAACAAAAACATAAACCACGCATAATTCCGACATAAATGACATAAAATACACGTTTTGGCTCGGTTATTAATGTAATTAAGTGGTAGAAATGATGGGTGTTTACACACCTATCAATAAGGTTCAACATTATAGGTTCAATGTATTAGATAGGGTTTAACATTAGAGGTTCAATGTATTAGATAGGGTTCAACATTAGGTTCAATTTATTAGATAGGGTTCAACATTAGAGGTTCAATGTATTAGATAGGGTTCAACATTATAGGTTCAATGTATTAGATAAGGTTCAACATTAGAGGTTCAATGTATTAGATAGGGTTCAACATTAGAGGTTCAATGTATTAGATAGGTGATAGGTGTGTAAACACCCATCTTTTCTACCACTTAATTACAATAATAACCGGACCAAAACGTGTATTTTATGTCTTTTATGTCGGAATTATGCGTGGTTTGTGTTTTTGGTGTGATTTAGGACGAAATTGTGAAAAGTGGAGAAAACACGAGAATTCACGGGCATTCACGGCTTTTATTGAAGAAAAAGATGAAAGACGGAGTCGAGAAGTCAAAAGTGGAAAAAGAACGGAAGTCCAAGGCCAATTCTGAAGATTTATCGAAGAATAAGTCAAAAGACGGAAGTTTATCAAAAGCCGAAGAATTCAAGTCTATTTTATTGAAGAAATTAAAGACGAATTCAAAAGAAATCCCGAGCCACAAGTTCTTAAAGTCCAAGTATAAAAGAAAGATTAGAAGAAAAGGACTAATGACGCAATTAATGAAGAATTAAGAAGAGAGGGACTTAATCCCGCAATTAACAAGAAATGAAGGAGGGGAGGAAGCTTCCTTAATCCTCCCCTATAAATAGTTTAGATTGTTAATCATTTCATTTTGTTGGATAGCTTGACAAACTATCTCTTTCATTTTTAATTACCTTGCACCTTTAATTACTTGTCTAATTTAATTACCTTGTCTTGCACTTAATCACCATTTAATTTCAAGTAAGTTTTTCTTTAAATTCTTGTTAATCTTTATCTTTATCTTGTCAATCTCATTCTACCTTTCTTTAATCTTTGTGTTGATTGGTTTATGTTCATGTTCTTAATTTTTGTTGATTTATTTAAGTGGGTTTTGATTATCTTGATCTTTATTGTTTGATTTGTTATTTTGGATTGATTGTTTATGTTCATTAGATGTTTTGTTATTAGTTTGGTTTAATCTTTTTGTTGATTTGGTTGAGTTTCTTTTAGATCCGTGCTATCTCTTTTTTCCTTGTTCTTCGTTTTACAGTTACTGATCTTTCCCAGATTCGAGCTCAGCAAATATTCCGAGTAAGGATTTTTGGGCTTAGTGCTTTATTCGGAATATTCATTATTCCGAATAGGTGCCTTATTCCGCATAGGAGCTTTATTCAGCATAAGGAATTTATTCCGAATAGGAGGATATTCCGCATAAGGATTATTCCGAGTTGCAGTTTATTCCGAATAGGAAGATTTATTCCGAATAGGGGTTCTTTCCGAATAGGGTTAAACTTTCCGAATAGGAGGAATTTTCCGCATAAGGCCTTTATTCCGAATAGCCACACTATTCCGCATAGAGTTTTCATTCCGAATAGGGACAGATATTCCGGATAGAGACTTTATTCCGCATAAGTGTATTATTCCGAGTAGGGGGCTTTATTCCGAGTAGACAAATATTCCGAATAGGGCTAATCTTTCCGAATAGGTGACAGATATTCCGAATAGCATTTATTCCGAATAGGAGTTTATTCCGGATAGGGAAATCTTAGTTTTTAGCTTTCTGCCTTTTCATTTTAAGCTTTATTTTCCCGCCTTTTTCTTAATTGCACTTTAAGTTTATTTGCCTTAGTTTAAGTTTTAGTTTTAGTTGCGATTTAAGTTTGCCTTAGTTAGATTTAAGTTTGCGTTATTTACTTTATTGCCCTTTAGTTTTAGTCGCGCTTTAAATACTTGCACCCTTTACTTGATTAGATTTAGATTTATTTTAAAAGTCATTTACTTTAATTGTTCTGCACCTTTAATTTTCAAAACTACAACGACACATCTTTGTTCCACCAAAGTTCAACTGAGTCACACATTAAACATAAGTTTTTCAATTCGAAGAGGTTGGTACAACGAATATTTTTAACCAGAGTAAAATCGAGTTATTAATAGGGTTCAACATTAGAGGTTCAATGTATTAGATAGGGTTCAACATTATAGGTTCAATGTATTAGATAGGGTTCAACATTATAGGTTCAATGTATTAGATAGGGTTCAACATTAGAGGTTCAATGTATTAAATAGGGTTCAACATTAGAGGTTCAATGTATTAGATAGGATTCAACATTATAGGTTCAATGTATTAGATAGGGTTCAACATTATAGGTTCAATGTATTAGATAGGATTCAACATTATAGGTTCAATGTATAGCGGGAAAATATTGGCGGGAAAACACTGGCGGGAAAATGTTAACCATTTCCCTCACTTTTTTACCATAAAAGGACAACCACACACACTCCTTATCATAACAACCACCAGCAGATCACATACACACACACACACTTATCATCACAAACACATTGTTATTATGAAGATGTTGAAGCATGAAGCTTTTCCGTGCAGGTGTGGACATGGAGATGTAGTTCTTCGAACATCGTGGCAAACTAAATCCTTTGGTAGACAGTACTATGTTTGTCCACGTTCACAGGTTGAACCTCCAGTTTCATATGGATGCAATTTTTTTATGGAAAGACGAACGCGTCCAACTACTAATCAATTCTCTTGGAGGTTCAATGAGTTTTTCGCCTCCAACCTCTTTTTCTAGACCTTCAACGAGCTTTTCTACTCCAATTTCTTCTCCAATCTCTTCAACGTGTGCAAACTGTGTACGATTGAATGGAATGATAAGGTACTTGAGAGTACTGTAGAGTTGTATAAACATTGCGATAGGCACACAGTGGATTCAGCTGCACTACTTCACGACCTTTACGATGACATGGGGAACATTCATTTGAACTAGTTTATGATGTATATGTTTTCGTGTTTATGAGTCTATTATCGTTTTAATATCCATGTTTAATTAAGCGCGTGTTTAAGTGTCCGTGTAGAATAAAGCTATTTTTATGCGTGTCTGTTTGTAAGCCTCAATGAATGCTAACAGTTTTTAATTAATATTAACAATGCATGTTAACCATTATCAGTGAATGTTAACTTTTAGCGGGAAAACATTGGCGGGAAAAATATTGGCGGGAAAACATTGGCGGGAAATTTTAACCATTTCTCTCACTTTTTTTTATCATAAAAAGACATATAATTTTTTTAATGGTAAAATAGTATTTTAAATTTTAATAACTATATTTTTTATATATATTATAATTTTAAATATACATTGAATATAAAATATTAAACATTGCATGTGAAGCATCCCCAGCGACATGTCGCTGGGGAAACTTTTGTTTGTCGTTTGTAAAAAAAGCGCGTTAACAAAAATCTTTTTGGAGGGAATCTTGAAAGTATCCCCAGCGACATGTTGCTGGGGAAACTTTGTAACATTGAATAAACAATTCATTAACACTAATCACTCTGATTAGTCTATGGAAAAAGTTTCCCTAGAGACTTGTCGCTGGGGAAAATTGAGCGGGATAATCTCCCGCTTACTTTTTTGTTGAAGTATTTGGTCAAACTTTAGTCAATGTTTCTCCAACGACATGTCGCTCGGGAAACATTTCGATATACTTTGGTCAAAATTTTTACGAACAAAATTGCCACGTCGGACTCGTTTTGTCGTTTAGTGGGTTTTCCCCAACAACATTCTATCGCTGAGAAAAACCTCAATGAAGGACTAGATTGTTGTAGTGACTCCCACCAGCCTAAGGATGTTGCTTTTCATTTCTATTTAGTTTGTGATACATATCTGTTTATTTGGATACATTTTTTTAAAATCTTCTTGCTATGATAAGTTGTTAATGCGTAAGAATATTGTTTTATGGTTAACTCCTTATTTTAGAAAATTTTGACATTTTGACTGAATTAATGACTTTTCTTATTATTCGATTTTGTAGTTAATTCACTAAACATAAATGCATGAACCTTTGGTTGGGGGATATGATTCACAGTTTTACTTATTATACTCTCTCCTAGTTGTTTCTCGGTTCTTGTTCACAAATCACAACCCACAAGAATCACAAATTCTCATGGATTCTGTTCACTCGTCTAAAAGACAAGCCAATTTTCTCAGTACATGCATGAATGGCATTAACGCTTTATCAGGTATCTATGCATTACTTTGAAAGCCAATTTTATCTATAGGGTTTTTGTATGCAGTTTTCGATTAGGATTTTATGTCTAAACAATGTAAAAATCTCTGATTGAAACTAGTGATCAATAGCATATCGAACAAAGCATTCTTGAATGCAAATGTTTTTTAATTTCGCTTTTGCCTTTTTTATTTTTGTTTCACATCTTACATGACTATGTTATTAAGCTTCTTTGTATAGGGTATTCGTTTCTTAGTCGCACTTACAGCGTGAATACACTTAGTATATCACTTATATACGGAAATTTTCTCCCGGTGGCTGTTAGTGTTTTATGATACCTAAAATTATCCGATTTATTTTATCTTTGTGTTTTTGTAATTATCGTTAGCTGCTGCCATTGTATAAGTTAGCAAATGCAACTATTGAACAAATAATTCGTGTTTTCTGGCTAGATCAAGCAGCAAGCCTTAGCATTTTTTATGAGTCCTAAGTCCTAACCCATTTGTAACCTCAAAATCATATAGTGGCTTGTTTCCCTTTCCTCTGTTTAGTTTCTCTTTACATGTATTATTGATCTAATGTAGCCATCTAGTTCGCTAAGAAAACTTTGGTTTGCTTTTGATTTTTTGTTTCATTTGTTTTTGTTAGGTTTGTGGCAGTGGTGTGCTAATGTGTTGTAAACACATTTTGTGAAATGTAATTGACTTATTTTATAAAAGTTTTCCGGGGTATGATCATCTGTGTTACCTAAAAGATTGTGCGAGATTTTTACATCATCCCTGAACCATTAAACTTAAATAAAAAAGAACATCCCTAACCAATACTTGTTAGCTGGCTTATTGTTTTTGGTCCGTTTATTTTCATTCAAACCTTAGAAGAGTCTTAAACTTATGATAGGATATGATTGAGGGATGTGTATAAGCCAAAATATAGTTGAATGATATGAGAATGAGTTAACTGGTAAACCTTGATCTTTTTCCGGGATGACTAACTTCTTTATTTGTGCTCATGTTTTATTTATGGGGACTATTTACGCATATACATATGTATACATACATGAATAACATATATTTGTATCAACATTCATAATTTGTGATTAACTTCAGATAATTAATCTCTGATCTATTTTACCAGGGTAAAACCCTTTACAAAAAAATCAATCTCGGATTACAACTAATCAAATTATTATCAGGTATTGGGATTATCTCAATTCCATATGCACTCTCATCAGGTGGGTGGCTAAGCTTGGTTGTCCTGATGGTGATTGCTCTTGCTGCCTACTTTACTGGCCTTTTGATGCGTCGTTGCATGGACTCCAACCCTTCAGTCACCAGCTATCCGGATATAGCCGGGGTTGCATTTGGTCGTAAGGGAAGAATCGCAGCATTGGTTTTGGTCTGTTTAGAGCTCTATCTTGTTGCTACTGGTCTACTAATACTTGAAGGTGACAATTTACATAAGCTTTCTCCACATTTCGGTTTCAAGATTGGGAACACGAAAATGGATGGAAGACACTCTTTTGTCATTGTCGCGGGGCTCATCATTATGCCTACTCTGTGGCTAAGTGATCTGAGTGTTCTGTCATATCTTTCCTTTGGTGGGGTTCTCTCGTCACTGATAGTGGTCCTTTGTGTTTTATGTGTTGGATTGTCGGGGGACGGATTTCACAAGAAGGGGGATCTTATTAATTTCAAGGGGCTACCAACAGCAGTTAGTTTATACACATTCTGTTATGGAGCTCATGCTATGTTCCCTACCATTTACCTTTCAATGAAAAAGAAAAGCCAGTTCCCATTAGTAAGTTTACAGGTTAATATAATATTAAGACTTTGAAAATACATTCAGATTTCATCTTTTTGTGATTAATTGCAGGTTCTAATTATAAGTTTCTTGATCTGTACAATGACATATGTGATAATGGCCATACTTGGTTACATTATTTATGGCGAGGATGTGCAATCTCAAGTGACACTCAATCTACCCACAGAAAAAGTTAGTGCAAAGGTTGCAATATACACAATTTTGGCTGGTCCAATTGCAAAATATGCTTTAACCATAATGCCAATTGCTACTGCGATCGAAAACTACTTACCTGCCAAACTCAAAGATAACAACGTAATCAATGCGATGATAAAGACAAGTTTATTGGTTAGTACAGTGGTATTAGCTATCGTTTTTCCATCGTTCGAGTCTGTAACATCTCTTAGTGGAGCAGCTCTTATTGTCATTGTATCATTCATCCTCCCTTGTGCTTGTTACTTGAAGATCTTTAGAGTGTATAGGAGTTTTGGTGTCGATCTTGTTGCGATTATGGGGTTAGTAGTGTTGGCTCTATTGGCAGGAGTTGTTGGCACGTACTCATCCATCCGTGAGACTTTTAAGCATGTCTAGTCTGAGTTCTATACTAGTAAGATTGGTTTGTTTTACATTGATGACCGAATTTGGCATTTCGCAATGTTATAATTTTCTGTTTGCTTGTAATGACATTTTAGACTATGCATTTATGGAGCTGTGTTGTTAACCACTGATAATTTTATACAGCTTCAGTTTATATTTCTTTTATGATACTGCTGATTATTTGTTGAGTAGTAATATTTTTATACCCGGCCAATTTCCTGGCTCCACCTATCCGTCTACTTCTCGATTGTAATGCGTGAAGCATATGAATCCAGATGATAGACATTGTACCCACAAGTACTCTCTGTCATGGCTTAATCAAGACTATGTCGTATCGACTCCGAGCTCTAGCATTACCCCGCTCTATTTAATGCTGGTGCATCATAGTCATCTCCCTTCACCCCTAGTAATCTTCTGGTTAATGGACGTTGGGTATTGGGTCAAAACCGGTTCTGGTGGAAAAGATTAGTTTTATGCACGGGTCGGATTGGATATGTTTGACCCATAGGCCATAACACAACATGTCCATTTTTTGTGAAACAAATTATGAATGTTTAGTGCACTAAGTATGCTTAAAAATACATATTATATCAAGAATGCTTGACATTCTAGGATAAAAAGTTTAGAACATTATGCGTATTTGACGTGTTTGATGTTTTCACTTCGTAACTACGTAGTACCAGTATATTTTTTTTAGTTAGACCCTTGATAGATAAGTTCTAAAAATATTGTATTCAGCATAACAATTTGTTAATACTAAGAAGCAGATACAAAGTGCAGAAAATGATCGATATAGCATTCCTTTTGACTGTAAGAAGTCATAAACAAATTAGATGAAAAAATATGAGGCTAGTAATCACAGTTTCTTGAAGACAGATTCACACTCTTCATGCTTCTAAAAACGCAAAAAAAAACCATAGATTGTTTACGGCTTTAGGCAAACCCAGCTAAAACAACAAACTGCAGATTGTTGAGGCAAACCCACCTATGCCTTCACAACAACTAAAATTACAAACAACATTGACAGCAAAACTGCAGATTGTTTAGGCAAACCCAATTGTGCCTTCACCATACTGGCTACGTTCTCTAAATTTAGAGGAGACGAAGAAAGTCATGACCAAGCGGGCACACTTTTGATAATTTTTAGAAACTACACTACACATTGGTGAAAAAAAAAATTGGTTGATTGAATCTATCTTAAAAAAAATAGTCTAACATTCAACTTTTCCCTGATCCTGAATGGGTAATAAGTTGCTTTATTAACCCTTTGGCAAATTTTCTACAAACTTTAAAAGAAACAATATAACATTCTGATCCCGTTTCTGAAAGCCAAAAAGAAATATCACTTCACGTTCTTTTCAAATAAAGTAAATTAAGAGTGACATTGTGTTTCAAATAAAGAATTTTATGTCAAAAAGTAAAAGCAAACATATTTATTTATCACATTTTCTTTTCAAATCATAAGTAAATTGAAATTATTATGTGATAACATATCCATTTAATAATATGATGAAAATTGATTTCAGCAGTTCGTTTAATAATTGACCGCAGGAAGACACTTTTCCGCCATAGTATTTTTTCAAAACCTAGTCAAATTAGCATTAGACATATAGTTAATTTTTACCTTCTCATTACAGCATTATCTTTTCTGGTCATATAGTCATGCAATTTGTATTGATCATAATTGGGAACTTGTTTAGCTATCCAAGGTCATTCGAACACGGGTCTCTTATAGTATGTCTTAACTTATTTTTTGAGATGATGCGAAACACTTAGGGCTCGTTTCCATCCGAGGAGAACGCTCTTGTTTTACTCGATTATTTAAAAAAAAATTACGTTGCAGGGGTATTTTAAACTATGTTGATCATATTGGTAATTTACAAAAGTAGGTGTTTTACATCCATCGTATGTGAAAAGTTTGTTAAATTGTTTTTAGCGTTTACCTTGATGTAAAACTGAAAAAGAAAATATCCCATGAGATTAGGTAACAAATCACGATGGACCTTGAGATATGACATAATTTGATTCACCACACATACTAAACTAGGAAGCGATAGTTGCTTTGTAGAATTTACGGACTAACAATCCTAGTTCTCTATTTACTCGTAAAGAACTTAACTGTCGAGTATAATGCGGGAAGTGTTGAAATGCATAGAGTAAGACTTGTGTTAAGGGAGAAAGACGACCAAAAACTTTTACACCTCTAGGCAAACTAAATCCAATCGGAATCTTACTTTCTATAGCTGATTGTTTTGATTTTGCTATAGCAATTTCTAGATGTCAAGAAGGAGAGTTATACTAGGAAGTTTATATGGACTTTCCTTTCTGTGCTTTAGAGATCAGATAAGATAATCCTTAAGAATAATTTGCGCCGGCAAGTGGACAACTTCCATGTGCAAGTTTTTTTACGGTCAATGTTGATGACAAGATGTATGTTGTGAAAGATGGACTTCAATGACTAAATGTGGCATTATGCTAAGTTTAGGAACTAGTGGGTAAGAATAGCTATAAATAGTTGTATATAATTGTAAGATCATATTCGCTCATGAAACTTTCTTCTTCTTTCTCAATACTATTGTTCTCAAATATCGTTGTTCCTGCTACCGAAAGTTATATATTTATAACACATATTGATGCTTATGTGGCTTATTTGTTTGTAGCGAGTTTCTGGTTGTTGCTACTACTTGATACGAAAGGGTAGGGGAATACAATTGCTGAGAGAATCTAACAGTTGCATAGATAACCGTTTCTTCTTATTCCTGCAAAGCTGTGTTAACCATTGTGCATATATTTGATTTCGTTTAAGCAAGAACATAGGAATTATGTTTGGGTTTTAGCTTAGAAGATGAGAAGAATTGAGATGTTAGTTGTACTTTAGTCACATCATGGAATTATTCTGAGATGTGTGTTCATCTAATTGTATTATCATTTTGGTGTTTTACCTGTTCAAGCTTTGTCCTTGAGCAAATGGATATATAAGGCCTAAAATATAGGTAAAACGCTAAGGCCAAAATATAGTTTAACTGTTTAAGAACTGAAACGATAATAGCCCAAAAAAACCGAACAGACAAAAATCGATCAGTTTCGGTTTTGGATTTTGTAAAAACCAAATATTTTTGTTCGGCTTCGGTTTTAGCCAAAAACCAACCAAAACCAAACCGTGCGACCAGGTTTGTGTTTGTCCTAAGAATAGTTTACCCTTCTGTGTGTATTGTCTATGTAGCTATGAAAGAAGAACGTTGATTGATATTGCACAAAAAGAAAAATTGGGTTGTCATTGATCATTATTTGCCAAGCCGGGAATGTAGAGTTAAATAGAGTATTAGCCTAATAAACAAGATAAGTAGTGAGCTGACTTTTGACGATTGGCTATAAAAATCGCATTTATATGCTTGTGAGGTCAAGTGTATTATAGAGATTGGCTAGGTTATTGGCAACTTTGAGTAGCAGTCAAATTCTTATCATCATGTCTCACTATGAATGATATGTAGAGGTGTGCACAACAAGATGATTAAAAGTTTGATATGAGTTCATTTATATCTGGAAGCGTTACTATTTTATTACCTTGGGGAGTGCTACTTTGTAGAAATTAAATCAGTTAACCCTTTTCATTTTGCAAGAAATGCACTTACCATACTAGCAGAAATTTGATGACTTCTAGTCTTCTAGAGCAAGGATGGAAAAAATCCACATTGAGATTAATATGTGACTTGGTAGAGAATCGTGTAGTTCACTGGAGGCTAATGACATGATGACACTTTCATAAGTTAAAAATACCAAAAAGGTTGAAAATGTGATTATCGGCCCAAGAGATTACTGACCCAACAGTTCTATGTTGATGCTGGCCATTTGTAATCTCGAGGAATTCAGCCTTCGAATTAATCGTAAATAATTTCTAGGGTTTTCCCTATAAGACATTTTTTTTGTCTTCCCCCTTTTCATTTGTGACGAAACAATGGTCAACAAAATACAGACCAGACGGGAGATAGTTAAGCGGCCAGTCATTGAAGAATTCAAAGCTTGGAAAAGCCAGACTCCATTCTTGTATGAGCTCTGCATTTCTCATGTGGCCTTCACTCACAGTCGAGTGGCTTCCTGAGCGGGTTGAGGCATCAGATGGGTACAGCTCTGTCCAAAACATGATAATCGGACCACATGCTGATGATAATGACCCAATTACCTGATAACCACACAAGTCAGGCTTCCTATATTGGATGATTGTCTATATGATGAATATAGTAATCTTGTTCGTGAGGATAATCACACCAAATTGGTAAGTGATGCACGGGGCAAGGTTTGAGATTTTCTACTATAAGTAGATCTCCATATGGAGTATGCTTTAGTGTGACTTTTTGTGTTTCATCTAAATTTAAACTTTCGATTAGTTTTGCTGACTGATGTTTTTGATAAGATACATGGTCTTTAATGTTGTGTGCGAAAATCCTAAATGTGCCGTTAATTTTGGATTCAGGAATATATTTGGTAATATACTTGTATATATTCATAAATATATGTTGTTATATTCATTCACTTCTAACAAGGACCATGGGTAAATGGTTTGATTTGTTATAGACACAGATAATGAAAAAGAACCAGAAATTCAGATTGGAGCCCCGACAGATGTTAAACATGTTGCACACATGATGGTCCATCTACCCCGGCACCTAGTTGGGTAAGTTTGTTCCGTATCTCTAATCTTTTTTCTTTTTTTTTGAACTGCAGCTTTTTATTACCAAACAAACTTACAAAAGAAAAAGATCCATCTATAAGATATAGAAGATGACCTTCACAACAAGAACCACAAACACTTAACAAAACACCTGACTGAACTTACAATTACACACCCTGTGAAACTATAAGGAACCTCTAATCTAGCAGTGGTAAAACCTGCTGCTTACGTAGTGGTTTAGGTCAGGCATGGCTGACCTGCATATTCTTCTTGGTCTATTCTTTTCTTAAACTTTTATGAAAATAACCAATGTATAAGGAAACAATTGTGTTACAACAATAATCTGATTACTAAAATAAAAAGATGTGGGAGTTGTATGCATTGTTAATACCTCTTGTGGACTTTTAAAAATTTCACACATTGGACCTGTCACAGGCAAATAATATCAACCCATTTACCATAACAAGTCAAAATAGTTAGCTCTACCTGCATCAATCTTTTTCCGTTCTTAGTTTTCTTTACACATGATTGGATTTTCACAGATGAACTAGTATCAAGGTGGTTCCGAGTCTCAACCTGGTGAAACTGGACCAAAAGGTAATCATGGAATGATATATATGTTGTTTTTGTTTGATTTTAAGTGTGTGCATGATATCAATATTTTATTGTGAATTCAAGATGCTGGGTCGACTGCTTCACCTAACCGCCCGCACAAGACAAAGCAAGGCAGGCGTTCATCACATGGGAACGACTCACCTGGAAACGCAAATCACAACCCCAGAAAGAACAAGAGCAGCAACACTGAATCTGCAGCCAATGAAAGCAGTCGAACCAGAAGGATCAAGAACTCGATTCTTGGGTCAGAGTCACCAGCACCAGATACAAATGTGAAAAAAAAAACGCGAAAGAAAAGAGGTGATGGAACCACCACAAGATCTTCCAAAACCAGAAACAAAGACCCATCAACCGCAGATACTAATTGCTCAGATTCCGGTTGCAGTGTTGGCTGAGCATGTGAAGAGCACAGATTCGATAAAAACCTTACGTAAAAGAGTTTTGTAACAACTTTATATTTGCATTATCTGACCAAAAATTCATCTTATTTTTGAACCTGTAGATCATATTGTATAAATGAACATATGTATGCAGCAGTGAGGTTTCAAATTACAGTTTCATGAGACCACAAACACTCTAAGCTCTCCTCTATCTCCTCTTGTAATGCGAAGATCAGAATCGAGGTAAGTTACTTCGAAATCACCACTTCCTCTATTAGTTGTTGGCCTAAATTGTTCCGGTAGTTGAGGTATCTCCAATGGTGGCAGCTGTGATAAGTTTCCTGTTGTCTTCACTGTCGTTTTCTCGAATACGATTTTGACAGTAGAAGATCCTATCAACATAAGAAAAATTATCAGTGTGTGCATCCGTCTGATAAATGTTACAACTGGAAACATGGGAGGGTTGGACAGGATGGGTTATGCCACAATATGGGCAAGCATTTTAGTATTTGACAAAATGGTTGTGTTGAGCTGACTAACAAATGCATTTTTATCTTCTTTTTTTAACTTATGGATAATAAAATAAATCATGTGCTAAATATGACTACAGACTCGTATATTCTTATAAAACAATCATAACCTTCTCATAAAGAGATTTAGGTGGTTTTAAGCATTTGAATACACTTAGGGTGACTTTAAGCCCTTTGACCCGTTAGAGACACAATATAACCAAATGGACCCATTTTGTTGTAAGTGGGTAAAATTGGACACTGCTAGTAAATGCAAAAAAGGTTCATAGAAATAAAGTTTTACCAACCTATGATCTCAAATTTATGGGCTAAAGTAGCGGTCACTTCTACCGGTTGAAGAGGCCATGGCGCACCAAGTTCAAGCTCGACTATATTATCAAAATCTTTGCTCAAGATATCAATACGTTGAAATACCTGTTTATAGAAAGACAGAAAACAAAACTGACAGTCTAAACTGGTTTAACAACAACCAAAGTTGATGATGACAAGTAATCTCATATTCCTAGAAAATAAAAAATTTGAATACCTTATATGTTATAACTTGTTAGCTACCAGTAACTTCCACCCTTGCTTTATGTTTGATTCGGGTGTTATCATACCCGTCTACTACTTATTTTTTAGTGAGTTTACTACTTTGGGCGTGGGCCGTATTAGAATGCATTTATGTTTGTATGCACTAAGATTCAAGCGATACATGATTCCGAGGTGTTAAAAGAAGGGGAAAATACGCAAGTGTATTAAAAACCTTTTATATTCATTTCTGACGCAGCTGGTATGAAACTAACTATCCGAAACTCGTCATCCGGAATAATAACACATGATCAACTACTTAATTATCATACAAAGTCATAAAACACAAACCCAAACTCCCCGAATGTTGGTGTAAGTTAACAATACCTGTCCAAGAGTTATAGGAAGCAGCCTCCCGACGGGAGGGCCAGGGCGGCTTCCACCCAGAGTACGAGATGAGAAGGCACTGCTGTATATAAGTTTCCATCTTCCTTGAAGTTTGTCAAGATCAGCTGAGAGATCAACAAATCCACCAAAATCTTCAATCTCTTTGGCTGCAGAATCTGCCTTCTGTAAATCTTCTTCACTTGCAACAAGCCCTCTATTAAGCCCAGAAACAGCACTCTGCAATGGACCAATACATGAAGGGTTAACCAAGTATGTGATAGATGTTGTCACGCACTAACCCATGTTTACCATATTTGTCTTCATTTGACCCGCTTGAGATAAAAATTTAAGCATAACCCAAAACTACACTTTATTATCGAAAACTATACTTTCTTAAGTGTATGGATTAAAAGTGCCACCATACGTTCTAATATTTGAGGGAAAGTGATAAGAATCCGGTTTATTGATGGAAAGATTGAGATAAATCAGGATCACTGATTTATTGCAATCCTTATTGCAATCCCTGATCTTCAGCACCGATTTTAGCATATTATGATTTTCTAGTATCTTCTATCTCTATCTATAAATTGCAAGTGTACGGCTAAGAATAAGGCATCGCATAAATTATAGTCTTTGAAGTATTAGGAGTCTCGTCCTCTCTACGGACTAGTTGATTTCGTTGAAGTTTCGGTGTCCATATTCTGCACCGTTCTTTGATAAATCACACCTATCGTTCTCTATTCAGATTCTATTGAAGTTCTTTGTTCAGATTCTGTATTGTTTCTTCAATAAATCATTCCTATCGTCCTATTTTCATATAACCCTTAGCCTGGTTCTATCATTTGGTTCCAATGCCGGGAAATTCGAAATGGTGCAAACCCGGAATAGCGACTTGGGAGGATCATACTTACTTGCTGGTCCCCAACCTTTCGGGGTTCCAACACTCAGAGTGGTGGCTTGGATCTGAAGAAAAAAAAAAGGGGTGCCAACCGTGACCAACATAGCCATGACCAACGAGTTCGAAGTGGTGGCCTATGGAGTGGTGGCTTGGATCCGAAGAAGAAAAAAAAAAGGTGCCAACCGTGACCAACATAGCCGTGACCAACGAGCTCGAAGTGGTGGCCTATCGACTGGTGGCTTCGACCCAAAGAGCGACTGGTCAATATCCACAATTTCCTTGAGGACAAGGCAAGTTTTCAGGGGTGAAGTATTGATAAGAATCCGGTTTATTGATGGAAAGATTGAGATAAATCAGGATCACTGATTTATTGCAATCCCTGATCTACAGCACCGATTTTAGCATATTATGATTTTCTAGTATCTTCTATCTCTATCTATAAATTGCAAGTGTACGGCTAAGAATAAAGCATGGCATAAATTATAGTCTTTGATGTATTAGGAGTCAGGTCCTCTCTACGGACTAGTTGATTTCTTTGAAGTTTCGGTGTCCAGATTCTACACCGTTCTTTGATAAATCACACCTATCGTTCTCTATTCAGATTCTATTGAAGTTCTATGTTCAGATTCTGCATTGTTTCTTCAATAAATCATTCATGTCGTCCTATTTTCATATAACCCTTAGCCTGCTTCTATCAGAAAGCATTAAAAAGTGCCAACTTAAATCAGACATAAAATTTGAACAAGTTCATTTACATGTTTCCCCCAATGCATGATAATCTTAATTGAATTATAAATTATCGGTCGGCAGTATGTCGGCGGTCAACCACCTCCAAACGATATATCAGTTTCTCGACGGATATAATCAAATTCTCAAGAATATTTTTCAAAGGCATTTTAGAATTAACTCCACAAGCTAACCAATAAGTATAATCAAATTCTTAAGAATATTTTTCAAAGGCATTTTAGAATTAATTAACACTAATTGATTTACATAGAATTGAATCAAAATCAAAAATTTAGATATCGAAGCATTACAAATCAAGGTTTATGTGGATGATATTCCACATACAATTATACAAACACAACCTACCAAGCTAAAGAGCTTGTAACTAGTTGAAGTCGACATACATTGCCTAGAACAGTAAAAAAAAAAAAAAACACCATAGACAACCACATAGACAAGGGAAATGTTAGTTGTAAGTTGCCTACAATGTCATAAAAACGCCAAAACGGTGATATTTGATAACTTTTGAAAGAAATGAAAAAATTGACCTTGGAGATGCTACAACCTCAAATGAGCATTTGTAAGTGTAATTTTCCCTAAGAAGAAATTATGTGGGTGCCTTAAGCTTGTTAGTCCGGGTCATGGGCTTATTAACTTGAGGTTATGAGCTTAGTACGTACGTAATACAAAAGGCTTGGTGCAACTTAATTACAACTAGTTGTATAAGTAGAATCCTAACCGGAAAAGGCGAAAAGTAACTATAATGTTTGTTAAACTAAAAAAAATTAAATTATTGAGAAAAGAGTAACCTTACTAGTAATTGAAACTTTAAGGACTTGAGAGTAGCATCCTTTGATAGATCAGGAAACTGAAACGCAGGAGGAGATTCTTCATCAACAGCAGCAGCGCATAATAAACATGTTCTTCTTTTGGATAATTTAACATGCCTAAAAGTATTATCATTATTACCAAATACTTTGTTTTGTTTAATGAAACAAGATTGTGTTTTGGATAGTGAGATTGATGAGTGAGTTAAGAGAGACGCCATAGCTGTTTAGCAATTCTTGGTTTGGGTTTTTTATTTATGTTGTTTGGACATGTGTCTACCATTCTATCCAACCAATCACTCTTCGGAAACAAAATACTCCATCCACAATAATTCTACAAATTAATTTTTGCCACGTCTACTCACATGCTAACAATATACTTTGTTTTTTTCTTCTTTTCCTCTTTTCCTCTTTGACCATTCTTTTTTATACTATAATCGTATTTTGATGAGCCTTTTTTTTCCCTTTCTATGCATTAATATCTCAATTTTATATAAATAAACTAAACAGTTTTATTATAATGTCTTCGATGCTTGTAATGTATGAGTTCTGTTTGCAGATAAATGTCTTGCATAAAATTCCTCACACCACTACAGCAAATAGGGTTTGTTCACACTTTTTTTCGTACTTTAAAAAAATGTAAACTTTATTTGTAAAATATTCACATTTATAAGTTTGAAGTATTAAAAAGTTCACAAATAAAAATATGAAGTATTATAAAGTTTACACATGGAAGTATTAAAAATTTTCATAATTAAAAATGTGAAGTTATTTGTTACACCCACTTTGTTCACACAAAAAACACTAATGAAAGTGTTAATTTTTCAAATTCACACATTTAAAAGGGACAAAAGCTAAAGATACATAACATATTGTTAAAAAAGACTGGTTTCGTCAACGTACTCTCTAAACGACTAAGCTCGTCAATAAACTTTCAAATTTAGAGTTATCTCGTCAACATGACCTATTCATTCTAGGTTACCCGGTTACAAAATTTTTTTTGATTAAAAAATTAATAAATCTTATATATTAATGGTTTGGGGGATAACAATAGCATTTCTTTTTCTTTTTCCCTCTCGGCAACCACTCGTCTGGCCTCCATACACAAAACCTCGAGCTCACTTGGTTCCTCTTCACTGCGACAAAACTCACAGCTCATCATCTCACCTATCTCAGCTAAACAAAGCCCGTAACTAGCAGCTTCCTTGAGGAAAATAGTGGGCAAGACCAATACACGTAGACAAGCTTCACGGATCATAGGAAGCTCGTGTTTCAGCACTTCTGAATCCTGATATGGATCAAGTCCTTCAATGTACTCCGACTCATCCTCTGAAAATAGAATTGAAGCTTGTGGCCAATGAATCCACTCGAAATAAGGATCCTCCAAACATTCCGGCAAACAAAGCCCGTGATCGATTGGTATAAGTTCAACTTTGTCAAAATTTCCAGTACTATCTAATATACCAATACGATGAACATCAGACATAGGGAAACTCGATGTCCCATAGTCACCGGCATCAAAATCATGAGGAATAAACTGCTGGAACGACGCGATCTTACTAGAGTGTTTGTTCTTAGCATCCGTTTGTTTTTGCTGTTACTCCCACTTACACCATCATTAACATTAAAAATCGAGTGAATGATTTTGACTAAAGCAGTAGGGGGCACGTTAGAAAAATGGTCATAATCAAGGAGATAAGTGCTTTAGAAGGACATGATTCAGTGTGTGTGTGGATGAGATGATATAAAGCAGTCAACCTAGTCCACGTGTCCTTTTTATTGTTTTTTTAATCAGAAAAAAATTTGTAACCGGGTAACTTGGAATGAGCATGTCATGTTGACGAGATCGTTCAAAAATTTAAAAGTTTATTGACGATCTTAGTCGTTTAGAGAGTACGTTGACGAAACCAGTCTTTTTTTTAACAATATGTTATGTATCTTTAGTTTTTCTCCCATTTAAAAGTGTAAACAAATGTTATAATAAATATGAAAAATCAACCACTTGTTGTAGTGAAGAAGATCCTTTTAGAATTGCAACTAAAACAACCAGCCCGGAAGTACAATCATCTAACTTAGGGGGTGTGTGGGATTGCTTATTGAAAATAGATTATGCATTTTTAAAACGAATAATCAGATAATCAGCTGTTATAAAACGTGGTTTAAAATCTAGTGTTTGGATTTGATTATGTTGTATGATAATGAAATTTTTATGGCAAATCAAATTATCTAATGATTTAATGGGTAAATGACAAAGATAGACATTTACATATATTAAATGAGAAAGGAACACTTGTTAGTTGAAGGCTAGTTTTGTAATTCATTAAGGAATGTGAGTTGCGTTTCCAAAAGTAACTATGCAAAGGAAAACCTTCCTAGTACGTCTCCTACATTTGTCAAAAAGGATTTAACTAAGTTAATTCTACCGGTAAGTAATGTGTCAGATAGCTTAAATGCGTTGCACCAACACTTTACCGATTTTGACAAGGTCATTAAGGAACGTATGACGGCTTCGGCCATAACGGAAGGTGAATGGAATTTTGAGCACACTAGAGCTGCGTTTCGAGACGAAATTGTTCCGTTTGTAAATTAAAGAGTGTTTTAGCAATATTGATCAAGATTTGGTTTTAGAATTAGATGAAGTTAAATGTGTTTTCAATGAAATGGATGATGCTTATGAAAACGGTTTACTTGAAAAAACGAATTTCACGCCAAAATGATCAGCTTCTGAAGCAAGTGATGTCGCATGATATTGTTTCTATGTGTGTGAGTAATAGTGTTGATAAATATTCTATTGTGCATGATGTTGAATCTGTGGATAATGTGGTAGATAGTACTTGACACAAATTTGACGCTGAATTTTTAAAGCTTCAAGATTCCTATCATTCGCTTTCAAAACGTTTTGATGAGATTCAAAAGCATTGTATTTCGCTTGAAGGTAAGCAACAATTTATTCAAGAGATCTTTGAAACGTCATTCGAAGGTGTTAATATAGGTGATCTAAATTGTCAAAAGGATTTTCGATTGAATTTACAAACAAAACAGCGTCAGCCAAGTGACAAGGTTGCTAAATCATTACCGATAGACATAGAGAAATTGAAGGAGATTAACGGTGTGAACGTACTTGAGGCCGCTGAGATTTTTAAACTTGATCTAGATAATCGAGTTTCCAAGATTTTTTCCAAAGTTGATAAGTTAAAACAGAAAAATACACAACTCTTCGATTCAGTAAAGCCTGCATGTGCTAATACCACTGCATAGAATCAATCATTGATTGAACGATTGAATCGAAAGTCGGTGGAAATATCTGTTTTAAGGGAAAAAAATTGTGATAAAAATTTGTCTTTGGTTGAGTTAAAGAAAACACTTCGTACCCTAAAAGGTAAGAATGTTGTGGATAACGCAGCCACTGTCTCAGCATCGTCCTCTAGTGCAATAAAAAAGAACCTCATCGCCGTCACACCACTTAACAAGGGCCCTAGGACTAAACCATCTCAAACATTGGTCAATAAAGATAAGGCAAAATCAAAACCAGCTTCTAATATTCCCGTGTTGCCTTCTATAGGAGTAAACACCACTACTAAGGCTCAAATATCTAACCTTAAAAGAAACACGAAGAATGATAGGATCTTGCCCCCATCTAGTAGTCAAGTGAAGAAGAAAGTAGAAGCCCATCCTAGGAATGTTATTTCTGTTTTGAATAAAAAGAATCATGTAGCTAAACCTAAAGGCTCTGCGGTTGTGCAGCGTTCTACGCCTAGTGTGAATTCTAATTTGAAATGTTGGAATTGTAATGAATGTATGTTTCTTAGTCGTCATGATTCTTGCCTTATTGACCATGTGAATGAGATGAATGCCCGGTAAAATGGTTTAGAATGGAAACCGACTGGGAAAGTGTTAACCCAATTTGGTTGGATGTGGCGCCCCACTGATAGAACTTTCACTATAGTAGGAAATGTGTGCCCTTTAACTAGGATCACTCCCACTAAAGCAAAGAAAGCATGCCCTTTAACTAGGAGTACCATGGCTACCAAAACACAAGCGTGTCCTTTAACTAGGAACACCAACACTACTGTACGAACCAAGTGCCCTTTAAATAGGTCTACTCCCACTGTAGTGCCCGATAATACTCCAAAACCTCCGGAAGTTGGAACAATAAAATCTGTTATTGGTAACACTCAAATTAGAAAACGCCAGAAATCTAAGGATAACAAAAATGTTAGCAATTCTGATAATATTATATCTGTATCTGCTAACACTCCGGAACCAATAGTTTCCAATGCATTTTCTACTGTTGTTGCTGAAAACAGGTGGTCCAAATAGTTCTCTGGTATTTGGACTCTGGTTGCTCCAAGCATATGAACGGAGATCGCTCTCAGCTCAGAAATTTCGTCAGTAAGTTTCTTGGCACGGTTCGATTTGGAAATGATCATATTGCAAAAATAATGGGTTACGGTGAATATCATATTGGGAATGTTATAATTTCAAGAGTATATTATGTGGAAGGTCTCGGTCACAACTTATTTTCTGTGGGACAATTTTGTGATGCAAACCTAGAAGTTGCTTTTCGAGAGCATACCTGCTTCATTCGTAATTTGGAATGGGTTGATTTATTGAAAGGTACTTGAGGGAATAATTTTTACACTTTTTCTCCACAAGATATGATGGCCGCTTCTCCCGTATGTCTTCTCTCCACAGCATCAAAGACTAAGTCATGCTTATGGCATCGACGGTTATCTCATCTTAACTTTGGCGCTATTAATCATTTGGCGAAAAATGAACTTGTTTGTGGTCTTTCTAAACTTACATTTCACAAGGACCATTTGTGTTTCGCGTGTACAATGGGGAAAAGCACTAAGAAATCATACAAACCCAAGACTGAAGACACCAACCAAGAGAAACTTTATTTGTTGCATATGGATCTTTGTGGGCCAATGCGTGTTGAAAGTCTTAGTGGTAAAAAGTACATCCTCGTCATTGTCTATGATTACTCTCGGTTTACATGGGTGAAATTTCTTACAACAAAAAATGAGGCACCTAAATTCATCATCGGATTTCTCAAGATGATTCAAGTGCGTCTCAACACCACTGTCCGACGCATTCGTACAGATAATGGAACCGAATTTGTGAATCAAATCTTGTGTAATTATTATGAAAAAGTTGGCATATCTCATGAAACATCCGTTTCTCGCACTCCACAACAAAACGGTGTCGTTGAAAGGCGAAATCGCACACTTATGGAAGCTGCTCGAACGATGTTAATTTACGCAAAGGCTCCATTGTTTTTATGGGCAGAAGCAGTATCTACAGCAGTTTACACCCAAAACCGGTCACTAATTTGAAAACTCCATGCAAAAACACCATATGAGATTCTACATGGAAAAGTACCAGACTTATCATATCTTCATGTATTTGGTTCTCTTTGGATAATGATGGTGATAATTTGGGAAAACTTCAACCAAAGGCCGATATTGGTATTTTCATTGGTTATGCACCCACAATGAAAGCATACCGAATCTACAATCATAATTCTCGTAAGATCCTCGAAACTATGAATGTTGATTTTGATGAGCTGACAGCAATGGCTTCTGAGCAAAGCAGCTCTGAACCCGCACTTCATGAAATGGGACCCAGTAACATTAGCTTTGGTCTTGTCCCAAACAACCCTACTTCATCATCATTTACACCACCTTCTAGGAATGAATGGGATACGTTGTTTCAACCGTTCTTTGATGAATTGTTTACTCCTCCAAGTATTGTTGCTCTAGAACCTGCAGTAATAGCTTCGGTTATTGAAGTTGTAGCTCCAACAACCGAAGCACAATCAGATACGTCTACACTTACAATTGGTCAAGAGGCACCTTCATCGAGTAAATCTCAACCAACACATGTATCAACTACCCATGTCATGCCTATTGATGATGAAGAGGATGATGATGATCACGACTTGGAATTCGCTCAAATGCGTAAACTTTCATTCTTTGGTGTACCAATGCCCGACCATAATCAAGTCGGGTCGTCCACCCCAGAGGAAGCTCCTACTACGGTCTACTCCAATCCACGGATTCGTGAACATGACAGCAAGTGGATAAAGGATCATCCTATAGATTCTATTATTGGTGACCCTAATCCTCTGGTATCCACACGAAGTCAATTAAAAGAAAGTGCAATGTTTTGTCATTTTGATGCTTTTCTCAGTGAAGTTGAACCTAAGACGTGGCAACAAGCATTTACACAATCTTGTTGGATAGAATCTATGCAAGAAGAACTTAATGAATTTGTACCTCTTGATGTATGGGAACTTGTCCCATGCCCGGATCAAGTGAAGTTACTTACTTTGAAATGGGTTTACAAGGTGAAACTCGACGAGTTAGGTGGAATATTGAAGAACAAAGCTCAACTAGTAGCTCGTAGATACAAGAAATTATTAGGCAGCTAATTTATGGAATCCTGTGCACCCGTTGCCCATTTGGAAGCTATTAGACTATTCTTCGCTTATGCAGCCCACATGAATATGATCGTCTATCAGATGGATGTGAAGACGGCATTTCTCAATGGTGAAATCAAGGAAGAGGTCTATGTTCAACAGCCGGATGGTTTTGTGAATTCTAAATATCCTAATCACGTATACAAGCTTAAGAAGGCTCTTTATGGGTTGAAGCAAGATCCACGCGCGTGGTATGACCTATTGTAACAATTTCTCATTACGCAAGGCTTCGCTAAAGGCAAGGTGGATCCCATGCTGTTCATTTAGAAATGAGGTAAAGATATGATTATGGTACAAATATATGTTGATGATATTATATTTGCTGCCTCGACCCAAACCTTATCGAATGAGTTTGGGACACTCATGTCTTCCAAGTTTAAGATATAAATGATGGGCAAGGTATCATTTTCTTAGGAATTCAGATATCTCAGAGTCCTAGAGGCATCTTTATCAATCAATCCAAGTATGCCCTTGAATCGCTAAAGAAAAATAATATAGAATCTTGCGACCCCGTGGATACTTCAATGGTGGAACGATCTAAGCTAGATGCAGATCCACATGAGATTGTCGTTGATCCGACACTTTATCGTGGCATGATCGGTACCCTTCTGTATATCATAGCTAGTCGACCTGATCTTCAATTTGCTATATGTATGTGTGCTCGGTATCAAACTAGGCCTACTGAGTTACACTTAGCTACTGTTAAACGGATCTTTTGGTATATTAAAGGAACCATTAATCGGGGACTTTGGTATTCGAAGGACTCTTCGATTGCACTAATGGCATATGCAAATGCGGATCACGCGGGTTGTCAAGATACAAGGCGTAGCACAAGTGGAACTTTGCAACTACTAGGAGATCGACTAATCAGTTAGGCATCTGAAAGGCAGAAAAGCACTACAATTTCAAGTACGGAAGAAGAATACATAGCTATGTCCGGTTGTTGTGCTCAAATTCTCTGGATGAGATCGCAATTAACCGACTATGGTCTAGGCTTCAACAAAATTCCGATGTACTGCGACAAAAAAAGTGCAATTGCCTTATGCTGCAACAACGTTCAATTCTCCCGGTCGAAGCATATTGACATTCGCTACCACTTTATCAAGGAGCAAGTAGAAAATGGAGTGATCGAGCTTTACTTTGTCAGATTTGAGTATCAATTGGCGGATATTTTCACGAAGGCTTTAGATCGCGCTTGAATTGAATTTTTGGTCGACAAGCTATGATTGAGAACTTTCTCGCCTGAGACTCTAAAGGAATTTGCAGATGAAGCGAAAGAATAGTGGTGGTAAACTATTCTCCGCATCCTTGGTGATCATCTTTATATATTGTTTATATTTTTTATCCACAAAAATATAAAACCATATAAAAACCATAAAAATTGAAAAATTCAGACAAATCCAAAAATATTTTTATCTTATTTTTCAAAGGCATGTCTTTTGGGACGATAATATTTATGGCCTTAGAAATGTTGATTAATATTGACACGACGCCATAAATAGAGTTCGTACAAAAGTTGTAAATATTTCATAAAACAGCCTATATGGCTTGTAGTTATTTCAGACTGCAACCCGTTTTTCATATTAAAGTCAAGGGGTTAAGTCCATATATTGGTAATATACTATCCATGGTAAACACATCTAGGTAATATACTATTTTTATTACTAATATCGCTATAAAAACCAGCTAAACTTTTCTAATATAGGTAATGTAACCGGCTATGACAGGTTAGAACTCGAAATTTGGGACAAAACAATTATTGCCTGGATAAATTGAAAATAAATATACTCCTAAACAAATTCTTAGCTTGTAAATTGGTTGCTAATGTCTGATATAAATATCTAATACGCATGTGCTTGTCAAATAACACTCAATAATCGAATCTTATGATTCTAAAGCAACACGATCAAGTTATCAGCATTATGTATTTAGAATATATAAATTTTTTTATATATAAAGGCATTATAATTCAAATTTTATGGGATATTAAAGAGTATCTTTTAATTATTTACGTTTTTTTACGGCAGGAAAATTATGACCATGGGGCTCCATTGGAGTTCAAAAATGAAATTATAACATTATCACAAATCGAGCATCTAAATCTGGTCAGATTTTATGGTTACATCGATCATGCTGGTGAGTGTATTATCATGCTAAAATATGTTACTAACGGAACCCTTCGTGAACATTTAGATGGTAAATGCAGCTACACGAATCTCGGTTATTGGTTTCATATCCGAGTATAGATTCTTGTTTTTTAAAGTTTTTTTGAAAAAATAATAATCGATTGTTCCAGATGAAAAAAATGAAGCGTTTGTTCTAGATGAAAAGATGAAGGATATGAAAAAATGAAGCGTTTGTTCCTAATTTTGAGTTGTAACCTGTCCTAACCGGTCACATTACCTATATTGGAAAAGTTTAGCCGGTTTTTATAGCGATATTAGTAATAAAAATAGTACATTACCTAGATGTGTAAATGATGGATAGTATATTACCAATATATGGACTTAACCCTAAAGTCAAGTATTTCTTATGAAAGCTTTGGCTCAACCACGGGAATTAATTTTCTCGGGCATGGTTTACTTTATAACCATGTAAGGGATTGTGTTTACACTATAACACAATCTAACACGGATATATGTACGCATCAGTGCATTTATTTGTTAAAATAAGAGAAATCTTGTTTTTATGAAGTTATCATCTCTACAAACCGTAGTGATCTACAATTGGTATCTACATACTCGACGATGCGACTACTCAAACGACGACTATAACTCTTTCAATAGAACACGGGTCAACAATCGAGGGGGAGCAATTGTCAAGTATTCAGAATCTTTAATGCCGAAAGTGCCATGTTCACAAATTGGTGTCAAGACAAAAATACCAATCGTACATGTGGTGCCAAGAGATGACTTCAGACGTGACGAGGCGACCAACATTTTCTGACAAGAACCATGTGATCTTATCATATGATGTTCTCATAAAAAAGGTCCAACCTTGTCAATTTATTCTTATATGGTGAATATGTGTGATGAGATGGCATTTATACATGATCTCATCGTTCTTACCGGGCTTTAAATGCATAAAAAGTCATCAAAATACCATATATATGCTTGTGTTTGTTTACATGTGTATTTTAGGTATGGATATCGTGAAAAAGACAAAAGATCACAAGAAACAAGGAAAAACGAACACGAGAAACGAAGCCGCACAATGAACCGGGCCCTAGTTATGGATTTCTCAAAGAATAACCCTTAAAGATTTGAAGATGTACAAGAATGATCCCTCATTTATGAAGAAATGACACTTAATACCCTTTTATATTGATAATTACAAGTTTGGTCCCTTAAGTTTGTCAAAATTATAAAAAGCTCCTTCAACTTTGAAGATTTGGCAAGTTTAGTCCCTCAACAATTCTAAATTGTCAACAATGGTCCCTCATGAAGTCAAATATCCAATGAAGACCTTCAAGATGAGAAATGTCCAAGATTAGCCCTTGAAATATTTACCAAAGTTTTGGGGCGAAAGTATAAAGTTTGAAACTTTAATAACAAAGGGAAGGCGTTTATGAAGGCTGAAAGACTTGTTATAAACATTTTTCCAAAAGCCAAGGACTGATATTGCCACACAAAACATTTGAATCCCATAACACGCGCCAAACACACCTGACCCCCTAATTTCGGATCAAAATTACCACTGTTCACCATCCCCACCCCCATAATTTACTTCCACTAAACAAAGGGTAAAACAAAATTACCCTTACCCACTTTTAATTAAACACCACACGAACACATCCCACGCTTAAACTCTCACATCCATTCACTCAAGGACCTCACCCAAACCTCCCCTGCACCAATCATGTGACAACTTCCTCTCCAAGGTACGCCACGTGGCAAGATCAACGTCTTATACTCCTTACTTGGCCCCAAAGCAAAAATAAACGTCTAGGGTTCATTTGGACAACTCACAACATCAAACACGTCTAGAAGATGGAAGGGAAATTCTAAGATTTCATAGCTTAGGGTTTCATGTATTTCCCATTCTAGAATCGTCTATTGTAGTCTATAAAATGACCCCCAACCTGTGGTGAGGCCTTTGTTCCAGATTTTAGCTAAAATCTTTGTAATTCCTTTTTATAAATATAAAGTTGGTATTTTATGAAAATTTTAATTCCTTTTATGTTTTTATAAAAGTTTGGTGTTTGATTAGCTAAGATTTGAGTTCCATTTATCTGTTTGTTGAGTTTTGAGGAAAGGATTTTGAGTCATAAAACCCTTATTTTCAAAAATTAGTGTTTCATTGTATTTGGTTCACCTTTGTATTTGTTGATCTTAGAAGGTACAAAAGGTGGAAGCTAGTGGTTGTTCTGCTACCACTTAAGCTCTCACATCCCAAAGCATGGATGTATGTTTTGGAGGTGCACGTTTTTAAACTCTTTTATATTTCTGCATATTTTTATGGTTTATGATGAATATGAGTATTTGTTTGTGAATCTGTGATTTTGTGGTTGGATCTTGTTATTTTGAGTTTGTTTGTTGTTATTCAGGTGATTTAAGCTTGGTTTGTGGTTTGAATCAAACTAATCCTTTGAAAAATTGAGAAATCAGTAATTTAAGGGATGTTTGGGTTTACTGCATAATCTAGGTTTGAGTTGATTTAAGTAAGTGTTGGTTTGCGCAAGGTGTTTGTTCTTGTTCTTATTGTGCTATTGGTTATTTATCTGCAAATTTTGTGGTTTGTATAACCATAATCCAACAGTTGGCCATAAAATTTGAATTTCTTGTTGTTTTGGACTGAGGTTTTGGGGACACATGTAACACCCCATTTTGATAAATGGAATGTCACGCGTGATTATGGCGTCTCATCAAAGCATACAAGGATAAATGTATAAAACATTACATGACCATAAAGGAAATACCGGAATAAAACATCGGTACCCCAAAAGTAGAACTCATCACACACAAACATAAGTACTATAAATGAAAGGACTAAACAATGTCCATCGAAATGAGTATCAAAGTATAAAGAAATGCATAAAGTAAAGAAGGCTAGGAAGCTTCCAATCCATATGCACGTACGCTTAAAGTCTACGAGCGTCCCTGAGTACCTACCGTTTTGGAAACATGAAAAGGAAAACGGCTGAGCATAACGCTCAGTGCACGGATATACAAGTATAGCATGAATAATATAAGCATATAAACATGAAGCTGCAAAAAAGACTAAGTCCTAGATAACCTGGTTATATCTTAGTAAAACTGGTTTTATAGTTTGAAAAGCCTTATGTTTATCTTGTAAAAACTGTTTAACATGTTTACCATTAGCCAATATAGGTCATGAGTTATCCACGTGCATGAATACTTGGAGGGGTGACCTCGTCATGCAAATTAGAGGGACTGCCTCTAATTTAATATACTGGTTTGGGTAGGAGGGATCAGCTCCTTGTGACGGATGCAAGGCACACACCACATTTACACTAAATAATCTGCTGAAAACATGTAAACTAGGATGCACCCATACGCCCCACTTGATAATAGTAATATGGCCAAAAGCTCAAAGGGACGCCACGAGCTATCACTCCGCCGTGGTGAAGTCATAACACTGGTGCCTCCAGTGTTATGGTTATGGTACCTCCATAACTAGGTGAAACTGGTCATGCATGTATATGGATTTAGGTATTCTAATTAAACATAAGCAATTCAAAAACATATAAACCATATACTGGGAAAACAGTTGGCTGCATACGGGGAATCCTAATAAGGAAGAATGTCCATACTGAAAGGACGGAGAATCAGTACCTTGTGTCCAGTGAACGAAGAAGACGAACGGAAGAGAGTCCTACTTCGGTATCACTAATGCTACATAAATACATGCGTGTATAAGTATCTGATTACTGAGTACGTAACTGGTTTTTATATCATGTCTTAGCTTGTTTTATATGTTCATGTCATGTTTTACTGATTTAAGCTTTATACTGTGTTTATCATGTATTCTGTCTATTCTGTTTAAGTATTGCTTGTATTTCATGTATTATTATACTTGTTGTGTAATAATAAGTAACTTTCTAAAAATAGCAGGTTTCCTAAAATAGAAAGTTTCCAAAAATAGAACGTTTCCAAAAATAGAAAGTTTCCAAAAATAGATTTACTGCTTAAATAAGATAAGTTTCTAAAAATAGAAAGTTTCCATAAATAGATTAGCTGCCTTAATTAAATAAGTTTCAAAAAATAGAAAGTTTCCATAAATAGATATAAGCTGGATTATTAAGCAAATTATATAAGCTTAAGTGTTTACTGATTAATATACTAAGTCTTGTAATTAAATAGTATAGTTTATTAATTATTTCATGTGAATTAAATAATCTATAGGTTAAAGTATTTAATTAAATATAACATGATTTAATTAAATAAAGATAAAAATACTTAGGTTAAAACATGTATTATTATCTATTAATAATATAACCTAAGTCATGTAAATTAATTATTTATAAGTCGTGTTTTTAATAAGTAATTAATTATATAGTCTAAATAAGATAAATATTACTTAGGTTAAAATTCATGTATTAATAATAATATTAATAACCTAAGTCATGTATAAATTAAATTAACCATGTACATGTTTTAATTAATTTAATTTAATTCTTGTAAAAATATAAACTTGTAAAAAATAATTAACCTTGTAAAAACAACCCATGAACCGAACCCGTGATTTATTCTAAACATGTCATGAACCATGTTTTATGAACCCCGTGAACCGGACCCGTGAACCGGTTACAAACGCACCCTTGGTCAAACTAGCCGCCGGCTAGCCAAAAGTTCCCACCGGCTAGCCGGTGGTTACCCTTGCTGCCGCGGCATGGGGTTCCCCTTGCTTTCCTTAATTAGCCACCGACTTAAGCCGGTGGTGGTTTTAGTTCTTAGCCGAGACCCACCCGAGCCAAACATACCCCGACCGAGGTCGGGGTCCCTTGGTTCCTGATGCCGAGACACAATACCACCACACCGAGACCTTGAGGTCTCGGTGGCGCGAATCAAAAACAAACTGACACCCCCTTGGGGCTCGGTTCTTGCGTCGGACAACAAACAAACACCCCTTAAACCCCTAATTAATTTACCCCCATAATTAATTAACATGAGTTTACTTATTTTATAACATTCATGATTCATGTTCTTGATTTAGAAAAAAACATAAAAAGAAAAAGGGTTTAGGGTTATACCGATCAAGTGAATCAAAGAAGGATGAACACACTAACACACTTGCAATAGATCAAACACCAAAAATCAACCAATCACACCTTTGGTGTGAGTTCTACCCGGCGGCCAAGGGAGGAGAAGGAGAAAAGATTTTAGAGTTTTCTTGTTTTCAATATTTTTATTATAATGAAAATAATCTTTTCCCTTAATCCTTGCTTAGTAAAAATCAATGGGCTAGGCCCTTTTCTTGTTTTGTAGCCGTGGGTAGGGGGCCCCACATGGGGGGTAACCCATATGTTTTCCGTGTCTAATATTTAGTGTGTTCTCGTGTTCGTGTTTTGCGTGATTAAACTAGTTATCGTTCGTGTCTTTTTATATTTATTCGTGATCGTAATAAATATTCATACATACGTAATATTAAGCTCGTGATTATTTACGTTCATGATTTCATGTTCGTATGTTCGTGATTATAATTATTATTGAAATAATTATCGTGTCTTAATACGTAATAAGTACTTATCGTGTTATAACACGTACGTAATACTTGTAATTCTAATTCGTGAAACGTAAACATGCTATAAAAGGAACTTTCTAATCATGTGCGTACGATCGTAAGGGTACTATTCATGGTAAAAGCATGCGGGTTTTACAACTCTTCCCCCCTAAAAATAATAATTCGTCCTCGAATTATAGATAAAGTAAACTGGAAAAGAAGAACATGACCGAATTCAAAATATGAAATGAGGGTAAGAAGCCCGGATAGACTCCTCTGTTTCCCAAGTGGCTTCCCGCTCGGTATGATCCCTCCAATGGATTTTGACGAATGGAATCGTCTTCCTTCTCATGACTCGCTCTTGTCTGTCAAGAACTCGTTCGGGTTCTTCTATGAAAGTGAGATCTTCACGAATATGTTCTAGTGGATACTGAACCATGTGAAGGGGATGATATTGGTACCCTCTGAGTAAGGACACATGAAACACATCATGAACATGAGAAATCTGCGGAGGTAACGCTAAACAGTAAGGTACTTCACCGACTTGTTCAATGACATCAAACGGTCTGATAAATCGAGGATTGAGCTTCCCTTTTATTCCATAACGTCTAACACCACCTGCCAGCGAAACCTTAAGTAAAACGTGATCTCCTACATTAAAATGTAAGTCCCTACGATGCTTGTCTGCATAACTCTTCTGACGTGACCGTGCTTCTTGCAGTTTCTACTTAGCTACTGCGACCTTCTCATTAGTCAGCTCTATCATTTCTGGTCCTTCAAGTGTTCGCTCACCAACCTGATCCCAGCAGATTGGGGCGCGGCACTTTCTACCATACAACATCTCGAAAGGAGCACACTTGATACTTGCGTGCCAACTGTTGTTGTATGCAAACTCCACCAAACAGATATAATCGTCCCAATCACCCGTCCATTCCAACGCACATGACCTCAACATGTCTTCCAACGTCAGAATCGTTCGCTCTGACTGCCCGTCTGTTTGAGGATGAAAAGCCGTGCTAAGCTTAAGTTGTGTACCCCCAAGCTTTCTGCAGACTTCTCCAGAATCGTGAAGTGAAAAAAGGATCTCTGTCTGAGACGATGCTGGATGGAGCACCGTGAAGTCTCATGATCTCCCTTCTATAAGTATCGGCGAGTTTACTGACCGAATCTTCCTTGCGGATCGATAAGAAATGAGCTGATTTGGTAAGTCGATCAACGATAACCCAAATTGCATCGTGCTTCTTCTTTGTAGGAGGAAGACCAGTAACAAAATCCATGGTGATTTTGTCCCACTTCCACTCTAGAATATCTAACGGTTGAAGAAGACCGCTAGATCGCTGATGCTCGATCTTAACCTGCTGGCAGGTAAGACATTTGGAGACGTACGTAGCAACATCCTGTTTCATACCACTCCACCAAAAGTACTGCTTGATGTCATGGTACATCTTGGTCAAACCAGGATGGAAAGAGAATGGGGAGCTATGAGCCTCAGCTAATAATGCTTCACGGAGTTCTTGATCATCAGGAACACTAAGTCTCGTGCCCTGCCATAAGATACCATCTGCGTCTACTCGAAATTCTGTCTGCTTCTCCAAATTCCGAGTTATCGCCCAGATTTCTCCATCATCTTTCTGTGCTTCCTTGATCTTAGAGAGTAACTCGGGTTCCACTCTAAGATTATCCCAGTAACAGTGCTGTCCACGTACCATGATCTCTATGTCTAGTTGCTCCAAGTATCTTATGATTTCCTCCTCAATTTTAATGTCGTTTATCATTCTGGACTTTCTGCCAAGTGCATCCGCCACTACATTCGCCTTGCCGGGATGATATTGCAGATTAATGTCATAATCCTTCAACAGCTCTAACCATCTCCTCTGTCTCATGTTTAATTCACGCTGAGTGAAGATATACTTCAAGCTCTTGTGGTCCGTGAAAATGTCACATGATTCTCCATACAAGTAGTGCCTCCATATCTTAAATGCAAACACGACTGCTGTAAGTTCCAAGTCATGTGTAGGGTAATTTTCCTCATAAGGCTTAAGCTGCCGTGAAGCGTACGCGATCACTTTCCCATGTTGCATGAGAACACAGCCAAGTCCCTTCCCCGATGCATCACTGTAGATCTGAAATCCACCTGTACCAGATGGGAGAGTAAGAATCGATGCAGATACTAACTTCTGCTTTAGGTCTTCAAAGCTCTTCTCTCGTTCTTCAGTCCAGACGAATTTCTCCCCTTTTCGCATCAGTTTGGTCAATGGTAGTGCTAAGCGGGAAAAGTTCTCCACGAACCTATGGTAATAACCAACTAAGCCTAGGAAACTGCGGACTTCAGTCGCTGATGTCGGCCTTGGCCACTTGGTAATAGCCTCAACCTTCCATGGATCCATTGTGATTCCTTCTGCTGATACAATGTGACCTAAGAATGCCACTTTGTCTAACCAGAACTCACACTTGGAGAATTTAGCATACAGCTGCTTCTGGCGAAGAATCTGTAGTACTGTACGAAGATGGTCTTCGTGTTCCTCCTTGGACTTAGAGAAAATCAGGATGTTGTCAATGAAGACAATGATGAACTTGTCTAGAAATTCATGGAAGATTCTGTTCATCAAATCCATGAACACTGCTGGAGCATTGGTAAGGCCAAATGGCATGACTACAAATTCGTAGTGGCCATAGTGTGTACGGAAAGCAGTCTTGGCGATGTCCTGCTCCTTAACCCGTAGTTGATGATAGCCCGACCTTAGATCAATCTTGGAGAAATGTTTGGCCCCTTGGAGTTGGTCAAACAGATCATCTATATGTGGTAGTGGATACCTATTTCTGATGGTAATCTTGTTGAGCTCGCGATAGTCTATGCAAAGACGCATACTGCCTTCCTTCTTCTTAACGAATAAGACCGGTGCGCCCCATGGAGATGCGCTCGGTCGAATAAAGCCTCGTTCCAGAAGTTCTTGCAATTGATCCTTCAGCTCCTTCAACTCTATGGGAGCCATGCGATAAGGAGCCTTGGAAATCGGCTCAGCTCCTGGGATGAGCTTGATATTAAATTCTACTTCACGTGCAGGTGGTATGCCCGGAAGTTCTTCTGGAAATACATCTGGAAATTCTGACACTATCGGCTGATTCTGAATTGATGGGGATTCGGCATCCATGTCATGAATAGTAGCTAGATAACCCTCACAACCATGTGAAAGTAATGCACGTGCTTGCAGGGTTGATATGATTTGTACAGACCTACCGGGTACGGACCCGTTGCGAATGTACTCTGGCGCATTAACATAACCGAAAATGACTCGATATGAATGGCAATCTATGGTAGCATGATGATTAGATAGCCAATCCATGCCCAAAATAATGTCAAAATCATTCATGTCCAGCGGAAGTGCGTCAACAAGACGAACCTTTTCGTCAAACTCTAGGGGAAGGCTCTTGTACACATGGGTTATGCGTACAGAGTCTCTCAAAGGCGTGTAAATACTCAGTATATTCTCTAGTGGCATGGGGAGTATCATAACATTCTTGGCATAAGAAGTAGAAATGACCGAGTGAGTAGCACCCGTATCAAACAGAACACATGCAGCTTGACCATACATATACAAGATTCTAGTGATGGTACCTGTAGACTTGTTGGTCTGATCGCGAGATGTCGTGTAAACGCGTCCACTAGTAGGAGGTGGCTTGGTATCAGCATATCCCGATGTACCCTCCATCTCGCCCCTGCGGCAATCCTTCATGCGATGGCCAGGAAGACCACACTTTTAGCATGCGTCGCTGTCGCGGCAACATGGCCCTGGGTGCCTACGATGGCAAGTAGAGCAAAGAGGATGACTATATCCTCCAGCAGGTGTCCTGACTAGCTGAGAGCCTGATAAAAAAACAATATACATGAGACATGATAATAGGTACAAAGGACAACGTGGATAATCGTAAGATTGAATACTAGTAATAGCTGGATGGTTAGGCTTTGAACCTCTCTAGTTCTGGTCCCTCCCGTTACCATGATTCCTGGTAGAAGATTTGCTAATATGTCAGAATTAAGAATTATAACATGTAATCATAAGAAAATGCGTAAGTATATGGACCTACTGCTGTTGGAGTGTCCAGCGTTGTTACGGTAATTATCATTACCGCCACGCCTATTCGTAGCAGAACGGTCGTGAGTGTAACACCCCATTTTGGAAATGGAATATTACGCATAATCATGGCGTGTCATCAAAGCATACAAGGATAAATGTCTAAGCATTATTCGACCATAACAGGGAAATACCGGAATCAAACATCGGTAACCCCAAAGTAAAGCTCATCACACACAAACATAAATACTGTAAAAGGAAAGGACGAAACAATGTCCATAGCAACTGTATCAAAGTAAAGGAAATGCATAAAGTAAAGAAAGGCAGTAAAGCTTCCAATCCATATGCACGTACGTTTGAGATCTACGAGCGTCCCTGAGTACCTGCCGTTTTGGGAACATGAAAAGGAAAACGGCTGAGCAAGACGCTCAGTGCACGGATGTACAATATAGCATGAAATAGGATAAACATGTAACATATAACAGCGGAAGACTAAGTTCTGAGTAAACTGGTTAAGTATTAAGAAAACTGGTTTTATAGTTTGAAAAGCCTTATGTTTATCTTATGAAAACTGTTTTAACATAAATATACCATAGCCCATATAGGTCATGAAAAGGTCACGTGCATGAATACTTGGAGGGGTGACCTCATCATGCTGATTAGAGGGGATGCCTCTAATTAATATACTGGTTTGGGTAGGAGGGATCAACTCCTTGTGAAGGATGCAAGGCACACACCACATTCACCATGATATACTGAATAAAATATGTAACTAGGATGCACCCATACGCCCCACCTGATATAATAATATGGCCAAAACTGAAAAGGGACGCCACGAGCAATCACTCCGTCGTGGGGAAGTCATAACATTGGTGCCTCCAATGCTATGGTTATGGTACCTCCATAACTAGGTGAAACTGGTCATGCTTGTATATGGCTATAGATTATGCTAATTAAACATAAGCAGTTCAAAACAATAAAACAAATACTGGGGAAAACAGTTGGCTGCATACGGGGAAATCCTAATAAGGAAAGGATGTCCATACTAAAAGGACGGGAATCCGTACCTCAAGTCCAGTGAATGAACGGAAGAAAGACTCCTACTTCTGGATCACTAACGCTACATGAATACACACGTGTATAAGTATCGATTCACTGATTACGTACTGGGTTTTATGTCTCATTTTAGCTGACTTGGTATGTTTTAGGTCATGGTTCACTGTTTAAAGCCTTAAACTGTGTTTATCTTGTATTCTGATTAATCCGTTTAAGTATTACTGGTATTTCATGTATTATTATACTTACTGTGTAATAATAAGTAACTTTCTAAAAATAGCAGGTTTCCAAAAATAGAAAGTTTCCAAAAATAGAAAGTTTCCAAAAATAGAAAGTTACCAAAAATAGAAAGTTTCCAAAAATAGAAAGTTTCCAAAAATAGAAAGTTTCCAAAAATAGAAAGTTACCAAAAATAGAAAGTTTCCAAAAATAGAAAGTTTCCAAAAATAGAAAGTTTCCAAAAATAGATCAGCTGCCTTAATTAAATAAGTTTCCATATATAGAAGGTTTCCATGATTAGATTAGCTGCCTGAAATAGATAGATTTCCATATATAGAAGGTTTCCATTAATAGATTAGTTGCCTTATTTAATTAAGTTTCTATAAATAGAAGTTTCCATATTTAGAATTAAGCTGGTTACATAAGCTAACATATAAGTCTAAGTGTTTATAAGCTTGTTTCTTAAGTCAATAAGATATAGTATATAGTTTAATTATTATTTCATGTATTTTAATTAAACTATAGGTTAAGCATTTTAATTAAAGTATAACATGTTTTAATTAAAATGAAATGAAGTACTTAGGTTAAAATATGTATTATTATTATTAATAATATAACCTAAGTCATGTCTAAATTAATTAATTATAGGCATGTTTTAAATAATTAATTAATTATAACTTATAACATAAAATACTTAGGTTAAATTAATATCATGCTAAATTAATAATTAGAATAACCTAAGTCATGGTTTAATTAATATCTCATGTTATTAATTAATTTATATCCTAAATTCATGATTCATAAAAATTAACATGTAACATAGATCATGATTTAACCAACGAACCATGAATCGGGCATGAATTCGACACCGTACCCCGAGCCAAACCCGGGGCACGTGTGCCTCCTTGCTGCCGTGGGTCCCACAAGCACCAACCAAGACCTAAAATGGTCTTGGTGGTGGCGGCAATAAGCAAACCAAACCCCCCTCGGGTTTGTTTTGCTAGGCGGCTAAAAACAAACACCCTTTTAAATCATTCTTTGATTTTAATTAATACCAAAACATGTTAGATCAATGTTTAATTATCATGTTTAAATAAGAAAACAATAGCATATTCATGAACATAAACAAAGATTCAAAAGAATTAAAAAGAAGGGTTTAAAAAGGTATACCACTATGTAGCTTGGAAAAGGATGAACAAACACTAATTATAGCAATAGTTTTTAAGATCAAAATCAACCAATCACCCTCCTATGGTGATGCTAAGGTGGCGGCACAAAGAGAGAACAAGGAGGAGGAGAGAAAACTCTTTTAGGGTTTTTGTGTTTATTTCTTGAAAGTGAAAAATGAAAACATATTTTTACCATAACCCCCCCTTTACTTGTAAAAGTCCATGGGCTAAGCCCATTATGGTTGTTGTGCCGTGGGTATGGGGGCCCCACATGGGGTACCCGTACCTTTCTCGTGTCCCGATGTTTCGTGTTCGTTCGTGGTTAAACGTGCTCGTGTTTAAAGTGTTTCTGTTTATTTTATCATGTCGTTTATCGTAATTTTAACGCTCGTAACTATATTATATGTATTTACGTAATTATTTTAGTTCGTATTTTAAATGGTGATCATGATTTAGTTATGTTCACATGACATATTATTAACTGTTTATCATGAGTTCGTACGTAATCGATACTTGTCATGTCATACACGTATGCACGTGCTTGATTATTAGCACATGAATGTGATCAATACTAAATGAGGTAAGTTTTAATCTAGGACGTACGATCTTAAGGGCACTATTCATGGTAAAAGCATGCGGGTTTTACAATTCTTCCCCCCTAAAAAGAATAATTCGTCCCCGAATTATAGATAAAGTAAGCTGAAAAGAAGTAACATACCCGAACTCAAAATATGAAGTGAGGGTAAGAAGCCCGGATAGACTCCTCTGTTTCCCAAGTGGCTTCTCGCTCGGTATGGTCCCTCCAAAGGATTTTGACGAAAGGAATCGTCTTCCTTCTCATGACTCGTTCTTGCCTGTCGAGCACTCGTTCGGGTTCTTCTATAAAAGTGAGATCCTCACGTATCTGTTCCAGTGGATACTGAACCATGTGAAGGGGATGATAATTGTACCCTCTGAGTAAGGACACATGGAACACGTTATGCACGTGCGAAAGCTGAGGAGGTAACGCCAATCGGTAAGATACTTCACCGATTCGTTCAATGATATCAAAAGGTCCGATGAAACGAGGACTGAGTTTTCCTTTGATCCCGAAGCGTTTAACACCACGTGCCGGCGAAACCTTGAGGAAGACGTGATCTCCCACATTAAAATGTATGTCCCTACGATGCTTATCGGCGTAACTCTTCTGACGTGACCGTGCTTCTTGCAACTTCTGTTTAGCTACCTCAATCTTCTCATTGGTCATTTCTATAATCTCTGGTCCTTCGAGTGTTCGCTCTCCCACTTGATCCCAGCAAGTTGGAGCGCGACACTTTCTGCCATACAACATTTCGAAAGGAGCACATTTGATACTTGCGTGCCAGCTGTTGTTGTATGCAAACTCGACCAAACAGATGTAATCGTCCCAATCACCTGTCCATTCCAACGCACACGACCTTAACATATCTTCTAATGTCTGAATTGTTCGCTCCGATTGTCCGTCCGTTTGAGGATGGAAGGCTGTACTCAGCTTAAGTTGTGTACCCCAAGCTTTTTGCAGACCTTTCCAGAATCGCGACGTGAAACGAGGATCTCTGTCTGAGACGATGCTGGAGGGAGTGCCGTGGAGTCTCATGATCTCCCTCCTGTAAGTATCTGCGAGTTTACTTACCGGATCTTCCTTGCGTGTCGGTAAGAAATAAGCTGATTTGGTGAGTCGATCAACAATGACCCAAATAGCATCGTGCTTCTTCTTGGTAGGCGGAAGACCGGTAACAAAATCCATGGTGATTTTGTCCCACTTCCACTCTGGAATATCCAACGGTTGAAGGAGACCGCCCGATCGCTGATGTTCGATCTTAACCTGCTGGCAGGTAAGACATTTGGAGACATAAGTGGCTACATCCTGTTTCATACCACTCCACCAAAAGTGCTGTCTGATGTCATGGTACATTTTTGTCGACCCAGGATGTATAGAAAATGGGGAGCTGTGAGCTTCAGCTAACAATGCTTCCCGGAGTTCTTGATTGTCAGGAACACAAAGTCTCGTGCCCTGCCAAACGATACCGTCTGCGTCCATTCTGAATTCCGTCTGCTTCTCTAAATTCTGAATTATCGCCCAAATCTCTCCATCATCCTTCTGCGCTTCCTTGATCCTAGTCAGTAACTCAGGTTCTACTCTAAGATTCGCCCAGTATCCGTGCTGCCCACGTACCATGATTTCGATGTCTAGCCGCTCCAAGTCCCTTATGTTTTGTTCCTTGATCTCAATACCGTTGATCATTCCGGACTTTCTGCTGAGTGCATGTGCTACTACATTAGCTTTCCCGGGATGATACTGTAGGTTAATATCATAATCCTTCAACAGTTCCAACCATCTCCTTTGTCTCATGTTCAATTCTCGCTGTGTGAAGATATACTTCAAGCTCTTGTGATCCGTGAAAATGTCGCATGATTCTCCGTATAAGTAATGCCTCCATATCTTCAATGCGAACACCACTGCAGCAAGTTCCAGGTCATGCGTAGGGTAGTTTTCTTCATAGGGCTTAAGCTGCCGTGAAGCATACGCGATCACTTTCCCATGTTGCATGAGAACACAACCCAGTCCCTTCCCCGATGCATCGCTATAGATCTGAAATCCACCTGTACCAGATGGGAGAGTAAGAATAGGTGCAGATACTAACTTCTGCTTTAGGTCTTCGAAGCTCTTCTCTCGATCTTCCGTCCAGACGAATTTCTCTCCTTTTCGCATCAGTTTGGTGAGAGGTAGTGCCAAGCGGGAAAAGTTCTCCACGAATCTGCGATAATATCCAGCTAAGCCTAAGAAACTGCGGACTTCTGTCGCCGACGTTGGTCTTGGCCATTTAGTGATAGCCTCAACCTTCGCTGGGTCCATAGTGATCCCTTCTGCTGATACAGTGTGACCTAAGAATGCCACCTTGTTTAACCAGAACTCACACTTGGAGAATTTCGCATACAGCTGTTTCTGACGTAGAATCTGTAGTACCGTACGAAGATGGTCTTCGTGTTCCTTCGTGGACTTTGAGAAAATCAGGATGTCATCGATGAATACAATGACAAATTTATCAAGGAATTCATGGAAGATTCTGTTCATCAGATCCATGAATACTGCTGGAGCGTTAGTCAGGCCGAATGGCATGACCACAAACTCATAATGGCCATAGCGGGTACGAAAAGCAGTCTTAGCAATGTCCTGCTCTTTAACCCTCAGCTGATGGTAGCCTGACCTTAGATCGATCTTTGAGAAGTGTTTGGCTCCTTGAAGTTGGTCAAACAGATCGCCTATACGTGGCAGTGGATATCTATTGCGGATGGTAATCTTATTAAGTTCCCGGTAGTCAATGCAAAGTCGCATGCTGCCGTCCTTCTTCTTAACGAACAAGACCGGTGCGCCCCATGGAGATGCGCTTGGTCTAATGAACCCTCGTTCAAGAAGTTCCTGCAGTTGGTCCTTCAGTTCTTTTAGCTCTATGGGAGCCATACGATACGGAGCCTTAGAGATTGGCTCATCTCCTGGAACAAGGTCGATGTTGAACTCCACTTCTCTTGCAGGTGGTATGCCTGGAAGTTCATCTGGGAAGACGTCTTGAAATTCCGAAACTACTGGTTGATCCTGAATCGATGGGGATTCAGCATCCATGTCGTGAACCGTAGCTAGATAACCTTCGCAGCCAAGTGACAGTAATGCACGTGCTTGCAAGGTAGATATCACTTGTACAGACCGTCCGGGTATGAACCCGTTATGAATGTACTCAGGTGCATTAATGTCGCCGAAGATCACCCGATATGAGTGGCAGTCTATGGTAGCATGGTGCTTGGATAGCCAGTCCATGCCGAGAATCATATCGAACTCAATCATGTCTAGGGGAAGTGCATCTACTGCACGAACTTTATCGTCAAACTCTAGAGGAAGACTCTTGTATACATGAGTTATTAATACAAAGTCCCTCAAGGGCGTGGAAATGGTAAGCCTATTTTCTAATGGCAAGGGAAGTGTCCTGATGTTCTTAGCATAAGTAGTGGAAATAACTGAATGAGTGGCACCCGTGTCGAAAAGAACACATGCAGCCTGGCCGTACATATACAAAATTCCAGTAATGGTACCTGTAGATTTGTTTGCCTGATCGCGCGATGTCGTGTAGACACGCCCAGTGGTAGGAGGCGGTTTAGTATCAGCATGACCTGAAGTACCCTCCATTTCACCCTTACGGCAGTCTCTCATACGATGGCCAGGGAGGCCGCACTTGTAGCACGCGTCGGAATCACGACGACATGGGCCAGGGTGTCTGCGATGGCAAGTACTGCAAAGAGGATGAGTGAATCCTCCAGCAGGAGTCCTTGCTTGCTGAGGGCCTGCTGATGACAAAACGTGTTAAGAATAAAGTATATGCACGAGTATAGGACGTAAGCGTCATAAGATGTTTACCAGTGTTAGCTGAACGGTTAGGCTGAGAACCCCTGTGGTTCTGGTCCTTCCCGTTACCGTGGTTCCTGGTAGAGGTTAATATAGTGTCAGCATGAGAGATATAACATGAAATCATAAGAAGATGCGTAAATAGTAGGACCTGCTATTGTTGGAGTGTCCCGCATTGTTACCGTAATTATCATTACCGTTGCGCCTTTCCTCAACAGAACGGTCGTTATTGTGACCGTTTCCTTTGGGCTGATGAGGCTGCTGCTGGGTAGCCGGCTGAGACCGGTCCCCAGTTTTCTGCCTGGAAGATACAGTTTAAGAGATGATTATAGAACATATAATGATAGGATGCGGTCTGGTTAACGCTAGAACGCGAAATGTTTTACCTCTTGTCGGGTCTTTCAGCTTCCCCGAACTCATCACGTTCCTGCAACATCTCAAGCTTCGGCCACTTGTGCTACTGTATCCAACGGGGCATCTGATAAATTATTGGTAATCCTTGGGTTAAGGCCCCAACGAAAATGTAGTGCTTGTTCTTCAGTGGTGCCTGCGGATGCCCTCAGGACAGCTGTGTACCCGAGGAACCTCTGCATGAACTGTCCACAATTCTCGTCGGGTCTCTGTCTCATGGCGTAGTATTCCCTCATGAGTCGATTCCTTCCTTCCATGGGGAAAACGATAGGTGGGAGAGGATATTCGTCGTCATGAAGGATGGCGTCTTGCCTTTCTGCCTCCATGTCAGCAAATAACTCCCAGAGTTTGTCTGTGTTTGCCATCTGACAGTATAACATAAAACATATGATCGACAGTTCAAAACATAAAATATAACTTATATATACATGAAAAAAATTTTATACCAAAAATTTCACGAGAAAAATTTTATGCAAGAAAATCTTTGTATGAATGCATGATGCAGTTTTATGAAAACTTTTGATGCTCGAGAGTGAACGCCTTTGGTCAGTTCACTCAAAATAAAAGACATATCGAGGGGACACCTATGGGTCGGTCCCAAATCTAAAAGTTTCGATAAAACACATGCGACTAAATAAGGCCAGTCCTGTACCAACCATTACTTAGTCAAAAACCTTGTAACAATGACATGTATATGTATGCTTAAAAAATGATGAATGCATGAAAACAACTGTCAGTTCTAGGAAGACCGTAGTGATTACCCACTAATCACAGGTCATATTTGAGAGCCTACAGGTCGAAACCTTGTCTCTGATACCAAAATTGTAACACCCCATTTTGGAAATGGAATATTACGCATAATCATGGCGTGTCATCAAAGCATACAAGGATAAATGTCTAAGCATTATTCGACCATAACAGGGAAATACCAGAATCAAACATCGGTAACCCCAAAGTAAAGCTCATCACACACAAACATAAATACTGTAAAAGGAAAGGACGAAACAATGTCCATAGCAACTGTATCAAAGTAAAGGAAATGCATAAAGTAAAGAAAGGCAGTAAAGCTTCCAATCCATATGCACGTACGTTTGAGATCTACGAGCGTCCCTGAGTACCTGCCGTTTTGGGAACATGAAAAGGAAAACGGCTGAGCAAGACGCTCAGTGCACGGATGTACAATATAGCATGAAATAGGATAAACATGTAACATATAACAGCGGAAGACTAAGTTCTGAGTAAACTGGTTAAGTATTAAGAAAACTGGTTTTATAGTTTGAAAAGCCTTATGTTTATCTTATGAAAACTGTTTTAACATAAATATACCATAGCCCATATAGGTCATGAAAAGGTCACGTGCATGAATACTTGGAGGGGTGACCTCATCATGCTGATTAGAGGGGATGCCTCTAATTAATATACTGGTTTGGGTAGGAGGGATCAACTCCTTGTGAAGGATGCAAGGCACACACCACATTCACCATGATATACTGAATAAAACATGTAACTAGGATGCACCCATACGCCCCACCTGATATAATAATATGGCCAAAACTGAAAAGGGACGCCACGAGCAATCACTCTGCCGTGGGGAAGTCATAACATTGGTGCCTCCAATGCTATGGTTATGGTACCTCCATAACTAGGTGAAACTGGTCATGCTTGTATATGGCTATAGATTATGCTAATTAAACATAAGCAGTTCAAAACAATAAAACAAATACTGGGGAAAACAGTTGGCTGCATACGGGGAAATCCTAATAAGGAAAGGATGTCCATACTGAAAGGACGGGAATCCGTACCTCAAGTCCAGTGAATGAACGGAAGAAAGACTCCTACTTCTGGATCACTAACGCTACATGAATACACACGTGTATAAGTATCGATTCACTGATTACGTACTGGGTTTTATGTCTCATTTTAGCTGACTTGGTATGTTTTAGGTCATGGTTCACTGTTTAAAGCCTTAAACTGTGTTTATCTTGTATTCTGATTAATCCGTTTAAGTATTACTGGTATTTCATGTATTATTATACTTACTGTGTAATAATAAGTAACTTTCTAAAAATAGCAGGTTTCCAAAAATAGAAAGTTTCCAAAAATAGAAAGTTTCCAAAAATAGAAAGTTACCAAAAATAGAAAGTTTCCAAAAATAGAAAGTTACCAAAAATAGAAAGTTTCCAAAAATAGAAAGTTTCCAAAAATAGAAAGTTTCCAAAATAGAAAGTTACCAAAAATAGAAAGTTTCCAAAAATAGAAAGTTTCCAAAAATAGAAAGTTTCCAAAAATAGATCAACTGCCTTAATTAAATAAGTTTCCATATATAGAAGGTTTCCATGATTAGATTAGCTGCCTGAAATAGATAGATTTCCATATATAGAATGTTTCCATTAATAGATTAGTTGCCTTATTTAATTAAGTTTCTATAAATAGAAGTTTCCATATTTAGAATTAAGCTGGTTACATAAGCTAACATATAAGTCTAAGTGTTTATAAGCTTGTTTCTTAAGTCAATAAGATATAGTATATAGTTTAATTATTATTTCATGTATTTTAATTAAACTATAGGTTAAGCATTTTAATTAAAGTATAACATGTTTTAATTAAAATGAAATGAAGTACTTAGGTTAAAATATGTATTATTATTATTAATAATATAACCTAAGTCATGTCTAAATGAATTAATTATAGGCATGTTTTAAATAATTAATTAATTATAACTTATAACATAAAATACTTAGGTTAAATTAATATCATGCTAAATTAATAATTAGAATAACCTAAGTCATGGTTTAATTAATATCTCATGTTATTAATTAATTTATATCCTAAGTTCATGATTCATAAAAATTAACATGTAACATAGATCATGATTTAACCAACGAACCATGAATCGGGCATGAATTCGACACCGTACCCCGAGCCAAACCCGGGGCACGTGTGCCTCCTTGCTGCCGTGGGTCCCACAAGCACCAACCAAGACCTAAAATGGTCTTGGTGGTGGCGGCAATAAGCAAACCAAACCCCCCTCGGGTTTGTTTTGCTAGGCGGCTAAAAACAAACACCCTTTTAAATCATTCTTTGATTTTAATTAATACCAAAACATGTTAGATCAATGTTTAATTATCATGTTTAAATAAGAAAACAATAGCATATTCATGAACATAAACAAAGATTCAAAAGAATTAAAAAGAAGGGTTTAAAAAGGTATACCACTATGTAGCTTGGAAAAGGATGAACAAACACTAATTATAGCAATAGTTTTTAAGATCAAAATCAACCAATCACCCTCCTATGGTGATGCTAAGGTGGCGGCACAAAGAGAGAACAAGGAGGAGGAGAGAAAACTCTTTTAGGGTTTTTGTGTTTATTTCTTGAAAGTGAAAAATGAAAACATATTTTTACCATAACCCCCCCTTTACTTGTAAAAGTCCATGGGCTAAGCCCATTATGGTTGTTGTGCCGTGGGTATGGGGGCCCCACATGGGGTACCCGTACCTTTCTCGTGTCCCGATGTTTCGTGTTCGTTCGTGGTTAAACGTGCTCGTGTTTAAAGTGTTTCTGTTTATTTTATCATGTCGTTTATCGTAATTTTAACGCTCGTAACTATATTATATGTATTTACGTAATTATTTTAGTTCGTATTTTAAATGGTGATCATGATTTAGTTATGTTCACATGACATATTATTAACTGTTTATCATGAGTTCGTACGTAATCGATACTTGTCATGTCATACACGTATGCACTTGCTTGATTATTAGCACATGAATGTGATCAATACTAAATGAGGTAAGTTTTAATCTAGGACGTACGATCTTAAGGGCACTATTCATGGTAAAAGCATGCGGGTTTTACAGTGAGTCTGACAATTTCCCTTGGGCTGATTAGGCTGTTGCAGAGTAGCCAGCTGAGACCGGTCCCCAGTCTTCTGCCTGGAAGATACAATTTAAAGAGATGAAATACTGACATATACTGAAAGAATACGGATTAGTCACCGTTTGAATACAAATGTTTACCTCTTATCGGGTCTCTCTGCTTCCCCGAACTCATCTCTTTCCTGCAGCATCTCCAGCTTACGTGCTGCATCGGCCACTTGTGCCACCGTGTTTAATGGAGCACCTTCTAAGTTATTGGCAATCATTGGAGAAAGGGCCCAACGAAAATGTTGTGCCTGTTCTTCAGTAGTGCCCGTGGCTGCTCTCAGGACACCAACGAACCGAAGGAAACGCTGCATGAAATCATTGTTGTTTTCCTCAGGTCGCTGTCTAATGGTGTAGTATTCCCTCATGAGCCTATTCCTTCCTTCCGTGGGAAAGATGCGAGGTGGGGAGGATAGTCCTGCGAGTCTGCATTAGCAGCTGCAACCATCTCCCAGTTATTGTGTGTGTTTACCATTTGACAATATAACATAAATTACGTGATTAACTGATTAAAACATAAACTATATACATGAAAGAATTTATACCAATAAATCATGAGAAAAATTTTATGCATGAAAACTAGTACGTGAATGCATGATGCAGTTTAATACTTGGTTTTTACCCCTCGTATCAAAATTCGTAGTCCCAAGTCTTTTTGAATTGATTACAAGTTAAGAGTGCGACTCAATTTCCTTTTGGTGAACAAGAGAATGGTTTGGTTTAGTTATCTAATTTTTAAACTAAATACAAGTAATTAAAGTTGTCGTTGAGTAAAATGGAAATCTTAGAATTAAACTACAAAATAAAAGCTTGCAATGTTGGAAACTAAAATGTAAATGATTTAAAACTAAAAAAGATGTTTAAAATACACTAGGACAAAAGGCGGGAAAGAGTGAATTAGAAAACTCAGGAAAATAGACTAAGGACTAAAATAGATTTGCACTGCGATCGCACTCAGATCGCAGCCGTTCCATCGCAATGCTCCATTGTAACCTTCCATCGTAACACCCCATCGCAGTGCTCCATCGTACCCACCAATCGCAACCAGATCGTACTCACCAATCGCACTCAATGCGATTACAACCAAAGGACTCGATCATACTCACTAGTACCATGGGAAAGGCGATCGTACTACCAGATCGCAACCACGATCGCAATGAGTGATCGTGGTCTTAGATCGTGGTTCCGGATCGTAACAAACCGATCGCAATCAATGCGATCAAAGCAAGAAGGAGAGAACCGATCGCACCTCAGATCGCAATAAAGGATCGTAGGCGTGGATCGTACCAGGGAAACAACACAGATCGCACTTTAAGCGATCGAAGCCAAGGATCGTACCAAGCAAACCCTTATCAGATAAAAATGGCGTCCAAAGGGAAATAAGCTCAAGTCAATAAGCTGTAACCAATAAGCATTTTTCAAATTTATGAAAGAGTAAATAAGCACAAATTCTAGAACTTTTGAAATCTAAAACATTCAAACTTCCATAAGACGGATTTAAAGACAATAAATCTTTTTAGAAAAACTTAAAGAGTAAATAAGCCAAACAATCGAATAAGCCAATAAGCATGAAGAGCTTATATCTTATTCGTTCAACAGCTTATGTAGAATAAGAAAGCTTAACCTTTTAATCACGAAACACCACCACAATCAACACGAATCGAGAACCATTCGGATTAACCATGAGTTTTCGGATTAAGAACAAGTAAAATAAAGAAAGGTAGAGGGAGATTAAAGAACAAAAAGCTTGACTTGAATTAGATAGATGAAATCCAAATACAAGAATGATGAAAGCTTAAAAGAAAGGAAGAATGAAAAACTTAGTGAGAGAAAGTTTAGAACTTTCTCTCTCTAAAACTAGAAAGAAAACTTAAAAATAAAAACTAGCTAACCCCCCTCCTAATGTGATTAGGAGGGTATTTATAGGGAAGTGGGAAGTGCATGTGTGGTGCTTCCTTCTTTCTTTTATTCTCGACTCGATTAATTCATTTGTCTTTCTCGATGTCGTCTCAGGATTAATTAAACTCGTCTTAACATTTCTTCATTTATTTAGACTCGAGTTCTTCGACTTCATTAAAATTCCGTCTTTAGACTTGTTCTTCGATAAATCTTCAGAATAGGTCTTGGACATCCGTTCTTTAAGCACTCTTGATCTTTTGACTTCGTCTTTTCCCGTTTTCTTCGATAAAAGCCCGTGAAAGCCCGTGTTTTCTTCCTTTTTCATCTTTTGGTCCTAAAACACAATAAAAACACAAACCACGCATAATTCCGACTTTTACGACATAAAATACACGTTTTGGTCTTGTTATTATTGGAAATAAGTGGTAAAAGGATAAGTGTTTTCACACTTATTAAATTCCCTACACTTGACAATTGCAATGCCCTCATGCAATGCATTAATTTTAAAGCATGGTTTAAATTTTCCATCATGAATAACCCACCTTGGCCTTTATTAAATACTAAACATAAAAAGATAAAAACAAGTAAAGAAATTAAAGACATACATTGGGTTTTGGTTGCCATGAACGTTTATCATCCTCAAGTTTCACGTTCCCCATACCAAGCTTAAAAACGAGATCATTGTTATTATAAGTTAGCAGACTAACACGAACTCATGTGGGCCAATTATTCACTTAGACTCCCTTATTCCTAGGTGTATCTCTTATATTTTACTTTTGTCTTGAATGATCACGAGGATGCATTGTTTGACTTATTTTGATAGTTATTTAGGCCGAAAATAAAGTGGACGATTTAATCAATAGTTAGCTAAAGGACAAAATCTTTTAAAACTGCTTCTCGGGACCTCATAAAGTTCATATCTTGGCATAACTCGCTTCACGATTTGAGACCTTTCTCGGAACGATATTTGGCAGCGACTTCATACTTCAAATCTTTGAGAGACGTTCTTGAAATTATGGTCTTCTCTTCATAATAGGAATTTCTTCACTTGAAGTTTTGAGAGATTCTTCATCTTTGGACCACGACTTCTTCATTTTTCTCTAATCTTTATTTTGGACTTTGATATACAACGATCCGCCTCCTTTTAGGACTTGGATCTATTTATCCTCATACCTTGTTAGGGCCTTTTTGGATAGAATTCTCCATGATCTTTAGGGGAGTATTTGCTTTTCGTCGTGTGTCTCGATCCTTCATATTGATTTTCGATAAATGATTCTTCACATCACTTTTGGATCTTTAGCAACAAAATGTAGCCCTCATGCCTTGTTAGGGTCTTTTCGGACTCGCCAATCTTCGCATCCCGCTTCAATAAGTTATGCCTTGGCTATGAACTCTAATCCGTACCGAGCAACTTTTAAACGATCTTGGGCTAGAAGCTAAGTAACCTTTTAAATCGTACAATTTTATTTATTGCAGATAAATTTATTAACAAGCGAAGGGAGAATAGGCTAATAATTAACTCACATAAATTCACGAAAGAATACCAAACTTATAACTGACTCTATCATCTCTCGTCCTCCACAGTTTAAAATCTCAAGGAATGAGACTCGTGGATGCTTAGCCTATTAAATCAAAGTTTTGGGTTTTCGAGTCATCTATAGGATCTTGCAAATTCTTAGACTTTTTCAAGTTTAGAAATCGCATTTTAAAGTTCCCTTGATAAACGACTCTCTAGGATCAATTATAGGAACTTGCAAAAAGTTCTTGTTCTTAACCCGTGAGAGTTAAGACTTTCGCGTTTTATAGCTCCCTATATAAAAGCCTAGCAAAACTTGACTTAAACACGTTAAGGATACTAGCTAGAGTAAACTTAGATAAGTAAACTCGGGTTGAGTCAAAATATTCACAACTAAGAAAAATTTTAAAAACCACTTTATTGAAAATTTATTCTAGCAATGGAAAGAAAATAAACATAACAAAGGAAAATACAACTATACAACTAGGCCAACATAGATTAAAAATTTTGAAAAATGTCGAAAAATCAATTTTTTCGGTTAAAATGAGGGCAAATTCATGGAAAAGACCACTTACTTCGATAGAAGTCCCCCCTACACTTGAGATAAACATTGTCCTCAATGTTCAAGCATGTGGGAGTGAACTCCCCTACACTTATGACTTGAGATAAATTTGGGTTCGTCAAAAGTCATCAAGGTGGATCTTTGAAGCTTTAATACTTGCACAGCACAAGAAACAAGACAACAAACACATACGGGTCTCCCCCTACACTTATTATGAAAACAGTAAAGGATAGATCATGGGTTGCCTCCCGCGAAGCGCTTATTTTTGTTCACCGAGTCACGAGCTTGACTCGACCCAATTTTAGTTTATGGGAAACGTGGTGAGGGATGGAATCATCTCATGAGAGATGTCCTCACCAAAGTACAACTTCAAACGCTGGCCATTCACCTTGAAATTAGGCCCATTTGGTTGAGCAAGCTCAATGGTGCCATATGGAAAGACTTTGGTGACGGTGAATGGACCAGACCAGCGGCTCTTCAACTTGCCAGAGAAGATCTTCAACCGAGAGTTAAAAAGTAAGACTTGATCACCAACGTGGAACTCTCGGTTCTTAATCCTTACGTCATGAATGATCTTGGTCTTCTCCTTGTAGATTAGTGAGTTCTCGTAAGTTTCATTCCTCAGTTCGTTGAGCCCGTTGAGTTGAATCTTGCGAAAATCACCGGCTTTGTTGATGTCGAAGTTAGCCCACTTCAAGGCCCAGTATGCCTTATGTTCCAGCTCGATGGGGAGGTGGCAGGCTTTCCCGTACACAAGACGATAAGGTGTACAACCGATCGGAGTCTTATAAGCAGTACGGAAAGCCCACAGAGCATCATCTAACTTATCGGCCCAAGCGGCACGATGCTCTCCCACAGTACGCTACAAAATTCTCTTTAATCCACGGTTGGATATCTCGGCTTGCCCATTGGTTTGGGGATGATAGGCGGTGGAAAGACGATGATTAACACCATACTTAGCCATGACTCTTGCAAATTGATCATTGCAAAAATGAGTCCCGCGGTCACTGTTAATAGCACGAGGAACGCCGAATTGAGAGAAAAGCTGCTTTAAAAATTTCACAACCACCCTCGCATCGTTCGTAGGGAGAGCCTTGGCTTCAACCCATTTGGAAACGTAGTCAACGGCTACGAGGATGTACTTGTTCCCTTTGGATGATGGAAATGGCCCCATAAAGTCGATGCCCCATACGTCAAAGATTTCACATTCTTGTATGAAATTTTGAGGCATCTCATCTTTATGTGTGATCTTGCCTTGGCGTTGGCAAGCATCACAATGCTTAACCATTTCGTGAGCATCATGATAAATGGTGGTCCAATAGAATCCAGAGTCAAACACTTTCTTAGCGGTGTAGTTGGGACCAAAGTGACCATCGGTGGGTCCTTTATGGCAAGCATCAAGGATTTGTAAAGCTGCCGGTCCATCAACACAACGACGAATGATCAGATCAGCACATTGTTTGAATAGATAAGGGTCATCCCAAAATTAAGTCTTCACATCATTCAAGAACTTCTTCTTTTGTTGGGATGTTAACCCTTTGATGAGAATACCACCCGCTAAGTTGTTTGCAATGTCCGCAAACCACGGGGTGTCATCCAGATTGAAATTAATAGACATTAAGGTCTCAAGGGGGAAAGAGTCATTGATCTCTTTGTTCAGATGATCCCCTTGATATGGATCCTCAAGTCGACTCAGATGATCCGCGACCAGGTTTTCGGCTCCCTTCTTGTCACGAATTTCAATGTTGAATTCTTGAAGGAGTAAAACCCAGCGAAGAAGTCTTAGCTTAGAGTCGTGCTTAGTCATCAAGTACTTCAACGCGGAATGGTCCATGTAGACGATGGTGGTGGATAAAACAAGATAGGGGCGAAATTTTTCAAAAGCATAGACAACAGCTAAAAGCTCTTTTTCGGTTGTCGTATAATGTAATTGAGCCCCCGTCATTGTTTTGCTAGCATAGTGGATTGGTTGGAAGTGTTTATTCACTCTTTGGCCCAAAACCGCACCAATAGCAAAGTCGCTAGCATCGCACATCAATTCAAAAGGCAACTCCCAATTAGGGGTAACCAAGACCGGTGCCTTAGTTAGCTTATCCTTAAGAAGATTGAAAGCTTCGATACACTCGTTAGAAAAGATTAAAGGAGTATCTTTTTCCAAGAGGTGGGTCATCGGGCGAGCGATTTTAGAGAAATCCTGAATGAATCGACGATAGAAGCCCGCATGACCCAGAAAACTTCTCACACCCTTCACGGTTGAAGGTGGAGGTAATTTGGCTATGACATCAACTTTAGCACGATCGACTTCAAGACCGGCTTTAGAGATTTTGTGTCCTAGCACAATGCCTTCTTTTACCATAAAATGGCATTTTTCCCAATTCAGAACAAGGCGAGTGTCTTTGCACCGCTTAAGCATACGTTCCAAATTGGCAAGGCAAGAAGAGAAGGAATCCCCAAAGACCGAGAAATCATCCATGAAGACTTCCATGGTTTGCTCAACCATGTCATGGAAGATAGCCAACATGCACCTTTGGAAAGTTCCGGGGGCATTGCATAAGCAAAAAGGCATTCTTTTGTAGGAAAATGTGCCATAGGGACAAGTGAATGTTGTCTTCTCTTGATCTTGGGGATCGATGGGTATTTGGAAATAACCCGAGAAACCATCAAGAAAGCAGTAATATTCATTACCTGCTAAACGTTCAAGCATTTAGTCCATAAAGGGAAGAGGGAAATGATCCTTTCTCGTGGCATCATTGAGTTTGCGGTAGTCTATACAAACTCTCCACCCAGTAACGAGACGTGTAGGAATCAACTCGTTGTTGGCATTGGGCACAACGGTGATTCCACCTTTCTTAGGCACACAATGGACTGGACTAACCCATGGTGAATCCGAAATAGGGTAAATCATACCCGCATCAAGAAGTTTGATAACCTCTTTTTTGATGACTTCATGGATTTTAGGATTCACCCTTCGTTGGCTTTGAATTGTGGGCTTAAAGTCGTCCTCCATGAGAATTTTATGTGTACAAAAGTGAGGATCAATTCCGCGAATATCGGAGATTTTCCAAGCGATAGCTCTTTTATGTTTCTTCAACACGCCGATAAGTCGGGATTTTTCTTCTTCTTTCAGGTCCTTTGCGATGATTACCGGTAACTTCTGGTTATCTTCAAGGAAAACGTACTCTAGATGAGGAGGTAGGTCCTTAAGCTCAAGAGTAGGAGGATCCTCAATAGATGGTGTAACTAACGATGGATCATCATTAGTCACCTCTTTAGGAGAAGGAGGAGATAACGGGTCTTCATTGAGAATTCTCTCAATAGTACGAATGTCTTCATCCCAATCGGTGGAAGAATCATCATACTTAAGATCGAGAGGACCCAAGCTAGCTTCGAAATCATCCAAGTCACTTTCTCCAAAAAGAGTCAATGACGGAGAAATCGAGGCAACGGTTTCAACATTGGGTAGAGAAGAGGGAGTACTTTTGCAAGCATCATGAAAATGTTCTTCACAAGCCTCATCGAGAACATCAATAGCATTAACACTCTCATATGAATAAGGTTGCTTAGAAATCTTACCCATGTTGAAGACAATTGATATTAAGGTTTTGTATGGGTTCAGATTTTATGTCTCGATATCCTCTCGAATTGATCTCGGTCTTAAGTGGAATGATTGTTCTTGGTTACTAAATAAGGGGGTTTGGTTTTCTATTCTAATAATAAATGAAAGTCTAAAGCAAAGGCAATTACTTTAATTAAGATCAACAAAAACTTGGTTGCAAATTTAAAGTTCAAATTAAAATCAAATTAAAATTAAAGTTAAAGAGTTAAAAAGTAAATTGTGAAATGTGAGCAGAGAAATAGTAAAACATCAACAGGAAAACAGTAACTTAAAAATACCCAAAATTTAACTGATTCGGAACTTTCTGATTCTGAAGACACTATTCATTCATTCGGAACTCTCTCATCCGGAACTTAATGGCTGATTCGGAACACACTCATGCGGAACTTATTCACCCGGAACTTTCCGAATGAAGGGTGCTGATTCGGAAGTTTTGGAAACTTCCGAATGAAGGATTGGTTCGGAACTTATTAACTGATCCGGAACTTTATGACTGATCCGGAACTTTCCGGATGAAAGCTTGATTCGGAAGTTTTCTATTGATTCGGAACTCTAATGCTTGGTTCGGAAGTTTCCGAATGAAGGACTCATTCGGAACTTTTTGGCTGATTCGGAAGTTTTGGAAACCCAGTTACAGTAACAGTAAAAGCGAAGAACACGGACACAAAATTAATCAAAATCAAATCAAACACTTAAAAAGGTTTTACCAATTTAAACACAAATCATTTAGACAATATAAGCAACAAATCCCACTAATAAAAACATAAATCCAAACAACTTTTGAAGATCAAATCAAGAAAAATAAAACTTAAGAACTTGAAGATAAAAATGGAGATGAACAAGATGAAATGAAAGATTAAACAAGAACTTTGAATTGGATGATTAATGTTTTGACAAGATGAAACAAGGATTAAAATTACAAGATCAAAGAACTAATAATAAAAATCACCAATCACCCTAGTGGTGATGGTGTTCTACGAACCAGGAGAAAGAAAAAGAAGAAGAAAGAAAAACTAGCTAACTCCAAAAATGTGTGTGGGATGGCCTATTTATAGGTGTTTCCTTTGGTTGGTGAGTGGGCTTTCTCCCGTTCTTCGTGTCTTTTCGTCTTTTCAGAAAAGTTTCCGTTTTCGATTCTGATTCGGGATTTGTTGTCGATTAAATTCAACTCGTCTTTTAATTTCTTCGTTTAATAGACTTGAGTTTCTTCGACTTATATAAATCTTCCATCTTTGGTCCTTTTCTTCGATAAATCTTCGAATAGGCCCAGCGACTTCAAATCTTTTGCATCTCTTGGACAATAGACTTAATCTTGAGTCTTTTTCTTCAGTAAAACCCGTGCAATCCCATGTTTTCTTCAATATTTATCCGGTTGGCTCTGAAAACACAATAAACACAAAAACCACGCATAATTCCAAACAAATGATATTAAATACGTGTTTTGGTCTCGTTTTAGCCCGAATTAAGTGGTAAAAGGATGGGTGTTTACACACCTATCAAATCCCCTACACTTAACCATTGCCATGCCCTCATGCAATGCTTAGTGATAAAGCAAGCTTACACTTTTCTCATAATTAATCAACCTTGGCCTTATTTAAAATACTACTAAACAAAAATTAAAGAAATAAAACTTCAAAAGTAACAAAAGGATAGAAAACCATTTTCACTTGAAAATAGCTACATGGGAATAACTTGTAGAGAAATCGATGACTTACATTAGGGCTTTGGTGCTGCGAAGATTTATCACCCTCAAGTTTCACGTTCCCCAAACTAAGCTTAAAAACGAGATCATTGTTATTATAAGTTAGCAATTCAAACACTTAAACACATGGCTTAATTAAATGCTTAAACTCCCTTATTCCTAGGTGTATCTCTTATATTTTATTTTTGTCTTAGAATGATCATGAAGATGCATTTTTGGACTTATTTCGATAGTTTATTAGGGCCGAAAGCAAAGTAGGACGATTTGATCAATAGTTAGCTAAAGGACAAAATCTCTTAAAACTGCTTCTCGGGATATCAAAAAGTTCATATCTTGGCATAACTTGGTTCACGATTTGAGACCTTTCTCGGGCCGATATTTGGCATGTACTTCATACTTCATATCTTCGAGAGACGTTCTTGAGATAATGGTCTTCTCATCATAATAGAGTTTCTTCACTTGGAGACTTTTGAGGGGTTCTCCAACTTTGTTGACCACGACTTCATGATTATTTCTTCAATCTCTAATTGGGATTTTGAGATACAACGATCCGCCTCCTTTTCGGACTTGGATCTATTTATCCTCATACCTTGTTAGGGTCTTTTCGGATAGACTTCTCCATGATCTTTATGGGAGTTGATTGCTTTTCGTCGTGAGTCTTGATCCTTCATATTGACTTTAGGAATAATGCTTTTCACATCACTTTGGATCTTCAGCAATAAAATTGAATCCTCATGCCTTGTTAGGGCCTTTTCGGACTCGCCAATCTTCGCGCCCCGCTTCATAAGTTATGCCTTGGCTATGAACTCTTATCATTACCGAGCAACTTTTAAACGATCTTGGGCTAGAAGCTAAGTAACTTTTCAAATCGTAAGACCTTACTTATTGCAGATAAATTATTAGCAAGTGATGGGAGAATAGGCAAATAATTACACCAAGTGGGCTTGCGCGAGAATACCGACTTATAATTGACTCTATCATTTCTCGTCCTCCACAGTTTAAAATCTCAAGTAATGAGACTCGTGGACACTTAGCCTAATAAACCAATTAAGGTCTATATGGTTAAGGATACTAGCTAGAATAAACTTGGATAAGTCTATTCGGGTTGAGTCAAAATAAACGCAACGGGCCTAATATATCAAAGGCTTCTAAACTAGCTACACCACTTTATTAATATTTTTGACTTTATTGCGGGATATATACATATGAAAGCAAAGATAAAATTTTAAAAATTACAACTAAATGGCCAAAGTTAATAAAAAATTTGAAAAATGTTGAAAAATAGGATTTTCCGGTTAATTGAAGGCATTTTCATGGAAAAGTCCACTTAAAACTTCGATAGAAGTCCCCCCTACACTTAAGATAAACATTGTCCTCAATGTTTAAGCATGTGGGAGAAATCTCCCCTACACTTATGACATTGTGCACGTTGATTAACTCAAGTTAAGGAAGAGACGACTAAAGTGATCAATTTCAAATGTGAGTATGAAGAAAATTGAATCACGATAGTTGAGAGATAGAACCGGATTTCGGATAAACACGGGAGCACGGTTCTTCAAAGATTCCAAGAGTGCACTGATCCCTGTAATCACATCACCACACAAAGGCAAGCACATATAGAAGTCCCCCCCTACACTTAGGGGATTAAAACATACAAGGATAGATACTCGGGCTGCCTCCCGAGGAGCGCTTGTTTTTGATAACCGAGTCACGAGCCTGACTCGACCCAAAATTAGTTTATGGGGAACGTGGTGAGGGATGGAATCACCTCCTTAGAGGTGTCCTCACCAAAGTACAACTTCACTCGTTGGCCATTCACCTTAAAATTTGGTCCATCAGGTTGAGCGAGCTCGAGAGTACCATATGGAAAAATTTGGGAAATGGTGAATGGGCCGGACCAACGAGATTTGAGCTTTCCCGAGAAGATTTTCAACCGAGAGTTAAAAAGTAAGACTTTGTCTCCAACATGGAACTCTCGGTTTTTGATCTTAGAGTCGTGAATGAGCTTAGTTCTTTCCTTATAGATCAAAGAATTTTCATAAGCCTCATTCCGAAGTTCATTGAGCTCATTGAGTTGGATCTTGCGTAGGTCACCGGCTTTGTTTATATCAAAATTAGCCCACTTCAAGGCCCAATAAGCCTTGTGCTCCAACTCAATGGGGAGGTGGCACGCTTTCCCGTACACAAGACGATAAGGCGTACAGCCGATCGGGGTCTTGTAAGCAGTACGGAAAGCCCACAAAGCATCATCCAATTTATCAGCCCATGAGGCACGATGCTCTCCCACAGTCCTTTCAAGAATTCGCTTCAGTCCTCGGTTGGATATTCCGGCCTGGCCATTAGTTTGTGGGTGGTAGGCTGTGGAAAGACGATGATTTACACCGTACTTAGCCATGACTCTAGCAAATTGGTCATTGCAGAAATGAGTCCCACGATCACTAATAATGGCGCGAGGCACACCGAATCTAGCGAATAGAGCTTTCAAAAAGTTACAAACCACCCTTGCGTCATTAGTAGGCAAAGCTTTGGCTTCAACCCACTTCGAAACGTAGTCAACGGCTACAAGGATGTATTTGTTTCCTTTAGACGAAGGGAATGGCCCCATAAAGTCGATACCCCAAACATCAAAAATTTCACACTCTTGAATGAAAGTCTGAGGCATCTCGTCTTTATGTGTGATTTTGCCTTGCTTTTGGCAAACATCACATCGCTTGACCATATCGTGAGCGTCACGGTATATGGAGGGCCAATAAAATCCCGAGTCAAACACTTTCTTAGCAGTGTAGTTGGGACCAAAGTGACCACCGGTGGGTCCTTTGTGGCAAGCATCAAGGATGTCCGACGCTGCCGGTCCATCAACACATCGGCGAATTATCAGGTCAGCACAGTGTTTGAATAGGTAAGGGTCGTCCCAAAAGTAAGTCTTGATGTCGGTAAAGAACTTCTTCTTTTGCTGGGACGTCAACCCTTCCTTGAGAATTCCACCCGCCAAGTAGTTTGCAAAGTCCGCAAACCACGGGGTTTCATTCGGCTTCGAGTTTATAGACATTAAGGTCTCCAAGGGAAAAGAATCATTGATTTCTTTGGTCGGATGATCCCCTTGGTATGGATCCTCAAGTCTACTGAGATGGTCCGCGGCTAGGTTTTCTGCTCCTTTTTTATCGCGGATGTCGATTTTAAATTCCTGGAGCAGCAAAACCCAGCGAAGAAGTCTTGGTTTGGAATCTTGCTTTGTCAACAAGTACTTCAACGCGGAATGATCGGTATACACGATGGTGGTGGAAAGGACAAGATAGGGGCGGAATTTTTCAAAAGCATAGACGACCGCTAAAAGCTCTTTTTCGGTTGTCGTATAATGCAGTTGTGCCCCAGTCATTGTCTTGCTAGCGTAATGGATCGGTTGGAAGTGTTTGTTCACTCTTTGTCCAAGAACTGCTCCAATAGCAAAATCACTAGCATCGCACATCAACTCAAAAGGCAGCTCCCAATTAGGGGTAACCAAGACGGGTGCCTTAGTTAGCTTATCCTTAAGCGAGTTGAAGGCATCAAGGCACTCTTTGGAGAAGATAAAAGGAGTATCTTTTTCCAAGAGGTGGGTCATCGGGCGAGCAATTTGAGAAAAGTCTTTGATAAATCGTCGGTAGAAGCCCGCATGACCCAAGAAACTTCTCACACCCTTCACAGTGGAAGGTGGAGGCAACTTTGCTATAACGTCAACTTTAGCACGGTCAACTTCAAGACCGGCTTTCGAGATCTTATGTCCAAGCACGACGCCTTCTTTTACCATAAAATGGCATTTTTCCCAATTTAGAACAAGGCGAGTATCTTCGCACCGCTTTAGCATACGTTCTAAATTGGCAAGGCAAGCAGAGAAAGAATCCCCGAAGACCGAGAAATCATCCATGAAGACTTCCATGGTTTGTTCAACCATGTCATGGAAGATAGCTAACATACACCTTTGGAAAGTCCCGGGCGCATTACATAAGCCAAAAGGCATTCTTTTGTAAGCGAAAGTGCCATAGGGACAAGTGAATGTAGTCTTCTCTTGATCTTGGGGATCGATGGGTATTTGAAAATAACCCGAGAAACCATCCAAAAAGCAGTAATATTCATTACCGGCTAATCGTTCAAGCATTTGGTCCATAAAAGGTAGAGGGAAATGATCCTTTCTCGTGGCATCATTGAGTTTGCGGTAGTCTATACAAACTCTCCACCCAGTAACGAGACGAGTGGGAATCAACTCGTTGTGTTCATTGGGAACAACGGTTATCCCGCCCTTCTTGGGCACACAATGGATTGGACTAACCCACGGTGAATCCGAAATAGGGTAAATCATACCCGCATCAAGAAGTTTGATAACCTCTGTTTTGATGACTTCATGGATTTTTGGATTCACCCTTCGTTGGCTTTGAATAGTGGGCTTGAAGTCGTCCTCCATGAGAATTTTGTGTGTGCAGAAGTGAGGATCAATTCCACGAATATCCGAGATTTTCCAAGCCATAGCCTTCTTATGATCTTTCAACACAGCGACAAGTCGGGCTTTCTCTTCATCTTTCAAATCCTTCGCAATAATGACGGGCGATTTCTTGTTGTCGTCCAGGAACACGTACTCGAGATGTGGCGGCAACTCCTTAAGTTCCAAATCCGGAGGATTTTCGACGGGAGGCGTTTTCAAAGTCGGAGTATCGATAGCAATGACCGTGGGAGATGGAGGTGAAGGATTGTCTTCAGTGAGAAGATTGTCAAAGAAACTCATGTCTTCATCCCCCTCGGTGGGAGAATCATTAGTAGCGAAATTCGCATCTCCCATGGTAGCTTCAAGATTGTTCCAGAATAAATCACTATCTCCAAATAGAGACAACGATGAATCAATAGAGGACACGGTCTCAACAGTGGGAAGAGAGGTAGGAATACTTTTGTAAGCATCATTAAAGTGTTCTTCACAAGCCTCATCAAGAACGTCAATACAATTAACGCTCTCATATGAATAAGGCTGTTTAGACAACTTTCCCATGTTGAAGACTACTTTGTCGTCACCCACTCTCATGATAAGCTCTCCGGCTTCAACATCAATAAGAGTGCGACCGGTCCTCAAGAATGGACGACCAACAATAAGTGGCACACGGGGGTCCATTTCGTAGTCGACGACAACAAAATCAGCAGGGAAGGTGAATTTGTCGACTCCTACGATAACATCTTCGGCTATCCCCACTGGATAAGCAACCGTACGGTTGGCCAATTCCAAAGTCATTTTAGTGGGGACTAGCTCTGGGAGAGATAATTGCTTCCAAACACTTAGAGGCATGAGATTAATACTGGCACCTAAATCGGCTAGGGCCATGCAATTCTCTACTCCCGGGAAATTGCAAGGGATAAGAAAACGACCCGGATCACCAAGCTTGGTTGGTAATTTCCTTAAGAGCACTGCGGAGCAGTTCTCATTAAGTTGGGTGTTAGCAATGTCGAGGAGCTTTTCCTTGTCGCTCAGAAGGTCTTTAAACATTTTAGCATACTTGGGCATGTGAGCGAGAGCCTCAGCGAAGGAGATATTGAAATTCAGTTGTTTGAACATTTTAAGGAAATTCGAAACCTGAATATCATCCTTGCTCTTTTGCTTCTCTTTCCTCAACCTTGAAGGATAAGGTATATTGGAAGAAGAGGAAGGCTTTAAGGGAATAGGATCACTCACAATCACAGGTGGAGGAGGGGTAGAAAGAAGAGGTGGAGAATTTGGGGAAGGAGAAGGATGAGGAATAGGAGCAGGCGACTCGTTCTCCTTAGTCACAACCACCGGTGGCGGTATAGGAAGCTCGGGTTCCTTGGTACCTTTACCACTTCTAGTAGTGATTGCTTTCATCTCCCCTCTTGGGTTCGCAACGGTGTTACTCGGAAGAGTACCCGAAGAAGAGGGTTGACTACTTTGGAAGAAACTAGCCATCATGTTCCTCAAGTCATTCGTCTGACTATCCAACGTGTTTCGCATATCGGCTCTCAAATCATTTCCTTGCTTTACCAAATCGGCTTTCAGGTTGAGCACTTCTCTCTGAAGATTTCCCACTATCGCATCGTTAGTCCTCATATAAGTTTCCACTTCTTGGTGAAGAGCGGTGGGTTGGTTGGGAGGAGCATTGTATGCAGGTGGTTGGTAAGCAGGTTGTTGGTAGACTTGATTGTTTCTTTGAGGTGGTTGTTGCTGCTTGTGAGGTGGGACGTATGGTTGTCGAGGTTGTTGTTGTTGTTGAGTAGGGCGGTTAAGGTTTTGTTGTTGGTTTGGGTTGGAAGGAGGAAAGCCAGGTGGTGAAAGATAGTTGGTGCTGCGATAGCTAAGCAAGTTACGGTCACCTTGGGGTTTTGCTTGATAAGCTGGTTGTTGGTAGGTGCCATATGCCGCATTCACATTCTCAGCAGGGTAATCTTGGGTGGCAGTACAAGTTGTGTAAGAATGGGGACCACCGCATATCTCACAAGGTTGGCTGACAGCGTTGACTTGTGCGTTCTTGGCGTTGTTGCTGTTGTTGTTGCTGACGGTATGTGTGACAAGCGTTTCCAGAAGCGTAGTGAGTTTGTCTAATCGCTTGTCGCTGTCATTAGTGCTAGCACTAGCAACATTTGTCCTATTGCTCTTGGTTTGCACACGAGACTTGTTCTCAATGATATCCCAAGCAGCATTGGAAGTCTTAGCCAATAAATTACCCCCTGAGGCACTATTCAGTGAATCTTGGTCACTCATGCTTAAACCATTGTAAAAAGTATTTATTTGATGTACTTTGGTAAAACCATGTTGAGGGCATTTTCTCAAAAGATCTTTAAAACGATCCCAAGATTCACTGAAAGACTCATCGTACTTTTGTTCAAAGTTTATAATCTCATTCCGCAAAGCGGTAGTACGAGAGGGTGGAAAAAAGTAATTGATGAACTTTGTTTCCAAATCCGTCCACGAGAGAATACTCTGTGGCGGTTCCTTAGCAAGCCAATGCCGGGCTTGTCCCTCTAAAGAAAAGGGAAAAAGTTGTAACCTTATGACCTCCTGTGGAATCCCATTGAACTTGACCGTGTTGGTGAGTTGTAGAAATCTCTTGATATGGTCGTGTGGGTCATCAATGGTGCGTCCCAAGAACGGTTGAGCTGAGACCATCTGGATAAAGCCTGACTTGAGCTCGAAATTGTTGGCGGCAATTGGAGGAATGACAATTGGATCCGTGTTGCCATCAACATGAGCTTGCAGCAATTCGATCATTGGGCGATTATCCGGAAGGGGCTCATTGTTGTTGTTATTCATGTTGTTGAAAGGCGGGTTGTTGTTGTTATTATTGTTGTTCGGAGGTGGTATGTTATTGTTGTTTTGGACACCAGCCATGTCTAAGTTATCGAGAGGCTCGGGCTCTTGATAAGACGTGGATCGAGTGCGCATACACCTGCAAAAGAACGAACAAGGAAAAACAAAGCAAAAATATTTTTGGTTTTTATTGTTTTTTTTTATTTTTAGGATTTTTGAAAATTTTATATTTTTTAGTTGTTTTTGAAGATTTTTGAAAAAGTAACGTTCACGGGGAACGGATCCCAAAATCCAATTTCTCACAAAAAACTTTTGATCTTAACGAGAAGAGCCGGCAGCGGCGCCATTTGATATTAAGGTTTTGTATGGGTTCAGATTTTATGTCTCGATATCCTCTCGAATTGATCTCGGTCTTAAGTGGAATGATTGTTCTTGGTTACTAAATAAGGGGGTTTGGTTTTCTATTCTAATAATAAATGAAAGTCTAAAGCAAAGGCAATTACTTTAATTAAGATCAACAAAAACTTGGTTGCAAATTTAAAGTTCAAATTAAAATCAAATTAAAATTAAAGTTAAAGAGTTAAAAAGTAAATTGTGAAATGTGAGCAGAGAAATAGTAAAACATCAACAGGAAAACAGTAACTTAAAAATACCCAAAATTTAACTGATTCGGAACTTTCTGATTCTGAAGACACTATTCATTCATTCGGAACTCTCTCATCCGGAACTTAATGGCTGATTCGGAACACACTCATGCGGAACTTATTCACCCGGAACTTTCCGAATGAAGGGTGCTGATTCGGAAGTTTTGGAAACTTCCGAATGAAGGATTGGTTCGGAACTTATTAACTGATCCGGAACTTTATGACTGATCCGGAACTTTCCGGATGAAAGCTTGATTCGGAAGTTTTCTATTGATTCGGAACTCTAATGCTTGGTTCGGAAGTTTCCGAATGAAGGACTCATTCAGAACTTTTTGGCTGATTCGGAAGTTTTGGAAACCCAGTTACAGTAACAGTAAAAGCGAAGAACACGGACACAAAATTAATCAAAATCAAATCAAACACTTAAAAAGGTTTTACCAATTTAAACACAAATCATTTAGACAATATAAGCAACAAATCCCACTAATAAAAACATAAATCCAAACAACTTTTGAAGATCAAATCAAGAAAAATAAAACTTAAGAACTTGAAGATAAAAATGGAGATGAACAAGATGAAATGAAAGATTAAACAAGAACTTTGAATTGGATGATTAATGTTTTGACAAGATGAAACAAGGATTAAAATTACAAGATCAAAGAACTAATAATAAAAATCACCAATCACCCTAGTGGTGATGGTGTTCTACGAACCAGGAGAAAGAAAAAGAAGAAGAAAGAAAAACTAGCTAACTCCAAAAATGTGTGTGGGATGGCCTATTTATAGGTGTTTCCTTTGGTTGGTGAGTGGGCTTTCTCCCGTTCTTCGTGTCTTTTCGTCTTTTCAGAAAAGTTTCCGTTTTCGATTCTGATTCGGGATTTGTTGTCGATTAAATTCAACTCGTCTTTTAATTTCTTCGTTTAATAGACTTGAGTTTCTTCGACTTATATAAATCTTCCATCTTTGGTCCTTTTCTTCGATAAATCTTCGAATAGGCCCAGCGACTTCAAATCTTTTGCATCTCTTGGACAATAGACTTAATCTTGAGTCTTTTTCTTCAGTAAAACCCGTGCAATCCCATGTTTTCTTCAATATTTATCCGGTTGGCTCTGAAAACACAATAAACACAAAAACCACGCATAATTCCAAACAAATGATATTAAATACGTGTTTTGGTCTCGTTTTAGCCCGAATTAAGTGGTAAAAGGATGGGTGTTTACACACCTATCAACAATTTTATCGTCACCAACTCTCATGATTATTTCGCCCGCGGCTACATCAATGAGAGTGCGACCGGTCCTCAAGAAGGGACGTCCAACGATTAATGGAACACGAGGATCCATCTCGTAGTCAACGACAACAAAATCCGCCGGGAAGGTGAATTTGTCAACGCCAACGAAAACGTCTTCGGCTATCCCCACTGGATAAGCAACCGTACGGTTAGCTAATTCCAAGGTCATTTTGGTGGGGACTAGCTCGGGGAGAGATAATTGCTTCCAAACACTTAATGGCATTAAGTTTATACTGGCACCTAGATCGGCTAGGGCCATGCAATTCTTTACTCCCGGGAAGTTGCAAGGAATCAAGAAGCGACCCGGATCACCAAGTTTGGTGGGCAATTTCCTTAAGAGCACTGCGGAGCAGTTCTCATTAAGTTGGGTCTGAGCAATGTCAAGAAGCTTCTCCTTGTCACTTAGAAGATCTTTAAACATCTTAGTGTATTTAGGCATGTGAGCGAGAGCCTCGGCAAAGGAGATGTTAAAATTCAATTGTTTAAACATTTTAAGAAAGTTTGAAACTTGAATATCATCCTTGCTCTTTTGCTTCTCTTTCCTCAACCTTGAAGGATAAGGTATATTGGATGAAAAAGAAGAAGGCTTTAGGGAAATAGGATCACTCACAACCACGGGTGGTGGGGAAATGGGGGTAGAAGGCAAAGGAGGTGGGGAAAGTTGCTCTTTTTCCTTGTTCACAATCACGGGTGGAGGTGTAGGAAGCTCGGGTTCCGTATAACCTTTTCCACTACGAGTGGTGATTGCTTTCATCTCCCCTCTTGGATTCGTAACGGTGTTACTCGGAAGAGTACCCGAAGAAGAGGGTTGATTACCTTGGATGAGCGAACCGATCATATCACGTATGTTAAGCGCTTGAGTGCTGAAAGAGTCTCTGATGTCTGCACGAATTTCATTGCTTTGTTTTTCCATGTCATTCCTTAGCTCGGCTCGAATATCGTTCCCTTGTTTCACCATTTCTCCCTTCAAGTTGACGACTTGACTCTGAAGATTCGTCACCATCTCTCTATTAGTCTTCATGAATGTTTTGACGTCTAGATTCAATGCCATCAGTTGATTGAGAGGTGGAGCTTGGTAAGCTTGAGAATTTCCTTGAGTTGGGTATGGGTTTCTATGGGATTGATATTGATTGTTAGCACGAGGTTGGGATTGGTTGTTTAGGTTATAGCTTTGTTGTTGGTTTTGGTTTAGAGGAGGGAAACCGGGTGGAGAAAGATAATTATTTGAACGATAACTTAGCAAGCTACGGTCTCCTTGAGGACGAGCTTGATAGCCTCCCGTGGGATAAGTACCGTAAGCCGCGTTAACGTTTTCAGAAAAATTGCCTTGAGTAGAAGGACAATCATTATAAGAATGAGGACCACCACATGTGTCACAAGAAATAACAACGGCTTTAGCTTGTTGAAAGTGGTTTGTGGCCATGGTCATGAAATTCTTGTTCATCTCAGCGAGTTGTCGAGTAATTTCAGTCATCTCGGGATTGGAAGTAGTAGAAGAAACATTGACTCTCGGGTTAGATCTTGAGGATGCGGATGAATCCCAATTCTTGTGGTGAGTAGTCATGTTTTCAGTCAACTCTCTACATTCCTCCGGTCTCCTTTTCATAAAAGTACCACCGGCGGTGGCGTTGATCGTGTCACGATCACGAAAAGTGAGACCATTGTAGAAAGTATCAATGAGAGTGACGGGGAGCATGTTGTGATTTGGACAGCGGTCAATCAAATCATTGTATCGTTCCCAAGCATCGAAGAGCGATTCATCATTGTCTTGCATGAATCCACTAATTTGGTTACGAAGGCTTGTGACCATGGATGGCGGGAAGTAGCGCGACAAAAAGCGTTGAGTCATGTCATTCCAAGTATGAATAGAATTCTTTGGGAGACGGTCAAACCATTTTTTGGCATGGTGAGAAAGCGAGTGGGGAAATAGTTGAAGGCGAAGTTCATCCATAGAAACACCGGGGGACTTCATGCTTTGGGTGATGGTAATGAATTTGTCAAGGTGTTTGTTGGCATCATCATCCGGAATTCCGTGAAATGGGTTAGTTTGCACTTGTTGGATCATGTGATGCTTCAACGAAAACTCCTGAGCCGTGATGTGCATCGGCGCAATCGGGCCTCCACGTCCGTTCATGGTGGGTTGACACAATTCCTCCATTGTTCGTAAATCAGGTAGGGGGACATTGTTGTTGTTGTTATTATTATTCAAATTGGGTAGAGGTGGGTTATTATTGTTGTTATTAACACCAGTCATATCTAGATCTTCACGAGTCTCGGGCTCAGAATAGTTCGAAGATCTAGTACGCATACACCTGCAGAAGAAAAATATGCACAGAGAGAATATCTATATAATCTTTTTGGTGCAAAACCTTTGGAAAAGAATTGCTTTTTATGATTTTTTAATGTTTTTGTATTTAAGAAGAATTTTATATTTTTTAGGGTTTTTGAAAATTTTTGAAGCAAGGAAAATAACGTTCAAAGAACGGATCCCAAAATTCAATGCGTCTCTCACTAGAAACCGTTAATCTTAACGAAAAGAGCCGGCAGCGGCGCCATTTAATACTTGGTTTTTACCCCTCGTATCAAAATTCGTAGTCCCAAGTCTTTTCGAATTGATTACAAGTTAAGAGTGCGACTCAATTTCCTTTTGGTGAACAAGAGAATGGTTTGGTTTAGTTATCTAATTTTTAAACTAAATACAAGTAATTAAAGTTGTCGTTGAGTAAAATGGAAATCTTAGAATTAAACTACAAAATTAAAGCTTGCAATGTTGGAAACTAAAATGTAAATGATTTAAAACTAAAAAAGATGTTTAAAATACACTAGGACAAAAGGCGGGAAAGAGTGAATTAGAAAACTCAGGAAAATAGACTAAGGACTAAAATAGATTTGCACTGCGATCGCACTCAGATCGCAGCCGTTCCATCGCAATGCTCCATTGTAACCTTCCATCGTAACACCCCATCGCAGTGCTCCATCGTACCCACCAATCGCAACCAGATCGTACTCACCAATCGCACTCAATGCGATTACAACCAAAGGACTCGATCGTACTCACTAGTACGATGAGAAAGGCGATCGTACTACCAGATCGCAACCACGATCGCAATGAGTGATCGTGGTCTTAGATCGTGGTTCCGGATCGTAACAAACCGATCGCAATCAATGCGATCAAAGCAAGAAGGAGAGAACCGATCGCACCTTAGATCTCAATAAAGGATCGTAGGCGTGGATCATACCAGGGAAACAACACAGATCACACTCTAAGCGATCGAAGCCAAGGATCGTACCAAGCAAACCCTTATCAGATAAAAATGGCGTCCAAAAGGGAAATAAGCTCAAGTCAATAAGCTGTACCCAACAAGCATTTTTCAAACTTATGAAAGAGTAAATAAACACAAATTCTAAAACTTTTGAAATCTAAAACATTCAAACTTCCATAAGACGGATTTAAAGACAATAAATCTTTTTAGAAAAACATAAAGAGTAAATAAGCCAAACAATCGAATAAGCCAATAAGCATGAAGAGCTTATAGCTTATTCGTTCAACAGCTTATGTAGAATAAGAAAGCTTAACCTTTTAATCACGAAACACCACCACAATCAACACGAATCCAGAACCATTCGGATTAACCATGAGTTTTCGGATTAAGAACAAGTAAAATAAAGAAAGGTAGAGGGAGATTAAAGAACAAAAAGCTTGACTTGAATTAGATAGATGAAATCCAAATACAAGAATGATGAAAGCTTTAAAGAAAGGAAGAATGAAAAACTTAGTGTGTAGATTTGTAAATCTATGCTTATGTTTTTAGAGAGAGAAAGAGATAGAGAAATGGTGGATTTCACACTTTTAGAGAGAGAAACTTAAGAACAACTATGTGTAAATTATGAAAAACCACACCCTCTCCATCAAAGGAGAGGGTTTATATACCCAAGCCTTGTAATGGGCTTGGGCTTACACTTTTGGGCCGGCCTACACATGTTGTAGGCTAGGCTTGGACTTGTTTGATAAGTAATGAAGATTAACTAAACTACGAGCTATTACATGGACTATTAATGGAGTGACCGATCCTTCTTAATACGTAAAACGTATTTCCAACAATCTCCCCCTAAGGGAGGTCACTCCAAACAAGGGCGTTACCCAAGTTACAATAATAAAATAAACCTAGCATACTATGCTTGTCTTGAGCTCGTAGTCTTCGTCTTTCTTTTTCTTTTTCTTTTCTGGTGAACATGCTGATGTGATCTTTGATATCAATCTTGAGCATTAATCTCTTGCCTTGATCTCGTGCATCCATCACTTGTGATCTTCGCCTCTTCGTGACACCATGTCCCACATACTTATACCTTTTGTAATTCTTGAAAGCTTCAGAGTTCGATACAGCGGAAGACTTAACTTTTAGGCTTTCTTGAATTAGATGAGGTATTAAGTGTATAAAGTATAAGCATGCGGGGACGACTTCTTCTTGGATTCCGCAACGCCACCGTCTTCAAATGCCGCAACATAAGTAGACACGAACGAAATGGCTTTGAACATTTCATTCTAATTCGGTAGCATTTTACCTCTGGTCGGTGAAGACCGTTGGACGATATTAGATATCGTACCCGTGACGGATAGTTTCAATTAAGTAACTTCCTGACAGGATTTCGCGGGTAAACCCGTTCTCTTTATTCGACCGTCCAAAGCTGACTGCGAACATAAAGAGTGAATCATTTGGATAATAATATCCTCATGATTGGAAGCCGTCAATTCATGTTCCTGGAACAAGTGAAATTCAATTAAGAACCGCACCATCGTTGCTTTCCAGTTGTCACTAGCTTGATTCGTATAGAATCTTGCAAGTTACCTACCAAGTGCTGTTTGAGGTTAACACTAGAAGGATTTCCACTCATCACCGTGAACACAAAGGTATCACTCTGAGTGTTCTGGCAAGATCACTGAGATATTGCGTAGAGGCCTGGAACGTGTTTAAATTCAGTTAAGAATTAAACAGCCGTTGCTTTCCAGTTATCACAAGTTTGATTCATAAAGAATCGCACAAGTCACCTACCATGAGCTTTTTGATGTTCGCTCAAGAAGGATTTCCATCTTCACTGTAAATACTTTCGTATTACTCGGATGTTCAGGCAAGATCATGAAGATTTTGCGTAGGACTCTTAAAATCTTTCTTACTTTTCACAGTGTGTGAAGAAGCAAGGAAATATGAAAGTGTGTCCTAGTGAGATATTTGATGATCTCAAATGGCTCTAGACTCGATCGTGCACTTTGGATTTTAGTGATCGGAGGCTGGAGAGGAGTGCCACCTTTTCAATACCAATTTATTCGGAGTGAATAAATCAATAGATAACGTGTTGTCTCCGTGTGATTAAAACAAATACCTTTTGAGAGATATCTGAGTTAGCTGGGATGGGTTGTGCATTGCATCACTGGGTCCATGATGTCTGTCTTCAATATCGAGAATCATTAAAAATGATCTCAATAGCATATGTATTGACCCGGTTTCTGCCTAAAGTTGTAAGGAGGGCTTATTTCTTTACACCCTTTATCTTTACAATTCTTTTTCATTCTTCAACCCCTTCAATGCTTACCAATACGTCATAACTAGCACCTTGTTGTGATTGTTCCAGTGCTAACTTAAGTACTTGGTCGGCATTCAGCTACGTTCACAATCTTTCTCCAACTTTCCTAAGGACTACTATTTCTAGCTATGGAATGTCCTTGGGAAGATTCCTCCGGTTCTGGAAGAATCATAGGACTTAACCTATCCTGCCATCCTTATGTCACCACAATCTTCATCGTCGTGAAATAGATGGGTTTTGGGTAAGTAAATGTCATCATGAAAATCCATTTTGATATAGCAAATCCATTTTGCTCCCCCTTAACATATGCCACGATATTCGAAAACATTTCGCACATGTCGGGATGAGCCAGCACATTAAGTCAAACCATTTGTGATAATATCCCATATTAAATCACATTTTCTCCCCCATATTAAAAATATTAACCCAATCGATGTTTTTAATATCAATTGATTTAATGAAGTTTTAACAAAGATTTTGGGAAGAAAAATGCAAGTCCATTTTGTCTTCATGATATCAAAGTATGAGATATGATACCGACTTTTAACATGATCACATATTCACCATATTTGAAAAGAATTGACAAGGTTGGACCTGATTGATGAGAACATCATATGATGAGATCAAATGGTTCTTGTCAGCATATGTTGGTCGCCTCGTCACGTCTGAAGTCATCTCTTGACACCACATGTACGATTGGTATTGTTGTCTTGACACCAACTTGTGAACTTGGCACGTTCGGCATCGAAGATTCTGAATGCTTGACAATTGCTCCCCCTCAATTGTTGACCCGTGTTCTATCGAAAGAGCTGTAGTCGTCATTTGAGTAGTCGCATCGTCGAATATGTAGATACCAATTGTAGATAGCAATGGTTGTAGAGATGATAGCTTCATAAAAACAAGACTTCTCTTGTTTTAACAAATAAATGCACTGAAACGTACATAGATTTGTGTTAGACCAAGTTATAAAGTAAACTTGATCCCTTACAAGGTTTTAAAGTAAACCTTGCCCGAGAAAATTAATTCCCGTTATGAGCCAAAGCTTTCATAAGAAATACTTGACTTTAATATGAAAAGCGGGTTGCAGTCTGAAATAACTACAAGCCATTTAGGCATGTTTTATGAAATATTTACAACTTTTGTACGAACTCTATTTATGGCGCCGTGTCGATATTAATCAACATTTCTAAGGCCGTAAATATTATCGTACCAAAAGACATTCCTTTGAAAAATAAAGTAAAAATATTTTTGGATTTTTCTGAATTTTTCAATTTTTATGGTTTTTATATGGTTTTATATTTTTGTATTTTGCTTTTGTGGATAAAAATATAAACAATATATACAGATGATCACCAAGGATACGGAGAATAGTTTTACCAAGACTATTCTTTCGCTTCATCTGCTAGTTCCTTTAGAGTCTCAGGCGAGAAGGTTCTCATTCCTAGCTTGTCGGCCAAAAATTCAATTCGAGCGCGATCTAAAGCCTTCGTGAAAATATCCGCCAATTGATACTCAGATCGGACAAAGTAAAGATCTATTACTCCATTTTCCACTTGCTCCTTGATGAAATGGTAGCGAATGTCAATATGCTTCGACCGGGAGAATTGAACATTGTTGCAGCATAAGGCAATTGCACTTTTGTTGTCGCAGTACATCGGAATCTTGTTGAAACCTAGACCATAGTCGGTTAATTGCGATCTCATCCAAAGAATTTGAGCACAGCAACCGGACATAGCTATGTATTCTGCTTCCGTACTTGAAATTGCAGCGCTTTTCTGCCTTTTCGATGCCCAACTGATTAGTCGATCTCCTAATAGTTGCAAAGTTCCACTCGTGCTACATCGTGTATCTTGACAACCCGCGTGATCCGCATCTGCATATGCCATTAATGCAATAGAAGAGTCCTTCGAATACCAAAGTCCCCGATAAATGGTTCCTTTAAGATATCGAAAGATCCTTTTAACAGTAGCTAAGTGTAATTCAGTAGGCCTAGTTTGATACCTGGCACACATACATATAGCAAACTGAAGATCAGGTCGACTGGCTGTGATATACAGAAGAGTACCGATCATTCCACGATAAAGTGTCGGATCAACGGCAACTCCATGTGGATCTACATCAAGCTTAGTTTTCTCCACCATTGGAGTGTCCACGGGGTCGCAAGATTCCATCTTATATTTCTTAAGCGATTCAAGGGCATATTTGGATTGATTAATAAAGATGCCTCTGGGACTCTGAGATATCTGAAGACCTAAGAAGAATGATACCTTGCCCATCATTGACATCTTAAACTTGGAAGACATGAGTGTCCCAAACTCATCCGATAAGGTTTGGGTCAAGGCTGCAAATATAATATCATCAACATATATTTGTACCATAATCATATCTTTACCTCGTTTCTGAATGAACAGCGTAGGATCCACCTTGCCTTTAGCGAAGCCTTGCGTAATGAGGAATTGTGACAAAAGATCATACCATGCGCGAGGAGCTTGCTTCAACCCATAGAGAGCCTTCTTAAGCTTGTACACATGATTAGGATAATTAGGATTCACAAAACCATCCGGCTGTTGAACATAGACTTCTTCCTTGATTTCACCATTAAGAAATGTCGTCTTCACATCCATCTGATAGACGATCATATTCATATGGGCTGCATAAGCGAGGAATAGTCTAATGGCTTCCAAACGGGCAACAGGTGCAAAGGATTCCATAAAGTCGACGCCCAATAATTGCTTGTATCCACAAGCTACTAGTCGAGCTTTGTTTTTCAATATTCCGCCTAACTCATCGAGTTTCACCTTGTAAACCCATTTCAAAGTGAGTAACTGCACTTGATCCGGGCATGGGACAAGTTCCCATACATCAAGACGTATAAACTCATTAAGTTCTTCTTGCATAGCTTCTATCCAACAGGATTGAGTAAAAGCTTCTTTCCATGTCTTAGGTTCAACTTCAGTGAGAAAAGCATCAAAGTGACAAAACATTGCACTTTCTTGTAACTGACTTCGTGTGGATACCGGACGATTAGGGTCACCAATAATAGAATCTATAGGATGATCCTTTGTCCACTTGCTGTCATGTTCACGAATCCGTGGATTGGAGTAAACTGTAGAAGGAGCTTCCTCTGAGGTGGACGACCCGGCTTGATTAGGGTCGGGAATAGATACACCAAAGAATGGAAGTTCACGCATTTGAGCAAATTCCAAATCGTGATCATCGTCATCCTCTTCATCATCAATAGGCATGACATGGGTAGTTGTTACTTGTGTTGGTTGAGAATTACTCGTTGTTGGTATATCTTGACCAATTGTTGGTGCAGATGTGTCTGATTGTGCTTCGGTTGCTGGAGCGACAACTTCGGTTACCGGAGCTATTACCTCAGGTTCTGGAGCAACAATAGTTGGAGGAGTAAAGAATTCATCAAAGAACGGTTGAAACAACGTATCCCATTCATTCCTAGTAGGTGGTATAAATGATGAAGTAGGGTTGTTTGGGACAAGACCAGAACTAATATTACTGGGTCCCATTTCATGAAGTGCGGGTTCAGAGCTGCTTTGCTCAGAAGCCATTGCTGTCAGCTCATCAAAATCAACGTTCATAGTTTCGAGGATCTTGCGAGAGTTACGGTTGTAGATTCGGTATGCCTTCTTTGCGGGTGCGTAACCAATGAAAATACCAATATCAGCCTTTGGTTGAAGTTTTCCCAAATTGTCACCATCATTATTTGGATAGCAAAGAGAACCAAATACATGAAGATATGATAAATCTGGTATTTTTCCATGGAGAAGCTCATAAGGTGTTTTACCATGGCGTTTACGAATTAGTGACCGGTTTTGGGTGTACACTGCTGTAGATACTGCTTCTGCCCATAAAAACAATGGAGCCTTTGCGTAAATTAACATCGTTCGAGCAGCTTCCATAAGTGTGCGATTTCGCCTTTCAACGACACCGTTTTGCTGTGGAGTGCGAGCAACGGATGTTTCATGAGAAATGCCAACTTCTTCATAATAATCACGCAAAATTTGATTCACAAATTCGATTCCATTATCTGTACGAATGCGTCGGACAGTAGTGTTGAGTCGCACTTGAATCATCTTGAGAAATCTGATGATGAATTTAGGTGCCTCATTTTTTGCTTTAAGAAATTTCACCCATGTAAACCGAGAGTAATCATCGACAATGACGAGGATGTACTTTTTGCCACTAAGACTTTCAACACGCATTGGCCCACAAAGATCCATATGCAACAGATAAAGTTTCTCTTGGTTGGTGTCTTCAGTCTTGGGTTTGTAAGACTTCTTAGTGCTTTTCCCCATTGTACACGCGGAACACAAATGATCCTTGTGAAATGATAGTTTAGGAAGACCACGAACAAGTTCGTTTTTCGCCAAATGATTAATAGCGTCAAAGTTAAGATGAGATAACCGTCGATGCCATAACCATGACTTAGTCTTCGATGCTTTGGAGAGAAGACATACGGGAGAAGCGGCCATCATGTCTTGTAGAGACAAAGTATACAAATTATTCCCTCGAGTACCTTTCAATAAATCAACCCCTTCCAAATTACGAATGAAGCAGGTATGCTCTCGAAAAGCAACTTCTAGGTTTGCATCACAAAATTGTCCCACAGAAAATAAGTTGTGACCGAGACCTTCCACGTAATACACTCTTGAAATTATAACATTCCCAATATGATATTCACCATAACCCATTATCTTTGCAATATGATCATTTCCAAATCGAACCGTACCAAGAAACTTGCTGACGAAATTTCTGAGCTGAGAGCGATCTCCGGTCATATGCTTGGAGCAACCAGAGTCCAAATACCAGAGAACAATTTGGACCACCTGTTTTCAATCACAACAGTAGACAATGCATTGGAAACTATTGGTTCCGGAGTGTTAGCAGATACAGATATGTTATTATCAGAATTGCTAACATTTTTGTTATCCTTAGATTTCCTGCATTTTCTAATGTAAGTTTTAGCATTTACAGGTTTTATTGTTCCAACTTTCTTAGGTTTTGGATTATTCGCGTGCACTACAGTGGGAGTAGACCTATTTAAAGGGCACTTTGTTCCTACAGTAGTGTCGGTGTTCCTAGTTAAAGGACACGCTTGTGTTTTGGTAGCCTTGGTACTCCTAGTTAAAGGGCACGCTTTCTTCACTTCAGTGGGAGTGATCCTAGTTAAAGGGCACATATTTCCTACTATAGTGAAAGTCCTACCAGTGGGGCGCCACATCCAGCCAACTTGGGTTAACACCTTCCCAGTCGGTTTCCATTCTAATCCATTTTTCCGGGCATGCATCTCATTCACATGGTCAATAAGGCAAGAATCATGATGACTAGAAAACATACATTCATTGCAATTCCAACATTTCAAATTAGAATTCACAGTAGGCTTAGAACGCTGCACAACCGCAGAGCCTTTAGTTTTAGCTACATGATTCTTTTTATTCAAAACAGAAATAACATTCCTAGGTTGGGCTTCTACTTTCTTCTTCACTTGACTACTAGATGGGGGCAAGATCCTATCATTCTTCTTGTTTCTTTTAAGCTTAGATCTTTGAGCCTTAGTAGTGGTGCTTACTCCTGTAGAAGGCAACACGGGAATATTAGAAGCTGGTTTTGATTCCGCCTTATCTTTAGTGACCAATGTTTGAGATGGTTTAGTCCTAGGGCCCTTGTTAAGTGGTGTGACGGCTACAAGGGTTCTTTTGATTGCACTAGAGGACGATGCTGAGATAGTGGCTGCGTTATCCACAACATTCTTACCTTTTAGAGTACGAAGTGTTTCCTTTAACTCAGCCAAGACCAGATTCTTATCACAAATTTGTTCCCTCAAATCAGATATTTCCATCGACTTTTGATTCAATTGTTCAATCAATGATTGATTCTGTGCAGTGGTATCAACACATGCGGGCTGTACTGAATCGAAGAGTCGTGTATTTTTCTGTTTTAAGTTATCAACTTTGGACAAAATCTTGGAAACTCGATTATCCAGATCAAGTTTAAAATTCTCAGCGGCCTCAAGTACGTTCACACAGTTAAGCTCCTTAAATTTCTCTGTTTCTATCGGCAAAGAGTTAGCAACTTTGTCACTTGGCTGACGCTGTTTTGATTGTAAATTCAATCGAAAATTCTTTTCAAAATTTGCATCATCGATATTAACACCTTCGAATGACGTTTCAAAGATTTCTTGAATAAATTGTTGCTTGCATTCAAGCGAAATACAATGTGTTTGAATCTCATCAAAACGTTTTGAAAGCGATGAATATGAATCTTGAAGCTTTAAAAATTCAGCGTCAGATCCGTGACAAGTACTATCTACCACAGTATCCACAGATTCAACATTATGCACAATAGAATCATTATCAACACTTGTATTCACACAGACAGTAACTATATCATGAGACATCACTTGATTCAGAAGCAGATCATTATGGCGTGAAACCCGTTCTATTTCAAGTAAACTGTTTTCATAAGCATCTTCCATTTCATTGAAAACACGTCTAACTTCTTCTATTTCCAAAAACAAATCTTGATCAATATTACGAAGGCAGGCTTTAACATTGTTTACAAACGGAACAATTTCATCTCGAAACGCAGCTCTAGTGTGCTCAAAGTTCCATTCACCTTCCGTTATGGCCGTGGCCGTCGTACGTTCCAAAATGACCTTGTCAAAATTGGCTAAGTGTTGGTGAACCGTATTTAAGTTAACGGACGCCTTACTTACCGGTGGAATTAACTTCGTTAAATCCTTTTTGACGAGTGTAGGAGACGTACTAGGAAGGTTTTCACTTGACAAACTTTGGGGCACAAGAACTGTTAATTCTGCTAATTCCTTTTGTAAGCGAATGCGTGTCTTTTTCGAAAATTGATCTTTGTTATGTTGATCATAATCAATTGTATGGAATTTTGAAAGCATTTTAGAATGAGTTTCATCCCCAAGTGATTGTGTCTCCTCAGTACTACGAACAAAAGGTGCTTCTTTCGATTTTCCAATTATAGTCATGTCATAAAGACCGGGAATGTATTCCTGAGCTTGTTTTGCATAACCGGGATTTGGTGGTAAATCTTGAAGACGCTTAAGTTCGAATTCTTTAAATGATTTAGTTAAAAGATGAACCTTTTCTGTGGAAGCGTATTGTTTTAAAAGCTGTTGTTCTTTGAATTTAAGAAGTTTGGTAGCATTAATTTCTGATTCAACCTTTTTAGACTCGAGAGTTTCGAAATCCATTTTAAGTTTCTGAAAATCATTGACAACCGACTCCTTTTCTTTTAATTCATTGGAAAGATTAGCTTTTAATGATTCTATTTCTTTCAAGTGTTCAATCTTTTCAAAACGAAATTGGTCAAATTCAGAACATGTTATTTTCTCTTCTTGAGGGACCATTTCAAAAGTTTTGACCTTTTCTTGATGCAACGCAAGCTCAGCAGTTAGGGCGGAATTCGTATCTACGGATTGTCTGAGGGCCATATGCATTTGATCAATTATATGTTTAGGCACCATGACCAAATCATGTTGAGCATGAGATACCATACCCGTCGTAGCATTTGGTTGAGGTTCACTCAAATGTGTAGGATTGGGTACCACATCATTTGAGTTATTAGTTCCCGAATGCTGTTCGAGGTTGTCATTTTCATGCCCAACTTGATGTTGGTTATCATCAATATTATTAGATGTGGTTGGTACCTCACTGATGACATCAGAACCGTAGTGAGAGAGATTAGCAACAAGAGCAGCTTGGGCAGAGTAAATGTCATCACAATCAGAATCATATGCGTCAAGGTCATCTGCTTGATAAGCTGCATTAGAAGTAGAAACGACTGCAATGCCTTCAGTATCTGCTGCCCCTGGGTCTGCAAGAAATGCTAACTCCTCTGAACCCAAAATCTTCCCCTTAGACTGAGCATCAACCAAATACATCTTCTCACGAAACCATGCATCATCCCTTCTCCTTTTTGGCTGAGTGCATTCCCTAGCCATATGACCTTGTCCTCGGCAATTGTAGCAAGTCACAACCTTCTTAGGACCAATAGGACTCCCATTTCCACTAGCTTGAGCATTCACAGCTTGATTGTTCCCAGTCCTTGTAGGAGGTCCATATGAATTTTGCCTTCCCTGAATAGGTTGCACCGTCACTTGACCATCTTGAACAGTGGCTTGTTGTCGAGGATTTGAAGAGGTGCGGAGCTGATTGTTTGTTGGTGGAAATCCTCTAGTAGCAACAAGTTTTGACAAGTAAGCAGTGAGATGGTTTAGAACATCAGCTGGCGTATCATTTGGAGTAAAGACCGATGCTTGGATTTGTGGAAGTTCATTAGAGTAGAAAGCTTGTGCTGGTTGTGCTTCAATTGGAAAATATCCTTGCTGAGGAGTATAGCCCAATGGAGAAGTGTTGGTTTGTGATGGTGATGTTTGATATGGTGGTTGCTGTTGAAAAGATTGTTGATGAACACTTTGTTGATATTCTTGTTGTGGCATCATTGGTGGTTGATAAGATGGTTGTTGTGGTTGCTGATAGATGTGTGGTGGTGGCTGCGGCAAGTATGATGGTTGTTGATAAGTATAAGCCATGTTTTGTTGAGAAGCATACATTGCAAGTGGATCATGAACTTGAGGTGTAGACAACCGAGCCTCGATCACATGGCATTCATGTTGTTGAAGAAAAGCTTGAAGTTGATCCACATTGGTGTTATGCAAGTCCTTAGCCAATTTAACATTCGTCACGTATTTTTTCCATTCTGGAGGAAGAGTGTTCAAATACTTGGTGTTCAATTGAAAGGTAGGAATTGCCATGCCATAGATGTTAAGCTCATTCAACAATAGGGTAAATCTCAGATAGTAATCATTGAGAGTCTCCCCTGGCACATAGGCAAACTTATCAAAAGTATCATAAAGCTTACACTCTCGTTCTTGTTTAGTTAACGAGGTGCCTTGCATTAGAACACGAATTCTATCCCATAACTCTTTGGCAACTTTATGTTTGCTGACGAGTTTGTAGACATCTGGAGGAAGAGCTTGGAGAATGATGTTTGTAGCATACTTATCACATTTATCTTGAATCTTCATATCTCCAGTCAACTCACCCGTTGTGCGAGGACGAGTGGTCGTACCTTCCGTCACAGTACCATAATCTAATGGTCCATTGAGCACCGATGCCCAAATTAGATGTCCATTCTCCTTGTTCAACATATAAAGTTCCATTCGGGAAGCCCATTCCTCATACATAGTCTTCACCAACATTGGTGGACGATTATCCGTACCCGAGAGGATGGACTTATCCGTAAGAGATGTATACTCCATTTCATTAAGTTAAGATTTACAAAGTTGATCGAACAATGAAATAAGGTTAAGTATTTTTGTGTTGTTGTGAGTTAAAACCGAGAAACAATGTTAAAATCCCCTAAAATATGTTCTCGATAAACCAAAAATTCCAAGTCAAAATTACACACGATTCGAAATTTTTTATGGAAAAAAATTGTGATTATCGGAATGCCAAATCGGAATGTCAGATCGTAATACTAGATCGGAATGTCAGATCGTAAAACTAGATCGGAATGTCAGATCGTAAAACCAGATCGGAATGTCAGATCGTAACACCAAATCGGAATGTCAGATTGTAATACCAGATCGGAATATAGCCCTGTCGAAATGTTGTTGGTATCGGAATGTTCAGATCGCAAAGCCCTATCGGAATGTTCAGATCGCAAAGTGGCTGACAAAATTCGAGCAGAGTAACGACTTAAAATACTTCCTTATACCCGTCGGAATCTCAGATCGCAATAGCTATCGGAATGATTCAGATCGGAATAAGTGATAAAAATCCCACGATCGCAATGAAGAAACCAAACCCTTTCCGATGGAAGGTTATTGCGATGGAAGCCCAAGTACTATTTGTACTTTCCGATGGATGTTTCTGCTTAAATTTCGGAATGATAGAACACAACCTTTTTGCACTTTTGATCCAAAAAATTGATGTTTTAATGAAAAACCAAGATACCAAGAACACTTTTAAGCACAAAATCCTATGTAGCACTACTTGATACTATGATCAAAGCAAAAATTTTTGAAGATTTCGGCAAAACACACTTAAACTATACGAATTGTTTAGAAAACAATACGCAACACAAACACAAACCTATATTTCATCCCAAGCTCTTGATACCATTTGTAGATTTGTAAATCTATGCTTATGTTTTTAGAGAGAGAAAGAGATAAAGAAATGGTGGATTTCACACTTTTAGAGAGAGAAACTTAAGAACAACTATGTGTAAATTATGAAAAACCACACCCTCTCCATCAAAGGAGAGGGTTTATATACCCAAGCCTTGTAATGGGCTTGGGCTTACACTTTTGGGCCGGCCTACACATGTTGTAGGCTAGGCTTGGACTTGTTTGATAAGTAATGAAGATTAACTAAACTACGAGCTATTACATGGACTATTAATGGAGTGACCGATCCTTCTTAATACGTAAAACGTATTTCCAACATAGTGAGAGAAAGTTTAGAACTTTCTCTCTCTAAAACTAGAAAGAAATCTTAAAAATAAAAACTAGCTAACCCCCCTCCTAATGTGATTAGGAGGGTATTTATAGGGAAGTGGGAAGTGCATGTGTGGTGCTTCCTTCTTTCTTTTCTTCTTGACTCGATTTAATTCATTTGTCTTTCTCGATGTCGTCTCGGGATTAATTAAACTCGTCTTAACATTTCTTCATTTATTTAGACTCGAGTTCTTCGACTTCATTAAACTTCCGTCTTTAGACTTGTTCTTCGATAAATCTTCAGAATAGGTCTTGGACATCCGTTCTTTAAGCACTCTTGATCTTTTGACTTCGTCTTTTCCCGTTTTCTTCGATAAAAGCCCGTGAAAGCCCGTGTTTTCTTCCTTTTTCATCTTTTGGTCCTAAAACACAATAAAAACACAAACCACGCATAATTCCGACTTTTACGACATAAAATACACGTTTTGGTCTTGTTATTATTGGAAATAAGTGGTAAAAGGATAAGTGTTTTCACACTTATTACAGTTTTATGAAAACTTTTGTATGCGCGAGAGTGAACACCTATGGTCAGTTCACTCAAAACAAAAGACATGTCGAGGGGACGCCAATGGGTCGGCCCTAAATTTAAAAGTTTCGATAAAACACATGCGACTAAATAGGGCCAGTCCTGTACCAACCATTACTTAGTCATAAACTTGTGACAATGACATATATATGTATGCATGAAAATGATGAATGCATGAAAACCGACTGTCAGTTCTAGGAAGACCATAGTGACTACCCACTAATCACAGGTCATGTTTTGAGTGCCTACAGGTCGAAGCTTTGGCTCTGATACCATAATTGTAACACCCCATTTTGATAAATGGAATGTCACGCGTGATTATGGCGTCTCATCAAAGCATACAAGGATAAATGTATAAAACATTACATGACCATAAAGGATATACCAGAATCATACATCGGTACCCCAAAAGTAGAACTCATCACACACAAACATAAGTACTGTAAACGAAAGGACTGAACAATGTCCATGGAAATGAGTATCAAAGTATAAAGAAATGCATAAAGTAAAGAAGGCTAGGAAGCTTCCAATCCATATGCACGTACGCTTAAAGTCTACGAGCGTCCCTGAGTACCTGCCGTTTTGAGAACATGAAAAGGAAAACGGCTGAGCATAACGCTCAGTGCACGGATATACAAGTATAGCATGAATAATATAAGCATATAAACATGAAGTAGTGAAAAAGACTAAGTCCTAGATTACCTGGTTATATCTTAGTAAAACTGGTTTTATAGTTTGAAAAGCCTTATGTTTATCTTGTAAAAACTGTTTAACATGTTTACCATTAGCCAATATAGGTCATGAGTTATCCACGTGCATGAATACTTGGAGGGGTGACCTCGTCATGCAAATTAGAGGGGCTGCCTCTAATTTAATATACTGGTTTGGGTTGGATGGATCAGCTCCTTGTGAAGGATGCAAGGCACACACCACATTCACACGGAATAATCTGCTGAAAACATGTAAACTAGGATGCACCCATACGCCCCACCTGATAATAATAATATGGCCAAAAGCTGAAAGGGACGCCACGAGCTATCACTCCGCCGTGGTGAAGTCATAACACTGGTGCCTCCAGTGTTATGGTTATGGTACCTCCATAACTAGGTGAAACTGGTCATGCATGTATATGGATTTAGGTATTCTAATTAAACATAAGCAATTCAAAAACATATAAAACATATACTAAGAAAATAATTGGCTGCATACGGGGAATCCTAATAAGGAAGAATGTCCATACTGAAAGGACGGAGAATCCGTACCTTGTGTCCAGTGAACGAAGAAGACGAACGGAAGAGAGTCCTACTTCGGTATCACTAATGCTACATAAATACATACGTGTATAAGTATCTGATTACTGAGTACATAACTGGTTTGTATTTCATGTCTTAGCTTGTTTTATATGTTCATGTCATGTTTTACTGATTTAAGCTTTATACTGTGTTTATCATGTATTCTGTCTATTCCGTTTAAGTCTTTCTTGTATTTCATGTATTATTATACTTGTTGTGTAATAATAAGTAACTTTCTAAAAATAGCAGGTTTCCTAAAATAGAAAGTTTCCAAAAATAGAAAGTTTCCAAAAATAGAAAGTTTCCAAAAATTGATTTACTGCCTAAAATAGATAAGTTTCTAAAATTAGAAAGTTTCCATAAATAGATTAGCTGCCTTAATTAAATAAGTTTCTAAAAATAGAAAGTTTCCATAAATAGATATAAGCTAGATTATTAAGCTAATTATATAAGCTTAAGTGTTTACTGATTAATATACTAAGTCTTGTAATTAAATAGTATAGTTTATTTAATTATTTCATGTGAATTAAATAAACTATAGGTTAAAGTATTTAATTAAATATAACATGATTTAATTAAATAAAGATAAAAATACTTAGGTTAAAACATGTATTATTATCTATTAATAATATAACCTAAGTCATGTAAATTAGATAATTATAAGTCGTGATTTTAATAAGTAATTAATTATATAGTCTAAATAAGATAAATATTACTTAGGTTAAAATTCATGTATTAATAATAATATTAATAACCTAAGTCATGTATAAATTAAAGTAACCATGTACATGTTTTAATTAATTTAATTTAATTCTTGTAAAAATATAAACTTGTAAAAAAATAATTAACCTTGTAAAAACAACCCATGAACCGAACCCGTGATTTATTCTAAACATGTCGTGAACCGTGTTTTATGAACCCCGTAAACCGGACCCGTGAACCGGACCCGTGAACCGGTCACAAACGCACCCTTGGTCAAACTAGCCGCCGGCTAGCAAAAAGTTCCCACCGGCTAGCCGATGGTTACCCTTGCTACCGCGGCATGGGGTCCCCCCCTGATGTCCTTAATTAGCCACCGGCTTAAGCCGGTGGTGGTTTTAGTTCTTAGCCGAGACCCACCCGAGCCAAACATACCCCGACCGAGGTCGGGGTCCCTTGGTTCCTAATGCCGAGACACAAAACCACCACACCGAGACGTTGAGGTCTCGGTGGTGCGAATAAAAAACAAACCGAGACCCCTTGGGGCTCGGTTCTTGCGTCGGCCAACAAACAAACACCCCTTAAACCCCTAATTAATTTACCCCCATAATTAATTAACATGAGTTTACTTGTTATAACATTCATGATTCATGTGTTCTTGATTTAAAAAAAAACATAAAAAGAAAAAGGGTTTAGGGTTATACCGATCACGTGAATCAAAGGAGGATGAACACACTAACACACTTGCAATAGATCGAACACCAAAAATCAACCAATCACACCTTTGGTGTGAGTTCTACCCGGCGGCCAAGGAGAGGAAAAGGAGAAAAGATTTTAGGGTTTTCTTTCTTTCAATATTTTTGTTATAATGAAAATAATCTTTTCCCTTAATCCTTGTTTAGTAAAAATCAATGGGCTAGGCCCTTTTCTTGTCTTGTAGCCGTGGGTAGGGGGCCCCACATGGGGGTAACCCATATGTTTTCTGTGTCTAATATTTAGTGTGTTCTCGTGTTCGTGTTTTACGTGATAAACTAGTTATCGTTCGTGTCTTATTATATTTATTCGTGATCGTAATAAATATACATACATACTTAATACTAAGCTCGTGATTATTTACGTTCATGATTTCATGTTCGTATGTTCGTGATTATAATTATTATTGAAATAATTATCGTGTATAAATACGTAATAAGTACTTATCGTGTTATAACACGTACGTAATACTTGTAATTCTAATTCGTGAAACGTAAACATGCTATAAAAGGAAAGTTCTAATCATGTACGTACGATTGTAAGGGTACTATTCATGGTAAATGCATGCGGGTTTTACAACACCTAGATCTAAGGGTAGACTAGGGCTAACAAGTGCTAAATCTAAGTTTATATAACCTGAGTAGGAGATTTGTGGTGTTGAAATTGGATTTGTGGTCATCTAGTTCAGCAAAAAAGGGTTTGGGTATAATTTGTTCATCAGTAACCTGCTTGTGCTTGAAACCAGATCTAAACATTAAACCAGGGATTGAATTGAGTTGTTTTGTGTTTGGTTAAGTTTTATTGAGATTGTGTAAGCTTTTGGTGCAATCTAGTGGGCTTATTCTAGCTTAAACTTCTTATTTCTTCATAAAGGGAGATGATTTGCACACTCAAAAAAGTTATTGGGACACTCACAGTACAAGCAAATAAAGCACATTATAAAATACAGTATAACTTTGTAATGCACAACTTTGAGTGTCCCAATAAATTTCATGAGTGTGCAAATCAATTCCCCTTCATAAATGTTCATATTTCATATCTGTGTCATATCTGGGAATTGATTGATTAAACTATATCATTTGGTTGGATCATTTTGTGATTTCTTGCTTGTTTTTTACTCCTTATAACCCACTGATTATAAGGGTGCCCTTGTTGTTCACTGAATCCAAGTAAATCTCTATAAAATCAAAGGTTAATTAAGTCAAACAGTGGGAATCCTTTCCCACTGCTGCTAGCCACGGCTAGTATTATTTTTGGTTCAGCTTATCAATAAGCTGTTCTAGCTTATTAAAACGCGCAACAACTTCAATTTGGTAATAGGTCTTAATCATTTGACCCATTTGTTCATTCTGGAGCTTTTGGGTGGTTGACTTTAGGGTTTGACTAGAAAACCAACTTGTTTGACTTTTACATAAGTGCTTATTGACTTATTCAGCTTACTTGGCTTTGCTTATTGGATGTTTCTTGATTTATTTGGCTTATTTAAGTCATTTAGAGTCTTTTGAAAGTTTAATCAAGTCCTGAGGTGGTCTAAAACTCTAAGTCGACTATTTTGTCGTTTAGTGGATTTGTACTTGGCTTATTTCTGGCTTACTGGTTGTGCTTTTTCAAAATTTCTTTTCACAGATCTCTTAAGCATCCCAAAAGAAGGGTGTGTGTCAAATTAGAGATTATGGCATTGGCTTATAGCTTAATGGGCCGAAAAGCCCATTAAGGATAAGCTGTTGTACATTTAAGCTGTGATAAGCTCATATTCAGCTTTTTGGCCTTCAGAGTTTTGTGTTTAGAATTGAATTTTAAGCTAGACTGGTGATTTTCAATTTATTTGGTTGAGTTTGATCTTATTGGGCCAAAAAGCCCATTTCGTTGGACTCTTTTTGTTTTTAGCCCATTTGGGGGCCCAATAGGGGTATTTTGGTAATTTCACTTTCATTTTTTGTTTATTTATGTTAAAATAAACTAGTTTGCAAGTTTTTAGAAATTTTTATAATTTTTGGATTTTTAATATTATTTTAATATTATTTTATTATTAGATTTCATTTTTTATATTTTTGCAACTTTTACATTTTCCTAGGTCAAATACATTAAGTTAGGATTTTTAAAACTATTAGATTATTTTTCTCATCATTTTATTAATTTTTAGAATTATTTTAATATTTAATAGTTTTTAATCATTTAAAAATAGTTTTCATTAGTTTAAAATTTCATAAAAATAGTTTTTATTTTAATTAAGTCATTTTAGAGGTTTACAAAGTGAAAAATATTTATTTGGGCTTTTTATTAATTATTTGGATTTTTAGGGCTTTAATTAGCTTTTAAAAATTAATATTTAGTTAATTAAAAGGTTTGAAAAAAGTTTTGATCATTTGTAAACTCTTAGTTTATTTTTAGCTATTTTTGGTAATTGTTTTGGTAATTTTAGAATTACTTTTTATTTTGTCACTTTTTACGGTTATTCGTTTTGTCGTCGTAGTATAATTTTAACGTATCCGGCATTCTAGTTTCTCATCTTTTCTTTCTCAATATTAATCTCAAACATTGAACAAGTTTTTCACACACATATACCTCTTTGGAAAACGAACTTTCACCTTTGAGTCATTAGTACACGGTTTTCCTAAACCGTCGTATTTAATACTTACCACTTCTACGCTTTTTTTCCTAAACAAGTGTAATTTTACCACAATCATTTTGGCGCCGCTGTCGGGGAGGTGTGTCGTGATTAATTTGTTCATTTTGTTTTTTATATCTAACCAAAAATAGTATTTGTATTAGTAGAACTCTACTAATACGTATTATCGGTTTTTTTGTTTTTCTTGTGAAATATTATTACTATATTGTATAAGTATCACAACAAATTCAAAATATCTTCAAAAGTGTGAAAACACAACCTTAATTGGGATTTGATCTCCTAATTATTGTATTCGAATCTCAAATAAAAAGAGAAAGGCAAAAATAGATAAATACTTTCGTGAAGCTCGATATTGAAAGATACGAACTATAAGGTGAATAGATAGGCAACGTGCTATAAAAGGCCGTTAAAGGCAAACTAGGTACTTAAGTGCTTCGTGCTACCTCATTCCCCCTGTTCACTTGTGAGTATTTGAGATTGTAGGCTAATCGAGGGTTTTGCCGCCCAAAGTATTATTACGTATCATATATATTTGCTTGGTTTCTTTGCGATTAAACCCTCTTGAACAATTTGGTTTTCACCAAAGTTCTAAAGTCAATCGAAGGCGTTCACTCCATGTGATCATTTTCATTCTTTTGAGGCTTCTTTAATCAAGAGTTTGATTCGAGGAGAGATTTGGTAGATTGTTGTCTACGAATACACACAAAATCCAAAAAAATTAAAAAAATAAAAAACACATAAAAATTGAAAATTGACAAAACACCCAAAAAAATCTTCTTTGCTCACCTCCACATTCTACGTCACGTTTATGCAAACTCGTAATCAAGCAAAACGAGCTCGCAAACGTCCTCAAAACCAAGGAAATTTGATTGAAGAAGAAACTCCAATTGTCGAACCCGTTGTAGAACCAATAGTCACCATGGCTAATCGTACTATGATGGAGTTGCTTCAAGCACCCACCGAGGGTTTTGGAGAAGCTATTGTGATTTCCGCCATCCTTGCGGAGAATTTTGAGATTAAGATGGGTTTAATGTCGATGTTACAAGCAAATAAGTTTTGAGGTCATGAAAAAGACAACCCGCATTATCACATACGGAATTTCAATCGTCTTACCGCAACAAGTAAGTTTACGGATGTTCCGCATGACGCCATTAAGACGATGTTGTTTCCATACTCGTTGGATGGACCCTCAAAATTTTGGCTCGAGAAAGAACCGCCAAATTCGATTTTGACATGGGGTGATCTCGTTTCTAAGTTTGTGAGCCAATTTTTTCCACCATCTAAGACAACACATTTGAAAAATGAGATTTCAAGGTTTACACAACGTAATAATGAAGTTTTTCAATGGCATGGGAACGATTTAAGGAAATGTTACATGAATGTCCACACCATGATTTTTCGGAAATGCATCAAATTGATACTTTTTATAATGGGCTTAATGATCATGAACGAGATTATTCGAATGCCGCCGCGGGTGGTAATTTTTTGTGCAAAACGACCAATGAAGCTTTAAAGATTATCGAGAATAGATCTAAGGTTTATAACCCCCGTAACACACCGAGTGTTGCCAATATGGGTTCATCGTCATCGTCATCGTCTCGTAACATGAATGCCTTACATGATCAAGCAAATGAGGAAAATCGGGTTTTCGATAGATTTTTGACGCTTATGATACATTGGAAAGCACAAGATGATTTGAATTCCACATCGGTTAAAGCGGTTGAAAAGAGTTGTTTATCTTGTGGTGGAGCTCATGATCTTTCCGAGTGCATTACCGTCGGTGGTAACACTTCGAGTGCTTACGTAGCAACAGGAACTTGCAACCAAAACGGCCAAGGTTCTCGCCCAAATCAAGCTCCCCAAAGTCAAAATGGTAACAACTATCGAAACAACAATCAAAGTGGTGGTTATCAAGGTAATCAACGTAACTAAAACAAGGGTAATTACCAAAGTGGGAATGGGCAAGTTCAAAATCAAAACCAAAATCGTGATTTTCAAAACACTACACAAGTTTTTCAAAATGCTCACACTAAAAATCTTGATGGAGAATTTTTGGATTATGCAAAAGCAAACGATGCTAAGTTTGATAACATGTAACCTGAGATGATTAGCTTAAGATCCGAGTTGAAAAAAGAGCTTAATAACGAACTTGCTAATGAATTGAAAATTCATGCTCATAAAATGGAAGGAAACGTTCAACGTCTTCAACAAAATCAACAAAAGATGGAACAAGGTCAACATGAGATTAAGAAAGAGTTGTTAAAAGCGGATATGAGGCAATCAAAATTTGAAGATCGAATGGCTAAAATGTTTGAAGAAATCATGTGTAAACCCTCTTCCTCGGGTGGTCTTCCTAGTGATACCATTGCAAACCCGAAGGGAGAAATGAAGGTTATTACTACTCGTAGTGGTAAAACTTTCAAGGAACCAATCTCTCGTCCTAATACTTCTACGGAGAAGGAAATAGAGAAAGAGCCCGAGGTGATGGTCGAAAAGGAGCATATCACAAGCCCGCGAAGTACCGCTCATACCACACCTACGGTTAAACCAATACCAATTATGGAACCCGAGATTCCAAGGCTGTTGCCTATGCCCCAACCCACTCCACCTTACCTTACTCTTCAAGATGAAACAAGGAAAAGGCACAAGAACGTAACAACTATCAATTCGAGCTTTTTATGAAAATGTTTCGTGATTTGCATTTTAATATAAGTTTTGCTCATGATGACTCGATTTGCCGCAAACTTCAAAAGTATGTTGAATAACAAAGAGAAATTGCACCAAATGTCTAGTTGTTCATCGGTTTTTCTTAGCTGCATACCCCAAAAAGTCGGTGATCCCGGTAAATTTTTGATTCCGTGTGGTATTCAAGATATGGAGGAATGCTACGCCTTGGCCGATCTTGGTGCTAGTATTAATTTAATGCCTCTTGATATTTTTAAATCGCTATCACTTCTGGCTCTTACTCCATCGAACATGTCTATCGAGATGGCCAATCATTCTATGATTCTCGCATGTGGAGTTGCCGAGGACGTTTTCGTAAAAGTTGGAAAGTTTTACTATCCCGTGGACTTTATCGTTGTAGACATTCCTACGGATCCTAAAGTTCCTCTCATTTTGGGTCGTTCATTTTTGGATACATCTAGAGCACTTATTGATGTTCATGCTAGAAAAATTACCATACGTTTCAATGAGGAAGAATTTATCATAAATGCAACCCAAAACTCCAAGCTTTCTCATGTTTATTCTATTGCAACTTTGAACCATATTGATTCAACCGATGTCGTTTGTAAAGAATTTTCACAAAGAGTTTTAGGGATTGCCAACAAAAACGATTTACCATTTCCTCCGCAAGTGGAGGTTATGAGTGCTAAACCTACAAATAAGGAACCGTCAATACTTGAATTGAAAAATCTTTCGCCTCACCTCGAATATTCATTCTTGAAAAGTGTTGATAAGTTGACGGTTCTTACGGAAGATCTTTCGGATGACGAATATGTTGACCCCGATGGCGAAGTGTTCTTTATTGATAAACGTTTTGAGAACTTACTGCCACCAAAACGCAACTTAAATGTGAGAATTTTTAGTGTGCCTAACATCGTTTTAGAAACACCAAATGTTTTAGACATTATCAAAACGGGTTTTCATAAGGAGAGTCTAAAAGATAAAAAAGGAAAAGATTTTGAATTTGATTTAAAAGATTTTTCTACAAATATTTTAAATCACCACGTGTTTTGAGTACTACAAGCTCGTCTACTCCTTTTAACGATGCTTTGTGTGGTTTTAGTGTGGGGGAAGCCCCTTATGTTTCCTCACCTTTCTCCACCAAGGACGAGATATTCGATCCCGACATTGCTTGTGAAGAGAAATCTTGGTCTTCCACCGATTCAATAAATGGAAAATACTTTCATTTGATTGGTGTGAGTCTACCTCGAGTAGCTCATTATGTTGTCCCCACCATTTGTCCCACCCTTCTACTTCTCATCTCTTTTCTTCAAACCCTTTGGGTTTTTAACACGTGTTGAAGTGGCGTTGGTTTGTTTATCCAATGAAAACGAGGACGCCATCTTCGATCCCGGTATTTTGCATCATCGAAGGACTTAGTCCTTAATGCCGGTTGCTTTTAGGGCATTGTTTATCATGTAAGCCCCACCAAAAATTGACCATACCAAGATTTTCCCTAAATGATCACATTGAGGGGATCGAGTCGAGCTCATGACTCGGTACTAAAAAACGAGGTGCCTCGTGGGGGAGATCCCATGCTTATCCATTGTACATATTATGCTTTCTAATGTAGTTAATGAGAGGGGATTTTTGCCCTTCCAACTCGTTGTCTCGTGGTTGTTTGTGAATGTGTTATCTAGATCATTATCATCATCTCCACGATTGAAGACTCTCGTGTTCGTTTACGTGAGCCTCGATCGTTTGCTTGAAGATTTTTTCACGAATCCATGACATATCCTTTATTGTTCTAACAATTATCTTTGAGCATAATTCATAAACGGCTCTAGATATATTGTTGATCACCCTTTCCATGCTAGATCCTAAGCATTCGACTCTTCGTCACTAGTATGGGGGTGCTCCACCTTTAGACTCGAAACATTGAGGACAATGTTTAATTTTAGTATGGGGGGTGAATAGATACTTGCCTTGCTACGCCCTTACGTTTTCTAACTTTTAACGTTTTGTTTTGTTTTGTTGCTAATAAGGCTAAAAATGGACAAATTTTAAATTTTTTCTTAGTTTTCATAATTGTTTTTAAGGCACGAGTGTATATTTTCCGATGGGTAGAATAAGAGTTAATTTTTGACTTGATGGGTATTTGGAGCCCTTTACATTCCTTAACCCGCTTGAATCAAGTTTTGCTAGAACTTTATATAGGGAACTTTAAAATGCGAAAGTCTTAGCTCATTCGGGTTAAGAACAAGAACTTTTCGTAACTTCCTATAATTGATCCTAGAAAGTCACTTATCAAGGAAACTTTAAAATGCATTTTCTAAACTTGAAAAAGTCCAAGAAAGTGCAAGATCCTATAGGTGGCTTAAAAACCCAAAACTTCGATTTAATATAGTCTTAATGAAAGCTAATCCAAATTGGCTTAATTTTGACTTGCATGGCTAAGTATTCACGAGTCTCTTTAATTAGAGGTCTTTAAATAGTGAAGAACGAGAAGTGATAGAGTTAGACAAGTGATCATGCTAAACGTAGAACATGAAAATGTTCTTTCAAAAACTCATATGTTTTTAATTGTGGCTTTTTCTCCCATAAGATCAATGTATTAGGAATAAATTATTTGCAATAAGTAAGGTCGTACGATTTAAAAGGTTACTTAGCTTCTAGCCCAAGATCGTTTAAAAGTTGCTCGGGGTTGAATAGAGTTCATAGCCAAGGCATAACTTATTGAAGCGGGATGCGAAGATTGGTGAAGATCCAAAAAGGCCCTAACAAGGCATGAGGAGCTCTATTTTGTTGCTAAAGATCCAAGATGATGTGAAGTATCATTATTCCAAAATCAATATGAAGGATCGAGACACACGACGAAAAGCAATTACTCCCCTAAATATCATGGAGAAAATCTATCCAAAAAGACCCTTACAAGGTATGAGGATAAATATATCCAAGTCTTAAAAGGAGGCGGATCGTTGTATATCAAAATCTAAAATAATGATTGAAGAAAAAGGATGAAGTCGTGGTCCAAGTATGAAGAATCTCTCAAAAACGTCAAGTGAAGAAATTCCAAAATATTAAGAGAAGACCATAATTTCAAGACGTCTTCCGAAGATTCGAAGTATGAAGTACATGCCAATTATCTATCCGATAAAGGTCTCAAATCGTGAAACGAGTTATGCAAAGATATGAACTTAAGGAGATACACGAGAAGTCGTTTTAAAAGATTTTGTCCTTTAGCTAACTATCGATTAAATCGTGCTACATTATTTTCAGACTAATAAATACTCAAATAAATCAATATGAATCACTTGTGATCCATGAAAAATAGTTAAAAAATTATAGAAACCTTTTTCTTTTCTTAATAACTAGGATTGCGGGGAGAAAAAGTATTACACAATTTGGACGTATGAGTAGTGTTAGCATTGTGACCTGTACCAACAATGATCTCGTTTTCGAACTTAGCATGGAATGTATGACAATCAAGGATGACTAGCTTTACTCTATGAGACATTCACTTGTTTCTATTCATTGACCCTAAAAGTCACTTTTGTGGTGAAAATCATACATTATGTCTTTAACATATCTTCGTAGTATTATTTCAAGCTTTACTTTTCAATAAAGGTTAATAAAATTGAATTTTGGAGATGCTTAGATACTTTATTCTAGCATTGCGTGAGGGCACGACAATGGTTTAGTATGGGGGAGTGATGAGATGGCATTTATACATGATCTCATCGTTCTTATCGGGCTTTAAATGCATAAAATATCATCAAAATACCATATATATGCTTGTGTTTGTTTGCTTGTGTTTGTTTACTTGTGTATTTTAGGTATGGATGTCGTGAAAAAGACAAAAGATCACAAGAAACAAGGAAAAACGAACACGAGAAACGAAGCCGCACAATGAACCGGGCCCTAGTAATGGATTTCTCAACGAATAACCCTTGAAGATTTGAAGATGTACAAGAATGATCCTTCATTTATGAATAATGACACTTAATACCCTTGTATATTAATAATTACAAGTTTGGTCCCTTATGTTTGTCAAAATTACAAAAGGTCCTTCAACTTTGAAGATTTGGCAAGTTTAGTCCCTCAACAATTCTAAATTATCAACAATGGTCCCTCATGAAGTCAAATATCCAATGAACACCTTCAAAGATGAGAAATGTCCAAGATTAGCCCTTGAAATATTTAAAAATGGCAAAAGTAACCCTTGAAACCCTTTTACCAAAGTTTTGGGGCAAAAGTGTAAAGTTTGAAACTTTAATAACAAAGGGAAGGCATTTATGAAGGCTGAAAGACTTGTTATAAACATTTTTCCAAAAGCCAAGGACTGATATTGCAACACCAAACATGTGAATCCCATAACACGCGCCAAACACACCTCACCCCCTAATTTCGGATCAAAATTACCACTGTTCACCATCCGCACCCCCAGAATTTACTTCCACTAAACAAAGGGTAAAACAAAATTACCCTTACCCACTGTTGGGAATTATTTGTTAAGTTGTCAAGTACCGTTAGTGTATTTGAAGTACTGTTAGTGTTATGTAAGTACCGTTAGTGTTAACGCGGTACATAGTAAGTACTGCTGCTTATAAAGTAAGTACTGCTATGAAGAATAGGACGAATATATCTTTGTATAAGATATGTCATAGTTATAGTTAGAGTATATCTTATGTGATATACCTAAATAGTTAGAATATTGATAATATATCGTCTGTGATATAGTTATCTTTATAGAATATTCTAAGGTTTCTAGGGTTCCTTACTCTATAAAAGGAACATAGGTACAATGTCTTTCATGTACCTCATACAAGTCGATTAATAAGAGAATCGAATAGTTAAAAGTATTTCTGTTCTTCTGTGCTTTGTAAGTTAGATTTCGTATAACTTATTTGGTGTTTAGTAAGAGTGCTCAAAGTGTTTTAGTTTGATTACAAACTATTATACTAATTCTTAACAGAATATAGATCCAACCAAAGGGATCAACAAGTGGTATCAGAGCTTGTTGAGAAACTCTGAAAAAGAAGAACACGAACCCATACACTCCTCACATACCAAATCTCAATGTCTCAACCAGATGGTGTTAATGCTCATGTGGATGATGTTCAGAACACTGATCCTGTTCTACCTCAAGGACAACCACAAGTTGTGCATCCTGCACCAACACAAGGTGCTCAAGTCGTGAATAATGTAGCTGCCTCTACACCAACACCTTCTCATACTTTGTCTGCTGTTAAACTCCCAGTTCTCAAAGGTGACAATTATGAGACTTGGGCTATGCAGATGGAACACTACTTGAATCACACAAATCATACTGTGTGGCAAGTTATTAAGAATGGGAACACACCAAAGAAGCTTCACTGGTTGCCAGACGATACATGCTATGTTCTACCTGCTGTGACTACTGATGAGGTACAAGCAGAGAACAGAGAAAGAAAAGCTAGAACTGCTTTGGCTATGGCTCTTTCTAAAGAGATTCTACCAAGCTTTCATCACTATAAAGATGCCAAAGCTATGTGGGATGCCATAAAACTTAGATTTGGAGGCAATTAAAAATCTAAGAAAATTAAGAAGATTGTTCTTAAGCAAGAATTTGATAACTTCTCCATTACCAGTGTAGAGGGAATACATGGTGGATATGGAAGGTTCAACAAGTTGCTTATTCAGTTAACAGTTTATGGACAAATAATTCCTAATGAAGAAGCAAATCTAAAATTCTTAAGAAGTGTTCCACCAGAATGGAAAGCAATGGCTATGCACTTCACCACAAGAGATGATTTGGAAACAATTCCATTTGATCATCTTTACAACAATCTTAGAGCATATGAGATGGATGTGAAAGGCACTGAAGGAAAGACTGAAGACATGTATTTCTAATACATCCAGTACAAAAGAAACAAGAAGACAACAAGTTATCATTTCTTGTTTAGGGGAGGATTGTTGGGAATTATTTGTTAAGTGTCAAGTACCGTTAGTGTATTTGAAGTACCGTTAGTGTTATGTAAGTACAGTTAGTGTTAACGCGATACATAGTAAGTACTGCTACTTATAAAGTAAGTACTGCTATGAAGATTAGGACGAATATATCTTTGTATAAGATATGTCATAGTTATAGTTAGAGTATATCTTATGTGATATACCTAAATAGTTAGAATATTGATAATATATCGTTTGTGATATAGTTATCTTTATAGAATATTCTAAGGTTTCTAGGGTTCCTTACTCTATAAAAGGAACATAGGTACAATGTCTTTCATGTACCTCATACAAGTCGATTAATAAGAGAATCGAATAGTTAAAAGTATTTCTGTTCTTCTGTGCTTTGAAAGTTAGATTCCGCATAACTTATCCTTACAACGAGAAATTTACAACTTCTCAGACTTGAGCTTTCCTAAGATATTCCAAATCTTAAGCTCAAGTAGTTGGTTTTCAAAACTATGAACACAATTTTTTCAAGAATTTCTCAAAAGGTTTTTCTAAATCTTTCAAAATTGTGTGTTCAAAAATGTTTTGATAAAAAGAGCATGTCTTCTGGAATCGATAATATTTACGAACCTAGAAATGTCATTCAATAATGACACGGGATTGTAAATAAAGTTTGAGCAGAAGTTTAAAAATTTAAAACATGCTCCATTATGGTTTGCTATTATTTCCGATAGTAACCCGCTTTTCACTTTGAAGTCAAGCATTTCACCGGAAAGCTTTGACTTCAGAATCCAAAGTTATCATCTCCACCAACCGTAGCAATTCAAAATTGATATCTACATACTCGACGATGCGACTACTCAAACGGTGACTACATCTCTTTTAATAGAACACGGGTCAACAATTGAGGGGGAGCAATTGTCCAACATTCAGAATCCTTGATGCCGAGAGTGCCAAGTTCACATATTGGTGTTAAGACAACGATATCAATCATACACATGGAGTCAAGAGATAACTTCAGAAGTTACGAGGAAGACCAACATACGTGAACAAGAACCATGTGCTTCTTTCATATGATGTTCTCCATCATTCAGGTCCAACCTCGTAAATTGCTAATATTGTGAATTCATTATCATATATGATCTTTGCACGTGTTAAATACCTTACACTTGTGTTTAAAAGGTATTTAATTTACGTTTCAAGTACACCCTCATTAATTTGAGGGGGAGCTTGTGTAACTCATGAAGATAACTAGATTTGCATTTTTCTTCCCAAATTTTCTTAAAATGCTATTAAATCAATTGATATTAAAAACATCGATTGCGTTAATATTTTTAATATGGGGGAGAAAATGTGATTTAATATGGGAAATTATTAATCACAAATGGTTTGACTTAACGTGTTAGCTCATCCCGACATGTGCGAAATGTTTTCGGATATCGTGGCATATGTTAAGGGGGAGCAAAATGAATTTGCACTTCAAAATGGATTTCATGGTGACATACACTTACCCAAAACATCTCTATTCACGACGGTGAAGATTGTGGTTACATAAGGATGGTAGGATAGGTTAAAGTCCAATGATTTCTCTAGAACCGGAGGAATCTTCCAAAGGACATTCCATAGCTAGAAATAGTAGTCCTTAGGAAAGATGGAGAAAGATTGTGAACGTAGCTGAATGCCGACCAAGTACTTAAGTTAGCACTGGAACAATCATAACAAGGTGCTAGTTATGACGTATTGGTAAGCATTGAAGGGGTTGAAGAATGAAAAAGAATTGTAAAGATAGAGGGTGTAAAGAAAGAAGCCCTCCTTACAACCTTAGGCAGAAACTGGGTCAATTCATATGCTATTGAGATCATTTTTTAATGATTCTTGATATTGAAGAAAGACATCATGGACCCAGTGATGCAATGCACAACCCTTCCCAGCTAACTCAAATATCTCTCAAAAGGTATTTGTTTTAATCACACGGAGATCAACACATTATCTATTGGTTTATTCACTCCGAATAAATTGGTATTGAAAAGGTGGCACTCCTCTCCAGCCTCCGATCACTAAAATCCAAAATGCACGATCGAGTCTAGAGCCATTTGAGATCATCATATATCTCATTAGGACACACTTTCATAATTCCTTGCTTCTTCACACACTGTGAAAAGTAAGAAAGATCTTAAGAGTCCTACGCAAAATCTTCATGATCTTGCCTGAACATCCGAGTAATACGAAAGTATTTACAATGAACATGGAAATCCTTCTTGAGCGAATATCAAAAAGCTCATGGTAGGTGACTTGTGCGATTCTGTATGAATCAAACTTGTGATAACTGGAAAGCAACAGTGGTTTAATTCTTAAATGAATTTAAACACGTTCCAGGCCTCTACGCAATATCTTAGTGATCTTGCCAGAACATTCAGAGTAATACTATTAAGTATTTACACTGACGAATGGAAATCCTTCTAGTGTTAACATCAAACAACACTTGGTAGGTAACTTGCAAGATTCTATATGAATCAAGCTAGTGACAACTGGAAAGCAACGACGGTGCAGTTCTTAATTGAACTTCACTTGTTCCAGGAACATGAATTGACGGCTTCAAATCATGCGGATAAGATTATCCAAATGATTCACTCTTTACGTTCGCAGTAAGCTTTGGACGGTCGAGTAAAGAGAACGGGTTTACCCGCGAAATCTTGTCAAGGAGGTTCTTTATTGAAACTACCTGCCACAAGTACGATATTTAATATCGTCCAACGGTCTTCACCGACCGGAGGTAAAATGCTACCGAATTAGAATGAAATGTTCAAGGCCATTTCATCCGTGTATATTGTTTGTTGCTAACTGTCTTATGCAGCGTAACAAGAAGGTGGCATTGCGGTGTATAATCCAGAAGAAGTCGTCACCACATGCTTATACTACATACAACTAGTACTTCAACAAATTCAAGAAAGCCTGAAGGTCAAGTCTTCTGCTGTATCAAACTCTGAAGCTTTCAAGAATTTAAAAGTATAAGTATGTGGAACATGAAGTCACGAAGAGGCAAATATCACAAGTGAAGAATGCACAAGGTCAAGGCAAGGAAACATGCTCAAGACTAAAGTCAAAGATCACATCAAGCATATTCACAAGAACAAGATCGAAGACTCAAGCATAGATGCTAGGTTTAAGATTTTGTAAAAAGATGTGACCTCCCTTAGGGGGAGATTGTTGGAAATATGTTTTTCCCAATAAAGTCTCGGTCACATCTTAGTTAGCATAGATCACGAGATATAGACTATTTAGAACTTTGTCTCTTGGAGCGACCTCCCTTAGGGGGAGATTGTTGGAAATACGTTTTACGTATTTATGAAGGATCGGTCGCTCCAACGATAATTATGTAATGGGCTCGTGATCCACTTAGTAAATGTATAGTGCATATAGCCCACATGTAGGGTGGGCTATATATATACCCCTCCTAGCATGTTAGGAGGGGTTGGTCATTTTTTACATTTCATTATTCAATCTTTACTTTCTCTCTCTACTCTTTTCTTTTGTCTCCTTTCTCTCTCTACTCCCTCATCTCCCTTCTCATCTCTTTTATATTTATCAATCTATCCCTCTATCAAATCCATCTAATCAATCATGTAGAATAGGCCAAAGATCGCGTAGACCTTCAATTGGTATCAAGAGCCAAGAAAGACCCTACAGATGATAGAAAGACTCAACAAATCACAAAAAGAAAACCTACCTGAGACCCTCTTTAAATTAGGATCTTGAAGATACATCTTTTGAGATTCATAACAGCAAGAGACGGAGGAGTTCCATATTTGTGTCCAAGAGATTAGTTTTTTTTTGGGATTAGTGATCTGTTTTGAAGTATTTGAGAGGAGAGAGAGATACTGTTTTGGGGTCAAGCATAGGCGGAGGTTTTGAGGTTGTGAGAGAGAGACGACTTTAACTAAAAAAAAGGGGCAGTATTCATTTATTAACAGGGCGGAGGATACAAGAAGCCACGTGTGTGGTTGTGTTGAACACCACGTTTTCAACTGATCAAAATATTTCCAAATTCGTTTTATCTTGATAACTACGATTTTTTTTCAAACTTTATAAATTCGTTTTATTTCCATATTTTTGATAACTACGTTTTATCTTGATAAATTCGTTTTATAATTTGTTGGAAAAATCTTCGTTGATAGAAAAACTTTGTTGATTTAAACGTGTTAAAGATTTTTTTTATTATAATTTTTTTTATTTTTATTCTTTTTCCGTTTTATAAGGGCATTTTTGTAGGAGTGGACGCTTGTGGAATTTGTATTTACAAACTTTATTTCCATATTTTATCTACAAATTTTGTTTCCAAAGTTTATAGACACGTTAAACCAGCTCAATTGTTAGGTTGAATTTACAACGTGTAGGAATAAACAACGTTTTGAGAGTTATTTTACAGAAATTTATTTGTAAATTCAAAGAAGTTGGCCCACGTTTTGTTTCACCAAGTTGAGGAAATTTGTTAGGACAAATTTAGGTCGCTTTTGGTTTTGGTGGGTAAAAGTCTTTTTGACTTAGACGTATTTAGTATTCGTGTGAGATTGTTCTTGGATTTGGGCCGGTTCGAATTTGTTATTCATATTTGGGTAGTATAAGGGGTTATCACATTTGGTGTAGGTTATTAAGCGTTATCGAAAACATAGAGTGAGCCTATTTTTACTTGAACTCCGGTTTATTTTATCATCGTTTGAACCAACAACAACTTTTGAGCCGTGTAAAGAGATATAACGAGGGTTTTTAAGACTTTTTACCCGATTTTTCATTGGTTTTGTCATATTCCGTGAATCTCTGTCTGTACACTTCTTCAAGAACTGCAAAATCACGACAACAACCACAAAATTCAATGGATCTTTTGAAGTCGACATCGAACGAGGAAAAATCGCATAATTTGCAAGACAAAGTTAGAGTAAGTGGCATTACTTCATTTCGAATGCTTCAGCCTCATCTTGTCACTCTTTCGAGGATTCAAGGAGGGAGCGAATTTGTGACAATCTTTGGACAAGATCGTCATATATTCATCGATTCAATATTCACCACTTTGACCCAACTCGCCGAGCAACTCAACAATGAAAACTTCAATCACTCTGCATCGGCACTTGCATATAAGGCTCTTGTGACACAACTCACGCCTTTCCTCCAATTCAATATCATCAAGCTTGAAAGTTCAGTGATTTGCCAATCATTTCTTCGAGATACACATACCGAGCTTCGAGTTTTCCGTGATACAATTTTGAAACTCATGACATCGGTCTCGTCTTCGATTTATGATAGATCTCGACTTCAGCAAGGGTATGATAATGGAGTGCAAGACTCTTCGATGCAAGAGGAAACTGGTCATCCGGTTGCCAACTTGGAGCATAACGATGGTAAGAGCACGGAATCAGGAGGACAACATGATACCAGTGGCACGTCAGGGAATGTTCACGAGATCTCTTTTGATGACACCTTACCCGTTTATGACGAAGAGCCTGCAAACATGGTACAATGTAATGTTGTTTATGATGTATATGCTAATGCCATGCCGCATATTGAGCATTCCGAACTTAATTATGACAAACATGGGATGCAGAAGAGTGATAGCAATACCACTTCTGATTCACCCGATGTGAGTCATAATGGGGGAGAAAGTGTTCAAAATGCTAAATATCATGATAATTGTCTTATAACTGCTTCATTGACTGCTTCTGATTCTAAGATTAGAGATCTCGAAACGATTGTAGCTCAACAATCAAAAGATCTCGAGGATGCCAAACTTGAATTTTCCAAGAAAACGGACAAATTTGAAACATATTTTGAAAAACTTGAAAAGTCAAACGTTGTTCTTGAAAGAAAATTGGATCAAAAAGTTTTAGATTCTAAAGCTGAAAAAGATAATCTTTTGAAACAAATTCAACTGCTAGAATCTAAGTTGGCATCCCAAGATGAATTGCTCAAAGAGAATGAGACCTTAAAAGCTCAAGTACAGGAAAAGGTCTTTGCTATAGTTGCGTTGAAAAACGAATTGAGGAAAACCAAAGGAACTAGTGTGGACACTAAGCTTGAAAAACCATCAATCTTGGGGAAACCGCCTACAAATCAGTTCGTTAGACAACCGACTGCATTTAGATCCGAGCGACCACAATTATCGAGACCGCGGTTTGCCTCCCAAGTTGACTTGGTTGATGTTTCTAGACCAGTCACTCATGCAACTATGCCCAATGTGACCAAAACAGCTTTAGCAAGACCTAATCACATGATTGCCTCTAGTCTCTCTAAAAATACCAAGACCACGTCTAGAACTAGTTCAAATGACGTTCACCATAAATCTGGTCTTAGGGAAGCTATTCAAAAGACACATGTAAGAGATAGCAATGTCCAACCTAGTCAGATGCCTTCTAGATTACCCAACACTGCTAACCGTAGCATGACGTCTCCTAGGAGCATCGATCAATCATCTAGGGATTCTTGATCTTACTCAGACATTAAATATGCTACTTGTGAAACATGTAGAAAATGTGTCTTTACGGCAAATCATGATTCTTGTATCAAGAAACTGCTTAATGAGGTGAACTCCCGTGCTAGACTTAAATCCCAGTGGGTTGCTAAAATCAAACCCATTAGTAAAATGTGGCGCCCCACTGGTAGAACTTTCACTCTTGTAGGAAACGAGTGCCCTTTAACTAGGATTGTCTCCGATTCTACTAAGACTACTAGGGAGGAAATTGAAAAAGATGATACATCACTTAAGCCTAAACTTAAGGTTTTCTATAAAAGGAAACGTTTGCCAGCTAAGATAAGTGAATCATCTACTCAGGTCGCCTCAGACACAAGTAAAGCCAACTGTGAACCCCCACGTGCTTCTATAATTGATATCGCTAACCCATGTCAAAGCATGCAAATTCCTAATGAGAATGCAGGTCCCAAAGTTGATGTTCCAAAAGAACGAAGCGGTTCAATCGTTGTATATCGTTCAACTAAGGACACTCTTAGAGTTTGGTTGCTGAAGAAGCAGATATCGGAGAAACTAGTATCTCAGGGGATTCATGGTTAAAGCTTACACAGGACTTATAGTCACATCACAGACTATAACTCGCTCTTCAAAGAAAGGAAAGTTTATCGCCGATGGTAAACTTATCCTAACAACGAGAAATTAATTTTTCTCGGGCATGAGCTTATATTAAAAACATTCGAAGTTTTTAAGCTCATGCACTATGGCTCCTCGTTAAATGACAGACGATGACTCGGACTTCAGAGACAGGGAAGTTTATCTACGCAACGATAACTTACCCTCTTAACAAGAAAATAAGTTTTCTTGGACACGAGCTTATCCTAAAACCATTCAAAGGTTTTAAGCTCGTGTATAAGGCTCATCATTAAATATCAGATGATGACCCGATCTTCAATTAAAAGGAAAGTTTATCGCCGATGATAAACTTATCCTTACAACGAGAAATTAATTTTTCTCGGGCATGAGCTAATATTAAAAACATTCGAAGTTTTTAAGCTCATGAACAATGACTTACAGTTAAATGTCAGACTGTAACTCGAACTTAAAATAAAGGAAAGATTATCTTTTATGATAACTTATCCTCTTAACGAGAAATTCACCTTTCTCGGTCATGAGCTTGTATTAAAACATTCGAAGTTTTAAGCTCAGAAAGGAAAGTGTATCTTTTAAATAAGAGAACTTTTCCTCATAACGAGAAATTAACCTTTCTCGGTCATGAGCTTTCCGTTAAAACAGTCAAAGTTTTCAAGCTCATGAAAACGACTTCTAAGTAAATATCAGCTTAGGACTCGTTCTTCAGATAAAAGGAAAGGTTATCGCCGATGGTAACTTATCCTTACAACGAGAAGTTTACAACTTCTCGGACTTGAGCTTTCCTAAGATATTCCAAATCTTAAGCTCAAGTAATTGGTTTTTAAAACTTTGAACACAATTTTTCAAGAATTTCTCAAAAGGTTTTTCTAAATCTTTCAAAATTGTGTGTTCAAAAACGTTTTGATAAAAAAAGCATGTCTTCTGGAATCGATAATATTTACGAACGTAGAAATGTCATTCAATAATGACACGGGATTGTAAATAAAGTTCGAGCAGAAGTTTAAAAGATTTTAAACATGCTCCATTATGGTTTGCTATTATTTCCGATAGTAACCCGCTTTTCACTTTGAATTCAAGCATTTCACCGGAAAGCTTTGACTTCAGAATCCGAAGTTATCATCTCCACCAACCGTAGCAACTTACAACTGATATCTACATACTCGACGATGCGACTACTCAAACGGTGACTATAGCTCTTTCAATAGAACACGGGTCAACAATTGAGGGGGAGCAATTGTCCAGCATTCAGAATCCTTGATGCCGAGAGTGCCAAGTTCACATATTGGTGTCAAGACAACGATATCAATCATACACATGGAGTCAAGAGATAACTTCAGAAGTTACGAGGAAGACCAACATTCGTGAACAAGAACCATATGCTTCTTTCATATGATGTTCTCCATCATTCAGGTCAAACCTCGTAAATTGCTAATATTGTGAATTCATTATCATATATGATCTTTGCACGTGTTAAATACCTTACACTTGTGTTTAAAAGGTATTTAATTTATGTTTCAAGTAGACCCTCATTAATTTGAGGGGGAGCTTGTGTAACTCATGAAGATAATTGGATTTGCATTTTTCTTCCCAAATTTTCTTAAAATGCTATTAAATCAATTGATATTAAAAACATCGATTGGGTTAATATTTTTAATATGGGGGAGAAAATGTGATTTAATATGGGAAATTATTAATCAAAAATGGTTTGACTTAACGTGCTAGCTCATCCCGACATGTGCGAAATGTTTTCGGATATCGTGGCATATGTTAAGGGGGAGCAAAATGGATTTGCACTTCAAAATGGATTTCATGGTGACATACACTTACCCAAAACATCTCTATTCATGACGGTGAAGATTGTGGTGACATAAGGATGGTAGGATAGGTTAAAGTCCAATGATTCCTCTAGAACCGGAGGAATCTTCCCAAGGACATTCCATAGCTTGAAATAGTAGTCCTTAGGAAAGATGGAGAAAGATTGTGAATGTAGCTGAATGCCGACAAAGTACTAAAGTTAGCACTGGAACAATCACAACAAGGTGCTAGTGATGACGTATTGGTAAGCATTGAAGGGGTTGAAGAATGAAAAAGAATTGTAAAGATAAAGGGTGTAAAGAAAGAAGCCCTCCTTACAACTTAGGCAGAAACCGGGTCAATACATATGCTATTGAGATCATTTTTAATGATTCTTGATATTGAAGACAGACATCATGGACCCAGTGATGCAATGCACAACCCATCCCAGCTAACTCAGATATCTCTCAAAAGATATTTGTTTTAATCACACGGAGACAACGCATTATCTATTGATTTATTCACTCTGAATAAATTGGTATTGAAAAGGTGGCACTCCTCTCCAGCATCCGATCACTAAAAATCCAAAATGCACGATCGAGTGTAGAGCCATTTGAGATCATCAAATATCTCATTAGGACACACTTTCATATTTCCTTGCTTCTTCACACACTGTGAAAAGTAAGAAAGATCTTAAGAGTCCTACGCAAAATTTTCATGATCTTGCCTGAACATCCGAGTAATACGAAAGTATTTACAATGAAGATGGAAATCCTTCTTGAGCGAATATCAAAAAGCTCATGGTAGGTGACTTGTGCGATTCTTTATGAATCAAACTTGTGATAACTGGAAAACAACAGTGGTTTAATTCTTAAATGAATTTAAACACGTTCCAGGCCTCTACGCAATATCTTAGTGATCTTGCCAGAACATTCAGAGTAATACTATTAAGTATTTACAGTGACGAATGGAAATCCTTCTAGTGTTAACATCAAACAGCACTTGGTAGGTAACTTGCAAGATTCTATATGAATCAAGCTAGTGACAACTGGAAAGCAACGACGGTGCGGTTCTTAATTGAACTTCACTTGTTCTAGGAACATGAATTGACGGCTTCAAATCATGCGGATAAGATTATCCAAATGATTAACTCTTTACGTTCGCAGTCAGCTTTGGACGGTCGAGTAAAGAGAACGGGTTTACCCGCGAAATCTTGTCAAGGAGGTTCTTTATTGAAACTACCTGCCACAAGTACGATATTTAATATCGTCCAACGGTCTTCACCGACCGGAGGTAAAATGCTACCGAATTAGAATGAAATGTTCAAGGCCATTTCATCCGTGTATATTGTTTGTTGCTAACTGTCTTATGCAGCGTAACAAGAAGGTGGCATTGCGGTGTACAATCCAGAAGAAGTCGTCACCACATGTGTAGAAATGTAAATATATGCTTATGTTTTTAGAGAGAGAAAGAGATAGAGAGATGGTGGATTTCACACTTTTAGAGAGAGAAACTAAAAAGGAACTATGTGTAAATTATGAAACCACACACCCTCTCCATCAAAGGAGAGGGTTTATATACCCAAGCCCATGAGATGGGCTTGGGTTTACATTAGGCCGCCGGCCCATACACTTCATGGGCTCGGTTTTGGGCTTTGTTTAATAAATGTAAATAACTAAACTACGAGCTATAACATGGATTATTGTTGGAGTGACCGATCCTTCTTAATACGTAAAACGTATTTCCAACAATCTCCCCCTAAGGGAGGTCACTCCAAACAAGGGCATTACCCAAGTTACAATAATTAAATAAACCTAGCATACTATGCTTGTCTTGAGCTCGTAGTCTTTGTCTTTCTTTTCTTTTTCTTTTCTGGTGAACATGCTGATGTGATCTTTGATATCAATCTTTGAGCATTAATCTCTTGCCTTGATCTCGTGCATCCTCACTTGTGATCTTCGCCTCTTCGTGACACCATGTCCCACATACTTATACCTTCGTAATTCTTGAAAGCTTCAGAGTTTGATACAGCGGAAGACTTAACTTTTAGGCTTTCTTGAATTTGATGAGGTATTAAGTGCATAAAGTATAAGCATGCGGGGACGACTTCTTCTTGGATCCCGCAATGCCACCGTCTTCAAATGCCGCAACATAAGTAGACACGAACGAAATGGCTTTGAACATTTCATTCTAATTCGGTAGCATTTTACCTCCGGTCGGTGAAGACCGTTGGACGATATTAGATATCGTACCCGTGACGGATAGTTTCAATTAAGTAACTTCCTGACAGGATTTCGCGGGTAAACCCGTTCTCTTTATTCGACCGTCCAAAGCTGACTGCGAACATAAAGAGTGAATCATTTGGATAATAATATCCGCATGATTTGAAGTCGTCAATTCATGTTCCTGGAACAAGTGAAATTCAATTAAGAACCGCACCATCGTTGCTTTCCAGTTGTCACAAGCTTGATTCGTATAGAATCTTGCAAGTTACCTACCAAGTGCTGTTTGAGGTTAACACTAGAAGGATTTCCACTCATCACTGTGAACACTAAGGTATCACTCTGAGTGTTCTGGCAAGATCACTAGGATAATGCGTAGAGGCCTAGAAGGTGTTTAAATTCAGTTAAGAATTAAACAGCTGTTGCTTTCCAGTTATCACAAGTTTGATTCATAAAGAATCGTACAAGTCACCTACCATGAGCTTTTTGATATTCGCTTAAGAAGGATTTCCATCTTCATTGTAAATACTTTCTTATTACTCGGATGTTCAGGCAAGATCATGAAGATTTTGCATAGGACTCTTAATCTTTCTTACTTTTCACAGTGTGTGAAGAAGCAAGGAAATATGAAAGTGTGTCCTAATGAGATATTTGATGATCTCAAATGGCTCTAGCCTCGATCGTGCATTTTGGATTTTAGTGATCGGAGGCTGGAGAGGAGTGCCACCATTTCAATACCAATTTATTCGGAGTGAATAAATCGATAGATAACGTGTTGTCTCCGTGTGATTAAAACAAATACCTTTTAAGAGATATCTGAGTTAGCTGGGATGGGTTGTGCATTGCATCACTGGGTTCATGATGTCTTATCTTCAATATCGAGCATCATTAAAAATGATCTCAATAGCATATGTATTGACCCGGTTTCTGCCTAAAGTTGTAAGGAGGGCTTCTTTCTTTACACCCTTTATCTTTACAATTCTTTTTCATTCTTCAACCCCTTCAATGCTTACCAATACGTCATAACTAGCACCTTGTTGTGATTGTTCCAGTGCTAACTTAAGTACTTGGTCGGCATTCAGCTACGTTCACAATCTTTCTCCAACTTTCCTAAGGACTACTATTTCTAGCTATGGAATGTCCTTGGGAAGATTCCTCTGGTTCTGGAAGAATCATAGGACTTAACCTATCCTACCATCCTTATGTCACCACAATCTTCATCGTCGTGAAATCAATGGGTTTTGGGTAAGTATATGTCACCATGAAAATCCATTTTGATATAGCAAATCCATTTTGCTCCCCCTTAACATATGCCACGATATTCGAAAACATTTCGCATATGTCGGGATGAGCCAACACATTACGTCAAACCATTTGTGATAATATCCCATATTAAATCACATTTTCTCCCCCATATTAAAAATATTAACCCAATCGATGTTTTTAATATCAATTGATTTAATGAAGTTTTAACAAAGGTTTTGGGAAGAAAAATGCAAGTCCGTTTTATCTTCATGATATCAAATGTGTGAGATATGATATCGATTTGTAGCATGATCACATATTCACCATATTAAAAAGAATTGACAAGGTTGGACCTGATAGATGAGAACATCATATGATAAGATCAAATGGTTCTTGTCAGCATATGTTGGTCGCCTCGTCACGTCTGAAGTCATCTCTTGACACCACATGTACGATTGGTATTGTTGTCTTGACACCAACTTGTGAACTTGGCACGTTCGGCATCGAAGATTCTGAATGCTTGACAATTGCTCCCCCTCAATTGTTGACCCGTGTTCTATTGAAAGAGCTGTAGTCGTCGGTTGAGTAGTCGCATCGTCGAGTATGTTGATACCAATTGTAGATTGCTATGGTTGTAGAGATGATAGCTTCATAAAAACAAGACTTCTCTTGTTTTAACAAATAAATGCACTGAAACGTACATAGATTTGTGTTAGACCAAGTTATAAAGTAAACTTGATCCCTTACAAGGTTTGAAAGTAAACCTTGCCCGAGAAAATTAATTCCCGTTGTTAGCCAAAGCTTTCATAAGAAATACTTGACTTTAATGTGAAAACCGGGTTGTAGTCTGAAATAACTACAAGCCATTTTGGCATGTTTTATGAAATATTTACAACTTTTATACGAACTCTATTTATGGCGCCGTGTCGATATTAATCAACATTTCTAAGGCCGTAAATATTATCGTACCAAAAGACATGCCTTTGAAAAATAAAGTAAAAATATTTTTGGATTTTTCTAGATTTTTCAATTTTTATGGTTTTTATATGGTTTTATATTTTTGTATTTTGCTTTTGTGGATAAAAATATAAACAATATATATAAATGATCACTAAGGATACGGAGAATAGTTTTACCAAGACTATTCTTTCGCTTCATCTGCTAGTTCCTTTAGAGTCTCAAGCGAGAAAGTTCTCATTCCTAGCTTGTCGGCCAAAAATTCAATTCGAGCGCGATCTAAAGCCTTCGTGAAAATATCCGCCAATTGATACTCAGATCGGACAAAGTAAAGCTCTATTACTCCATTTTCCACTTGCTCCTTGATGAAGTGGTAGCGAATGTCAATATGCTTCGACCGGGAGAATTGAACATTGTTGCAACATAAGGCAATTGCACTTTTGTTGTCGCAGTACATCGGAATCTTGTTGAAACCTAGACCATAGTCGGTTAATTGCGATCTCATCCAAAGAATTTGAGCACATCAACCGGACATAGCTATGTATTCTGCTTCCGTACTTGAAATTGCAGCGCTTTTTTGCCTTTTCGATGCCCAACTGATTAGTCGATCTCCTAGTAGTTGCAAAGTTCACTCGTGCTACGCCTTGTATCTTGACAACCCGCATGATCCGCATCTGCATATGCCATTAGTGCAATAGAAGAGTCCTTCGAATACCAAAGTCCCCGATTAATGGTTCCTTTAAGATATCGAAAGATCCTTTTAACAGTAGCTAAGTGTAACTCAGTAGGCCTAGTTTGATACCTGGCACACATACATATAGCAAACTGAAGATCAGGTCGACTGGCTGTGATATACAGAAGAGTACCGATCATTCCACGATAAAGTGTCGGATCAACGGCAACTCCATGTGGATCTGCATCAAGCTTAGTTCGTTCCACCATTGGAGTATCCACGGGGTCGCAAGATTCCATCTTATACTTCTTAAGCGATTCAAGGGCATACTTGGATTGATTGATAAAGATGCCTCTGGGACTCTGAGATATCTGAAGACCTAAGAAGAATGATACCTTGCCCATCATTGACATCTTAAACTTGGAAGACATGAGTTTCCCAAATTCGTCGGATAAGGTTTGGGTCGTGGCTGCAAATATAATATCATCAACATATATTTGTACCATAATCATATCTTTACCTCGTTTCTGAATGAACAGCGTATGATCCACCTTGCCTTTTGCGAAGCCTTGTGTAATGAGGAATTGTGATAATAGATCATACCATGCGCGTGGAGCTTGCTTCAACCCATAGAGAGCCTTCTTAAGCTTGTACACATGATTAGGATAATTAGGATTCACAAAACCATCCGGTTGTTGAACATAGACCTCTTCCTTGAGTTCACCATTAAGAAATGCCGTCTTCACATCCATCTGATAGACAATCATATTCATATGGGCTGCATAAGCAAGGAATAGTCTAATAGCTTCCAAACGAGCAACAGGTGCAAAGGATTCCATAAAGTCGACGCCCAATAAATGCTTGTATCCACGAGCTACTAGTCGAGCTTTGTTCTTCAATATTCCGCCTAACTCATCGAGTTTCACCTTGTAAACCCATTTCAAAGTGAGTAACTGCACTTGATCCGGGCATTGACAAGTTCCCATACTTCAAGACGTATAAATTCATTAAGTTCTTCTTGCATAGCTTCTATCCAACATGATTGAGTAAAAGCTTGTTGCCATGTCTTAGGTTCAACTTCAGTGAGAAAAGCATCAAAGTGACAAAACATTGCACTTTCTTGCAACTGACTTCGTGTGGATACCGGACGATTAGGGTCACCAATAATAGAATCTATAGGATGATCCTTTGTCCACTTGCTGTCATGTTTACGAATCCGTGGATTGGAGTAAACTGTAGAAGGAGCTTCCTCTGAGGTGGATGACCCGACTTGATTATGGTCGGGAATTGGTACACCAAAGAATGGAAGTTCACGCATTTGAGCGAATTCCAAATCGTGATCATCATCATCCTCTTCATCATCAATAGGTATGACGTGGGTAGTTGTTACATGTGTTGGTTGAGAATTACTCGTTGAAGGTATATCTTGACCAATTGTAGGTGCAGATGTGTCTGATTGTGCAACGGTTGCTGGAGCGACAACTTCGGTTACCGAAGCTATTACCTCAGGTTCTAGAGCAACAATAGTTGGAGGAGTAAAGAATTCATCAAAGAACGGTTGAAACAACGTATCCCATTCAGTCCTAGTAGGTGGTATAAATGATGAAGTAGGGTTGTTTGGGACAAGACCAGAACTAATATTACTGGGTCCCATTTCATGAAGTGCGGGTTCAGAGCTGCTTTGCTCAGAAGCCATTGCTGTCAGCTCATCAAAATCAACATTCATAGTTTCGAGGATCTTGCGAGAGTTACGGTTGTAGATTCGATATGCCTTCTTTGCGGGGGCGTAACCAATAAAAATACCAATATCAGCCTTTGGTTGAAGTTTTCCCAAATTGTCACCATCATTATTTGGATAGCAAAGAGAACCAAATACATGAAGATATGATAAATCTGGTACTTTTCCATGGAGAAGCTCATAAGGTGTTTTACCATGGCGTTTACGAATTAGTGACCGGTTTTGGGTGTACACTGCGGTAGATACTACTTCTGCCCATAAAAACAATGGAGCCTTTGCGTAAATTAACATCGTTCGAGCAGCTTCCATAAGTGTGTGATTTCGCCTTTCAACGACACCGTTTTGTTGTCGAGTGCGTGCAACGGATGTTTCATGAGAGATGCCAACTTCTTCATAATAATCACGCAAGATTTGATTCACAAATTCGGTTCCATTATCTGTACGAATGCGTCGGACAGTAGTGTTGAGACGCACTTGAATCATCTTGAGAAATCCGATGATGAATTTAGGTGCCTCATTTTTGGCTTTAAGAAATTTCACCCATGTAAACCGAGAGTAATCATCCACAATAACGAGGATGTACTTTTTGCCACTAAGACTTTCAACACGCATTGGCCCACAAAGATCCATATGCAACAGATAAAGTTTCTCTTGGTTGGTGTCTTCCGTCTTGGGTTTGTAAGATTTCTTAGTGCTTTTCCCCATTGTACACACGGAACACAAATGATCCTTGTGAAATGAAAGTTTAGGGAGACCACGAACAAGTTCGTTTTTCGCCAAATGATTAATAGCGTCAAAGTTAAGATGAGATAACCGTCGATGCCATAACCATGACTTAGTCTTCGATGCTTTGGAGAGAAGACATACGGGAGAAGCGGCCATCATATCTTGTAGAGACAAAGTATACAAATTATTCCCTCGAGTACCTTTCAGTAAATCAACCCCTTCCAAATTACGAATGAAGCAGGTATGCTCTCGAAAAGCAACTTCTAGGTTTGCATCACAAAATTGTCCCACAGAAAATAAGTTGTGACCGAGACCTTCCACATAATACACTCTCAAAATTATAACATTCCCAATATGATATTCACCATAACCCATTATCTTTGCAATATGATCATTACCAAATCGAACCGTACCAAGAAACTTGCTAACGAAATTTCTGAGCTGAGAGCGATCTCCGGTCATATGCTTGGAGCAACCAGAGTCCAAATACCAGAGAACAATTTAAACCACCTGTTTTCAACAACAACAGTAGACAATGCATTGGAAACTATTGGTTCCGGAGTGTTAGCAGATACAGATAAAAAATTATCAGAATTGCTAACATTTTTGTGACCCTTAGATTTCCTGTGTTTTCTAATGTGAGTTTTAGCACTAACAGGTTTTACAGTTCCAACTTTCTGAGGTTTTGGATTATCCATGGGCACTACAGTGGGAGTAGACCTATTTAAAGGGCACTTTGTTCCTACAGTAGTGTTGGTGTTCCTAGTTAAAGGACACGCTTGTGTTTTTGTAGCCTTGGTACTCCTAGTTAAAGGGCACGCTTTCTTCGCTTTAGTAGGAGTGATCCTAGTCAAAGGGCACGTATTTCCTACTATAGTGAACGTTCTACCAGTGGGGCGCCACAACCAACCAATTTGGGTTAACACTTTCCCAGTCGGTTTCCATTCTAATCCATTTTTCCGGGCATACATCTCATTCACATGGTCAATAAGGCAAGAATCATGACGACTAGAAAACATACATTCATTGCAATTCCATCATTTCAAATTAGAATTCACACTAGGCTTAGAATGCTGCACAACCGCAGAGCCTTTAGGTTTAGCTACATGATTCTTTTTATTCAAAACAGAAATAACATTCCTAGGATGGGCTTCTACTTGCTTCTTCACTTGACTACTAGGTGGGGGCAAGATCCTATCATTCTTCTTGTTTCTCTTAAGCTTAGATCTTTGAGCCTTAGTAGTGGTGCTTACTCCTGTAGAAGGCAACACGGGAATATTAGAAGCTGGTTTTGATTCCGCCTTATCTTTAGTGACCAAAGTCTGAGGTGATTTAGTCCTAGGGCCCTTGTTAAGTGGTGTGACGGCTATAAGGATTCTTTTGATTGCACTAGAGGCCGATGCTGAAACAGTCTCTACGTTATCCACAACATTCTTACCTTTTAGAGTACGAAGTGTTTCCATTAACTCAGCCAAGACCAGATTCTTATCACAAATTTGTTCCCTCAAATCAGATATTTCCATCGACTTTCGATTCAATTGTTCAATCAATGATTGATTCAGTGCAGTGGTATCAACACATGCGGGCTGTACTGAATCGAAGAGTCGTGTATTATTCTGTTTTAAGTTATCAACTTTGGACAAAATCTTGGAAACTCGATTATCTAGATCAAGTCTAAAATTCTCAGCTGCCTCAAGTACGTTCACACAGTTAAGCTCCTTAGATTTCTCTATTTCTATCGGCAAAGAGTTAGCAACTTTGTCACTTGGCTGACGCTGTTTTGATTGTAAATTCAATCGAAAATTCTTTTCAAAGTTTGCATCATCGATATTAACACCTTTGAATGACGTTTCAAAGATTTCTTGAATAAATTGTTGCTTGAATTCAAGCGAAATACAATGCGTTTGAATCTCATCAAAACGTTTTGAAAGCGAAGAACATGAATCTTGAAGCTTTAAAAATTCAGCGTCAGATTCGTGACAAGTACTATCTACCACATTATCCACAGATTCAACATTATGCACAATAGAATCATTATCAACACTTGTATTCACACAGACATAAACTATATCATGAGACATCACTTGATTCAGAAGCAGATCATTATGGCGTGAAACCCGTTCTATTTCAAGTAAACTGTTTTCATAAGCATCTTCCATTTCATTGAAAACACGTCTAACTTCTTCTATTTCCAAAAACAAATCTTGATCCATATTACGAAGACAAGCTTTAACATTGTTTACAAACGGAACAATTTCATCTCGAAACGCAGCTCTAGTGTGCTCAAAGTTCCATTCACCTTCCGTTATGGCCGTGGCCGTCGTACGTTCCAAAATGACCTTGTCAAAATCGGCTAAGTGTTGGTGAACCGTATTTAAGTTAACGGACGCCTTACTTACCGGTGGAATTAACTTCGTTAAATCCTTTTTGACGAGTGTAGGAGACGTACTAGGAAGTTTTTCATTTGACAAACTTTGGGGCACAAGAACTGTTAATTCTACTAATTCCTTTTGTAAGCGAATGCGTGTCTTTTTCGAACATTGATCTTTGTTGTGTTGATCATAATCAATTGTATGGAATTTTGAAAGCATTTTGGAATGAGTTTCATCCTCAAGTGATTTTGTCTCCTCAGTACTACGAACATAAGGTGCTTCTTTCGATTTGCCAATTATAGTCATATCATAAAGACCAGGAATATATTCCTGAGCTTGTTTTGCATAACCGGGATTAGGTGGTAAATCTTGAAGACGCTTAAGTTCGAATTCTTTAAATGATTTAGTTAAAAGATGAACCTTTTCTGTGGAAGCGTATTGTTTTAAAAGCTGTTGTTCTTTGAATTTAAGAAGTTTGGTAGCATTAATTTCCGATTCAACCTTTTTAGACTCGAGAGTTTCGAAATCCATTTTAAGTTTCTGAAAATCATTGACAACCGACTCTTTTTCTTTTAATTCATTGGAAAGATTAGCTTTTAATGATTCTATTTCTTTCAAGTGTTCAATCTTTTCAAAACGAAATTGGTCAAATTCAGAACATGTTATTTTCTCTTCTTGAGGGACCATTTCAAAAGTTTTGACCTTTTCTTTATGCAACGCAAGCTCAGCAGTTAGGGTGGAATTCGTATCTACGGATTGTCTGAGGGCCATATGCATTTGATCAATAATATGTTTAGGCACCATGACCAAATCATGTTGAGCATAAGATGCCATACCCGTCGTAGCATTTGGTTGAGGTTCACTCAAATGTGTAGGATTGGGTACCACATCATTTGAGTTACTAGTTCCCGAATGCTGTTCGAGGTTGTCATTTTCATGCCCAACTTGATGTTGGTTATCATCAATATTATTAGATGTGGTTGGTACCTCACTGATGACATCAGAACCGTAGTGAGAGAGATTAGCAACGAGAGCCGCTTGGGCAGAGTGAATGTCATCACAATCAGAATCATATGCGTCAAGGTCATCTGCTTGATAAGCTGCATTAGAAGTAGAAACGACTGCAATGCCTTCAGTATCTGCTGCTCCTGGGTCTGCAAGAAATGCTAACTCCTCTGAATCCAAAATCTCCCCCTTAGACTGAGCATCAACCAAATACATCTTCTCACGAAACCATGCATCATCCCTCCTCCTTTTTGGCTGAGTGCATTCCCTAGCCATATGACCTTGTCCTCGGCAATTGTAGCAAGTCACAACCTTCTTAGGACCAATAGGACTCCCATTTCCACTAGCTTGAGAATTCACAGCTTGATTGTTCCCAGTCATTGTAGGAGGTCCATATGAGTTTTGCCTTCCCTGAATAGGTTTCACCGTCACTTGACCATCTTGAACAGTGGCTTGTTGTCGAGGATTTGATGAGGTGCCGAGCTGATTGTTTGTTGGTGGAAATCCTCTAGTTGCAACAAGTTTTGACAAGTAGGCGGTGAGATGGTTTAGAACATCAATTGGCGTATCATTTGGGGTAAAGACCGGTGCTTGGATTGGTGGAAGTTCATTAGAGTAGAAAGCTTGTGATGGTTGTGCTTCTATTGGAAAATATCCTTGCTGACGAGTATAGCCCAATGTAGAAGTGTTGGCTTGTGATGGTGATGTTTGATATGGTGGTTGCTGTTGAAAAGATTGTTGATGAACACCTTGTTGATATTCTTGCTGTGGCATCATTGGTGGTTGATAAGATGGTTGCTGTGGTTGCTGATAGATGTGTGGTGGTGGCTGCTGCAAGTATGATGGTTGTTGATAAGTATAAGCCATGTTTTGTTGAGAAGCATACATTGCAAGTGGATCATGAACTTGAGGTGTAGACAACCGAGCCTCGATCACATGGCATTCGTGTTGTTGAAGAAAAGCTTGAAGTTGATCCACATTGGTGTTATGCAAGTCCTTAGCCAATTTAACATCCGTCACGTATTTTTTCCATTCTGGAGGAAGAGTGTTCAAATACTTGGTGTTCAATTGAAAGGTAGGAATTGTCATGCCATAGATATTGAGCTCATTCAACAATAGGGTAAATCTCAGATAGTAATCATTGAGAGTCTCCCCTGGCACATATGCAAACTTATCAAAAGTGTCATAAAGATTACACTCTCGTTCTTGTTTAGTTAACGAGGTGCCTTGCATTAGAACCCGAATTCTATCCCATAACTCTTTGGCAACTTTATGTTTGCTGACGAGTTTGTAGACATCTGGAGGAAGGGCTTGGAGAATGATGTTTGTAGCATACTTATCACATTTATCTTGAATCTTCATATCTCCAGTCAACTCACCCGTTGTGCGAGGACGAGTAGTTGTACCTTCCGTCACTGTACCATAATCTAATGGTCCATTGAGCACCGATGCCCAAATTAGATGTCCATTCTCCTTGTTCAACATATAAAGTTCCATTCGGGAAGCCCATTCCTCATACATAGTCTTCACCAACATTGGTGGACGATTATCCGTACCCGAGAGGATGGACTTTTCCATAAGAGATGTGTACTCCATTTCAATAAGTTAAGATTTACAAAGTTGATCGAACAATGAAATAAGGTTAAGTATTTTTGTGTTGTTGTGAGTTAAAATCAAGAAACAATGTTAAAATCCCCTAAAATATGTTCTCGATAAACCAAAAATTCCAAGTCAAAATTTCACACGATTGTTCGAAATTTTTTTATGGAATAATTTTTGGATTGTCGGAATGTCTAGATCGGAATGCCAGATCGGAATGTCACACTATCTTAATGTCCAGATCGCAATGACCTATCGTAAAGATTCAGATCGCAATGACCTATTGGAATGATTCAGATCGCAATGACCAGATCGCAAAGCCTATCGGAATACTCAGATCGCAAAGCCTATCAGAATACTCAGATCGCAATACCCAGATCGCAAAGTAGCTGACAAAATTTAAGCAGAGTAACGACTTAACAAAACTTCCTTATACCCGTCGGAATCCCAGATCGCAAAGTACGATCGGAATGCCCAGATCGGAATAAGTAAAGAAATCCACGTATCGCAATGTAGAACCAAAACCCTTTCCGATGGTTATGGTTATTACGATGGAAGCTCACTTTTCACTTGTCCTTTCCGATGGATGTTACTGCTTGAATTTTGGAATGAAGAACACTCAACTTTTTTGCAATTTTGATCCAAGAAAGATGATGTTTTAAAGAAAACCAAGATACCAAGAATCCTTTAAACACGAATCCCTATGTCACACTACTTAAGACTACGATCAAACACCAAAAAAATTTGAAGTTTCGGCAAAAACAAACCAACACACTACGAAATGTTTAGAAAACAAAACGCAACACAAAAACAAACCTATATTTCATCCCAAGCTCTTGATACCATTTGTAGAAATGTAAATCTATGCTTATGTTTTTAGAGTGAGAAAGAGATAGAGAGATGGTGGATTTCACACTTTTAGAGAGAGAAACTAAAAAGGAACTATGTGTAAATTATGAAACCACACACCCTCTCCATCAAAGGAGAGGGTTTATATACCCAAGCCCATGAGATGGGCTTGGGTTTACATTAGGCCGCCGGCCCATACACTTCATGGGCTCGGTTTTGGGCTTTGTTTAATAAATGTAAATAACTAAACTACGAGCTATAACATGGATTATTGTTGGAGTGACCGATCCTTCTTAATACGTAAAACGTATTTCCAACAACATGCTTATACTACATACAATTAGTACTTCAACAAATTCAAGAAAGCCTGAAGGTCAAGTCTTCCGCTGTATCAAACTCTGAAGCTTTCAAGAATTTAAAAGTATAAGTATGTGGAACATGAAGTCACGAAGAGGCAAATATCACAAGTGAAGAATGCACAAGGTCAAGGCAAGGAAACATGCTCAAGACTAAAGTCAAAGATCACATCAAGCATATTCACAAGAACAAGATCGAAGACTCAAGCATAGATGCTAGGTTTAAGATTTTGTAAAAAGATGTGACCTCCCTTAGGGGGAGATTGTTGGAAATACGTTTTTCCCAATAAAGTCTCGGTCACATCTTAGTTAGCATAGATCACGAGATATAGACTATTTAGAACTTTGTCTCTTGGAGCGACCTCCCTTAGGGGGAGATTGTTGGAAATACGTTTTACGTATTTATGAAGGATCGGTCGCTCCAACGATAATTATGTAATAGGATCATGATCCACTAAGTAAATGTATAGTCCATATAGCCCACATGTAGGGTGGGCTATATATATACCCCTCCTAGCATGTTAGGAGGGGTTGGTCATTTTTCACATTTCATTATTCAATCTTTACTTTCTCTCTCTACTCTTTTCTTTTCTCTCCTTTCTCTCTCTACTCCTTCATCTCCCTTCTCATCTCTTTTATATTTATCAATCTATCCCTCTATCAAATCCATCTAATCAATCATGTAGAATAGGCCAAAGATCTCGTAGACCTTCAAGTAAGAGTGCTCAAAGTGTTTTAGTTTGATTACAAACTATTATACTAATTCTTAACAGAATATAGATCCAACCAAAGGGATCAACAAGTGGTATCAGAGCTTGTTGAGAAACTCTGAAAAAGAAGAACACGAACTTATACACTCCTCACATACCAAATCTCAATGTCTCAACCAGATGGTGTTAATGCTCATGTGGATGATGTTCAGAACACTGATCCTGTTCTACCTCAAGGACAACCACAAGTTGTGCATCCTGCACCAACACAAGGTGCTCAAGTCGTGAATAATGTATCTGCCTCTACACCAACACCTTCTCATACTTTGTCTGCTGTTAAACTCCCAGTTCTCAAAGGTGACAATTATGAGACTTGGGCTATGCAGATGGAACACTACTTGAATCACACAAATCATACTGTGTGGCAAGTTATTAAGAATGGGAACACACCAAAGAAGCTTCACTGGTTGCCAGACGATACATGCTATGTTCTACCTGCTGTGACTACTGATGAGGTACAAGCAGAGATCAGAGAAAGAAAAGCTAGAACTGCTTTGGCTATGGCTCTTTCTGAAGAGATTCTACCAACCTTTCATCACTATAAAGATGCCAAAGCTATGTGGGATGCCATAAAACTTAGATTTGGAGGCAATGAAAAATCTAAGAAAATTAAGAAGATTGTTCTTAAGCAAGAATTTGATAACTTCTCCATTACCAGTGTAGAGGGAATACATGGTGGATATGGAAGGTTCAACAAGTTGCTTATTCAGTTAGCAGTTTATGGACAAATAATTCCTAATTAAGAAGCAAATCTAAAATTCTTAAGAAGTGTTCCACCAGAATGGAAAGCAATGGCTATGCACTTCACCACAAGAGATGATTTGGAAACAATTCCATTTGATCATCTTTACAACAATCTTAGAGCATATGAGATGGATGTGAAAGGCACTGAAGGAAAGACTGAAGACATGTATTTCGAATACATCCAGTACAAAAGAAACAAGAAGCCAACAAGTTATCATTTCTTGTTTAGGGGAGGATTGTTGGGAATTATTTGTTAAGTGTCAAGTACCGTTAGTGTATTTGAAGTACTGTTAGTGTTATGTAAGTACAGTTAGTGTTAACGCGATACATAGTAAGTACTGCTACTTATAAAGTAAGTACTGCTATGAAGATAAGACGAATATATCTTTGTATAAGATATGTCATAGTTATAGTTAGAGTATATCTTATGTGATATACCTAAATAGTTAGAATATTGATAATATATCGTCTGTGATATAGTTATCTTTATAGAATATTCTAAGGTTTCTAGGGTTCCTTACTCTATAAAAGGAACATAGGTACAATGTCTTTCATGTACCTCATACAAGTCGATTAATAAGAGAATCGAATAGTTAAAAGTATTTCTGTTCTTCTGTGCTTTATAAGTTAGATTCCGCATAACTTATTTGGTGTTTAGTAAGAGTGCTCAAAGTGTTTTAGTTTGATTACAAACTATTATACTAATTCTTAACAGAATATAGATCCAACCAAAGGGATCAATACCCACTTTTAATTGAACATCACACGAACACATCTCACGCTTAAACTCTCATACCCATTCACTCAAGGACCCCCCCACCCAAACCTCCCATGCACCAATCACGTGACAACTTCCTCTCCAAGGAATGCCACGTGGCAAGATCAACGTCTTATACTCCTTACTTGGCCCCAAAGCAAAAATAAACGTCTAGGATTCATTTGGACAGCTCACAACATCAAACACGTCTAGAAGACTCAAGGGAAATTCTGAGATTTCATAGCTTAGGGTTTCATGTATTTCCCATTCTAGAAGCGTCTATTGTAGTCTATAAAAGGACCCCAACCTGTGGTGAGGCCTTTGTTCCATATTTTAGCTAAAATCTTTGTAATTCCTTTTTATAAATATAAAGTTGGTATTTTATGAAAATTGTAATTCCTTTTATGTTTTTTATAAAAGTTTGGTGTTTGATTAGCTAAGATCTAAGTTACATTTATCTGTTTGTTGAGTTTTGAGGAAAGGATTTTGAGTCATAAAACGCTTATTTTCAAAAATTAGTGTTTCATTGTATTTGGTTCACCTTTGTGTTTTTTGATCTTAGCAGGTACAAAAGGTGGAAGCTAGCGGTTGTTCTGCTACCACTTAAGCTCTCACATCCTAAAGCCTGGATGTATGTTTTGGAGGTGCACGTTTTTAAGCTCTTTTATATTTCTACATATTTTTATGGTTTATGATGAATATGAGTATTTGTTTGTGAATATGTGATTTGTGGTTGGATCTTGTTATTTGGAGTTTGTTTGTTGTTATTCAGTTGATTTAAGCTTGGTTTGTGGTTTGAATCAAACTAATCCTTTGAAAAATTGAGAAATCAGTAATTTAAGGGGTGTTTGGGTTTACTACATAATCTAGGTTTGAGTTGATTTGAGTAAGTGTTGGTTTGTGCAAGGTGTTTGTTCTTGTTCTTATTGTGCTATTGGTTGTTTATCTGCAAGTTTTAAGGTTTGTATAACCATAATCCAACAATTGGTCATAAAATCTGAATTTCTTGTTGTTTTGGACTGAGGTTTTGGGGACACCTAGATCTAAGGGTAGACTAGGGCTAACAAGTTCTAAATCTAAGTTTATACAACCTTAGTAGGAGATTTGTGGTGTTGAAATTAGATTTGTGGTCATCTAGTTCAGCAAAAAAGGGTTTGGCTATCATTTGTTCATCAGTAACCTGCTTGTGCTTGAAACCCGATTTAAACATTGAACCAGGGATTGAATTGAGTTGTTTTGTGTTTGATTAAGTTTTATTGAGATTGTGTAAGCTTTTGGCGCAATCTAGTGGGCTTATTCTAGCTTAAACTTCTTATTTCTTCATAAATGTTCATATATCATATCTGTGTCATATCTGGGAACTGAATGATTAAACTGTATCATTTGGCTAGATCATTTTGTGATTTCTTACTTGTTTTTGACCCCCTATAACCCACTGTTATAAGGGTGCCCTTGTTGTTCACTGAATCCAAGTAAATCTCTCTAAAATCAAAGGTCAATTAAGTTAAACAGTGGGAATCCTTTCCCACTGCTGCTAGCCACTGCTAGTGTTATTTTTGGTTCAGCTAAACAATAAGCTGTTCTAGCTTATTAAAACGTGCAACAACTTCAACTTGGTAATAGGTCTTAATCATTTGACCTATTTGTTCATTCTGGAGCTTTTGGGTTGTTGACTTTAGGGTTTGACTAGAAAACCAACTTGTTTGACTTTTACATAAGTGCTTATTGACTTATTCAGCTTATTTGGCTTTGCTTATTGAATGTTTCTTGATTGATTTGGTTTATTTAAGTCATTTAGAGTCTTTTTCAAGTTGAATCAAGTCCTGAGGTGGTCTAAAACTCTAAGTCGTCTATTTTGTCGTTTAGTGGATTTATACTTGGCTTATTTCTGGCTTATTGGTTGTGTTTTTTCAAAATTTCTTTTCATAGATCTCTTAAGCATCCCAAAAGAAGGTTATGCGTCAAATTAGAGCTAATGGCATTGGCTTATAGCTTAATGGACCAAAAAGCCCATTAAGGATAAGTTGTTGTACATTTAAGCTGTGATAAGCTCATATTCAGCTTTTGGGCCTTCATAGTTTTGTGTTTAGAATTGAATTTTAAGCTAGACTGGTTATTTTCAGTTTATTTGGTTGAGTTTGATCTTATTGGGCCAAAAATCCCATTTCATTGGACTGTTTTTTATTTTTGCCCATTTGGGGGCCCAACAGGGGTATTTTGGTAATTTCACTTTCATTTTCTGTTTATTTAGGTTAAAATAAACTAGTTTGCAAGTTTTTAGAAATTTTTATAATTTTTGGATTTTTAATATTATTTTAAAGTTATTTTATTATTAAATTTCATTTTTTATATTTTTGCAACTTTTACATTTTTCCTAGGTCAAATATATTAAGTTAGGATTTTTAAAACTCTTAGATTAATTTTCTCATCATTTTATTAATATTTAGAATTATTTTAATATTTAAATAGTTTTTAATCATTTAAAAATAGTTTTCATTAGTTTAAAATTTCATAAAAATAGTTCTTAGTTTAATTAAGTCATTTTAGAGGTTTACAAAGTGAAAAATATTTATTTGGGCTTTTTATTAATTATTTGGTTTTTAGGGCTTTAATTAGCATTTAAAAATTAATATTTAATTAATTAAAAGGTTTGAAAAAAGTTTTGATCATTTGTAAACTCTTAGTTTACTTTTAGCTATTTTTTGTAATTTTTTTGGGAATTTTTAGAATTACTTTTTATTTTGTCACTTTTTACCGTTTTTCGTTTTGTCATCGTAGTATAATTTTAACGTATCTGTCATTCTAGTTTCTCATCTTTTCTTTCTCAATATAATCTCAAACATTTAACAAGTTTTTCACACACATATACCTCCTTGGAAACGAACTTTCACCTTTGGGTCATTAGTACACGGTTTTCCTAAACCGTCGTATTTAATACTTACCACTTTTACGCTTTTTTTTTCCTAAACAAGTGTAATTTTACCACAATCAATGTGATTATTTTACACATCGTTATCATACCTCACACATTGGTATCATGAAGATAAAATGGACTTGCATTTTTCTTCCCAAAAAACTTTGTTAAAACTTCATTAAATCAATTGATATCAAAAATATTGGTTGGGTTAATATTTTTAATATGGGGCAGAAAATGTGATTTAATATGAGACATGATTATTCAAAAATGGTTTGACTTAACATGATGGCTCATCCCGACATGTGCGAAATGTTTTCAAATATCGTGGCATATGTCAGAGAGGAGCAAAATGGATTTGCTATATCAAAAATGGATTTGCTATATCAAAAATGGATTTCATGGTGATTTATACTTACCCACAACCCATTTATTTCATGAACGATGAAGATTGTGGTGACATAAGGATGGTAAGATAGGTTAAGTCCAATGATTCTTCCAAAACTGAAGGAATCTTCCCAAAAACATTCCATAGTTAGAAATAGTAGTCCTTAGGAAAGTTGGGGAAAGATTGTGAACGTAGCTGAATGCCGATCAAGTACTTAAGTTAGCACTGGAACAATCACAACAAGGTGCTAGTTATGACGTACTGGTAAGCATTGAAGGGGTTGAAAAATGAAAAAGAATTGTAAAGATAAAGGGTCTAAAGAAAGAAGCCCTCCTTACAACTTAAGCAGAAACCGGGTCAACACATTTGCTATTGAGATCATTTTTAATGATGCTTGATATTGAAGATAGACATCATGGACCCAGTGATGCAATGCACAACCCATCACAGCTAACTCAGATATCTCTCAAAAGGTATTTGTTTTAATCACATGGAGACAACGGATTATCTATCGATTTATTCACTTCGAATATATTGGTATTGAAATGGTGGCACTCCTCTCCAGCCTCCGATCACTAAAAATACAAAATGCACGATCGAGTCTAGAGCCATTTGAGATCATCAATAATCTCATTAGGACACATTTCCATATTTACTTGCTTCTTCACACACTATGAAAAGTAAGAAAGATATTAAGAGTCCTACGCAAACTCTTCATGATCTTGCCTGAACATTTGAGTAATACGAAAGTATTTACAATGAAGATGGAAATCCTTCTTGAGCGAATATCAAAAAGCTCATGGTAGGTGACTGGTGCGATTATTTATGAATCAAGCTTGTGATAACTTGAAAACAACAATGGTTTAATTCTTAACTGAACTTAAACACGTTCTAGGCCTCTACGCAATATCTCAATGATCTTGCCAGAACACTCAGAGTGACACCTTAGTATTCACAGTGATGAGTGGAAATCCTTCAAGTGTTAACCTCAGACAGCACTTGGTAGGTAAATGTAAGATTCTATATGAATCAATCTCGTGACAACTGGAAAGCAACGATGGTGCGATTCTTTAATGAATCAAACTTGTTCTAGGAATCGGAATTGACGGCTTCAATCATGCGGATAATTTTATCCAACTAATTCACTCTTTACGTTCGCAGTCAGCTTTGGACGGTCGAGTAAAGAGAACGGGTTTACCCGCGAAATCTTGTAAAGGAGGTTCTTAATTGAAACTACCTGCCACAAGTACGATATTTTATATCGTCCAACAGTCTTCATCGACCGGAGGTAAAATGCTACCGAACTAGAATGAAATGTTCAAAGCCATTTCGTTCGTGTCTACTTATGTTACTACATTTGAAGACGGTGGCGTTGCTGTTGGGAATTATTTGTTAAGTGTCAAGTACGTTAGTGTATTTGAAGTACTGTTAGTGTTATGTAAGTACCGTTAGTGTTAACACGGTACATAGTAAGTACTGCTACTTAAAAAGTAAGTACTGCTATGAAGATTAGGACGAATATATCTTTGTATAAGATATGTCATAGTTATAGTTAGAGTATATCTTATGTGATATACCTAAATAGTTAGAATATTGATAATATATCGTCTGTGATATAGTTATCTTTATAGAATATTCTAAGGTTTCTAGGGTTCCTTACTCTATAAAAGGAACATAGGTACAATGTCTTTCATGTACCTCATACAAGTCGATTAATAAGAGAATCGAATAGTTAAAAGTATTTCTGTTCTTCTGTGCTTTATAAGTTAGATTCCGCATAACTTATTTGGTGTTTAGTAAGAGTGCTCAAAGTGTTTTAGTTTGATTACAAACTATTATACTAATTCTTAACAGAATATAGATCCAACCAAAGGGATCAACAAGTGGTATCAGAGCAACTACTACAAAGTCTAACTTGTCTTTTGTGTCAGATGGGAACAACGATACTTACTTTCAAAATACCGCTAGTGGATCTAGCAGCGGTACTTACTTCACAAATACCGCTGAAGGACTTACAAGTAGTACTTACCCACAAAGTATTGAAAGAAGTCCTATGATCTCTCAAAATCCACATGGAAGGTCTTCACCATTGTTTAGTGACAATGATGCCTTCCCATTCTTTGCTGGACAAGACAACAGGCCAAGATCAACTCTCAATGACTTGTTCCAAATGGATGATGCTAATGTTGAAGAGATGGATCTTAAATGGCAAGCTGCAATGGTGTCAGTAAGATCTAATAGGTTCTTCAAGAAGACTGGAAGAAAAATGACTGTTGATCCTAATGAGCCATTGGGATATGACAAGTCTAAAGTTGAATGCTATAACTGTTGAAGGAATGGACACTTTGCAAGAGAATGCAATAGAGATAAAGCTGAGACAAGCAATCTGAAGTCCAAGAACAACTATAGAACCAGTCTAAGAATAACTGAAAGCTCTCCAAGAGGAAATAGAAGAAGTCCTAAAGGAACCAAATCAATGGTTACTGTAGATGGAGTGGTGAATTGGGCAGAAGAAGAAGAAGAAGATCTTGGATTAATGGCTCTCTCTCATGAAGATACTGAGGTACACCCTTGTTCTAAAGATTGTATTCTTAAATTTAATAGTCTAAAAGTAGAACTAGAGGAACAGTATCAAAAGGATAACACATGCACTGTAGAAGTAAAGGCTTTCAAACAGGGTGTTGTTAAACTAGAAGATAATATAGTTTTGTATAAAAAGGCTCAACAAAACTATGAAGAGAAAATTAGGATTTTCACTCTTCAAATGAGGGAAAAAGATGCGGAAATAAAAGCTTTTGAAAGACAACTTCTAAAAATAAATACTAAAAATGAAGCTTTAAAAACCAGTCTTTGTAAAGAGAGGGAAGTAATTAGTCAATGGCAACAATCCTCTAAGGGATTGGGAAAGTTGATTAATTCACAAATGGGGTATTATGATAAAATAAGCCTAGGATATATTGAGGATCAACCTGGGATAACCTTAACTAACAAGGACTTATCAAAAGTGATTTTTGATAGTTCTGGTGAGGTAGATGATACACCTGAAAATGATAGATATGATGAAGGAATGAAGGCAGTTCCTCCACCAGTATCTGGAATTTTCATGCCCCCTTGTAATGATACAAGTATAGAGTTAGAAGATCCTAAGATTAATAATGTCTTTAACTCTAGTACTGTGTCTCAAGAAAATACTGATGTGACCAAGAATATTGTTTATCCACCTCTAATGAATAACTTTGTTTCTGAGGAATCTAAGACTAGTTATGCTCCCAAGCAGGTAAAAACTCCTAGCAAAATATTGGAAAACAATAAACAACATACTAAAAACAAAAGGGCTGGGCTAGGTTTTGAAAAAGTAAAGTCAAAACAACCTTTTGGGTCTTCTTTAAGAAGAAAAGGATGTTATGTTTGTGGTAGTCTAAGTCATTTTATCAAAGACTGTACATTACATGAAGATAAAATTGTGAAACAAAAGCCTACACAAAGGGTCATGAAAAACAATAATGGGAAAAATGCACAAGGTTATAGGAAACAGAAACTTAAGGATGACAAACCTAAGTTTGATCACACAAGGGTAGTTAAACAGGTTAAAAATAATCCTACCAAAAGTTTTGCTTCTAGGGCAGTACTTATGAAGCAAGGACTTGTATCCTTAAAGTCTGGTAAACCAAGTATCGGCAAGCTTAAATCTACAAGTACCGCTAGACCAAACTCAAGTACTGTTGGTTTAAAACCAATGTTCTCCAAGACTTCTAAGAAGGTTTTTGAAAAAGTTAAAACACCTAGGAGTAAGGACAAGAACTAATCAGTACAAATGTGGGTTCCTAAAAGAGTTATACCATGTGTTAAAGCAAGTACCACTCAAGCAGTACTTAAGTCAAAGAAGTCAAACCACATAGAGTCACCCTATGAATTTGACTACATAAATGAAACCATGAAGTATAAGAGTAAAAGTAGCATTACTAGGAATGTTTCAGTACAAACTCTGAAATGTGTAGGTCCCACAAGATCCGAGCCAAATGTGGCTTGGGTCCCTGTTAAAAACTAATAAGTTTTATTTGTGTGTAGGGGCATCTCATTGATGACTTAAAAGATAAAGGAATTATAGATAGTGGATGCTCAAGACACATGACATGGAACAAAGATTTTCTTGCTGAATTTGAAGAATTCAAAGGAGGACCAGTAGCCTTTGGGGGTAGCAAAGGTAGAATCAATGTCAAAGGGAAAATCAACACAGGAAAGTTGGAATTTGAAGATGTCTTCTTTGTGAAATAATTGAATGAGTTCAATCTCTTTTCAGTATCACAAATGTATGATAAGAATAACAAGGTGCTATTCACAGACAAAGACTGCTTGGTGTTGTCCAAAGACTTTGAGATGCCCAAGGAATCTCAAATACTGCATAAAGTACCCAGGCAAGAAAATATGTACACCTTTAATCTTCGTACTATTACTCCATATTACAAGGCTTTTTACACCTCGTAAGAAAGATTAATGTTCGTTGTGTTGGTCTAATCGAATTGATCTAGGTTCTCTATGTGACTCTATTGTTCTTTGGTGGAAACAAATATTTTTGGTTAGTTTTTAAATTTAAATGTGCAAAGACTTAAAAGTAAATGTCGTTAAAGTAAAGTGGTAAGTAAATAAAAGAGCGTGAAATTAAATCTAGGTCTAATCAAAGGAAAGTGTGCAATATTTAAAAACGTGACAGAAAGTAAATTAGTTAAACGACTAAAAATTAAAACGTGACGAGAATTAAAATCTAACAAGTATAAAAATGTAGACTTAGAAAAATAAACAAGACGAAAATATGAAAAATAACTCCCAAATCGGAATATATTCCGATCAACCACGATCGGAATATAGCCTTACCCTTGATCGGAATATGAATAACCAACCCCTGATCGGAATGTAAATTAGAGTACCCAATCGGAATGCTGTCACCTAGTCAGATCGGAATACCAAAGTTACCCTGATCGGAATGTTGCCTACTTACCTTGATCGGAATAATGGGTCGGCACAACCGATCGGAATGTGTAGAAGATCTTTGATCGGAAAGCTGTCACCAAATACCAATCGGAATCCACTAGCCCAAACGATCGGAATGACTTCCTTTGCACACGATCGGAATGTATCGAACCACTCCAATCGGAATACAGAAAGGAAAATCAAAACCCTTTTCCGACCTAGCAATGAGCTATGGTCGGAATGTAACTCCCTCTTCCGATTTGTCAGGTCGGAATAAAGGGAAAAGTACCAAAAATAAGCTTAACAATTAAGCTATAATCCTAATAAGCACTAGACTAAATCCTTAAGGTAAATCGTGTAAAAATAAGCTATAAAACTGAAAGTTAACAACTTTTAAAGTATGAAAAAGATAAACTTTAAGAAAAACAACTTTTTATATAAAAATAACTTTTGTAAAAAAACTATATAAACTTGAAATCAAATCAAATAAACTATGAAAATAAGAGATTTAAAACAATCAAAAGCATAAAAATGAAATCTTTAAACAAGTTAACAAGATTAAAAACGTGTGAATCAAAGAAAGGTAGAAGAAGATTAAGATCAACAAGATAAAGTAAAGGTGCAAGAAATTAAAGAAACACTTACTTGAAAATTAAAGGTAATTAAAGGTGCAAAACATGTATTTAAATGACAAGTAATTAAAGGTGCATAAAATAAAGGTGGAAGAACTAGTTTGTCAATCTAGCCAACAACAGAAAAATGAAAATGATCTAATCTATATATAGGGGAGATTAAGGCTTGCTTAGGAAGCTTCCTTAATTGCATGCTTAGTCCCTCCTTCTTTAATCTTCTTTTAATTGCACCATTAGTCCTTTTCTTCTAATCTTTCTTTTAGATTTGGACTTTAAGGACTTGTGGCTCGGGATATCTTTTGAACTCGTCTTTAATTTCTTCAGTAAAATAGACTTGAGTTTCTCAACTTTTGATAAACTTCCGTCTTTTGACTTTTTCTTCGATAAATCTTCAGAATTGGTCTTGGACTTCCGTTATTTTTCCACTTTTGACTTCTCGACTCCGTCTTTCATCTTTTTCTTTAATAAAATCCGTGAATGCCCGTGAATTCCCGTGTTTTCTCCACTTTTCACAATTTCGTCCTAAATTACAACAAAAACACAAACCACGCATAATTCCGACATAAAAGACATAAAATACACGTTTTGGTCCGGTTATTATTGTAATTAAGTGGTAGAAAAGATGGGTGTTTACACACCTATCAAATACCCTACACTTGACCATTGCAATGTCCTCTTGCAATGCATTAGTTACAAAGCATGTTTACACTTTTCATCTTAATCAATCCACATTGGCCTTTATTAAAGAGATAGAAAATTATAAAAATGCAAAGAAAAGAAATTAAAAGCATACCTTGGGTTTTGAAAATGTCATGAATAATCATCATTCTCAACTTTTCACTTTCTCCAAACCAAGCTTAAAAACGAGATCATTGTTATTATAAGTTAGTAAACTAGCACGAACTCATGTGGGCCAATTATTCACTTAGACTCCCTTATTCCTATGGGTATCTCTTAAATGTTATTATTTGTCTTGAATGATCACGAAGATGCATTGTTTGACTTATTTCGATAATTATTTAGTCTGGAAATAAAGTGCAAGATTTAATCAATAGTTAGCTAAAGGACCAAATCTTTTAAAACTGCTTCTCGGGATATCAAAAAGTTCATATCTTGGCATAACTTGGTTCGCGATTTGAGACCTTTCTCGGGCCGATATTTGGCAGCGACTTCATACTTCAAATCTTGAGAGACGTTCATGAAATAATGGTCTTCTCTTCATAATTGGAATTTCTTCACTTGGAATTTTTGAGAGATTCTTCATATATGGACCACGACTTCTTCATTTTCTCCAATCTTTATTTTGGATTTTGATATACAACGATCCGCCTCCTTTATTGACTTGGATCTATTTATCCTCATACCTTGTTAGGGTCTTTTCGGATACACTTCTCCATGACTTTTTGGGAGTTTTTGCTTTTCGTCGTGTGTCTCGATCCTTCATATTGATTTTCGATAAATGATTCTTCACATCACTTTTGGATCTTTAGCAACAAAACATAGCCCTCATGCCTTGTTAGGGCCTTTTCGGACTCGCCAATCTTCGCGCCCCGCTTCATAAGTTATGCCTTGGCTATGAACTCTCGTCATTACCGAGCAACTTTTAAACGATCTGGGGCTAGAAGCTAAGTAACTTTTCAAATCGTACAACCTTATTTATTAGCAGATAAATTTATTAGCAAGCGATGGGAGAATAGGCTCATAATTAACTCACATAAATTCACGAAAGAATACCGACTTATAATTGGCTCTATCATCTCTCGTTCTCCACAGTTTAAAATCTCAAGTAATGAGACTCGTGGATACTTAGCCAATTAAATCAAAGTTTTGGGTTTTCGAGTCGCCTATAGGATCTTGCAAATTCTTAGACTTTTTCAAGTTTAGAAATCGCATCTTAAAGTTCCCTTGATAAACGACTCTCTAGGATCATTTATAGGAACTTGCGAAAAGTTCTTGTTCTTAACTCGTGAGAGTTAAGACTTTCGCGTTTTATAGCTCCCTATATAAAAGCCTAGCAAAACTTGACTTAAACATGTTAAGGATACTAGCTAGAGTAAACTCGGGTTGAGTCAAAAGATTCACAACGATTGAAAATTAAAACCACTTATTAAACATTTATTCTAATAAGGAAAGAAAATAACTATACAATGGTAAAAACTAATAGGCCAAAATAGAACAAAAATTTTGAAAAATGTCGAAAAATTGATTTTCCGGTTAAAATGAGGACAAATACAAGGAAAAGACCACTTAACTTCGATAGAAGTCCCCCCTACACTTAATATAAACATTGTCCTCAATGTTTAAGCATGTGGGAGGAAACTTCCCTACACTTAGGACAGTGTGCACTTTGTTTAAATCTCGCTAAGGGAAAGACAACTAAAGAGATTCCTATTTTAATATTGAGAAAATATAAAATAGTGAATCGAAAAGAGTTTAGGATAGAACCGGGAAGAAGTAGAACACGGAATCACGGGTCGTCAAGAATCATCAAGAGTGGATCATTGAAGCTCGAATCCCTGATTAAGAAGTGATGAGAGGAAATAGCAATCCAAAGGGTCCCCCCTACACTTATGGTAAAGAAAGCGAAAAGATAGATGCATGGGTTGCCTCCCAAGAAGCGCTTGGTTTTTGTTAACCGAGTCGTGAGCCTGACTCGACCTTGGTTCATCAACAGAAGTAGCATGAAACAAATCCACAAGGATCAAAGACATAGTTTTCATCCATCAATAAGCACGAGCTTAAGGTGAACAAGGCAAGCCAAAAGAGAAATGGCAGGGTTCCCTTAAGCAGTGATGGAGCACAGTAGGAGCAAGGATGAAGTGGTGCAAGCATGTCTTCAAGATTTCCAAAGATTTTTCCTTTTATTTCATCAGGTGGATACTGAGATGGCTTAAAGACTTCAATACCGGGGTCGAACACCTTTTCCTTCAGGGGAAAATAGCACTCCGGCTCAGCCGAGTGTGAAGAAGATCCGCAAAGAAGCACGACCTCGTCCTCAGAAGTGGGACAAAGAGGTGTTAAATCATACGTGCAACGGATTTTGGTGTCAACCGGTTTCTTCTCCTTTGACAAAATGCTCTTCAAATCCAAAGTAGGATCAAGACGATAATCTTCAAAGTCCAAAGAAGGTGCATCACTCTCATGAGGGAAGTATGTGTTGAGAAATTCAGAGAAATCTTCCTCAAATGAGTAATTGTCCAAAGTAGGATCGAGTGATGGAGGATCTTCATTAAGTGAAGAATCGCTCGAGAGAGTATCAGCCTCATCGAAATCATCATATGTAGGCAGCTCGGGATACTCAGAAGTACAATCAAAATCATCCGAATCTGAGCTAGAATCATCATCATCATAAGCATCAAAGACCGGTGAAGAATCATAAATGGAAGAAGCGTCCAAAGTAGGGAGAGAATCATCCACATTATCTTCAAAGAGTGGATTATCAGTAGAAGACTCGAATAGAGGATTGTCATAGACGGTAAAGTCATCGAGCACATTTATCATATTCACTGATTCTCGGCCTCCAAAGGATTTGCCTGTAAGCTTCCCCATTTTAAAAACTTTAGAATCATCCCCGACTCGTAAGATTAACTCACCTTCGGCCACATCGATTAAAGCACGTCCGGTTCTCAAGAATGGACGACCAAGTATTAAAGGAATACGAGGGTCCATTGCATAATCAACGACAACAAAATCGACCGGGAAAGTAAATGTGCCAACTTTAAGAAACACATCTTCGGCTATACCAACGGGGTAAGCGAGAGTGCGGTTTGCAAGTTCGAGAGTCATCTTTGTTGGAATGAGGTCGGGCAATGATAGTGTTTTCCAAACACTGAGTGGCATCAAACTAATACTAGCCCCGAGATCAGCAAGGGCAGTAAATTCTTCAGTTTTGTTGAACACGCAAGGCAACACAAAACGACCGGGATCTCCAAGTTTTTCCGGAAGTTCTCTAAGAAGGACTGTAGAGCAGTTTTCATTTAAGCGTGTGTTGGCGAGTTCAATCAGCTTCTCCTTCTTGCTAAGCAATTCCTTGAATGCTTTGACAAATTTCGGCATGTGGCAAAGTGCTTCTACAAGGCTAATGTTGAAGGTCATTTTAGATATCATATCCACATATTTCGATACTTGACAATCATTCTTGGTTAGATCGTTGGTCTTGCCTATGCGAGAAGGGTATGGGATTCTAGGTTGGTAAGGGTTAGGTGAAGGTTGTGATGTTGAAGGGTTCTTCCGGAGATACATCGTCATGACGAGGCGGAGACGGTAATGGTGTACTATCACTAAGTGTAAGAGGAGTAGGGATACATGGTGGTGGAGGAGGTGTAGATAATGGTGGTGAATCAGGTGGATTTACAATGGTAATTCCACTACGCGTAGTTATATCACTCACATTAGCTCGCGGATTAGTGACGGTGTTTGAAGGTAGAGAACCCGAAGAAGAAGAAGGTTGAGCTTCGGGCAAGAAACTAGCCAACAGATTCTTCAATTCAGTTGTTTGAGTGATGAAAAAGGATTGAAGATTATCACGAACCTCGGTTCTGATGTCGTTACCTTGCTTCAAGATATCTCCTTTCAAATTGATTATTTGGCTCTGTAGATTCTTGATTTGCTCACCTTGAGTTCTCATAATGGTGTCAACATCGGGATTAATGGGTGGGTGTTGTTGGGTGGGTGGTTGATAAGGGTTAGAAGCACGAGGTGGGATTTGGTTTCTTCTATTGTAGTTGTTGGCGGGATTTTGGTTTTGAGGAGAAAAACCGGGTGAAAGGTAGTTGTTGGAACGGTAGCTCAGCAGATTTCTATCCCCTTGTTGTCTAGCTTGGTAATTTTCCGGTGAATAATTACCGTAAGCTGCATACACATTTTCCGGATTTCCTTGTGTCGAAGGACAATCGATGTATGAGTGAGGACCGCCACATGTTTCACAAGGATTAGCAACCGCTTTAACTTGTTGTTGTTGTTGGTTTGAAGCGAGAAGCGTAATACTTTTGCTCATTTCAGCCATCATGCGGGTGAGTTCGGTCATCTCAGGGTTTGTTGAGGTAGAAGAAACATTGACTCTCGTTTTGTTTCTAGAAGAAGCAGAGGAATCCCAGTTCTTATGATGAGTAGTCATGTTTTCAATTAACTCTCTACACTCCTCGGGTCTCCTTTTCATGAATGTGCCACCGGCGGCTGCATTGATCGTATCACGATCTCGAAAAGTCAATCCGTCGTAGAAAGTATCGATCAAGGTGACCGGATGCATGTTGTGGTTTGGACAACGGTCGATCAAGACATTATATCTCTCCCATGCATCAAAAAGAGATTCATCGGGATCTTGCATGAAACCGCTGATCTGATTGCGAAGGCTTGTGACCATGGATGGTGGAAAGTAGCGCGACAAAAAGCGTTGAGTCATGTCATCCCAAGTGTGAATAGAATTCTTCGGGAGACGATCAAACCATTTCTCGGCATGATGTAATAGAGTGTGTGGAAAGAGTTGTAGGCGAAGCTCATCCATAGTGGCACCAGCCAACTTCATGCTCTGGGTGATTGTAATGAACTTGTCGAGGTGTTTGTTGGCATCATCATCAGGCAATCCTCTAAATGGGTTTGTTTGTACTTGCTGAATCATGTGGTGCTTCAACGAAAACTCAGGAGCGTTGATTTGCATCGGCGCAATCGGTCCTCCTCGTCCAAACATTGTTGGTTGACAAAGTTCCTCCATGGTCCGAAGATCGGGTTGTGGAAGAGCATTGTTGTTATTATTATTATTATTGAGGTGCGGTGGCATGTTGTTGTTGTTGACACCTGCCATATCTAAATCTTCTTGAGGCTCGGGCTCTTGATAATTAGAAGATCTAGTACGCATACACCTGAAAATGCAAAAGAAAACAAAACCAAACACAAAGACAATATATATACACAAGAAAGATAAAATCTTTTTGGATTTTTGAAATTTTTAATTTTTATGGTTTTTTATCAATTTTTAATTTTTTATGATTTTTTTGAATTTTTTAATGCAAAAAATAACGCTCACAAGTGAACGGATCCCAAAAAGCAACGTGTCTCTCACAAAAAACTGTTGATCTTTACGAAAAGAGCCGGCAGCGGCGCCATTTAATACAAGGCTTTTTACACCTCGTAAGAAAGATTAATGTTCGTTGTGTTGGTCTAATCGAATTGATCTAGGTTCTCTATGTGACTCTATTGTTCTTTGGTGGAAACAAATATTTTTGGTTTGTTTTTAAATTTAAATGTGCAAAGACTTAAAAGTAAATGTCGTTAAAGTAAAGTGGTAAGTAAATAAAAGAGCGTGAAATTAAATCTAGGTCTAATCAAAGGAAAGTGTGCAATATTTAAAAACGTGACAGAAAGTAAATTAGTTAAACGACTAAAAATTAAAACGTGATGAGAATTAAAATCTAACAAGTATAAAAATGTAGACTTAGAAAAATAAACAAGACGAAAATATGAAAAATAACTCCCAAATCGGAATATATTCCGATCAACCACGATCGGAATATAGCCTTACCCTTGATCGGAATATGAATAACCAACCCCTGATCGGAATGTAATTTAGAGTACCCAATCGGAATGCTGTCACCTAGTCAGATCGGAATACCAAAGTTACCCTGATCGGAATGTTGCCTACTTACCTTGATCGGAATAATGGGTCGGAACAACCGATCGGAATGTGTAGAAGATCTTTGATCGGAAAGCTGTCACCAAATACCAATCGGAATCCACTAGCCCAAACGATCGGAATGACTTCCTTTGCACACGATCGGAATGTATCGAACCACTCCAATCGGAATACAGAAAGGAAAATCAAAACCCTTTTCCGACCTAGCAATGAGCTATGGTCGGAATGTAACTCCCTCTTCCGATTTGTCAGGTCGGAATAAAGGGAAAAGTACCAAAAATAAGCTTAACAATTAAGCTATAATCCCAATAAGCACTAGACTAAATCCTTAAGGTAAATCGTGTAAAAATAAGCTATAAAACTGAAAGTTAACAACTTTTAAAGTATGAAAAAGATAAACTTTAAGAAAAACAAATTTTTATATAAAAATAACTTTTGTAAAAAAACTAAATAAACTTGAAATCAAATCAAATAAACTATGAAAATAAGAGATTTAAAACAATCAAAAGCATAAAAATGAAATCTTTAAACAAGTTAACAAGATTAAAAACGTGTGAATCAAAGAAAGGTAGAAGAAGATTAAGATCAACAAGATAAAGTAAAGGTGCAAGAAATTAAAGAAACACTTACTTGAAAATTAAAGGTAATTAAAGGTGCAAAACATGTATTTAAATGACAAGTAATTAAAGGTGCATAAAATAAAGGTGGAAGAACTAGTTTGTCAATCTAGCCAACAACAGAAAAATGAAAATGATCTAATCTATATATAGGGGAGATTAAGGCTTGCTTAGGAAGCTTCCTTAATTGCATGCTTAGTCCCTCCTTCTTTAATCTTCTTTTAATTGCACCATTAGTCCTTTTCTTCTAATCTTTCTTTTAGATTTGGACTTTAAGGACTTGTGGCTCGGGATATCTTTTGAACTCGTCTTTAATTTCTTCAGTAAAATAGACTTGAGTTTCTCAACTTTTGATAAACTTTCGTCTTTTGACTTTTTCTTCGATAAATCTTCAGAATTGGTCTTGGACTTCCGTTCTTTTTCCACTTTTGACTTCTCGACTCCGTCTTTCATCTTTTTCTTCAATAAAAGCCGTGAATGCCCGTGAATTCCCGTGTTTTCTCCACTTTTCACAATTTCGTCCTAAATTACAACAAAAACACAAACCACGCATAATTCCGACATAAAAGACATAAAATACACGTTTTGGTCCGGTTATTATTGTAATTAAGTGGTAGAAAAGATGGGTGTTTACACACCTATCACTCCAACAGGTGGTATTACATGTTTGCTAGCTAAGGCTTCTTTAGATGAGTCAAATTTATGGCATAGAAGGTTAGGTCATGTGAATTTTAAGAATCTTAATAGATTGGTAAAAAGGAATTTGGTTAGAGGTTTACCTAACAAATCTTTTCAAAATGATTTCACATGTGCTGCTTGTCAAAAAGGAAAACAACATAGAGCCTCTTGTAAGACCAAGACTGTAAATACCGTGACAAAACCTTTGCATCTCTTGCATATGGATTTATTTGGTCCAGTTTCTATAAGAAGCATTAGCCATAAGACCTTTTGTCTAGTCATAACTGATGATTATAGTAGATTCAGTTGGGTTTTCTTTTTAGCCCTTAAAAGTGAAACAAGTGAATTACTAAAGGATTTTATCAATTTAGTTGAAAAGCAGTTCACTAAACAGGTTTTAATCATTAGGACTGATAATGGAACAGAATTTAAGAATGCTTATTTTGATGAATTCTGTAGGTCTAAAGGAAGTAAGAGGCAATTTAGTAATCCTAGAACTCCTCAACAAAATGGAGTAGCTGAAAGGAAGAATAAGACATTAATTGAGGCTGCTAGAACTATGCTGGCTGATTCACTTTTGCCAAATACCTTTTGGGCTGAAGCAATCAATACTGCATGTTATGTGTTAAATAGAGTCCTAGTAACTAAGCCTTAAAACAAAACACCTTATGAACTTTTGACTAATGTAAAGCCTAACATAAGTCATTTAAAACCTTTTGGGTGTCATGTGTCCATACTAAATACTCTTGATTACTTGGGAAAGTTTGATGGAAAGTCTGATCTAGGATATCTTGTAGGATATTCATTGCAAAGTAAAGCATATAGGGTTTACAATTTGGCAACTAAGAAAGTTGAAGAAAATGCTCATGTCAATTTCTTAGAAAATAAACCCAATGTTCCAGGAATAGGTTATGCTTGGATGTTTGATCTAGATTATCTAACTAACTCCTTGGACTACTACTCTTTGCAAAAAGATTGTCAAACCAACAATGCAGGTGAGGAGTCAAGTGCAATTAATACAGGTACTCAAGAAGATGTTTCTTCATCAGATGAAGATGTTCACATCTATGTGCCAAATATGCCTACTGTTACTTCCATATCTGCAACTCCCAAGAAGCAAACCATGCCATCAAGTGATGATCAAGCCTCCCATGAGCTTCAGAGGCTTCAAGATCAAGAAAAGAATGCTACATCTGCTAATAAGCATTCATGAGAAGAATCTTTTGAGTCACAACACTCAGCAATACATACTATACCTAGCGGTACTTCATCTGCAAGTACTACTAAGTCAAAATCTGCTAGATCTGCTGACTCCCTAGAAGAGATTTTGCAAGCATTGGACGATGAAGACTTATATTCCAGTCCAGCTGAAGGAATCTTCTCCAAAGCTTCCTATGATGAACAGGGTGCGATAACTGACTTCAACAATTTGGGAATTGAAATTCCAGTCAGTTCTATTCCCACTCATAAAGTCAACAACAACCATCCTGCTACTCAGATTATTGGTGATCTAAAATCTGCTGTACAAACCAGAAGACAACTGCAAACGAATATGAAACTCATGCACTAGTGAGTTATGTCAAACAACAGCAGAGACAAATCATAAAGATACTCAGCATTGTTTGTTTGCCTGTTTCTTATCTCAAGTAGAGCCCAAAAATATCTCTTAGGCTCTTGATGAAGAAAGTTGGGTAGATGCCATGCAAGAAGAATTAACACAATTTGAGCTACAAAAGGTTTGGATTCTTGTGGATCTTCCCTCAGGAAGAAGAGTAATTGGTACAAGATGGGTCTTCAGGAACAAGAAGGATGAAAGAGGGGTTGTTGTGAGAAACAAGGCAAGACTTGTTGCTCAAGGCTACAGACAGGAAGAAGGGATAGACTATGATGAGGTTTTTGCACCAGTGGCAAGGATAGAATCCATTAGGTTATTTTTGGCCTTTGCATCATATATGGGATTTATAGTCTATCAAATGGATGTGAAAAGTGCCTTTTTATATGGTACTATTTCAGAGGAGGTATATGTCTCACAACCTCCAGGTTTTATAGATCCTAAATTCCCTAATAGAGTCTACAAAGTTATCAAAGCACTTTATGGTCTGCATTAAGCTCCAAGAGCCTGGTATGCAACTTTATCCAACTTTCTGCTAGAACATAGATATAGGAGAGGAACCATTGAAAAAACTCTGTTCATCAAGAAAAATTCCAAAGACATTATTCTAGTTCAAGTCTATGTTGATGACATCATTTTTGGTTCTACCAAGAAGACATGGTGTGAAGAGTTTGAATCTTTGATGAAAGGAAGATTTCAAATGAGTTCTATGGGAGAACTAACTTTCTTTTTGGGACTAAAAGTCAAACAAAGGAAAGATGGAATATTTATCAGCCAAGATAAATATGTTGCTGAAATCTTAAAGAAATTTTCATGTATGGATACAAGGAGTACAAGCACACCTTTTGAAGCCAAGAAATCTTTATCAAAAGATGAACATGGAGAGGATGTTGACATTCATCTCTATAGGTCAATGATTGGTTCATTGATGTATCTTACTGCTTCAAGACTAGATATAATGTTTGCTGTGTGTGCATGTTCAAGATTCCAAGTTCATCCAAAGGTGTCACATCCTTATGTTGTGAAGAAGATTTTTAAATATCTTAAAAGTCAACCTAATTTAGGATTATGGTATCCTAGAGACTCCACCTTTGAATTGGAAGCTTACTCAGATAGTGACTATGCTGGAGCAAATCATGATAGGAAATCCACAACAGGAGGTTGTCAATTCCTAGGCAGAAGACTCATATCATGGCAGTGTAAGAAGCAAACCATTGTTGCTACTTCTACAACTAAAGCTGAATATGTAGCTGCTGCTCATTGCTGTGGATAAGTACTATGGATTCAAAATCAATTGTTGGACTATGGGTTCAATTTCATGAACACCAAGATTTACATTGATAATGAAAGTACTATATGCATTGTCAAGAATCCAGTATTTCACTCCAAGACTAAGCATATTGAAATAAGACATCACTTTATAAGAGATGCTTATGACAAAAAGCTTATTCAAGACTTGAAGATTCATACAGACAACAATGCAGCTGATTTGTTGACCAAGGCATTTGATGCAAAGAGATTCGAATTCCTGGTAACACACATTGCTATGCTCAATCAATAACATGCTGCATATGTTGAGGGGAGGTAATAGCTGTACAAGTTTTATATCAATTTTATTGTATAGTCTACGTTTTATGTTTTTGATGTTATTGCAGGTTTATAGAAGAAGATAAAAGAGGTTACATGTCTAGTGGAAAGCATGAACTGGTCAAATTTGTGAGGTACCATTGTCACTCCAAGTACCGCTAGCACAAAACCATGTACCGCTTATGTTCCATGTCCCGCTACATGTCCGTTGTACCGTTAAGGGTCTATTTTGTAAATTTGGCGGTTTCTTTGCGCTTGGGTTTGTTATTTACTTAAATACTTACCCCAATTACACAATTGATTCACCTAATCTTTTATTTTTCTCTCTTGATTCTATAACCCTCTCTCTAATCTTTCTATCATCAAAAATACTAATGGCTGCCTTACAAGTAATCTCTAAGCATAATTTAGTTACGAATCTTGCTACGAATGATGACTCACTTGGTTTCCATGAGATGCTTGGTTTCGTTTCTCGAAGTCATATTCGCTTCGCACTCACTGTAAGTACAGTTGTCTCTATACCCATTGTTGAACAATTTTGGGATACTGCTGTTTTAGGTACACGTTTTGATCAACCTTGCATTAAGGCTAAGGTAAATCATAGGAGTATATATGTCACTGAGGTACTGCTAAGAGCAAGTTTGAGACTTAATGATGAAAATGGACTTAGTATGCTTAATAATACAGAGATTCATGATGGCCTTGCAGCCATGGGCTATGGGGGTGGTAGGGAAAGTCTTACTTTCTTTAAAGCATTATTTTCACCTCAATGGAAATTGCTTTTTCATGCTATTATTCACTGTTTAAGTTCAAAAAGTACATCTTTTGATTAAATACCTGCTGCATTGGCATCTGCTGGTATTTGTCTAGCAAATAACAAGGTTTTTAATTTTTCAAAATTAATTTTTGAAGGCATGACTAGGAACTTGAAAGGGACTAAGAAGTTTTTAATGTATCCTATATTTATTCAGGCTTTAGTTAGTGACCAAATACCTAACCTACCAGCATTAACTGATACATGGGATGTTCCTTCATTCACAAAGAGAACTTTATCTTTCTTGAACAAACAAGGCAATGCCTTTTCAAGAACTGTCACACCATTGTTTGCCCATATGTTAGCCTAACCTGCCAATCAAGAAGGTGAGGAACCTAGCAATGCTAGTGCTTTTCAGCAAACTCCTTCTTACCAGAGCTCCCACTCTCTAGAAGATTCACAATCTTCTTCGCACAATGTTGGTATTCCACCAAACACTGATGAGATGATCCACATACCTGCTGCTTCTATTGCTGCTAGTGGTTCACCACAAGCACAAGCACCAGAGGTGGTGGATGTTGCAAATTTAACTTCTTTGTGTATAAGTTTGTCCCAACAGGTACAGGTATTGCAGAAAGATAAGCTTGTTCAAGACAAGAAAATTGCTGAATTGGAAGCTAGCCTACTCAATATAAGGACAAAAGTGTCATTTTGGATGAGGCAATATAGATCTGTTCAGACATCTGCAATCAGGAAGCAAAGGTTTAGGAACCTCAAGAAAAGGCAACTGAATGCAACTAAACAAGGGAGGCATATTGAAGAACAGGGAAGGAATAATGAAGAACAACCACCTTCTTCTGATAATCAAACAAGGATCTCTGTAAATGACATCAATTTTGAATTGGATGAAGATGTCATGGGGACTTTTAAAGATGGAACTGGTTTAGAGACTAGTGTGGATGAACCTTCAGACATGGAGATTCAACAGCAAGACCCACAGCCTACTCCAGAGGAGCCACAAGTTGCAGAAATATTGGCAACTCAACCAGAACCATCAGTTTAATCACCACCTCAAGCAAATTGGAATGCTTTCTATGAGAAGTTGGAAGAAATTTCTAATCAGTTTCCTGATCCATCACCACAAAGCAATAAGTCAGGAAAGACTGAAGAAGTGCAAATTGATATGATGGCTTCTATGGAAGATAAAGTATATGGGGAAACACAAGTGATTGAAGAAACAAGTGTGTCTAATACTGGTGAAGTCAACTTTGTTGAAGATCCAAGTACTGCTAAGCCAACTGCAAGTACTGCTGACATTGTTGAAGACCCAAGTACTGCTAAGTCAATTGCAAGTACTGCTAAGCCAATTGCAAGTACCGCTGGTGATCATCCTTCACCGGAAAGTCAAAGTTCATTTGGAGAAAATGAGACTTTAGCAAAATTGCTGCTTGATCTAAAGAAAAGTTTAGTTGAGAAGGCTAAGCAAGCAGAAGTGGAGAAAAATACACAACAAGAAGTTCTTGCCTCAAAGGATCAAATTCAAGGTAAGAAAGTACAAGCTTCACACCCTACAAAAGGTATAGTCATTCAACAGTTAACTAATGAAGAAGTAGCTGCCAAACTGAAGAAGAAGCTACCTAAGATAAATCCAAAGGATAAGGGGAAGAAGCAATTATTGTCAGAATCTGAAGATGAAAGTAATTCAGATGATGATATAAACAGAGTCATGTACAGATTTAATCAAATTGACCATGATGAGGAATTTACTTATAGAATGCAAGCACAAATTCGTGAAGATGAATTGCAGGAAGAACTTGCAGCAAAGCAAAATTTGTTAGAAGCTAAAAGGATACAGCAAGAATGGAACTGATGAGATGGCATTTATACATGATCTCATCGTTCTTTTCGGGCTTTAAATGCATAAAAATGTCATAAAATACCATATATATGCTTGTGTTTGTTTACTTGTGTATTTTAGGTATGGATATCGTGAAAAAGACAAAAGATCACAAGATACAAGGAAAAACAAACACGAGAAACGAAGCCGTACAATGAACCGGGCCCTAATCATGGAATATTCAACAAATACCCTTGAAGACTTGAAGACAAACAAGATTGATCCTCCAAAAATGAAGAAATGACACTTAAAACCCTTGTATAGTAATAATTACAAGTTTGGTCCCTTAAGTTTGTCAAAATTACAAAAAGGTCCTTCAACTTTGAAGAAATGACAAGATTGGTCCCTCAACAAAATCAATTTGTCAAAAATGGTCCCTCATGAAGATTAAGACACAATGAAGACCTTTGAAGATCAAGATTGCCCAAGATAAGCCCTTGAAATATTCAAAAATGTCAAAAATACTCCTTGATAACTTTATTCCAAAGTTTGGTGCCAAAAGTGACAATTGGTGGAAGTTTTTAACAAAGGAGAAACGGATTTAGGGCTGAAAAACATTGTATGCCAGATTTCCCAAAACACAAGGACCAAAAGTGTTCAAGATGAAACATTTAAACAAAAACTGGCGCCTAACACCTCTTTTCCCCCAAAATCGGATCAAAGGAAAGTACTGTGCATCTTTTTCACCACCCAGAATTTACCCCAACTTAAACTTGGGTAAATTTCAATTAAACTTGCACACACTTGATTCCCACACACACAAACTCATCCCACACCTAAAAACCCCAATCCCACCACTGTGGACCCTACCCCCAATTCCCCATTCCACCAATCAGCTTACACCTTGATCCCCAAGCATACTGACGTGTCCTAAATCAACAACTGAGATGTATTGCTTACTCACAACGCCAAAAGGAACGTCCAGGATCAAAAAGGACACCTCAACACTCAAAACCCGTCAAGGGCATTTTAGAGATTTCTAGTGATTAGGGTTTTGTGTTTTTAGCATTCTAGATTGTTCATTAGAGTACTATAAAAGGAGACTCCAACCTGTGGATGTCCCTTGTTCCAGTTTCAAGCTTTTCCTTGTAATTCCTTTTTAAAGAAATAAAAGTTTGGTTTTTGATTTAATCAAGTGTAATCCCTTTTTATTGTTTTTAAAAGTTGTGTGTAGTGTGAAGCTTGATTCTGAGTTCTATTTTTTATTTGGTTAAGTAACTTTGATTTTCAAAGTTATTTAAAGGTTTCTGAAATTTTGAATTTCTTTGAAGGAATTTGTTTCAAGAATCTGTGTTAAGAGGTTATATGTGTTTGGTGATTTAGTGTTATAAAAACGTGTTTTCAAGGTTTTAAAAGTTTTTGGATGGTTTAAGAAAGAAGGAAAAGAAAATCAGAACAGAATATATATTGTTTATATTTGTTTTTGGTTTTGTTTGATTTGTCTTAAACAGGTGAAAGACCTGTTGCTGTTAAAGGATCTGCACCAACCCGGGTTGGTAGGAGGTGGATATTCATCCACTAGGTCCTTGGATGTAAGGACCTAAGGTAAACTCTTTTACCTTTGTGAAATTTCAGAAAAGTGGTGGTTTGTATGATCTTGTTTGATTGTTTGATATTAGTTGTTTAAGCTGATTGTTTTATGTTCTTATATGTTGATTTGCATGTTAGATATCATATAAATCAGTTTGAATAGGTTTTAAGGTGTTTTGATGTGAAAAAGTTTGGTTTTCAGAATATAACAGGGTGTTTGGATCCTTGGTTTAGCAGGGCATAATCCTTGATGATTGATTTTCAAAGGTGTTAGATAGGTGTTATAGGAGTGAGTTAGGTTGGTTGCTAGATATAGAGTAGATTTGAGCAGGTTTTCAGCAAGTTTGTGTGTTAAAAATGGAAAATCATAGGTAGCAACCTGCATATCATCTTTCTGCCTGTTTTTCTTCATTTTGGTGATTGATTTTGTGAAATCTGCTAAGTGTTAGGATATAAGAGTCATTGGAATTGCTTTTGTGTTATTTGAAGTTTGTGTGTGCCAAATATTGGCCTCTATAGTTCACTTGAGTACAAGAAATAAGCTACAAAGTCCACCAGACCTGCTCTAGTATCTCAGAAACTTGTATTGGCCCTTGTGTGCTTTGGTTTGCTTATTGGTGTGTGCTAAGTGCTTATCTTTGCTTAATCTTGACTCCTTGTGCTTAAATAAGCACAAGGGTGACCCCCCTTTGTCCAAAAACATCCACAAATAAGCATTTGCCAAGCCCTCTTGGCTCAAAAAGTGTACAAGTGTGCACTAGCACTTGTTCATCAGCAAAACATCCCAACTGCATACATTTTGATCTTCAGTTTGTTTAATTTAGCATAAAAAGTGAAAGTGGTTTGGATTACAAGTCATATAAGTGTCAGTGTTGGGTTTAAAATAAAGAAAAAAAATAAAAAAGAAAAAAATACAAAAAGTTCACCCGTAGCTGGACTCGAACCCCAGACCTCTCGTTGGAGGAGTAGGAGCTCTACCGCTAATCTGGATGACTTTTTACGTTAGTGTTTGATTTCCATATCTATTTAACACGTTTCTTCTTTTCACTTGTTTTAAATAAGCCGTGAGCAAATAAGCTCATTAGAGCTTATTGGTTGAACGTTTTTGGCTTATTTGATTTTTCCTAGGGTCATTGTAGTATTTAAGACTTTTCTAGCTAGTTTTCATAATTTTCCCTTTATTTAATTATTTTCTACAATTTATTTATTAGCCGTTTTTTATAAAAGCATAAAAAAATAGAAAAAATAGTTTTAATTTTTAGGAAAAATAGTTTTTAGCTTTTTAATAAATATTTTGAGGTTTACATTAAGTTTTGGTTTTATAAACTTTAATTTTTAATTTTATATTATTTTAAGGTTTTTTATAAACTTTAAACATTTTTATAAAATTATTAAAAAAGGTTTAGGAACTTTAATTTGTGTTTTTCTCTTAGTTAGATTATTTTAAGATTTTAGAAATTTTTTAGAATTAATTTTAGAAACTTTTTATTTTTAGTATTATTTTAATATTATTTTATTATTAAAAAATCAAAGTTTTATTTTTATTTCTTTTCCATTTTTCCTAGGTTCTTTATCATTAATTAGGACTTTTCCCATTTTTAGAATAATTTTATAACTTTTAGATTTATTTTTATAATTATTTTAAGTTTAATTAGGTTTTAATTGTTTTTAATCATTTTTAGAGTTTTAAAAATAGTTTTAATAGCTTTTAATTTTTAGAAAATTACTTTTTAGTCTTCTAATAATATAATTTAAGTAATTATTCAACAAAATCATATTTTAGACATTTGAATTAGTTATATTTAATTTTAGGGCTTTAATTAGCATTTAAAATTAAATATTTAATTAATAAAAGGTTTTAAAATATCTTTGTTGGATTTTTGTCTTTATTTATATTATTATTGACTTCTTTTTAGTCTTTTTAGTTATTTATTTTGTTTTTGGTCTTAGTATAATATTTTTTTAATTTTGGGTAGTTTTTCACGGCTTTACGTTTACGTCTTTTACGTTGTAGTTTAATTTTAACGTAACCATCTTTTCATCTTCTCATCCCCATTCTTCCAAATATTAATCTCAAATAACTACAAGTTAGAACACACACATATACCTCCTTTGGAAACGAACTTTTTCTCTCATTTTATTTGATTAAGGGTCATTTGTGCACGGTTTTCCTAAACCGTCGTACTTAATACTTTCCGCTATTTACGCTCTTTTCCTAAAGAGTAGTAAAACTCTACAATCAATTTTGGCGCCGCTGCCGGGGAGGTGTGTTGTGCTTTAATTTGGAAGCTTTTGTTTTTGATATTATCCATAATAAGTATTTGTGTTAAGTGGAACTCCCTTAACACGTATTATCGGTTTTCTTGGTTTTTCTTGTATAAATATTATTAATATATTGTATTAAGTATCACAATCAATATACAATATCTCCAAAAGTGTGAAAACACAACCTTAATTGGGATTTGATCTCCTAATTATTGTATTCGAATCTCAAACAAAAAGAAAAGGCAAAAATAGATAAATACTTTCGTGAAGCTCGATTTTGAAAAATACAAACTATAAGGTGGGTATAAGGCGGGTATTATAAAATATACCCTAAGGAAAAAGGCTCTTAAGTGCTTCGCGCCGCCTCGTTTCCCCGCTTGCTTGTGAGTATTTTGACATTGAAGGCTAATCGAGGGTTTTGCCGCCCAAAGTATTAATACGTATACTATATTTGCTTGGTTTCTTTGTGATTAAACCCTCGTGAACAATTTGGTTTTCACCAAAGTTCTAAAGTCATTCGAAGGCGTTCACTCCACGTGATCGTTTTCATTCCTTTGAGGCTTCTTTAATCAAGAGTTTGATTCGAGGAGAGATTTTGTAGATTGTTGTCTACGAAGATACACCAAAATCCAAAAAAAAAAAAATTAAATATCATCAAAAACACAAAAAAATTGAAAATCCACAAAACAACCAAAAAGAATCTTCTTTGCTCACCTCCCATTCTTCGTGAAGTTTATGATCACTCGTAATCAAGCAAAACGAGCTCGTAAACGTCTTCAAAAGCAAGCAAATCAAGGATCGTTGATTGTTGAAGAACCTCCAATTGTTGAACCTATTGTAGAACAAGAAGTCGTCATGGCTAATCGTACTATGATGGAGTTGCTACAAGCACCCACCGAGGGTTTTGGAGAGGCTATTGTTATTCCCGCCATCCTTGCGGAGAATTTCGAGATTAAGACGGGTTTAATGTCTATGTTGCAAGCAAACAAGTTTAGAGGTCACGAGAAAGACAACCCGCATTACCACATTAGGAATTTCAACCGTCTCACCGCCACTAGCAAATTTAAGGATGTTCCACATGACGCCATTAAGATGATGTTGTTTCCATACTCGTTGGATGGTCCCGCAAAAATTTGACTCGAGAAAGAACCGCCAAATTCGATTTTGACATGGGCCGATCTCGTTTCTAAGTTTGTGAACAAGTTTTTTCCACCATCTAAAACAACACACTTAAAAAATGAGATTTCACGATTTGTGCAACGAAATAATGAAAGTTTTTCAATGGCATGGGAACGATTTAAAGAGATGTTACATGAATGTCCTCACCATGATTTTTCGGAATTGCATCAAATTAATACTTTTTATAATGGGCTTAATGATCATGAACGAGATTATTTGAATGCCGCCGCGGGTGGTAATTTTTTGTGCAAGACGACAAATGAGGCTTTACAAATCATTGAAAATCGATCTAAGGTTTATAGCCCTCGTAACACACCGAGTGTTGCCAATATGGGTTCGTCATCGTCGTCACAATCGTCTCGTAGCATTAACGCCTTACATGATGAAGCTAATGAGGAAAATCGGTTTTTTGATAGATTTGCTAATCTAATGTCCCATTGGAAGGCTCAAGAAGCTTCCAATTCCGCTTCGGTTAAAGCGGTTGCTAAGAGTTGTTTATCTTGTGGGGGAGCTCATGATCTTTCCGAGTGCATTACCGCGGATGGTAACACTTCGAGTGCTTATGTAGCAACGGGAACTTATAACCAAAACGGCCAAGGTTCTCGTCCAAATCAAGCTCCACCAAACCAAAATGTTAAGAATTATCGAAACAACAACCAAGGTAATTACCAAGGCAATACACGCAATTACAACAAAGGGAATTATCAAAGTGGGAATGGACAAATCTCTAATCAAAACCAAAACCGTGATTTTCAAAACACTACACAAGGTTTTCAAAATGCTCACACGAAAAATTTGCAAGGAGAATTTTTGGATTATGCAAAAGCAAATGATGCTAAATTTGATAATATGCAACGTGAGATGATTAGCTTAAGATCCGAGTTGAAAAACGAGCTTAAAAATGAACTTGCTAATGAACTTAAAACTCATGCAAACAAAATGGAAGGAAATGTCCAACGTCTTCAACAAAACCAACAAAAGATGGAATTAGGACAACATGAGATTAAGCAAGAGTTATTGAAAGCGGATGCTAGGCAATCAAAATTTGAGGACCGAATGGCTAAGATGTTTGAAGCAATCATGTGTAAGCCCTCTTCTTCGGGTGGTCTTCCTAGTGATACCATTAACAACCCGAGGGGAGAATTGAAGGTTGTTGCTACACGAAGTGGTAAAACTTTCAAGGAACCAATCTCTCGTCCAAGTACTTCTACGGAGAAGGAAATCGAGAAAGAACCCGAGGTGATGGTCGAAAAGGAGCATATTACAATCCCACGAAGTACCGCTCAAACCACACCTACGGTTACACCAATACCAATTGTGGAACCCGAGTTTCCAAGGCCGTTGCCTAATGACCAACCCACACCACCTTTACCTTACCCTTCGAGACGTAACAAAGAGAAAGCACAAGAAAGGAACAATTATCAATTTGAGCTATTTATGAAAATGTTTCGTGATTTGCATTTTAACATAAGTTTTGCCGACGCTCTTATCATGATGCCTCGATTCACCGCAAACTTCAAAAGTATGCTAAACAACAAAGAAAAGTTACAACAATCGTCTAGTTGTTCATCGGTTTTTCTAAGCCGCATACCACAAAAAGTCGGTGATACCGGTAAATTTTTTATTCCGTGTGCTATTCAAGATATGGAGGAATGCTACGCCTTGGCCGATCTTGGTGCTAGTATTAATTTAATGCCTCTCGAGATTTTCAAATCGCTTTCGCTTCCGGCTCTTACTCCTTCGAACATGTCCATCGAGATGGCCGATCATTCTACGATCATGGCATGTGGAGTAGCCGAGGACGTTTTCGTTAAAGTCGGAAAGTTTTACTATCCCGTTGACTTTATCGTTGTAGACATTCCCATCGATCGAAAACTTCCTCTCATTTTGGGTCGTTCATTTTTGGATACATCAAGAGCACTTATCGATGTTCATGCTCGAAAAATCACCCTTCGTTTCAATGAAGAAGAACTTGTCATCAATGCAACACAAAACTCCAATCTTTCTCATGTCTATTCTATTGCAACTTTAAACCATGGTGACTCGACCAATGTCGTTTGCAAAGAATTTTCACCAAGAGTTTTAGGGAATGTCGCCAAAAACAATTTACCATTTCCTCCGCCGGTGGAGGTTATGAGTGCTAAGCCTACAAAGAAGAAACCATCAATACTTGAATCGAAAAATCCTTCGCCTCACCACGAACATTCATTCTTGAAAAGTGTTGATAAGTTGCCGGTTTCTACGGAAGATCTTTCGGATGATGAATATATGGACCCCGATGGGGAGGTTTTCTTCGTCGATAAACGTTTTGAGAACTTGCCACCACCAAAACCAAAACGGTTTCAAAATGTGAGAATTTTTAGTGTGACTAACATCGTCTTAGAAACACCGAATATTTTCGACATAATCAAAAAGGGTTTTCATAAAGAGAGTTCAAAAGATAAAAAAGGAAAAGATTTTAAATGTGATTTAATTGATTTTTCTACAAATCTAACTCCGTCATCACCACGTGTTTTGAGTGCTACAAACTCGTCTACTCCTTTTGACGATGTTTTGTGTGGTTCTAGTATGGGGGAAGCCCCTTATGTTCCCTCATCCTTGTCCACCGAGGACGAGATATTCGATCCCAGAATTTCATGTAAAGGGAAATCTCGGTCTTCCACCGATGCAATAAATGGAAACTATATCTATTTGCTTGGTGCGAGTCTACCTCGAGTAGCTCAAACGTTTGTCTTACCAATTGTCTCACCCTTCTACTTCTCTTCTATTTTCTTCAAACTCTTTGAGTTTATGGCACATGTTGAAGTGGCGTTGGATTGTTTTTCCAATAGAAACGAGAACGCCATCTTCGACCCCGGTATTTTGCATCATTTAAGGACTTAGTCCTTTTACCGGTTGCTTTTTGGGCCTTGTTTATCATGTAAGCCCCACCAAAAATTGACCATACCATGAATTTCCCTAAATGTTCACATTTTGAGGGGATCGAGTCGAGCTCATGACTCGGTAATCAAAAACGAGGTGCCTCGTGGGGGAAATCCCATGCTTATCTTTTATATTCACTAATAAGGGGACTTGTACCCTTCCAACTCGTTGTCTCGTGGTTGTTTGTGATTGTGTTATCTAGATCATTATCATCGTCTACGATTGAAGACTCTCGTGTTCGTTTACGTGAGCCTCCATCGTTCGTTTGAAGAAGTTTTTCACGATTCCATGACATATCCTTTATTGTTCTAACAATTATCTTTTAGCATAATTAATAAACGACTTTAGATATATTGTTGATCACCCTTTCCATGCTAGATCCTAAGCATTCGACTCTTCGTCTCTAGTATGGGGGTGCTCCACCTTTAGACTCGAAACATTGAGGACAATGTTTACTTTTAGTATGGGGGGGTGAATAGATACTTGCTTTGCTACGCCCTCACGTTTTCCAACTTTCAATGTTTTGTTTTGCTAATAAGGCTAAAAATGGCCAAATTTTAAAAATTTTCTTAGTTTTCATAAGTGTTTTTAAGACACGAATGTATATTTTCCGATGGGTAGAATAAGAGTTAATTTTTGACTTGATGGGTATTTGGAGCCATTTACATTCCTTAACCCGCTCAATTCAAGTTTTGCTAGACTTTTATATAGGGAGCTTTAAAACGCGAAAGTCTTAATTCATTCGGGTTAAGAACAAGAACTTTTCGCAAGTTCCTATAATTGATTCTAGAAAGTCACTTATCAAGGGAACTTTAAAACGCATTCTCTAAACTTGAAAAAGTCCAAGAAAGTGCAAGATCCTATAGGTGGCTTGAAAACCCAAAACTTTGATTTGATATAGTCTTAATGAAAGCTAATCCAAATTTGGCTTAATTTTGACTTGCATGGCTAAGTATTCACGAGTCTCTTTAATTAGAGGTCTTTATATAGTGAAGAACAAGAAATGATAGAGTTAGACAAGTGATCATGCTAAACGTAGAACATAAAAGTGTTCTTTCAAAAACTCATATGTTTTTAATTGTGGCTTTTTCTTCCCATAAGATCAATGCATTAGGAGTAAATCATAATTGCAATAAGTAAGGTCGTACGATTTGAAAGGTTACTTAGCCTCTAGCGCAAGATCGTTTAAAAGTTGCTCGGGGTTGAATAGAGTTCATAGCCAAGGCATAACTTATTGAAGCGGGACGCGAAGATTGGCGATCATCCAAAAAGGCCCTAACAAGGCATGAGGAGCTCTATTTTTGCTAAAGATCCAAAGATGATGTGAAGTATCATTATTCCAAAATCAATATAAAGGATCGAGACACACGACGAGAAGCAATTACTCCCCTAAAGAATGGAGAAAGTCTATCCAAAAAGACCCTAACAAGGTATGAGGATAAATATATCCAAGTCCGAAAAGGAGGCGGATCGTTGTATATCAAAATCCAAAGTAAAGATTGAAGAAAAATGATGAAGTCGTGGTCCTATATGAAGAATCTCTCAAAAACGTCAAGTGAAGAAATTCCCAAATATGAAGAGAAGACCATAATTTCAAGAACGTCTTCCCAAGATTTGAAGTATGAAGTACATGCCAAATATCGGTCCGAGAAAGGTCTCAAATCGTGAAACGAGTTATGCCAAGATATGAACTTAAGGAGATACACGAGAAGCCGTTTTAAAAGATTTTGTCCTTCGGCTAACTATTGATCAAATCGTGCTACTTTGCTTTCGGACTAATAACTACTCAAATAAGTCAAAATGAATCACTTGTGATCCATGACAAATAGCTAAAAAATGCTAGTAACCCATTGCCTTTTATAATAACTAGGATTGCGGGGAGAAAAAGTATTACACAATTTGGACGTTTGAGTAGTGTTAGCATTGTGACTTGTACCAACAATGATCTTGTTTTTGCACTTAGCATGGAATGTATGACAATCAAGGATGACGAAATTTACTCTAAGGGACATTAACTTGTTTCTATTCTTAGACCCTAAAAGTCACCTTTTGGTGATGAAAATCATACATTATGTCTTTACACATTCTCGTAGTATGTTGCAAGTCTTTTACTCTTCAATAAAGGTTAATAAAATTGAACTTTGGTGATGCTTAGATACTTTATTCTAGCATTGCGTGAGGGCACGGCAATGGCTTAGTATGAGGGAGTGATGAGATGGCATTTATACATGATCTCATCGTTCTTTTCGGGCTTTAAATGCATAAAAATGTCATAAAATACCATATATATGCTTGTGTTTGTTTACTTGTGTATTTTAGGTATGGATATCGTGAAAAAGACAAAAGATCACAAGATACAAGGAAAAACGAACACGAGAAACGAAGCCGTACAATGAACCGGGCCCTAATCATGGAATATTCAACAAATACCCTTGAAGACTTGAAGACAAACAAGATTGATCCTCCAAAAATGAAGAAATGACACTTAAAACCCTTGTATAGTAATAATTACAAGTTTGGTCCCTTAAGTTTGTCAAAATTACAAAAAGGTCCTTCAACTTTGAAGAAATGACAAGATTGGTCCCTCAACAAAATCAATTTGTCAAAAATGGTCCCTCATGAAGATTAACACACAATGAAGACCTTTGAAGATCAAGATTGCCCAAGATAAGCCCTTGAAATATTCAAAAATGTCAAAAATACTCCTTGATAACTTTATTCCAAAGTTTGGTGCCAAAAGTGACAATTGGTGGAAGTTTTTAACAAAGGAGAAACGGATTTAGGGCTGAAAAACATTGTATGCCAGATTTCCCAAAACACAAGGACCAAAAGTGTTCAAGATGAAACATTTAAACAAAAACTGGCGCCTAACACCTCTTTTCCCCCAAAATCGGATCAAAGGAAAGTACTGTGCATCTTTTTCACCACCCAGAATTTACCCCAACTTAAACTTGGGTAAATTTCAATTAAACTTGCACACACTTGATTCCCACACACACAAACTCATCCCACACCTAAAAACCCCAATCCCACCACTGTGGACCCTACCCCCAATTCCCCATTCCACCAATCAGCTTACACCTTGATCCCCAAGCATACTGACGTGTCCTAAATCAACAACTGAGATGTATTGCTTACTCACAACGCCAAAAGGAACGTCCAGGATCAAAAAGGACACCTCAACACTCAAAACCCGTCAAGGGCATTTTAGAGATTTCTAGTGATTAGGGTTTTGTGTTTTTAGCATTCTAGATTGTTCATTAGAGTACTATAAAAGGAGACTCCAACCTGTGGATGTCCCTTGTTCCAGTTTCAAGCTTTTCCTTGTAATTCCTTTTTAAAGAAATAAAAGTTTGGTTTTTGATTTAATCAAGTGTAATCCCTTTTTATTGTTTTTAAAAGTTGTGTGTAGTGTGAAGCTTGATTCTGAGTTCCATTTTTTATTTGGTTAAGTAACTTTGATTTTCAAAGTTATTTAAAGGTTTCTGAAATTTTGAATTTCTTTGAAGGAATTTGTTTCAAGAATCTGTGTTAAGAGGTTATATGTGTTTGGTGATTTAGTGTTATAAAAACGTGTTTTCAAGGTTTTAAAAGTTTTTGGATGGTTTAAGAAAGAAGGAAAAGAAAATCAGAACAGAATATATATTGTTTATATTTGTTTTTGGTTTTGTTTGATTTGTCTTAAACAGGTGAAAGACCTGTTGCTGTTAAAGGATCTGCACCAACCCGGGTTGGTAGGAGGTGGATATTCATCCACTAGGTCCTTGGATGTAAGGACCTAAGGTAAATCTCTTTTACCTTTGTGAAATTTCAGAAAAGTGGTGGTTTGTATGATCTTGTTTGATTGTTTGATATTAGTTGTTTAAGCTGATTGTTTTATGTTCTTATATGTTGATTTGCATGTTAGATATCATATAAATCAGTTTGAATAGGTTTTAAGGTGTTTTGATGTGAAAAAGTTTGGTTTTCAGAATATAACAGGGTGTTTGGATCCTTGGTTTAGCAGGGCATAATCCTTGATGATTGATTTTCAAAGGTGTTAGATAGGTGTTATAGGAGTGAGTTAGGTTGGTTGCTAGATATAGAGTAGATTTGAGCAGGTTTTCAGCAAGTTTGTGTGTTAAAAATGGAAAATCATAGGTAGCAACCTGCATATCATCTTTCTGCCTGTTTTTCTTCATTTTTGGTGATTGATTTTGTGAAATCTGCTAAGTGTTAGGATATAAGAGTCATTGGAATTGCTTTTGTGTTATTTGAAGTTTGTGTGTGCCAAATATTGGCCTCTATAGTTCACTTGAGTACAAGAAATAAGCTACAAAGTCCACCAGACCTGCTCTAGTATCTCAGAAACTTGTATTGGCCCTTGTGTGCTTTGGTTTGCTTATTGGTGTGTGCTAAGTGCTTATCTTTGCTTAATCTTGACTCCTTGTGCTTAAATAAGCACAAGGGTGCCCCCCCTTTGTCCAAAAACATCCACAAATAAGCATTTGCCAAGCCCTCTTGGCTCAAAAAGTGTACAAGTGTGCACTAGCACTTGTTCATCAGCAAAACATCCCAACTGCATACATTTTGATCTTCAGTTTGTTTAATTTAGCATAAAAAGTGAAAGTGGTTTGGATTACAAGTCATATAAGTGTCAGTGTTGGGTTTAAAATAAAGAAAAAAAATAAAAAAGAAAAAAATACAAAAAGTTCACCCGTAGCTGGACTCGAACCCCAGACCTCTCGTTGGAGGAGTAGGAGCTCTACCGCTAATCTGGATGACTTTTTACGTTAGTGTTTGATTTCCATATCTATTTAACACGTTTCTTCTTTTCACTTGTTTTAAATAAGCCGTGAGCAAATAAGCTCATTAGAGCTTATTGGTTGAACGTTTTTGGCTTATTTGATTTTTCCTAGGGTCATTGTAGTATTTAAGACTTTTCTAGCTAGTTTTCATAATTTTCCCTTTATTTAATTATTTTCTACAATTTATTTATTAGCCGTTTTTTATAAAAGCATAAAAAAATAGAAAAAATAGTTTTAATTTTTAGGAAAAATAGTTTTTAGCTTTTTAATAAATATTTTGAGGTTTACATTAAGTTTTGGTTTTATAAACTTTAATTTTTAATTTTATATTATTTTAAGGTTTTTTATAAACTTTAAACATTTTTATAAAATTATTAAAAAAGGTTTAGGAACTTTAATTTGTGTTTTTCTCTTAGTTAAATTATTTTAAGATTTTAGAAATTTTTTAGAATTAATTTTAGAAACTTTTTATTTTTAGTATTATTTTAATATTATTTTATTATTAAAAAATCAAAGTTTTATTTTTATTTCTTTTCCATTTTTCCTAGGTTCTTTATCATTAATTAGGACTTTTCCCATTTTTAGAATAATTTTATAACTTTTAGATTTATTTTTATAATTATTTTAAGTTTAATTAGGTTTTAATTGTTTTTAATCATTTTTAGAGTTTTAAAAATAGTTTTAATAGCTTTTAATTTTTAGAAAATTACTTTTTAGTCTTCTAATAATATAAGTTAAGTAATTATTCAACAAAATCATATTTTATACATTTGAATTAGTTATATTTAATTTTAGGGCTTTAATTAGCATTTAAAATTAAATATTTAATTAATAAAAGGTTTTAAAATATCTTTGTTGGATTTTTGTCTTTATTTATATTATTATTGACTTCTTTTTAGTCTTTTTAGTTATTTATTTTGTTTTTGGTCTTAGTATAATAATTTTTTAATTTTGGGTAGTTTTTCACGGCTTTACGTTTACGTCTTTTACGTTGTAGTTTAATTTTAACGTAACCATCTTTTCATCTTCTCATCCCCATTCTTCCAAATATTAATCTCAAATAACTACAAGTTAGAACACACACATATACCTCCTTGGGAAACGAACTTTTTCTCTCATTTTATTTGATTAAGGGTCATTTGTGCACGGTTTTCCTAAACCGTCGTACTTAATACTTTCCGCTATTTACGCTCTTTTCCTAAAGAGTAGTAAAACTCTACAATCAGGAACATACAAGAGTATGATAGGATTCTAGCTGAGATACATGCAAGTGAGCTTCTTGCAGACTCATTGATAGCTGAAGAAAAAGATGCATATGATGAAGAAGAAAAATCAAGATTGATTGATGATCTGGTAAGGGAGCAACAAAAATTCTTTGCTGAAAAGAGAAGGAAAGAAAAGATTAAGCCTCCAACAACTATGCAGATTAGAAGTCAAATGATGAAATTTCTAAAGAAAGTAAAAGGATTCACTCATATTCAGCTGGTCAAGAAAACTTTTGAAGAAATCAAGACTTTGTATGAGCAAAGTAAGAAGACTGAATTGAATTTTGTTGAGATTGGATCTGAAGCAGACAAGAAAGCTGTTGAAGAATTCAAGAAACGTCTACAACAACAAAGACATTTTGGTAGTACTCCTAGAATTGATCCAGGTACTGCTGAACCTACAAGTACATCTCCACCTATCAAAACCACTTATGTGAGGAAGAATAGAAAGGAGAAAGTAAGTTCAAGAGAGGAAGAGACTGCTCAAAGGATGAATACAGGAGTTGAAATTCAAGGAATTGCTTAGACTGAAAATGTACAAGGAGTACATACACAGTCAACAATACATACTGAGGAAGCGGTACATACAAGCTTGGAAGAGGGTTCAACAAAACTTGAAGGAATTTCCAAGAGTGTTAAAAGGAAAAGATCAACAAAGCTAAAGAAGAAAGCTAAGAGAGCTAAAACTACAGCAGAAGATAGTGATGATGATGAGAGCTTAAGGAAGTACTTGAAGATTGTGAACTTTGAAGATCAATGTTTTGATACAGAGATTTTTGGGAAAAGAGCATCCATTGTTAAGTGGATTTACTCTACAAATCAAGGACTTGAAGCTCATGGAATTCAGAGATCTGATGGCACAAAAAAGATATTCAGACTTTTGGAAGATATCCTTCACATACTTGACAGACAAGATATCCAAGATCTTGTAAGGTTAGTTGAAGATGCCAGTGCAGGTAAAACTGAAGTATCACTATTATATAGGGAGTTTATCTTTAGGTATGAGCCACACAAATGTGATCAAGAAATGTTGAAGGAATTAGAGAATCAGGTTCCTAGTTACTAGAGATATTACAGGTCATGTGGATTGCATATTTTGGATGTAGATGATGTTACATATTATATGCTGCAAGCAAAGACTTATCCCTTCAAAAGAAAATTGTTGGAAAGAATGTTAGAACAACAATTAGAAGTTACAGAAGAATCTGCTGATGCTTTGGAGTTGATCAAAATGGTTAAACAACAAATCAAGGATTTGAAAGATGAGGAAGAAGCTGAGAAAGAATCTTAAGTGTTTGACTTTCAGTTACACTTCATAAATGGTTCTCAGTTCACCATTTCTAACACACATAAGAACTGGCTAGTCCATAAGCAAACGGTTTGTGGTAAAGACTTATCAAATCCGTTGAAAGCTGATAGTTTGCTAAAAACTATATGGTTCTGACACACTTTGTTTCGAGACAAAGAGTTAGCTAGTCCTAGACAAACGGTATAGGTAAAGACTTCATCAAATCCGTTGATAGTTGACAATTTACCAAAAATTGTAAGGTTTTCATTACATCTTACTCTTTGTGAATAAAGTATTGGCTATTCCAGAGTGTACGGCTAACTGGTAAAGAATTTATCAAATCCGTTGATAGCTGGTGATTTGCTAAAAATCATGAAGCCAATACAGATTGGTGTTTTGTTGTTAACTGTTTTATTTCAGGTATGAAGATTGCAGACAAAGAAGTATTAGAAGATATAATACTTAGAAGGTTTTGTTATCATCAAATCGAGTGGAAGATTTATGATCAAGAGTTCAAGGACTAAACTCAAGAAGACAAAAACTGATGCTGCAAAGATGAATGAATGTTTAGACGACCCAAGAAGATCATATTTTTTAAGCCCAAGCCCATCTCATGGGGTTGGTATATAAACCCTGTCCTTAGTTAGAGAGGGTGTGGTTCACATTGTTTTTTACATAGTTGAAGGTGTTTTTTCTTTCGCTTTCTCTCTCTAAGTGTGTGTGTGTGTGTGTTCTCATCATCTCTCTATCTCTTTCTCTCTCAAAAATATAAGCAAGATTTACAATATCCTACAATAAGCGACATGTATGAGTTGTCTGATTACTGATTGTGTTACTGGTTCTTGTATATTCTTAACTCATTTTATATGTTCTTGTCTTATTTTACTGTTTTAAATGGTATACCGCATTATTCATTTTTACATGTCTTTTGATTATGTATTTTGTAACACTCCCAAATATACACAATGCAATACAACGGAAGACTCGTTGGTGTTACGGGATAACACATTACTCACATCATAGACAACGCTTAAAAATCGCGTCATTTAATAATAAAGCATTTCCATTCATAAATATCAAATTTTACATAGGTCCCAAGTCATTGTATTTCATACAGGTTTTACAAAGCATTTGAATGGAAATTATTATTTAAGTGCGGGCCATGAATTCTTGTTGTCTTCCTGAGAATTACGTTCAAGTACCTGAGACAAAACATGTTAAAAGAAAAGGGTCAGCGATAACGCCGAGTGAATTCATAGAGTTTAATAAAACAATTAACATATCATCGGTACATAATTATTACCGAAAATCATTTTGCACAAATCTTTATAATAGGCCATAAAATAGCCAAAGTCATTTTATACAATCCTTATCAAAAATCATAATATAGGCATTTGCCTTCAAAATCATTATACGAGCCAGTGTCGTAAAAACATCATACAATACGTTTTATAACGTTGTATAAAGTTAAATAAAAACCGTTATATGAATATGGTCATGTAAAACCAAAACACGAACATAAAATCAATAATAAGACCCCCTATTGCTAGTCAGGCAATATATCGTAATTCAGTACGTATAGCAGTATTTCGTTATTTGGATTATTATAAGCCGCATGACATTGTTACCTTACTACAACAGACAACGGGTAGCTATCCCGAATCTCAATTTGCCCATCTAAATTAGCGTGTCGTCACAATAATCACGCTTGTGTAAATCTTCTTATACATAAATTCGCTTACCAATCAATGTGGCACGACGGGGATCAACCGTCAAGGCGCGAACTGGGGTGATCATCCCCAAATAGTACTATTATATTCATAAGCGTCTACCAAATCCCGGTAGTTCACAATTCATGCTAATGGGACTTTTAGTTACATAACCTAACTTTAATAATCCATTTCATTTCATCTATCGGGTCATTTAATCATTCATCGGGTCATACAATCATTCGGGTCCAAATCAATAAACAGACAATCGGGACAACTAGTGTCCTATTTTATAAGAACTAACATGTTATCTCCCTCGTGGGTTTATAAAACATTTCATAAAAACATTTAAAAGAGTGCGAGGCTATGAACTCACGTTGATGTGGGAAAGCGGGTTATCGGCAATTCGGATGTACGGTACGTGCTTCAATCACGGAAACCTAGACAAATAATACTTGTCTTTGACTCTTTTCCAATGACTTATAAAAATAACAATTATGTATACATATGATGATCTTATACATATGATGATGATCAAGTGGGTTTATACATTCTCATTTACTCCTTTTAGTGTTATTTGTTGATAACTTTTATACTAGTTTACTAGTTTTACCTATTTACATGTTTTAGGTCCAATAAGCCTATTATAAGTCCATTAACTTGTATTAATCCATTTTATACTTTTATTATCAGTATTATACTTTACATGTTGGGCCCAAGTGGGTTAAGCCCAATAAGTAAATTTATAAGTGTTTAGCCCATTTAGTTGGATTATTAGTCCTAATAATGCTAACTTAGCCCATTAATGTCCATATGTTATTTAGTTTGGGCTTTATCGGTTTTTACTTGTATTAAGTACTTATATATCAGTATATGACTTTAAAATGTTTACATTAGACGGGTCCGATCGTCTAAGTTTTAATTGACAAAAAACGTTAATTTTACGGTACTAGCCGAAAAGACGTAAAAATCATATTTATAGTTTTTATAACTTATAAAATTTACCAAACTACCATTTTTATATAATGTCCATTTATTTATCCTTATGCATATTTATATATATGAAATATATAAGTATATAAATGAAATATATAAGTTAGTGGGTTTTAATTCACATTTTATACTATATTTATTTGAGTGCTTATATAATAATATTAAACTTTAATTTCACAAAATCAGTCCTAAATTTTAAGCTCACTAAAATGTCCATATCTAGAGTTCTATATGGAGATAGGACCTCAAATTGTTATCACAGAAACTACATGATATGTGCTTCATATTATCCTATTATAGCTACTGATGAATCAACTTCTAAATATTTTAATAAATTCGTCCAAAACAGTGTAGGCAGATTTGCACTCTAAACTTGTTTTGATCATATCTCACTCATTTTAATGATTCCATTGTATGGCCAACTCTCACATGTGTATAACACCTAATACTTACTGTATATTGATTCCACTTTACCATTTTATCAGTTTATCATTTGGTTACTGTAACACCCCCAATTTCAGTCATAACAGCGGAAGGGTCATTGGGTGTTACTATCATGGTTCAATCTCATAATCATAGAAAACGGCTCAAAACGAGACGTTTTAATAAACATCCATTCAATTTCATTTAATCAAGATAAAATATCATACACGGTCCCAGATGATTCAAAAGTTTTACAAATTATTATAAATGATAAAAGTTATTTGAATGGTTATGTTTTAGAAAAGTGGGCCAAAACATTTCAAATATGCAAGCTTCACGAAACCGCCTTCCTCGAGTGCCTTCAATATGGACCTGAGATAAAACATGCTTAAAAAGTCAGCAAAATTTGCCGAGTGAATCTATAGAGTTTAATTTAAATAGAGTGAACACAAGTATGAAAAATAACCTTCCATGGTTAATAATTCATTAGAAGACAATTATGTTGTACGGACATAATTATCGTTGTTATTTCCATAAGCCTCGTGACATTGAACGTTAACATATATTATTTCAGCCCAACACACCTAGCCAAGTGCGTATATTTCTCTTATACAATGCATCCGATGTTTCATTACTAGTGCATCACAACACCACGCGAGAGCTAATCGCGACCGGACTGGGCGTCACCCCGATAGATCTATCCATGGCATTAGCGTTACTTCGATTAACAATTCACGATTCATGGGTCTTTTAAGGCTAAAACAAACTTATATAACAACTTTCATCTAAGCATACAATCAAGTTCCTTTGTGTTCAATTTTAAAACAAAGAGGGTTTACCACAACTTCTCGTTGCTCCCATCATTTATAATAAATACTTTTCCAATAATAAGGGTTTCCACAACTTCTTGTTGCACTCATACTTTTCCAATAAGTAGAGTTTCCACAACTTATCGTTGTACCCTTAAATTTCAATAAAACAACTTTTCAAGTAAAATAGAGTTTCCACAACTTCTCGTTGCCCCCTTTATTTTAGTAAAACAAGCATGTTATCCCCCTCGCGGGTTTTATAAAACAAGTAAACATGTGAAGAGCGAGGCTATAGACTCACCTTAGTCATTAGTGGTAATGAGACGATCGTCGACGATTAGTGATGCCCGTTAAGACACGAAAACCGCGACCTACCGAATAAGGCGCGTTCGTTAATAATCGACTTAAGTATAAATCATACTTAAATAACATAAAAATCAAAATTTTAAAAACCAAGACAATCCCGAAAATTTTAATAATACAAGTGTTATTACTATACCCTTTTTATTCAACACTATTCTTTTAAACACTTGCACTTCCGATATTGACCCGTCATAAGACGCCAAGTCAACGCAAGTCAACTTATCATTTTACTTCCCTCGGACCAGTAGCTAAGTCATTTATATAATGACTTAACACTTGAGTAAATTACCATGTCCAATGGCGAATACTCAACTCACGCCACATAATTATTGACTCTACGTGTCCAAAATACCAATCAGCATGTACACTCCAAATGTACACACCAATCTACCCTATCTACACTTGTCCGATTTCGACGAAACTTGGTGACAAACTCACACATAATATGAATAAGACTCAGTAAAAGTTTCATTCAAAAATATTACTTCTAAGACCCTCTGCCCGACACATCTTCGTGTTATAAAAACGGGACAGATTTACGTCTTTGAATTGTAAAACCATTTCGACTTATCTAAACAATTCCGTTTATAAAACCGACACTCGGGTTTGAAAATAGACTCATGACCTGAGGTTTAGCAACTTACATCAGTCCTTGAACATTTTTAAAACTCATTCTATAGTCCCCGAGATTCGATCCAAATATCGACAACAATTTTCGGATTGTGCCGATACCCGTCTCCCGGTACACGAATACTAAAAGTAGCATAACTTTTCGCTCGAAATGAGTTAGAAGCTCATTCAAGCGGCAAATCGAAGCTAAAAGAATCCTCTACAAGCCTATCCTATTAGTTTCATCATTTTCAAAGTGTAAGATTTTCAAAAATTACGTTTTACCTACTGGTCTAAAATACCTTTCTAAAAATCATACTAAAACAATTTTTCAACCCATTTTAACAATTTTTATACTTCTAATATCATCTATCAATCATCTATATCAAGCCATCTAACCTCTAACACCCTTGAATAATCATACAAAAATTTACCCACTTAAAATAATAAACATGCAACACCTCCCACTATGAATATAATATTATTAACACTAATATACAACATAAAAATGGATCAAACACTACTAGTTCATCAAGAAAAAAAATAAAATTTTTGAAAAGTTAATGCATGTGGATAAAAATTATACCAAAATGATCCTTGTTGAATTTGCAAAGTGGGTCTTGTTTTAGTTTCTCTTGATTCAAACTTGATTTTGAAAATCAAATGGGTTTGGGGGTGGTTTTTGAGCCGTGGGTTAGAGAGAGAGAGTGAGGGGAGGATGAAAAAAATTTTTAAATGAATAAAATGAGATTTTGTGTTAGTGGGGAGTTTTTATATAGTGGGGCGAGGGTAGTTTTTGCCAATAAGATATAGTTTTGGTCCAAAATGAGATTAAATAGTTGTAAGGGTATAAAATGTAAATATTAAATTTTTAAAAATATTTACGGGACTCGGGTTTCGTAAAAATACTTTTTAAAAGTTAAAACGCTTCTTAAATATAATAATATTACATCGACACGACTTAAAACGTAATTAAATCGAAAACGTCGAAAATATTAAATATCGAGACAATCGATAATAAAACGTAAATTTTTGGGCATCCGTCGGTATCGCGGTCATTCGTAGTTCTCGTCATTCGTTAAAACGCAAAATACGAGAAATAAAAATAAATATAATAAAATCATTCATATGATAAATTTGAGAATATATTGTCGATACTTAATGTTTTTCTTGTCGGTCTTCATCGAAACGACATTTTTACGTTAAGTTTCAAGTCATAACCTTCTCGGTTAGCCGATAATTTAAAATTCTCATTAAAGTAAACATATAATATTTAATAGTCGAGATTAAAATAACGACCTGAAATTGACGGATTGTCACATTATCCCCACCAAATTGGGATCTTCGTCCCGAAGATCAACTTGCGTTCTTCCTCGATCGCTCGTTGAAATCAAAGAGTTAAACGTATTTTGGTCCTCGTCTAGAGTTCCATCACACATGACAATAAAATTCGACTTCGTTTCTGTTGCCTAACTTCCTTATTGATAATATCAACAAGTACTTTGATGAAATGCAACTTACTGTCGATTCATACTTCATCAAGAGAGATAATAAGATCTTCGTCGAGAAGAAATTTCTTTAGGTTCGACATATGAAAAGTATCGTGAATTCCTTGCGGCTCTCGAGGTAATTTAAGTTTTCATGCCATCGGACCTTCCATCGATATCATCTCGAATGGTCCAAACTAACGGGGACTTAACTTCCCACGTTTTCCAAAATACATAACACCTTCTTCATGGTGATAACTTGGCATAACTTTTCCACCTACCTCGAATTTCAAAGGTTTTCGCTTCACATTATCATAACTTCTATGTCTACTACGAGTGGTTCACAAACGATCCTTAGTTCGCACGATCATTTTATTTATCGGAATAAAATGAGCAGAGTCAATCAATCAACATTGACAGAAATCGAGTCATATTCAGACTGAGTTTTCAAGAGCTTAACAATGAATCCATTGTAATTTGCTCCTACCTCACGAATGATAACGAATAACACAATCGTAATCACTTAAAGGCTTATTTACCTCTTTTAATCCAGAATACATTGTAGGCTCCTACTATCGGTGGATACCGTACCTTAGTGCCATACAATTAATGTCTCAATAGACGAAGAGTAAAATCACCGCACCCAATTACAAGTCATGGGTTGTGCAGTTTCCTCATTCTTCCTAGGCTTCCTACAAGAATATACAAATCAAACAGCTCTAAATCCTTCAAGAGATATATCACTATCAACAACAAAAATCTTCACCTCTTTCGAGTAACAACAAGATTGGCGTGTCGCAGAGTTTTCTTTTCATAGTCTGAAAAGCTTTCTCTTCATCAATGCCCCACACATACGATTCATTCCTTTTTAGTTAGCTTAGTTAATGGTTTTGATATCAAAGAGAATCCTTTAATAAACCTTCAGTAATAACCAGCCAAACCTAGAATTTGTCGTACTTCAGTCGGAATAGTTGGAACATTCAAATCATCGATGGCTTCGATTTTCGCAGAATCAACATGTATGCCACTTTTGTCAATCACCTGGCAGAGAAGTTGCATAGAACAGAGCCAAAAATCACACTTTAAAATCTTTAGGTACATCTTTTCGTTCTTTAGAAAGTTCAAGATAATCCCTAAGTGTTCGGCATGTTCTTCCTCGCTCTTAGAGCAGATTAGAATATCATCAATGAAAACGATTACGAATTTATCAAGTCACGGCTTACACATACAATTCATTAAGTCAATGAATACAACAGATGTATTGGTTAAACCAGAAGGCATAACCCTAAACTCATAATGATCATCACAAGTTCTAAACGCCGTAATAGGAATATCTTCCTCGCGTATGCGAAGTTAATGATAAGTGAAACAAAGATCAATCTCGGAGAAAACACCAGAATCTATGAGAAAACACGAGAGTTTCGAAGTTGATCAAATAGATCATCAACTAAAAGAAATGGGTAACGATTCTTGATCGTTAGCCTATGCAGCTTTCGGTAATCGATACACATACGAAATGAATCATCTTTCTTCTTAACGAAAAGAATGGGAGTTCTACAAACGACGCGCTCGGTCGAATAACACATCAATCAGATAGTTCTACCTCATAACTCGTGCCTAATTCGACCGGTTTGATATCAATTAAGGTACTAAAACTTGCAGACACAAAGCTTTTGTCCGCACCAGAATCAAATAAAGCTGTGGCATAACGGTTGTTCAGTAAAAAAAAAAACGTACCAGTGACAACTTTCGGGTTTTGCTTCGCTTCGGCTTCACCCAACTGATAAGCTTTTCCCTGGTTATCTCCACCACGTGCATTCTTCGGAGGTTGAGGACATTGGTTCCTCAGGTGACCTTTACCTTGGCAGTTAAAGCACGTCACTCCCTTCTTTCCTGGTCCCCAACAGTCTTCAGCCTTGTGACCTAACTTGTTGCACTTTCCACACTTAGCACATTCACTAGTATGAGACTTCTTGCAGCGTTGACATCTGGTTCCCTTATCAGCAGTTGCAGCTTCAGTCATCGCATTAGCATTACCCCTCCTTCGGTTTTGATTTCTGTTGTGAGATTGACGGTTATCACCACGATCATCACTGTCATTTTCAGCTCTTCTTTTGTTGCCTTCAGAAACACCATCAGCCTTGTCTTGGATGATTTGACCCATTAGTTGGTAGGCCATACGATCAGCTTCATCAATATTAGCAGGTTTAGATGAGGTCACATCTCCACGGATGTTGGTAGGTAAGCCTCGAATATACTGCTCTACCTTCAAGTATTCAGGGTTAACTTTGTTTGGACAAAGTAGAGCAAGTTCATGGAACCTGTTTGTGTATCCATCGATGTCAGTACCCTTCAGTCTCAGCTGATATAGTTCCTGTTCTAACCTCTGAATAACACTCCTTGGACAGAATTCCTCAGTCATCCACCTTCTTACTTCGACCCAAGGTGTAGCATAAGCAGCATCCATACCCAATGATGCCATTCTTCCATTCCACCAGGTTAATGCTCGCCCTTGAAGAGTAGTAGAGGCAAACATCACTTTATCTCCTTTCTCACTTCCACTAAATCGTAACGCGGATTCCAATTTCTCAAACCATTGCATTAGCCCAACAGCGCCTTCAGTACCCTTAAAAGTTGGATGTTTGCATTTCATGAACGAGGTATAATTGCACTTCTTGTTTTCAGGAATCACTGGTCTATCAGCATCACCAGTTCCAGTAGCGCCAACTCCAATAGTGCCAACTCCAGTAGCGCCAGCTCCAGTAGCGTCAGCTCCAGCAGCGCCAGCTCCAGTTCTAGATCCATCATTCATGTTGGCCATGAATTTAACTAAAGATACAGCAACTTATTCACTAATAACTTGACGCATTCGTGCTTCAGTCTTAGCTTTCATTGACTGCACGATTCTTGTGCAACACGAATCAAATCATAATGAGTATTCATTCAATGATTGCGTTATACCACAGGAATTTACAAGAGAAAAGCAAAGAAGGTAAATAATAGAACGATGTAGAATTAGGAATCAAAAGATAGTCATTCCATTGATCACAAACTAGTACAGGTCGTATTGTCAAACATTATAGATAATCATCGTCTAATGCCATACAACTTAAAAGACTAGTCCTACTAACTGTTGTCACAGTTTAGTTAGGGAATAATGAGAAGATACTACAATTGATAAACTACTCTACTAAGAATTACTAGTTATTTCACATGGCTAAGAAAGCTCCTCGGTCCCAAAAGAAGAAGATTTCTTCAAGGTCTTTTAGAGACGCTTGATATCCTCCTCAATTGGTGCTTTTGGAACAACCTCAATACAACCATTTCACGATCCAAAAATTAAAGAAACAAAATCAAAGAATGAATCGAGCAAACGAATTACAATTCAATAAGAGTTTAATCACGCAGATGCTATATGCTTAAGCCTACACACCTATGAATCATTATTCCATGGATTGATCAAGTCCTTCCAAATAAGATTCAGAAATTTGTAGTTCAACAATTTATAATTTCCTTGTTCAAATAAATGGCCAATTTATTTCAACGATTATAAATCACTTTATTTAAGCATCGCCAGCTCAACGCAAAAGATCAGGATCGAAACAAACAAGAAACTGATTTAACAGAAAATGATCAGTGATATGATATGGAATCCTGGTTGGCATGTGAATACCATACGAATCAATCTCAATTCCTAACAATCAATAGTACCATCTCAGACAAACTTGTTTTTATCAAAACAGTATAATGTCTAAGATTAATGAAAATGTAGATTAATTTGCTAAACGAAATGAACGGATCGATAAATCAAGAATAAGAACCAAGGAAATCAAAATCCTTGTAACCAAAGGAATATCAGCAAGAATATTAACCGTTTCGTTGGGATCATGTCTATCCACAACTTAGTTAATCTCGAGAATAATAGGATTCATTTCAGGAATAGCTTCGGCGCTAGCATTAAAATGACTAGAGTGGCTTCGTGACAATCGACGTCATATAAATATCTCGTATAAATATAAAATTATCATTTATAATTAAATAAATGAAAACATACCTTGTAATTCACAAGTTCAAATAATCGATAAAGATTACAACATATATATAATCCCATATATATATAAATACTTTCATTCTCGTCCATTGGCAGCTCGGAGGTTTCGCTTGCAACAGTTATAGTTAAAAGATTTCAAAAATTCATTTTTGTAAAATCTTTCCGTTCTCTATAACTTGAGCTCTGATACCAATCTGTAACACCCCCAATTTCAGTCATAACAGCGGAAGGGTCATTGGGTGTTACTATCATGGTTCAATCTCATAATCATAGAAAACGGCTCAAAACGAGACGTTTTAATAAACATCCATTCAATTTCATTTAATCAAGATAAAATATCATACACGGTCCCAGATGATTCAAAAGTTTTACAAATTATTATAAATGATAAAAGTTATTTGAATGGTTATGTTTTAGAAAAGTGGGCCAAAACATTTCAAATATGCAAGCTTCACGAAACCGCCTTCCTCGAGTGCCTTCAATATGGACCTGAGATAAAACATGCTTAAAAAGTCAGCAAAATTTGCCGAGTGAATCTATAGAGTTTAATTTAAATAGAGTGAACACAAGTATGAAAAATAACCTTCCATGGTTAATAATTCATTAGAAGACAATTATGTTGTACGGACATAATTATCGTTGTTATTTCCATAAGCCTCGTGACATTGAACGTTAACATATATTATTTCAGCCCAACACACCTAGCCAAGTGCGTATATTTCTCTTATACAATGCATCCGATGTTTCATTACTAGTGCATCACAACACCACGCGAGAGCTAATCGCGACCGGACTGGGCGTCACCCCGATAGATCTATCCATGGCATTAGCGTTACTTCGATTAACAATTCACGATTCATGGGTCTTTTAAGGCTAAAACAAACTTATATAACAACTTTCATCTAAGCATACAATCAAGTTCCTTTGTGTTCAATTTTAAAACAAAGAGGGTTTACCACAACTTCTCGTTGCTCCCATCATTTATAATAAATACTTTTCCAATAATAAGGGTTTCCACAACTTCTTGTTGCACTCATACTTTTCCAATAAGTAGAGTTTTACAACTTATCGTTGTACCCTTAAATTTCAATAAAACAACTTTTCAAGTAAAATAGGATTTCCACAACTTCTCGTTGCCCCCTTTATTTTAGTAAAACAAGCATGTTATCCCCCTCGCGGGTTTTATAAAACAAGTAAACATGTGAAGAGCGAGGCTATAGACTCACCTTAGCCATTAGTGGTAATGAGACGATCGCCGACGATTAGTGATGCCCGTTAAGACACGAAAACCGCGACCTACCGAATAAGGCGCGTTCGTTAATAATCGACTTAAGTATAAATCATACTTAAATAATATAAAAATCAAAATTTTAAAAACCAAGACAATCCCGAAAATTTTAATAATACAAGTGTTATTACTATACCCTTTTTATTCAACACTATTCTTTTAAACACTTGCACTTCCGATATTGACCCGTCATAAGACGCCAAGTCAACGCAAGTCAACTTATCATTTTACTTCCCTCGGACCAGTAGCTAAGTCATTTATATAATGACTTAACACTTGAGTAAATTACCATGTCCAATGGCGAATACTCAACTCACGCCACATAATTATTGAACTACGTGTCCAAAATACCAATCAGCATGTACACTCCAAATGTACACACCAATCTACCCTATCTACACTTGTCCGATTTCGACGAAACATGGTGACAAACTCACACATAATATGAATAAGACTCAGTAAAAGTTTCATTCAAAAATATTACTTCTAAGACCCTCTGCCCGACACATCTTCGTGTTATAAAAACGGGACAGATTTACGTCTTTGAATTGTAAAACAATTTCGACTTATCTAAACAATTCCGTTTATAAAACCGACACTCGGGTTTGAAAATAGACTCATGACCTGAGGTTTAGCAACTTACATCAGTCCTTGAACATTTTTAAAACTCATTCTATAGTCCCCGAGATTCGATCCAAATATCGACAACAATTTTCGGATTGTGCCGATACCCGTCTCCCGGTACACGAATACTAAAAGTAGCATAACTTTTCGCTCGAAATGAGTTAGAAGCTCATTCAAGCGGCAAATCGAAGCTAAAAGAATCCTCTACAAGCCTATCCTATTAGTTTCATCATTTTCAAACAGTAAGATTTTCAAAAATTACGTTTTACCTACTGGTCTAAAATACCTTTCTAAAAATCATACTAAAACAATTTTTCAACCCATTTTAACAATTTTTATACTTCTAATATCATCTATCAATCATCTATATCAAGCCATCTAACCTCTAACACCCTTGAATAATCATACAAAAATTTACCCACTTAAAATAATAAACATGCAACACCTCCCACTATGAATATAATATTATTAACACTAATATACAACATAAAAATAGATCAAACACTACTAGTTCATCAAGAAAAAAAATAAAATTTTTGAAAAGTTAATGCATGTGGATAAAAATTATACCAAAATGATCCTTGTTGAATTTGCAAAGTGGGTCTTGTTTTAGTTTCTCTTGATTCAAACTTGATTTTGAAAATCAAATGGGTTTGGGGGTGGTTTTTGAGCCGTGGGTTAGAGAGAGAGAGTGAGGGGAGGATGAAAAAAAATTTTAAATGAATAAAATGAGATTTTGTGTTAGTGGGGAGTTTTTATATAGTGGGGCGAGGGTAGTTTTTGCCAATAAGATATAGTTTTGGTCCAAAATGAGATTAAATAGTTGTAAGGGTATAAAATGTAAATATTAAATTTTTAAAAATATTTACGGGACTCGGGTTTCGTAAAAATACTTTTTAAAAGTTAAAACGCTTCTTAAATATAATAATATTACATCGACACGACTTAAAACGTAATTAAATCGAAAACGTCGAAAATATTAAATATCGAGACAATCGATAATAAAACGTAAATTTTTGGGCATCCGTCGGTATCGCGGTCATTCGTAGTTCTCGTCATTCGTTAAAACGCAAAATACGAGAAATAAAAATAAATATAATAAAATCATTCATATGATAAATTTGAGAATATATTGTCGATACTTAATGTTTTTCTTGTCGGTCTTCATCGAAACGACATTTTTACGTTAAGTTTCAAGTCATAACCTTCTCGGTTAGCCGATAATTTAAAATTCTCATTAAAGTAAACATATAATATTTAATAGTCGAGATTAAAATAACGACCTGAAATTGACGGATTGTCACAGTTACTTACTGTTTTTATACAGCCATCTTATTAAGCAAGATTTAACCATTTATACATGTGGTTTTTCCATCTTTTTACCCATGTTTATCAAATATATCAACACCAAATCCCCACATAATATTTTTAATCATCATCAATCATCATATAAATATACATAAATAAAGAAAATACAAGATTACATAATCAAAATAACAAGAGGATAGGAAGAACAATCTCTATACCACCAAGGTTGTGTAGTTTATGATTAAGGCTTGGATTTTGATGGAAGAACTTGTGATAGATCAACACCAACTTTAAAGACCACCAATCTTTGTAAATTTCTTGTAGAAATCAGCCCTTGGACATCACCAAATCTTCTCCTTGGATGTTAAAAATCACCACCAATCAATAGAGCTTGAAAAGGGCTTCATCATATGTGTGAATAACATATGATTTCATGGTTAAATTTGATCAAATGAGGGTTGTTCTTGATGAATTTGGGATGGATTTTGAGAGAGAAAAAGGAGTGGTTTTGTGGTTTTGCATGTGTAAAAATGAGGAAGTGGTTTGAGGTGTGTAGTTTTGAGGTAGAGTTGCAAGTTTACAAGTAGCTTAGACATGTGTCTTAGCTTATCTTGTAAGCTTGACACCTCATGGTGTTATTAGCTAAGTCTAGCCGTCCCATATTGGGGGTGGGGCAAAAGTGGTTTTGTCTCATCCCCAATTATTTACGGGTACTCCTCGATTCTAGTTTCCTCGATTTACGTGCCCTCGGGTCGATTTACGAAAAACGTTTTTATAAATTATGAATCAACGGCACAAAACGAATCTAATAAAAATTGTCTCATCAAAAACGGAGTTCAAAAACGTAAATACGTAATCCTAAGGTTTCCGGTTTAGTCGTAAAGGACGTTAAATTATAATCATAAGTCCTAATCTCTTCTCGTAAATTTGTGAGTTTATGAACGAACACAAATTTAAGAATCCAAAATAATATTCACGGATAAATTTATTCCCTGAAGTGTGGGACTGTCACCAAAAACGGTGTATGTAAACGTAAGCACGCAACGTAGAATCCTCCGGTTTAGACGTAGTCGATGCTACTTCAAGACTTAAATCAAAATTTCTTCCAAAAAAAATAAGTGAGTTCATAATATAACATTAAAATAATGTTTTTAAATAACACTTAAGAATAAAATATCAACCATAAATTGACGGATTGTCACAACATTTACCCCTAAACAGGATCTTTGTCCTCAAAGATCATCTTATCTTACTACTCGCTTCTTATAGAGTTCAAGCCATGTGGGTATTTCCTCCACATTCGGTCTTTTCTCACAAGTGTAATTTATTACAATACGCGAGTTTCATCAAACATAACTATGGGAATAAGATCAGGCTTAATGTTGACTTACTTTCTCTATCCATGATGTTCACGGGTTTTTGATGAATGCAACTTCTCGCCGATCTAAACTTTATCAAGAAGTGATCAGATTCTCACTTGATAGACATTTTATCAAGTTCGATATACTAAACATAATTCACGCAGTTCTTGAAGCCCTAGGGTAGATCCAACTTATATGCCTTTCAAATCAATTCTTTATATTATCTCAATGGTCCCATACAACGGGGACTTATTTCCCATGATCTTTCAGATCATCAATTCATTTTTCCATGGTTAAAATTTTTGGCATAACTTCGCTACCCATCTGGCACTTCAAGATCTACATTTCATATTCACATAACCTCCTGCCCACTACCGGTAGTCAATAATCAGATCCTAATTTCAACAATCATTTTAGGTCTCGTGGGTCGAGTATTTTGTAAGGTTAGGTTCGCCATCATAGGAAACCTTAAACCTAAAAGACATGTCCAACTCACAATGGGTGTATGTCGGGTGTCTTCATCCCAACTCCTGCTTACAGATGCTCTAAAATATATCCTCACAAGATTCGATCTCGATCCTAATACGATAGTTTTCAATGATAATCTCTCCATATGAAAACGATTATACAGTTTATTACCAAAGGTCAATCATTCAAACATAGAACAACACTTATAGTATTTTGTATCGTTACTTTACCTCGTCCCTTCGATTGGGGTGGTACCCGGTACTCTCATCAAGATTCGTTCTCAATGACTTCTGATCAAATCTCTAGAAATTCGATGCGAAGCGATGATCTTGATAGAGATGATCGATACAGGCACACCATGTTTACACAACTCCTTTAAATACAAAAGAGTCAATTTCTTCATCAGGAATCTATCATTAATAGGAATGATATTAGCAGATTTGGTCAGTCTGCCGACGATGACCCAAATCGAATCAAATTCAGATGATGACCTTTGCAATAGCTAGACGTTTACTATTGTATGAGGCAATGTCTGCCTTCATAATGTCATCAGTACAACTTCTTCAAATAAAGATACATTTAGTCAGAAATGTCATGAATGAAATACTTATACTTTCAAGATTCCAACATAACTATATCTCAAAATCTCCATTTTTAGGCAACCTCAAGTGGCCTGTTATACATTCAACGCCATCGGCTTCTCAATTTTGATGGTTCACATTAGTCGCGAACCTCTTTTTATTATCTATATTATCTTTTTTTTCACAATCATTGTTTATATTTATATTGTTCGGCAATTTATTTTGCACATTCATTATTAAGGAACATGTCCTAATTGGTTCTTTATCTTTTCTACATAATGTGTCAGTAATTATATTCACCTTCCTCGATGAAATAAATATCATGACCGTATTTATTCAGAAATTATTCCTTCATATTTTCTAAGTCTTAGTTCTATCTCAACTATTATTTTTATCAGTTTTGCTCAATCCGACGTTTAAAACGTCGATAAATATTACAAGTAATTAAATAATAAATATTTAATTTTATGAAATGTAACCGTAAACATTTTTTTTAAAATTTTCTCAGTTTGTCTAATTATAGAAAAATGTTCAAAATAAATTTGAATTTAATTAATACGATTTTTGTTGATTTATTGAAAATAATTAATAGGATTCGTAAATGTTCGAAAAATCTTTGGTTATACTTTGGTCAAAATTTTTCTTAGTTGAAAAGCAAAAATTGTCGTTTTAAATTTCAAGTCATGGTTTCCTCAATCCCTCTTAGGTTGTCTTGAGGTATACACAAACGTTTACCCCTAAACAGGAGTTTAGTTAAATGTTCTGGGTATAAGGGAATAATTCCTCAAAAGTTCTTTTTGATAATACATTTGTCAAAACATATTTGCACTTTCTTTTTGGTATAACCCTAAGCCTTAATGGCTTTAATTTTTGAAGAGTCAATATATATATATATATATATATATATATATATATATATATATATATATATATATATATATATATATATATATATATATATATATATATATATATATATATATATATATATATATATATATATATATATATATATATATATATATCTTACCATCATTAATCAAACGATCATTTTATGTAAAGGGTCAAGCCTTAAATCACACGTTATATATTCAAGGTACAGGTTTTTGTTGTTCGGCCAATTTAGGGCAGTCTATAAATAATTATTAACTCATTCTTATTCGTAGAAACAAACAAATGATCCTTAATGATCACAAGCATGAATTTATCAAATTACAGCCTACACACGTGATTCACCAAATTTATGAATGCTACATGTGCATTGGTTAATCCAAACGACATAACATGATACTCATAATGTTCATTACAAGTTCTGGATGTAGTGATTGGAATAGATAATCTTTTCGCGGACGCGAAGTTGATGATAACCATGCCGAGGGTCAAATCTTAAGAACATACGCTAAAACCTTGTAAATGATCGAACAATCTATCATCTTGGGTAGTGGACATAGATTTTTAATCGTCAATTTACTTAGTTCACGGTAATCAACAAACATAAGAAATGATAATACCATAGCTCTTCATGATGACGAGCTTGGTAGAATAAAAGCTTACTCCGGAAACTCTCTCAGTTGTACGGTAATTCTTTTAATTCAGATGGTGCTGACGTACAGTGCACATGCCACAGGTGCAGCACCGAGAATATAATCAATACCAAATTCAACTTGCCTTAATGGCAAAAGTCTAGGTAATTCACTAGCAAATACCTCCTAAAGTTTTAGATAACATAAACATCTTTTAATACATTTACTTTAAATTCTTTCTAGATTACAAGGTCTATGACTAATTTATAACCATTCACGGTATAATCTCAAGTCTAAATGCAGTATATGGTCATCCATCAGGAATTATTAGATCACTTTTGATAATCAACATCTTATCATTTAGGGGAATTCTACTCGAGTTCCCATCAATTAAGACAATTTCGTCATGTCATAATCAGTCAATTCATTCTAATGGCACTATCAACTTTCCAGTTTCGTTACCGTCGATAAGATGTGAACTTCTCAAAAGACTAATAATAATTCATAATCCTTCACAAATTCAAGGATATATGGAGACACAACTATCATCGAAAGAGTAATGTCAACGCATAATTTACGCGAGAGAATTTCATTTCAGATAAAGACGAAAACATTTAACGAATATGAATATATCCCATGTTTTCATAATTTGAGTACGCATTCGAAAGCTCCTCGGATCGTTACCCAGGTCATTCAAATGAAATCTAATCAAAAGAAATGATAGGAACGTTGATACATCCAGTCGGGTATCAACACTCGGTAATCATATACTTTTTTCAAAGAATCTCACTACGGGAGAATTGGATAAGGAGGGGATATCAATTGTCAATAAAGACAATTTCCACAGATGAGTAAATTCGACTTAGAAGAATAGATGCTACAGGCACATATGTAGGTGTCCCTAACACTATGTCCCTATTTTTCACTTCTTACAGATCTCATAAAATTTAATCTTTCACAATCTTCAAAGAAAATGTAGTGTTTATTCATTAGTTTTATGGTGACTACTAATCAGCCTTGCATGGTCCATTCCAAATTGTATGTAGGCGCGCAACTATATACAATTTCAAGATTAACGATGCAATACTCAGTTCGTCAAAATTTTATCATCATGTTTATAATAAAAATATTTTCATGCTTAATTCTTAAATAAGAATCAAGAATAAATTTACAAAGATTTTCTTTGTTATGAAAGCAATTAAGTTTTCCAAGGTGTTTTATAAACAACTTCATTTCGATAATGATCACTTATAAATCTCACTTTGAGTAATCCTTATAGTGATGAAAATTCAATTTTTCTCAAGGGATACTATTTTAACTTATAAAACAATGAGTGATCTGCAAAAGAGTGATGAAAAGTTGTTCACCAAGAACTAACTACAATATACCAGGAAATGAGCTTAGCCAAATAATCATGAGGTTCATGACCTCGATGACACTCAGGAATACAAAGAGAATAATCCACAATGTAACTCAAATCGAGATGAGTACTTGTTCAATGGTTGCATCACTAACTCGATCATTAGGATGAAGCAATAAAAGATAGATAACATTGATACATGTCGGATTTAGCAATCAAAGGTAGTCTTTTCATTAATCCAAGAACTCATCCTACCAACCGATGTCTTAGTTAAGTTAGGGATTTTTAAAAGATACCACAATGAATACTAATCTACAAGAGTCATTAGGTGTCCCACCTGTCCCGGAAGATTCATCGGTCCCAATTTAGAATAAGATTTCTTCAATTTATTTCTTGGACACTGGGCATCCTCATTAGTGGACAATGGCCTAGGAACAACCCTTAACAAGAACCAACAGTCAATTAAAACCTTATAATTCAATCACAGGACTTAATGACTTCCTCTTAATAATCTCATATTCCATACAGGTTAAATTTTACTTTATTCAAGTTTTAACCAACTTATACTCAATGCGATATCCTACTTCATTCTCCAATACTTTCAATCTTTATTCTTAGACCTTAAAAGGACAATAAAAGTTCGATATGAACAACACTTAATTTCCAATCCTATAACTCCTTCATCAATAGTTATCAAATGAGTCACTAGTATGAAATGACTCATACATTCAATTAGACTTCTCGGAAAGGTACTAGTGGCATGAGGCTTTTGGGTAATGGTTCCAATGACAGCCTCAAGTGCAACACTTACCCTTTCGATTTCAATTTAAGAATTGGGTGACAACGAATTAGATGACACCTTTCCAGGTGGTAACGTTTTATCATACTCCACTCTATAAGGAAAGATCGTCATGTCATCGATATCAGATTTAATCTCGCCAATTCTTCTTCAAGATCTCAATCAACTACTATCTACATTTCTACAAATATCAACCAGTTTGTTGGGATCATAAATATCCACAACTTGGTTTAGATCTAGAACAGCTAGAATTCCTACGAGAATAGCTTCGATTGATTTGCTAGGGGAGTTAGGATTTTTTGTGACAATCTACGTCGTATAAATACCTCGTATAAATTTTAAAATAATCATCAAACAATCATGTAATCAAATTACATCATATATATATATATATATATATATATATATATATATATATATATATATATATAATCCAAGTTATATATATATATATATATATTAAAATAACACTTCTCAGTCTGGCCTTGTCGGTAACTCGGGAATTCTTCGGCACCGTTATAGTCAAAAGATTTTTAGACATTTTGAGAAAAATATTTATAGTTAAAAGATTTTGAAATGTTTTATTCAAAACCTTAGTTTTAAAAATCTTTGATTCTCTATAACGAGAGCTCTGGTACCAAACTGTAACACCCACAAATATACACATTTCAATACAGCGGAAGACTCGTTGGTGTTACGGGATAGCACATTACTCACATCATAGACAACGCTTAAAAATCGCGTCATTTAATAATAAAGCATTTTCATTCATAAATATCAAATTTTACATACGTCCCAAGTCATTGTATTTCATACAGGTTTTATAAAGCATTTGAATGGAAATTATTATTTAAGTGCGGGCCATGAATTCTTGTTCTCTTCCCGAGAATTACCTTCAAGTACCTGAGACAAAACATGTTAAAAGAAAAGGGTCAGCGATAACGCCGAGTGAATTCATAGAGTTTAATAAAACCATTAATATATCATCGATACATAATTATTACCAAAAATCATTTTGTACATATCTTTATAATAGGCCATAAAATAGCCAAAGTCATTTTATACAATCCTTATCAAAAATCATAATATAGGCATTTGCCTTCAAAATCATTATACGAGCCAATGTCGTAAAAACATCATACAATACGTTTTATAACGTTGTATAAAGTTAAATAAAAACCGTTATATGAATATGGTTATGTAAAACCAAAACACGAACATAAAATCAATAATAAACCCCGTATTCCTAGTCAGGCAATATATCGTAATTCAGTGCGTATAGCAGTATTTCGTTATTTGGATTATTATAAGCCGCATGACATTGTTACCTTACTACAACGGACAACGGGTAGCTAGCCTGAATCTCAATTTACCCATCTAAATTAGCGTGTCGTCACAATAATCACGCTAGAGTAAATCTTCTCATACATAAATTCGCTTACCAATCAATGAGGCACGATGGGGATCAACCGTCAAGGCGCGAACTGGGGTGATCGTCCCCAAATAGTACTATTATATGCATAAGCGTCTACCAAATCCCGGTAGTTCACAATTCATGCTAATGAGACTTTTAGTGACATAACCTAACTTTAATAATCCATTTCATTTCATCTATCGGGTCATTTAATCATTCATCGGGTCATACAATCATTCGGGTCCAAATCAATAAACAGACAATCGGGACAATTAGTGTCCTATTTTATAAAAACTAACATGTTATCTCCCTCGCGGGTTTATAAAACATTTCATAAAAACATTTAAAAGAGTGCGAGGCTATGAACTCACATTGATGTGGGAAAGCGGGTTATCGGCAATTTGGATGTACGGTACGTGCTTCAATCACGGAAACCTAGACAAATAATACTTGTCTTAGAATCTTTTCCAATGACTTATAAAAATAACAATTATGTATACATATGATGATTTTATACATATGATGATGATCAGATGGGTTTATATATTTTCATTTACTCCTTTTAGTGTTATGTGTTGATAACTTTTATACTAGTGTACTAGTTTTACCTATTTACATGTTTTAGGTCCAATAAGCCTATTATAAGTCCGTTAACTTGTATTAATCCATTTTATACTTTTATTATCAGTATTATACTTTACATGTTGGGCCCAAGTAGGTTAAGCCCAATAAGTAAATTTATAAGTGTTTAGCCCATTTAATTGGATTATTAGTCCTAATAATGCTAACTTAGCCCGTTAATGTCCATATGTTATTTAGTTTGGGTTTTATCGGTTTTTACTTGTATTAAGTACTTATATTAGACGGGTCCGATCGTCTAAGTTTTAATTGACGAAAAATGTTAATTTTACGGTACTAGCCGAAAAGACGTAAAAATCATATTTATAGTTTTTATAACTTATAAAACTTACCAAACTACCATTTTTATATAATTTCCATTTATTTATCCTTATGCATATTTATATAAATGAAATATATAAGTTAGTGGGTTTTAATTCATATTTTATACTATATTTATTTGAGTGCTTATATAATAATATTAAACTTTAATTTCACAAAATTAGTCCTAAATTTTAAGTTCACTAAAATATCCATATCTAGAGTTCTATATGGAGATAGGACCTCAAATTTTTATCACAGAAACTACATGATATGTTCTTCATTTTATCAATTTATAGATACTGATGAATCAAACTCTAAATATTTTAATAAATTCGTCTAAAACAGTGTAGGCAGATTTGCACTCTAAACTTGTTTTGATCATATCTCAGTCATTTTGAGGATTCCATTGTATGGCCAACTCTCACATGTGTATAACACCTAATACTTACTGTATATTGATTCCACTTTACCATTTTATCAGTTTATCATTTGGTTACTTACTGTTTTTATACAGCCATCTTATTAAGCAAGATTTAACCATTTATACATGTGGTTTTTCCATCTTTTTACCCATGTTTATCAAATATATCAACACCAAATCCCCACATAATATTTTTAATCATCATTCATCATCATATACATATACATAAATAAAGAAAATACAAGATCACATAATCAAAATAACAAGAGGATAGGAAGAACAATCTCTATACCACCAAGGTTGTGTAGCTTATGATCAAGGCTTGGATTTTGATGGAAGAACTTGTGATAGATCAACACCAACTTTAAAGACCACCAATCTTTGTAAACTTCTTGTAGAAATCAGCCCTTGGACATCACCAAATCTTCTCCTTGGATGTTAAAATCACCACCAATCAATAGAGCTTGAAAAGGGCTTCATCATATGTGTGAATAACATATGATTTCATGGTTAACATTGATCAAATGAGGGTTGTTTTTGATGAATTTGGGACGAAATTTGAGAGAGAAAAAGGAGTGGTTTTGTGGTTTTGCATGTGTAAAAATGAGGAAGTGGTTGAGGTGGAGTTGCAAGTTTACAAGTAGCTTAGACATGTGTCTTAGCTTATCTTGTAAGCTTGACACCTCATGGTGTTATTAGCTAAGTCTAGCCGTCCCATATTGGGGTTGGGGCAAAAGTGGTTTTGTCTCATCCCCAGTTATTTACGGGTACTCCTCGATTCTAGTTTCCTCGATTTACGTGCCCTCGGATCGATTTACGAAAAACGTTTTTTATAAATTATGAATCAACGGCACAAAACGAATCTAATAAAAATTGTCTCATAAAAAACGGAGTTCAAAAACGTAAATACGTAATCCTAAGGTTTCCGGTTTAGTCGTAAAGGACGTTAAATTATAATCGTAAGTCCTAATCTCTTCTCGTAAATTTGTGAGTTTATGAACCAACACAAATTTAAAATTCCAAAATAATATTCACGGATAAATTTATTTCCTGATGTGTCGGACTGTCACCAAAAACGGTGTATGTAAACGTAAGCACGTAACGTAGAATCCTCCGGTTTAGACGTAGTCGATGCTACTTCAAGACGTAAATCCAAATTTCTTCCAAAAAAATAAGTGAGTTCATAATATAACATTAAAATAATGTTTTTAAATAACACTTGAGAATAAAATATCAACCATAAATTGACGGATTGTCACATATTTTCATGTATTCTTGTATTATTATACTTGTTGTGTAATAATAAGTAACTTTTTAAAAATAGCAGGTTTCCAAAAATAGAAAGTTTCCAAAAATAGAAACTTCCCTAAAATAGAAAGTTTCCAAAAATATTAAGTTTCCAGAAATATAAAGTTTCTAAAAATACTAAGTTTCTTGAAATAGAAAGTTTCCATAAATAGAAATAAGCTGGATTAATAAGCTAAAAATATAAGCTGATGATTATTAATCATATATTATAAGTCATGATTATAATTAGTAAAGTTTATTAAATTTAAATACTTAGGTTAAGATGATTATTAATTAATAATAATAGTCCATGGTTTATTAATTAATAAAGTATCATGGTTAAATAATAAACTTTACCTTATCTGATTTTAATTAAATTAAGTCATGAAAAATACTTAGGTTATAACATGTATTATTAATTTTAATAATAAAACCTAAGTCTTAGTTTTAATTTAATTAATCCTAAATAAAATACTTGGGTTATATCATGTTTTATTTCATTAAATAAAATAACCTAAGTCACAATGTTAATTTAATTATACATGCATTTAAAATAAATTAAATTAACAAAATAAGAATACTAATATTTAATAAGTCCCGAACCCGAAACCGTGACCATAAACCGACCGCGTACCACAGTCCGAAGGCTATAGCCCCGTTGCCGAGCCTTCGTCCGAGCCACAACCTCACCGCGAGCCTAAGCTCTCGGTTCGAGTCGCTGCCCGAAACAAACAAACACACCCCAGCGCAAGCCGGGGTTTCCCTTTTCTGTCCGAGAACAACACCGAGCCCCAAAGGGGTCTCGGTTCCCCTTGCTGTCCAAAACAAACCACATCGAGCCCCTTGGGATCTCGGTTGGTGAACCAAGCCGGCGCCGAGAGTCCTACGACTCTCGGTCATGTGCTGAACCAAAACCAAACACCAATAAATCCCGAACCCTTACTTGATCTTATCATGGTATAATCATGTGTTCATTTAAATAATTAATAGTTAATATTAAAACATGAATTAAATAAAAAGAAAGAGGTTTGATTAATTGCCAATGCTTGATTGAAACAAGGATTGAGCCACAAACACGATTATGTAATTTTAGAAGATCAAAATAAACAAACACTCTCCTTGTGTTCTTGGTTGCCGGTGACCAAAGGTGAGAGGGGTAGGGTTTTTCTTGATTTTTGTTAAAAAGTGTATTATGATTATTTTCCCTGGAGGTTTATTTAGTTCACAACATGGATTTGTTAATGGGCCAAAAGGCCCTCTCCCTTTTCTTGTGTTCATACCATGGCCACCAAGGAAGCCCAACACCAAACCTTAAGTTTTTCATGGTTAATTATTATACGTAATATATTCGTGTTCGTTCGTGTTTTACATGTTCGTGAATTAAATGTTACACTTAATATTCATCGTACGTTAAGATAATACGTAATTCTTGTAATTTAATGTTCGAGGCACGCGTCTTATATTATAAATAGAAAGTTTTAATTTAGTTGTGTTATTATGTAATGTACTGTTCATGTTATTTTATGCGGGTTTTACAAATAGAGTTCTTATTTTTCATTGACCCCAACTGAAGATTGGCTCATTGCTAGTGTTGTAGATGATAACATGCTTCAAGTCTGGTAGATGGAGTCGTCTTTGATTTGAACAAGTTTTCTAAGTTTTCCTTTTCTATGATGTTTTAAGTTCTAACTTCAGACCTCCTACCAATCTACCATCCAACCCACCCACTATGTGTGGGAACTTTGTGTTGGTTTTGTTATGCTGTTATTGCAAATGCTATGAAGAGTTGTTGTACAAGATTGAGGTCGAAGTCTTTTTAAATATATTTATGGATTCTGTTTAGCTTGTTTATTATTAGATCAGGTGAGTGTGTTATGGTAGCCATGGATTGCTAGTGCATCATGGGTTGCTTGTCATATCTAGCCATAGGATTTCTTCTGTAGTTCTGCTTGTGATCAATGAAGGGCTTTGACATGTGTTCCTCTAAAATAAAAATAAAGAACAATTTTGAATGTTACATCATACAACATGTCATTTGATTGCAATTTGTAGGATATATATGGTTTAGAATGTCCACATTTCAATTTAAAATACTGGGAGCCTAAAATGGTCAATTTGATGGGTGTTACTAGGGGTGGTCAAACCCGTTTTTTTACAAAATAGAATTTGTTTTTAAACCGCTTTGGTTTGAGTCAACCGGTTAACAAGCCGGTTTGATTTAAAACCGGGTCAGTTTAAAATCAGTTTTTTTTTAATTTTATCCTATTTTTTATTGAATCGGTTCGGTTTTAACTATTTTTAAACCGGCATTGACTATTTATTAAACCAGTTTAAAAAAAGCAGATTTCTTTTTAAACCGGTTTTGATTATTATTTCCAATCGAATCATGAACCGTTTTTTTTGTCTGCCCAGATTATATAACTGATGAATTTATGATAAACTTGGTTGGGCGACCTTTGAGGGTTTCATACATTTGTTCTGGCTCATTTTGTTAAAATAAGCCACACTGAATGAGATTATTTTTTGGGGACACGTTTTTATGCTTTCTGTTTGGGGGCACCTGTGGTTGCGGGCTGTGATGAGTACACGTGGCTGTGATGACCTTCAAACAACCCGGGTTAAACCTGAGACTACACGGACCTTGGCGGGGCAACCCTCGAGGATGCAGTCATGCCGTGTGTGTCTGGTTATCCCTGAAGGGCATCCTGTTTGAGCCTACTATGGTCCATGTTGGGCTATGTGCATATCGATCAACTCCTATGTTGGGCTATGTGCAACAGGTGGTCAAGAATTGAATTGAAAATGTTCCGCTTTCTTATCCATGGTAATATATCCTTTTTAAGATATTTTATATAAATTTAACTAATATTATTTTTCTGATGATCATGATATGTTTATGCAGACGAACGTTACACGGTAGACCAGTGGGTGAGTGAACGGTTGCTTCGTTTCTAAATCTCGATGATAAGATTAGGAGTACTAGCATGAAGGTATATTTATGTGATAGATTCTATTAGGCAAAAAATTTAGAACATTAAGTAACGTAAATTGCCAATTCAGTGAGTGTAGTGTGAGATGGATTTAAGCTTGCGGATTGCCTATGACACGTGTTAGAAAGAGATTTATTGATGTAATTGTTGTTAGTCAGTGGCGTGTCTGTGTAGTGTGTATATATGTGTAGGAGTTTAAGATCCGAATACCGAAGAATCATATTGTTTGAACTAAGTGTATTTTCAGTCGGAGTTGATTAGGTATAGGTATATACATTGTGTATGCTGATAATTCATTATCATGAGTGTCATATATCATAACTGTATTATGAGATGTAAAATGGTAGTTAGCTTCCCGGTTAGTGATTTAGGTATGATATGCGTAAAATGAAATGATAATCTGCCTTTTGATGTAAATGTTATTGACTAGCGTGTCTGCGTATATAGGTGCAAAAATTTTGAAAATTAGAATAGCAAAGAATCAGACGGGTTAGTGAAAGAAATATAGAGCATATAAGAAAAATAAGGAAAGAGATAGGGTCTAATTAGGTTGAAATGAAGAGCACATAAGACAAATCAGGTGGTTAAAAAACATCAGCACAGCAGCGAATGGACTAAACTTATGGTAATTTGGTTTTTTAAAATCTTGATACCGAAATAGGGTCTAATTAGGTTGAAACTTGATGTGTAGTTATTAGAATTTGTTTGGCTTCGGGCTTATGTTTTATAAGTTCACTTTTTTGTGGCTTATTTCGAACTTTTCAGCTTATATGAGCTTATTATATCCGAAAAAGCTTTTACATAAGCCAAAAAGTTTGAGAATAAGCCACAAAAACCGAGATTATGAAACATAACTCATTCCCCCGTTTCTATCCTACCATTCTCCTGTTAATAATGGTATCATATAATTACTACATTTCCTCTCTTTTTACTACTATATCTAATTCTCAGATAATATCAAACTAGAAAGGCATCATCACCATATGAGCAGTACCACTCCTCCAGATAATACGCGTTACTGCTATGACTACATTTCTTATGCATAGTGTCTCCCTCAAGTCCCGTACTGCATCTCCATCATCATAACATAAGATCATAGATTAATAAGTAAGAAAGGTATCACCATAAACGGTATAAAATTCTACGACAACCGATAGAACTGTGTTATCCCAAACACCCCTTTAGGCTCAGACATTCTACAAATACACCACCAATAGAATCCTCCGTAAAGCATACGTCTACCAATCACTGAATACAAGGCTACACTCTTTAATATCCAACATTCGCCTGAACTTCTGGTATTCGCTTCATATTATCCCATCTTGGATCCTATTTCTTAGCCGCTGAGAGCACAGAAGCCGGTTTCTTAGCATTTCTCCCATGTTGTCAACAATTATTTTCACTTACTCTTCCTTTGATCTCATAACATTTGAAATAGCCTCTTATTTCTTTCTTGCCGTATGAAATAAACTACAACTAATAAGACAAGTCTATTAAGAATGCACCAGATGCTGATTCTATAAGGCTGAGAGGATAAGAGATTCGCCGGCCTTTTTAAAGAACTGCAACTCCCTGCATTTTTCCTTTATTCTTTAGTTTGCTCCAAATCTTGAGGCATAAGGACACTGAAAAATAAGTGTTCATGACTATCTTCACAGCTTTTGCATAGAGATCACCTTCGCTCGGCACTTTTTTCCATACCTGGATCCTATGTTGAGTCATCAGCTTTCTGTGAATAGCTAACCATAGGAAAAAAGGAAGTTCTTAATCGTTTGTTTTTTACAAAAAGGGTAAATGCGTTCAATGTTGTATGTCGAAGTGATCCATTAAATCTCAAAACAGAAGAACGGGGTTTCCAAATTATTATTTTTTGTTCAACTAAAAAGTTATGTGATCAGTGATACTCAGATTTTGCAATGGGTTCTCTAAATTCTCTCGATATCCTCTCGAATTGATCTTGGTTCTAAGTGGAATGATTGTTCTTGGTTACTAAAAAGGGGTTTTGGTTTTCTAATCTACTAAAAGGTTTAAATGCACGAAAATGTAAACTTAAATTTTAAAGCAATTAAATTAATAACAATTAATAAAACTTGAATTAAACAATAAAATAAAAATGAAGAAATAGTAAGAAACAGTAAGTAACACTTAACAATGCTCAAAGAAAATTGATTCGGAAGTCTACCTTGATTCGGAAGTTCACTCGGAAGTTGATCCGGAACCTTCACTCGGAAGTTCGTTCGGAACTTTACTCGGAACCTTCACTCGGAAGTTGATCCGGAACCTTCATTCGGAACTTTGATTCGGAAGTTAGTTCGGAAGTTCACCCGGAACTTTTCGTCCGGAAGTTTACCCGGAACTTCGTTCGGAAGTTGTTGATCCGGAACTTCGTCTGGACTTTTTGACTCAGAAGTTTATTCGAAAGATTTGGAAAGAGCATTCATTCGAAACTTTTAAAAATTGATTCGGAAATTTTTGAAAGGGAATTTATTCGGAACTTTTAAAAATACTTTCACTCGGAACTTTTGAGAATAACATTCATCCGGAACTATTTGTTCATCCGGAACTTTGTGTTCATTCGGAAGTTTGTGTTCATCCGGAACCTGGGAATACTCAAGAACAGTAACTTTCCAGAAAAACAGGGAGATACGATTTAATCCAAAATCAAGCTAAATAAGCAAAAAGGTTTTACCAAATTAACCAATAATCATTTAATAACCATAAGCAACAAATCCTAACAGTAAAAACACAAATTCAACAACTTTTTAAAATCAAAACTCAACCAAATAAGAACTTAAGAACTTGAAATAAAAGATGATGATGAACAAGAGTAATGAAAAGATTAAATAAGAACTTGTATTGATGATTAAGATTCAGTAAAACAAAAGGAAAGGATCAAGCTTACAATATTCAAGAAGAAATCAAAGAGATGAAAAACCACTCCTTAAGGGAGATGGTTTCCTACGAACTAGGAGAAAAGTAACAGAAAGGAAAAACTAGATGCCAAAAATTGTGAGGGTGATTCCCTTATATAGGCTAAGTGGTTGGTTGGTGAGTGGGCTTTCTCCCTTTCTTCTTGTCTTCTCGTCTTTTCAGAAAAGTTGACGTTTTCGATTCTGATTCGGGATTTGTCGTCGATTAACTTCAACTCGTCTTTTAATTTCTTCATTTAATAGACTTGAGTTTCTTCGACTTATGTAAATCTTCCATCTTTGGTCCTTTTCTTCGATAAATCTTTAATTGGGCCAAATGACTTCAAATCTTTTGCATCTCTTGGACAATAGACTTCGTCTTGAGTCTTTTTCTTCGATAAAATCCGTGCAATCCCATGTTTTCTTCAATATTCATCCGGTTGGCTCTGAAAACACAATAAACACAAAAACCACGCATAATTCCAAACAAATGATATTAAATACGTGTTTTGGTCTTGTTTTAGTAAGAAATAAGTGGTAAAAGGATGGGTGTTTACACACCTATCAAATCCCCTACACTTAACCATTGCCATGCCCTCATGCAATGCTTAGTGATAAAGCAATTTTACACTTTTCTCATAATTAATCAACCTTGGCCTTATTAAAATACTATTAAACAAAAATTAAAATACCAAAAGAAATTAAAACTTTAAAGTAAACAAAAGGATAGAAAACCATTTTCACTTGAAAATAGCTACATGGAAATAACTTGCAAAGAGATCAAGGACTTACATTAGGGCTTCGGTGCTGCGTAGATTTATCATCCTCAAGTTTCACGTTCCCCAAACTAAGCTTAAAAACGAGATCATTGTTATTATAAGTTAGCAAATCAAAGACTTACACACATGGCTTAATTATATGCTTAAACTCCTTTATTCCTATGTGAATCTCTTATATTTTATTTTTGTCTTAGAATGATCATGAAGATGCATTTTTGGACTTATTTCGATAGTTTATTTAGGCTGAAAGCAAAGTAGGACGATTTGATCAATAGTTAGCTAAAGGACAAAATCTCTTAAAACTGCTTCTCGGGATATCAAAAAGTTCATATCTTGGCATAACTCGGTTCACGATTTGAGACCTTTCTCGGGCCGATATTTGGCATGTACTTCATACTTCATATCTTGAGAGACGTGCTTGAGATAATGGTCTTCTCATCGTTAATAGAGTTACTTCACTTGGAGACTTTTGAGGGGTTCTCCAACTTTGTTGACCACGACTTCATGATTATTCTTCAATCTCTAATTGGGATTTTGAGATACAACAATCCGCCTCCTTTTCGGACTTGGATCTATTTATCCTCATACCTTGTTAGGGTCTTTTCGGATAGACTTCTCCATGATCTTTACGGGAGTTGATTGCTTTTCGTCGTGAGTCTTGATCCTTCATATTGACTTTGGGAATAATGCTTTTCACATCACCTTGGATCTTTAGCAATAAGATTGAATCCTCATGCCTTGTTAGGGCCTTTTCGGACTCGCCAATCTTCGCGCCCCGCTTCATAAGTTATGCCTTGGCTATGAACTCTTATCATTACCGAGCAACTTTTAAACGATCTTGGGCTGGAAGCTAAGTAACTTTTCAAATCGTACGACCTTACTTATTGCAGATAAATTATTAGCAAGTGATGGGAGAATAGTCAAATAATTACACCAAGTGAGCTTGTGCAAGAATACCGACTTATAATTGACTCTATCATTTCTGGTCCTCCACAATTTAAAATCTCAAGTAATGAGACTCGTGGATGCTTAGCCTAATAAACCAATTAAGGTCTACATGGTTAAGGATACTAGCTAGAATAAACTTGGATAAGTCTATTCGGGTTGAGTCAAAATAAACGCAACGGGCCTAATATGTCAAAGACTTCTAAACTAGCTACACCACTTTATTAATATTTTTGACTTTATTGCGGGATATATACATATGAAAGTAACGATAAAAATTTAAAAATTACGACTAAATGGCACAAGTTAATTAAAAATTTTGAAAAATAAGATTTTCCGGTTAAATGAAGGCATTTTCATGGAAAAGTCCACTTAAAACTTCGATAGAAGTCCCCCCTACACTTAAGATAAACATTGTCCTCAATGTTTAAGCATGTGGGAAAAGTCTCCCCTACACTTATGACATTGTGCACGTTGGTTAAATCAAGTTAAGGAAGAGACGACTAACGTGATCAATTTCAAATGGAGTATGAAGAAAATTGAATCACGATAGTTGAGAGATTGAACCGGATTTCGGATAACACGGGAGCACGGTTCTTCAAAGGTTCCAAGAGTGCATTCATCCCTGTAATCACATCACCACACAAATACAAACACCTATAGAGGCCCCCCCTACACTTAGGAGGTTAAAACAGAACAGGATAGATACTCGGGCTGCCTCTCGAGGAGCGCTTGTTTTTGATAACCGAGTCACGAGCCTGACTCGACCCAAAATTAGTTCATGGGGAACGTGGTGAGGGATGGAATCATCTCCTGAGAGATGTCCTCACCAAAGTACAACTTCACTCGTTGGCCATTCACCTTAAAATTTGGTCCATTAGGTTGAGCGAGCTCGAGAGTACCATATGGAAAAATTTGGGCAATGGTGAATGGGCCGGACCAACGAGATTTCAGCTTGCCCGAAAAGATTTTCAACCGAGAGTTAAAGAGTAAAACTTTGTCTCCAACTTGGAACTCTCGGTTCTTAATCTTAGAGTCGTAAATGAGCTTAGTCTTTTCCTTATAGATCAAAGAATTTTCATAAGCCTCATTACGGAGTTCATTGAGCTCATTGAGTTGGATCTTACGTAGGTCACCGGCTTTGGTGATATCAAAATTAGCCCACTTCAAGGCCCATTAAGCCTTGTGCTCCAACTCAATGGGGAGGTGGCACACTTTCCCGTACACGAGACGATATGGTGTACAACCAATCGGAGTCTTGTATGCGGTACGGAAAGCCCACAAAGCATCATCAAGTTTATCAGCCCATGAGGCACGATGCTCTCCCACGGTTCTTTCAAGAATTCGCTTTAATTCTCGGTTGGATATTTCAGCCTGGCCATTAGTTTGTGAGTGGTAGGCTGTGGAAAGACGATGATTTACACCATACTTAGCCATGACTCTTGCGAATTGGTCATTGCAAAAATGAGTCCCACGATCACTAATAATGGCACGAGGCACACCGAATCTAGCGAATAGAGATTTTAAAAAGTTACAAACCACCCTTGCGTCATTAGTAGGTAAAGCTTTGGCTTCAACCCATTTGGAGACGTAGTCAACGGCTACAAGGATGTATTTGTTTCCTTTAGAAGAAGGGAATGGCCCCATAAAGTCGATGCCCCAAACATCAAAGATTTCACATTCTTGAATGAAATTCTGAGGCATCTCGTCTTTATGTGTGATCTTGCCTTGTTTTTGGCAAGCATCACAACATTTAACCATATTTTGAGCGTCACGATATATGGTGGGCCAATAAAATCCCGAATCAAACACTTTTTTGGAGGTGTAGTTGGGACCAAAGTGACCACCGGTGGGTCCTTTGTGGCAAGCATCAAGGATTTCAAAAGCTGCTGGTCCATCAACACATCGACGAATAATCAAGTCGGCACATTGTTTGAATAGATACGGGTCATCCCAAAAGTAAGTCTTAATGTCTTTGAAAAACTTTTTCTTTTGCTGGGATGTTAACCCATCAACGAGGATTCCACCCGCCAAGTAGTTTGCAATGTCCGCAAACCACGGGCTTTCATCAGAAGTCGAGTTAATAGACATTAAGGTCTCCAAGGGAAAAGAATCGTTGATTTCTTTGTTCGGATGATCCCCCTGGTAAGGATCCTCAAGTCTACTGAGATGATCCGCGGCTAGGTTTTCCGATCCATTTTTTATCGCGAATTTCGATTTTAAATTCTTGGAGAAGCAAAACCCAACGAAGAAGTCTTGTTTGGAATCTTGCTTTGTCAACAAGTACTTCAACGCGGAATGATCGGTGTAAACGATTGTGGTGGAAAGGACAAGATAGGGGCGGAACTTTTCAAAGGCATAGACAACAGCTAAAAGCTCTTTTTCGGTTGTCGTGTAATGCAATTGAGCCCCAGTCATTGTCTTGCTAGCGTAATGGATTGGTTGGAAGTGTTTATTCACTCTTTGGCCCAGAACCGCTCCAATAGCAAAATCACTAGCATCGCACATCAACTCAAAGGGCAGCTCCCAATTAGGGGTAACCAAGACTGGTGCCTTAGTTAGCTTATCCTTAAGCGAGTTGAAGGCTTCAAGACACTCTTTGGAAAAGATAAAAGGAGTATCTTTTTCCAAGAGGTGGGTCATCGGGCGAGCGATTTGAGAAAAATCTTTGATGAATCGACGGTAGAAGCCCGCATGACCCAGAAAACTTCTCACACCCTTCACGGTTGAAGGTGGAGGCAACTTAGCGATAACATCGACTTTAGCACGGTCTACTTCAAGAACGGCTTTGGAAATCTTGTGTCCTAGCACGATGCCTTCTTTTACCATAAAATGGCATTTTTCCCAATTCAGAACAAGGCGAGTGTCTTCGCACCGCTTAAGCATACGTTCCAAATTGGCAAGGCAAGAAGAGAAGGAATCCCCGAAGACCGAGAAATAATCCATGAAGACTTCCATGGTTTGTTCAACCATGTCATGGAAGATAGCTAACATACACCTTTGGAAAGTCCCGGGGGCATTGCATAAGCCAAAAGGCATTCTTTTGTAAGCAAATGTGCCATAGGGACAAGTGAATGTTGTCTTCTCTTGATCTTGGGGATCGATGGGTATTTGGAAATAACCCGAGAAACCATCAAGAAAGCAGTAATATTCATTACCCGCTAATCGTTCAAGCATTTGGTCCATAAAAGGTAGAGGGAAATGATCCTTTCTCGTGGCATCATTGAGTTTGCGGTAGTCTATACAAACTCTCCACCCAGTAACGAGACGGGTAGAAATCAACTCGTTGTTTGCATTGGGCACAACGGTGATGCCGCCTTTCTTAGGCACACAATGGACTGGACTAACCCATGGTGAATCCGAAATAGGGTAAATCATACCCGCATCAAGAAGTTTGATAACCTCTGTTTTGATGACGTCATGGATTTTTGGATTCACCCTTCGTTGGCTTTGAATTGTGGGCTTAAATTCGTCCTCCATGAGAATTTTGTGTGTGCAGAAATGAGGATCAATTCCGCGAATATCAGAAATTTTCCAAGCAATTGCCTTCTTATGATCTTTAAGCACGGTGACGAGGCGAGTTTTCTCTTCATCTTTCAAGTCCTTCGCAATGATGACGGGCGACTTCTTCTCTTCTTCAAGGAACACATATTCGAGATGAGGCGGCAACTCCTTAAGTTCTAGATCCGGAGGATTTTCGACGGGAGGCGTATTCAAAGTCGGAGTATCGATAGCAATAACCGTGGGAGATGGTGGAGAAATATTGTCTTCGTTGAGAAGGTTTTCAAAGAAATGCATGTCTTCATCCCCATCGGTGGGAGAATCATCATTAGCTAAGTTCAGATCTCCCATGGTGGTTTCAAGATCGTTCCAAAACAAATCACTTTCTCCAAAGAGAGACAGTGATGAATCAATAGAGGAAACGGTTTCAACATTGGGAAGAGAGGTAGGAATATTTTTACAAGCATCATTAAAGTGTTCTTCACAAGCCTCATCCAGAACATCAATACAATTAACACTCTCGTATGAATAAGGTTTTTTAGACAACTTTCCCATGTTGAAGACGATTTTATCGTCACCCACTCTCATGATAAGCTAACCGGCTTCAACATCGATGAGAGTGCGACCGATCCTCAGGAATGGACGACCCACGATCAAGGGAACACGAGGGTCCATCTCGTAGTCGACGACGACGAAATCGGCAGGAAAAGTGAATTTGTCGACTCCTACAAAGACGTCTTCGGCTATCCCCACTGGATAAGCAACCGTACGGTTAGCTAATTCCAAAGTCATTTTGGTGGGGACTAGCTCAGGGAGAGATAATTGCTTCCAAACGCTTAGAGGCATTAAATTAATACTGGCACCTAGATCGACTAGGGCCATGCAATTCTCTACTCCCGGGAAATTGCAAGGGATTAAGATATGACCCGGATCACCAAGCTTGGTTGGCAATTTCCTTAAGAGCACTGCAGAGCAATTCTCATTAAGTTGGGTGTTGGCAATATCGAGAAGCTTTTCCTTGTCACTCAGAAGGTCTTTAAACATTTTTGCGTACTTAGGCATGTGAGCGAGAGCCTCAACGAAGGAGATATTGAAATTCAATTGTTTGAACATTTTAAGAAAGTTCGAAACCTGAATATCATCCTTGCTTTTGAGCTTCTCTTTCCTCAACCTAGATGGATAAGGTATATTGGAAGAAGAGGAAGGCTTTGGGAGAATAGGATCACTCACATCCTTGGGTGGAGGAGGGGTAGAAGTAAGAGGTGGAGAAAGTGGGGAAGGAGAAGGATGAGGAATAGAAACAGGTGACTCGTTCTCCTTAGTCACAATCACCGGTGGAGGTATAGGAAGCTCGGGTTCCTTGGTACCTTTGCCACTGCGAGTAGTGATTGCTTTCATCTCCCTTCTTGGATTCGCAACGGTGTTACTCGGAAGAGTACCCGAAGAAGAGGGTTGATTACCTTGGAAGAAACTAGCCATCATGTTCTTTAAGTCATTCGTTTGACTATCCAACGTGTTTCTCATGTCAGCTCTCAGATCGTTCCCTTGTTTGACCAGGTCTGCTTTCAGGTTGAGCATTTCCCGCTGAAGATTTCCCACGATCACATCGTTAGTCCGCATATAGGTTTCCACTTCTTGGTGTAAAGCGGTGGGTTGGTTGGGAGGAGCATTGTATGCGGGTGGTTGATAAGCAGGTTGCTGGTAAACTTGGTTGTTTCGTTGAGGTGGTTGTGGTTGCTTGTGAGGTGGTATGTATGGTGTACGAGGTTGTTGTTGTTGTTGAGGAGGGCGATTGAAGTTTTGTTGTTGGTTTGGGTTGTTTGGAGGAAAACCGGGTGGTGAGAGGTAGTTGTTGGAGCGGTAGCTAAGCAAATTACGGTCACCTTAAGGTCTAGCTTGATAAGCGGGTTGAGGATAGGTGCCATAAGCTGCATTCACATTCTCAGAAGGGTAGTCTTGGGTGGTAGTACAAGTGGTGTAAGAGTGAGGACCCCCGCATATCTCGCATGGTTGGCTAACAGCATTGACTTTAGCGTCTTTAGCGTTTCTAGCGTTGATGTTGTTGGTGTTGCTGGCGGTTTGGGTAGCAAGCGATTCAAGAAGCGTAGTGATTTTGTCCAGTCGTTTGTCGCTGTCACTAGTGCTAGAACTAGCGACATTTGTCCGAACACTCTTGGTTTGCACACGAGACTTATTCTCAATGATATCCCAAGCAACATTGGAAGTCTTAGCCAAAAGATTACCCCCCGAGGCACTATTTGGTGAATCTTGGTCATTCATGCTTAAACCATTATAAAAAGTGTTAATTTGGTGCACTTTGGTAAAACCATGTTGTGGGCATTTTCTTAAAAGATCTTTAAAACGATCCCAAGATTCACTGAACGACTCATCGTACTTTTGTTCAAAATTTATGATTTCATTCCGCAAAGCGGTAGTACGAGAGGGTGGGAAAAAGTAATTGATAAACTTGGTCTCCAAATCCGTCCACGAGAGAATACTCTGTGGTGGTTCCTTAGCAAGCCAATGCCGGGCTTGTCGCTCTAAAGAAAAGGGAAAAAGTTGTAACCGGATTACCTCTTGTGGAACACCATTGAATTTGACCGTATTGGTGAGTTGCAAGAATCTCTTGATTTGGTCATGTGGATCATCAATGGTACGCCCCAAGAATGGTTGAGCAGAGACCATCTGGATAAAGCTGGATTTGAGCTCAAAATTGTTGGCTGCACTCGCTGGTATAACAATTGGATCGGTGTTGCCATCTACATGAGCTTGCAGAAGTTCAATCATCGGGCGATTATCCGGTAGAGGCTCATTGTTGTTGTTATTATTCATGTTGAAAGGTGGGTTGTTGTTGTTATTATTATTGTTTTGAGGTGGGTTATTGTTGTTGTTTTGTACACCGGCCATGTCTAAGTTATCGAGAGGCTCGGGCTCTTGATAAGACGTTGATCGAGTGCGCATACACCTGCAAAAGAACTAACAAAGAAAAACAAAGCAAAAATATTTTTGGTTTTTTATGTTTTTTAATTTTTAGGATTTTTGAAAATTTTATATATTTTTTTTAGGGTTTTTAAAAATTTTAATGAAAAAGTAACATTCACGGTGAACGGATCCCAAAATCCAAGTTCTCACAAAAAACTGTTGATCTTAATGAGAAGAGCCGGCAGCGGCGCCATTTGATACTCAGATTTTGCAATGGGTTCTCTAAATTCTCTCGATATCCTCTCGAATTGATCTTGGTTCTAAGTGGAATGATTGTTCTTGGTTACTAAAAAGGGGTTTTGGTTTTCTAATCTACTAAAAGGTTTAAATGCACGAAAATGTAAACTTAAATTTTAAAGCAATTAAATTAATAACAATTAATAAAACTTGAATAAACAATAAAATAAAAATGAAGAAACAGTAAGAAACAATAAGTAACACTTAACAATGCTCAAAGAAAATTGATTCGGAAGTCTACCTTGATTCGGAAGTTCACTCGGAAGTTGATCCGGAACCTTCACTTGGAAGTTCGTTCGGAACTTTACTCGGAACCTTCACTCGGAAGTTGATCCGGAACCTTCATTCGGAACTTTGATTCGGAAGTTAGTTCGGAAGTTCACCCGGAACTTTTCGTCCGGAAGTTTACCCGGAACTTCGTTCGGAAGTTGTTGATCCGGAACTTCGTCCGGACTTTTTGACTCGGAAGTTTATTCGGAAGATTTGGAAAGAGCATTCATTCGGAACTTTTAAAAATTGATTCGGAACTTGTTGAAAGGGAATGTATTCGGAACTTTTAAAAATACTTTCACTCGGAACTTTTGAGAATAACATTCATCCGGAACTATTTGTTCATCCGGAACTTTGTGTTCATTCGGAAGTTTGTGTTCATCCGGAACCTGGGAATACTCAAGAACAGTAACTTTCCAGAAAAACAGGGAGATACGATTTAATCCAAAATCAAGCTAAATAAGCAAAAAGGTTTTACCAAATTAACCAATAATCATTTAATAACCATAAGCAACAAATCCCAACAGTAAAAACACAAATTCAACAACTTTTTAAAATCAAAACTCAACCAAATAAGAACTTAAGAACTTGAAATAAAAGATGATGATGAACAAGAGTAATGAAAAGATTAAATAAGAACTTGTATTGATGATTAAGATTCAGTAAAACAAAAGGAAAGGATCAAGCTTACAATATTCAAGAAGAAATCAAAGAGATGAAAAACCACTCCTTAAGGGAGATGGTTTCCTACGAACTAGGAAAAAAGTAACAGAAAGGAAAAACTAGATGCTAAAAATTGTGAGGGTGATTCCCTTATATAGGCTAAGTGGTTGGTTGGTGAGTGGGCTTTCTCCCTTTCTTCTTGTCTTCTCGTCTTTTCAGAAAAGTTGACGTTTTCGATTCTGATTCGGGATTTGTCGTCGATTAAATTCAACTCGTCTTTTAATTTCTTCGTTTAATAGACTTGAGTTTCTTCGACTTATGTAAATCTTCCATCTTTGGTCCTTTTCTTCGATAAATCTTTAATTGGGCCAAATGACTTCAAATCTTTTGCATCTCTTGGACAATAGACTTCGTCTTGAGTCTTTTTCTTCGATAAAATCCGTGCAATCCGATGTTTTCTTCAATATTCATCCGGTTGGCTCTGAAAACACAATAAACACAAAAACCACGCATAATTCCAAACAAATGATATTAAATACGTGTTTTGGTCTTGTTTTACTAAGAAATAAGTGGTAAAAGGATGGGTGTTTACACACCTATCAATCAGCTTACACGTAGTATAGGTCGTAATTTTGGGGTTGTTTTCATTCATGGAGACAAATATCAAGGTGAGAGAGACTGGGTTCTGAATCAGTTTCGTTCTGTAAAGTCCCTAATATTAGTTTCTATAGATGTTGCTGCACGAGGCCTTGACGTCAGGGATGTAAGTTCAGACTGGTTCTTATTCCTACAAAATATAAAAAACAAATTTGTCCTAGTGATTTTTAATGTTCGCATTTAAGAGTCTGTCTGGGAGCAGTCCCGTTAACCATGGCCCGCTTGCAGGTTAAACCAAATGTGACTGTGTTTTCATTTATTTCTTGCAGGTTCAAGAATATGGTGCCCAAATTCTAATTGGTGATGTATCTTAGCGGGTTACACGGGTGAAATCTAGGTATGTTGTTTCATAAAAATTTTATATGTTGATTATGTTTGGTTGATTGATATTGGTATAGTTGTTTGTGGATTGTGGATTGAAATAAGTTAGCTGCTATAATTGATTTGTTAGTGGGTTTAAAAGTTTTGATCCTTATTTATTATGTGGGGTTATCACCTTCAAGCAAAATGAGAATTAAACAAAATAAAGTAGGTTTAATGATGAGTTTAATGTGCCATTCGGTCCATTCCCCATTCTTATTTAGTAAAATAGCCGGGGAACTGAGCCAAATGGTTTGCTATTAACATATCTTCACTTGATGACTGTTTTAATCGAGTTTCATATTTTCTTAGTCGGTGTTTATCTTTTGGTCTATGTAATACCTTTTTGTAATAAGCAAACCAAGTTTTGTAACTAAACAATGCCAAACACCCCGTGAGTTGATAACAGTCATAGTATCAATCTTAAAACACCTTGACCATATGAGGAAGTGTAACATATTTGTCAAGTCAAAAGAATTAAAAAACTTAATAAGCCACTTTCTCATAATATAACCCGAAAGCTTATATGAACCAAACACTCCAAAGTGAATTTGCCCTGCATATGCTGATATGAACCTCAATATCTGTTTTTTTAAGTTGCTAAGATCAGTAGGTTAGTTTGATGAAATAAGTGTAAACTACATACTTATTAACCCGTTGATATACAAATGTCGAGTCACAACGTTTGATACTTCGTTTTGTTATGTTTTTTTTATAGTTTACTATACAATTTACCAAACAATATGTATTTTTTCGTGATATTCAGTTGTCAACTGATAATCAACAAGAAAAGAATAGAAGCATTATCAAGCATTTTATGTAGACACTTTTGATTATTCTATGTTTTCGATGACAGTTTCATGGTGTGTTGTTTCACTTTTTGATTGTAGGTGCTGATGTGCAATTTGCTGACACATCGGCAAGAAACATGATGTCGCATAAAAAGAGGAAAAAGGGATCTCACAAACAGTTGTGCCGACTGAAACACCAGAAGAGAAACCAGTTGTTTTTGTTGATTCTTAGGGTATGTTTGGTGCGTGAAAACCTCAAACCCACTGCTAAGGATCTTATCTGGTAGTTTCATTTGGTAAGTCACGTTTGTCGCACACTCTCACTTTTTACTGAACTTTAATCTGATTAAGGACGTTTAAGGCAAACACTGTTTCCAAACAACTCAAGCATTTGTCGTGACGTATACCGCAAAAGTGTTGTAGAAATTTTTACAATATTGGTTAGTATCTAATGCTATGTCTTTTTTTTGCGCAGCACGAACCAACGTTTAACGATTGAAAACTACAAACCATCTTCGACACCTGGGCACATACATCAGCCAAAATTTCAGAGCTATGACCGAATACCGCTTTTTCCAACTAATTGCAAGGGATCCACGTGACCGAATACCGCTTTTTCCGCCTTTTCAACCGACAAACAGTTGCCAAGCCACTTTTACTATCATCGGGTATGCACGACTAAGTTAATGCTAAACTGGAAACAATCAATTTATATCTAAAGTTGATTTCCTCCTTTACTCTTGGCTACTAACATGTGCTTTATATCTCAATTTTCTTATAACATGTATTCCTAAATTAAGTTCAGGTGTCGCAAGTGGATTTGCAACATCGAGAGTGAAGGTTTATTTAAACAAGAGAAGTGCATCGACAACAGTGAAACAATTATGTTGCAAACAAGGTAAGATACATACGTGCAAATTAAGTAATGTGTCATTTAGTTTATGGTAAATCCTTATAAATAGTACAATGTGAAATGTGATAGGAAACTACAATATATCAGAAATGTTATAGGATACCCCTTGTGTTTAGTTTAACAAGGAAGGAATTATAGTCGTTGTATCAACAATAGAGAATGGCATTAACACTTTTGCTAAGCCATACGAGAATAGGTTAGTAAGTACCACATAAATAGTCCTTCGTGTGGCGCCTTTAGATATGCATTTATATATGCAGCTGTTGTGAAGGTAAATAGATTTTTAACTTCTTTATATAGTTCATACCTAGGGACGTACTTACTGAATGCTATGCTCTATGCTATGTACAGTCACATGTAGTGAGAGCGTTTAGGCCTGCTAATCCATCTACAGGACTAAGCATTATGCAACAAAGTTACATCAATCCCGCAATGGTATATGAGTATAAGATCAATAGATTGACGCATTGTGACTACAGTGTTGCAAACCTTTTGTTTTTCTGTAATCCTTAACCCTTGTGATAGAGGTGCAAATATCGTGGGTGCAACACCTTTTGGTCTATCGATTAGCCTGGTCATGAAACAAACTAGAGTTATCTACTAACCATCTAACGAAGAGACCCCAAGTTAGGTGTTATAGTAGGTGTTGTTTGGAATGTGACCCATAGATATACTATGTGGTCCATTTAAAGACAAGGAAAAAGATAGTAGCTGGTGTTTGGCATTGATTATTGAATTCGATTATGTGATATGCAATAACGATAAGAGATACTGGACTTGCATATGATAATGTCGTTAGGTATGATTGACATACTAATTAATTAGTTAAAAAAGTTTCATATTTGGATTTGCCTTTGAAAATGATTTGTAAAAAAATGTTACTATGACTAGCTTCCAAAATAGGCTATCGTATATAAGTATGTGTCTCTGTTTATATCATTTTATGTTTTGAAAACGAGGATTTAAAACTTATCAGGTATTAGAAAAGTTGAATTAGAGGAGGAGATCAACATTTGGAAACAAGATTTTGACTTATTGAAGTCAAAGTTGATGTTACAGAGACAACTTTGCTACTTTGCTGGTGGATTATGAAAATAGAGGAAGTTTTTATGGTGTTTGGTAGTGCGTGATAAAGATAATTTGATATTTTACCTTCCGGCATATTAGGTTGAGTGAGAAAGCGATGAGATTGTTGAATTATGTGTGTTTCAGGATTTTTATAAATATATTGTTGCTAGGCTTAGATACGAATCGAATTTTTAATTATGTATGCTTATATAGTGGACATATAGTCATCAAGAGACCTTCAATATTAATCCATTGCTCATTTTATATATTTCCCGTGATTGTAGGACAAATGCAACGTAGGCTATGCATTCAACAATGTCGTGTCTCCTTCACATATTATCTTCTTTAATGAGGTTGTGTTTTTGTATCCTTATTTTTGTTCCAACTTTTTCGAGATTTAAGTGTCATCGCATGTATCTGGACACCGTACATATATTTATGGCATTTACTTTTGGCTCAGGCATCCAATGGGAAGAAATGGGAGAAGTTTAACAGTGATGAGGTGGCTACGTTGGCATATGCGAGGATACAGGTGGCTCTCATTACACATTTCCAGAATTCGAGTCTAATGAACGAGGACAAATTGTAAAACCCACTTTAAAAATCCATGAATGCGTTAATTACACGAAATCATGAATTAATTAAAACTTTACGTTTGATTAATACACGACATGTACCAAGAATAATTAATATAATATCCAAGTACTATGTATTATATTAATTATTATTTACGAATATTATATTATAAATAATATGTTTCAGAATAAACACGAATGTAAAATCATGAACTCATGACACGAATTATAACATACGGGTTTCAAAAAAAAATCAAAAACGAAAACACATATGTGTGTGTGGGGGGGGGGGGGGGGATTGGACGACAGGTACTAAAGGACAGAACTAGGCAATCAAGAGTACGTTCATTGGATGGAGGCTTCCATAGACTTCATTTACTTTATGCACTCTTATACTATGATTTCCTTAGACATTGTTTAGTCCTTTCTTTACATTCTTTACTTATGCATGTGTGAGCTTATGTTTTGGGACCGATGTTTGATTTTGGTTTCCTTTATGGTCGTTTAATGTTTTAGACATTTACCTTGCATGCTTTGATGACACGCCATAATTATAATGTATTGGTCCACTTGTCAAAGTGGGGTGTTACAATTATGGTATTAGAGCCAAGGCTTCGACCTGTAGACTCTTAAAATTGACCTGTGACTAGTGGGTAGTCATCAGAGTCTTACAAAACTGACAATAAATTTTACTCATGCATCCTTGTTTTTTTTAAGTTTTTGACTAAGTAATGGTTGGTGCAGGACTGGCCATATTTAGTAGCATGTGCTTTTCTGCGAATTTTGTTTTGTGGACGGACCCATAGGCGTCCACCATTGCCAATGGCTATTTTCATTGGCTACGCCTTCATAAACTCTTCATGCATCTCTAGTGTTTATCCTATGTTCTAATCAGATTAATCTTTTCATTTCCTCTTTGAAATTGTCAGATGGTCAGCACACAAAATGGTCAAGAACTGGCTGCAGCTGTCAGAGCAGCTCTGCAGACCATGCTCCCTCAGATTCGAGCTGAGATTCGGGCTGAATTTCAGAACGGACCACATCCTCAGAATCAGAATAATCCTCCTCCTCCACCTATTACTCTACACACATGGCTGGAGAGATTTAACAAGCAAAAGCCCTGGGCATTTGAGAAAGCTGAGGTCCAATCTGATGCTGAAGACTGGGTCTCACACATGGAGAATATCTTCGATGCCATGGGTTGCGATGGCGTGTGCAAGGCATGTTTGGCTTGCTACAAGTTCGAAGGCGATGCGCTAGCATGGTGGAGAGCGTACACGCAGACAAATGGAGGCGATCCATGGGTGGCTACTTTGACATGGAATTAGTTCATTGAGTTATTCTATAATTAGGTCTTCCCAAAGGCTGAGCATGAACGGCTTGAGAGGGACTACCATGCTATTCGTCAGAGAATTGGTGAGAATAACACGGATTTTATGAAGAGATTCCTCAAGTTAGGTGGATTTATGGGTGCTGCTGCAGGTACAACTGAAGAGCAAGAAAATCACTTTCGTTGGGCTCTTCACTACTCGGTTGTTGATCGGCTACTTAGTGCCACTTTCACCAATGTGTCACAAGTGGCAGACACAACACGTAGCTTGGAAATGCTCCATGAGAGAGATGACTATGAGGAGCCAACTCGTCCAGAGAAGAGGTATAAGTTTCAGTCATCAAGCGCTACCATTTCATTTTATTCAGTATTTTCAATTCTATATCATGTCCTATCCAAATTGTATCTTTCAGGCAGAAGGGTGGTGACCGGTATCAACTGGCCACTCATCAGAACCACAACAAGGGCAACGGTCAAACTAACGACCGTTATGGAGCAGACAAGCGTGATGGTAGTGATAAATACCGTAACAACGCAGGTTACTCCAACAACAACAGGTCCTTACAATTTTAAACTTTTCCATGTCAAGTTGTTGTATGTCATAATTCTAACATCTTAGTCTCATAACAGGAACTCTGGCAATGGCCACGACAGAACAAGGGTCAGCAGCCAAATAACTCAGTTCAGTCTTGTATTATACCTAAACTTTCAGTGTAGTCATGTTTATGTTTCTATGATCATGTCTCACGCATATCTTCTGAATCAGGCTCCCAGTTAGCTAAGGTACCTACTGGAGGATATTCTCACCCCATTTGCAACACTTGCAGCCGTAGGCATCCATGACCATACCGTCATGGTGCAAGAGTTTGTTTCAAGTGTGGATTTCTAGACCATCTCATAAAGGATTGCATGAAAGGGGACCCTGTAGGTACATCAGGTACTACCCCTTAGAAACTATCAGCTTCAGGTCGTGATCACACCACCACTAGGGATCAAGCAACTAATTCATCAGGTACCATCACTGGCATCCTATTTATGTATGGACATGCTACCTACGTCTTATTTGATACGAGTGCGACTCATTCTGTAACACCCCACTTTGACAAGTGGACCGTTACACGTAATTATGGCGTGTCATCAAAGTATGCAAGGTAATATGTAGTAAAACATACATGACCATAGGGAAAACCGAAATCAAACATCGGTTCTCAAACATAAGCCCAAAACATAAATAAAGTAAATGAAATGAACAAAGACTACACAAGCATAAATCTATGAAGGCAAAAAGGAAAAGAAGTCTATGGCAGCTTCCATCCTATGCACGTCCTCCAAATGCTCAAGTCTGTCCTTGGGTACCTGCCGTTTTGGGACATGGAAAGGAAAGTAACGGCTGAGCAAAACGCTCAGTGCACGGATATAGACATAGTATGAATGACTAAAACATAATAAAGACTTAATAGCAGCGGAAATGTATAAGTCCTGGAAAACCTGGAACATGTTCATGAAACTGGTTTTATAGTTTGAAAAGCCTTATGTTTATCTTATGAAAACTGTTTAACATATTTTACCATTAGCCAATATAGGTCATGAAAATCCACCATGCATGAATACTTGGAGGGGTGACCTCATCATGCAAATTAGAGGGGCTGCCTTTAATTTAATATACTGGTTTTTGGGTAGGAGGGATCAGCTCCTTGTGAAGGATGCAAGGCACACACCACATTCACACTGAATAATCTGCTGAAAACATGTAAATTAGGATGCACCCATACGCCCCACCTGATAATATAATAAATGGCCAAAAGCTGAAAGGGACGCCACGAGCTATCACTCCGTCGTGGTGAAGTCATAACACTGGTTCCTCCAGTGTTATGGTTATGGTACCTTCATAACTAGGTGAAACTGGTCATGCATGTATATGGCTTTAGGTATTCTAATTAAACATAAGCAATTCATAAACATATAAAACATATACTAGGGAAAACAGTTAGCTGCATACAATGAAATCCTAATAAGGAAAGAATGTCCATACTGAAAGGACGAAGAATCCGTACCTTATGTCCAGTGAACGAAGAAGACGAACGGAAGAGAGTCCTACTTCGGTATCACTAATGCTACATAAATACATACGTGTATAAGTATCTGATTACTGAGTACGTAACTGGTTTTATATCATGTCTTAGCTTGTTTTATATGTTCATGTCATGTTTTACTGATTTAAGCTTTATACTGTGTTTATCGTATATTCTGTCTATTCTATTTAAGTATTACTTGTATTTCATGTATTATTATACCTGTTGTGTAATAATAAGTAACTTTCCAAAAATAGCAGGTTTCCTAAAATAGAAAGTTTCCAAAATTAGAAAGTTACCGAAAATAGAAATTTTCCAAAAATAGAAAGTTTCTAAAAATAGAATTACTGCTTAAAATAGATAAGTTTCTAAAAATAGAAAGTTTCCATAAATAGATTAGCTGCCTTAAATAAATAAGTTTCAAAAAAAATAGAAAGTTTCCATAATTAGATATAAGCTGGATAATTAAGCTACTATATAAGCTTAAGTGTTTACTGGTTATTATTCTAAGTCATGTGATTATATAGTATAGTTTATTAATTATTACATGTAAATTAAATAAACTATAGGTTAAAGTATTTAATTAAATATAACATGATTTTAATTAAATAAAGGTAAAATACTTAGGTTAAAACATGTATTATTATCTATTAATAATATAACCTAAGTCATGTAAATTAATTAATTATAAGTAATGGTTTTAATAATTAATTAATTATATAGTCTAATTAAAAGATAAATACTTAGGTTAAAATTCATGAATTAATAATTAAATCAATAACCTAAGTCGTGTAAATTAAATTAATCATGTTCATGCTTTAATTAATTTAATTTTTAAGTCTTGTAGAAAATAATATAACTTGTAAAAATAATGAACCTTGAAAAATGACTCATGAACCGGACCGTGTTTTAAATCTAACCATGTGTGAACCGGACCCGTGATAAAAACCCATTAACCAGACTCGTAACCATCACCATACCCCGACCAAGGTCGGTGTTTCCCTTGCCCTTGCTGCTGTCGTGACACCTTCACCACCATACCGAGACCATATGGTCTCGGTGGTGCGAAATAAGCCAAGCCGAGACCCCCTTGGGGCTCGGTTAGGCGTCAGCCACAACAAAACACCCCTAAACCCATGATTGATCATACCCCATGATTACCAACATGTTTTAATTACTTATTTTTATTTATTTTATTAAAAACATGCATGATTTTATGTGATTAAATAAATCAAAAACATAAAAAGAAAAGGTTAAAGTTTATACCGATTACGCGAAATCAAGAAGGATGAACACACAACGATCCTTGCAAGAAAAAAAAAGATCAAAATCAACCCGAATCACCCTTTTGGTGATGTAAACCCGGCGGCCAAAGGAACAAGGAGGAAGAACTAGGGTTTTAATTATTTTCTAAATTTTGAAAATAATGAAACATGTTTTCCCTTTTTCCCTAGTTAGTAAATTTGCATGGGCTTGGCCCATGTTCTTGTTGTAGCCGCAGGTAGGGGCCCACCTAAGGGTAACCCGAACCATTCTCGTATCTAAAATAATAGTGTGTTCTCGTGTTCGTGTTTTACGTGTTTTAATTAGTTATCGATCGTGACTTAATATATTTATTCGTGTTCGTAATAAATATATATACATACGTAATATTAGCTCGTGATTAATTTACGTTCATGATTTCATGTTCGCATGTTCTTGATTATAATTATTATTGGAATAATTATCGTGTTTTCATACGTAATAAATACTTATCGTGTTATAACACGTACGTAATACTTGTAATTCTTGTTCGTGAAACGTAAACATGTTATAAACGGAAAGTTCTAATCATGTACCTACTATCGTAAGGGTACTATTCATGGTAAAAGCATGCAGGTTTTACAACTCTTCCCCCCTAAAAAGAATGATTCATCCCCGAATTATAGATAAAGTAAACTGAAGAGAACATACCCGAATCAACTGAGAGGGTATGAAAGATAGAAGGACATGGATATGACATGGTAGAAAGGAACGTAGAACGTGACATGTCTTGAAAGGACATGGAACGTGATGCGACTGAAAGATATATCTAATCGATAAGAGAAAAACGGATAAGAAGTTCAGATGAACTTTTCCGCTTCCACGTGGCTTCCCTCCTGGAACGGTTCCTTCACAAGATCTTGACACAATGATAATCTTGGTCCTCCTGACCTTGACTTGAAAACACGCAAAGTTCATTTTCATCTACGTAAGATAGATCCCCTGAATTTGATCGAGGGAATAAGAATCAACGTGCAAGGATACTGAAACGTTATGGTGCAAAACAAGCGAACTTAACTGATAATTAGCAACAATGTGCGAGACATATTGAAACGTAGTACGTGAAATTTTTTGAACGTGATACGTAAAATTTTTTGAACGTGATACGTGGAGATATGGTGAGTGTAGTATGCGCAAACATATCGTGATCCATGATACATGTAACATATCGTGAACGTGATAGAGGAACGTGGAATGAACATGACATGTGAAACATATCGTGAACATGGAATACGACAGAGGTATCGCCAAATGCCATTAGGTGAGACGTGGATTGTGACGTGAAACGTCTATCTGAGGATAGGGAGTTACACTAAGCTTGAGTCTGGTCTCTCCAGTTCTTGCAAAACTTCCCAGAACGAAGATGAACGTAAAATCGCAAGCTAAGATACGATCATGAACGTGAATAGTGTCATGAACGTGAGCGTGAAAGCAAATCGTGAAATTAGAACAGGGACGTGGACGTAAATAAGGAGCACAAATGCGAACCTTTGTCTGACCCGATAGCTGACGGATTACCAAGTGATCGGATGAGCCTTGGTTGGAATGTGTTCGTTCAATCTGTTGGTTCTGAAATCCGTACGGATGTAAGGATTCTGCAGACTTGATCAAACTTGTCGGTAATAACCCAGATAGCATCTTGTTTCTTCTGAGTTTGCGTTAATCTGGTAACCAAAATCCGTGGGAATCTTGTCCCATTTCTGTTCACAATTCAGATGATGGAAAACATCCTAGTCAGTTGGTGTTCTATCTTAGCCTGTTGGTATGTCAGGTACTTAGATATGAATGTAACTTTATCTTGCTTCGTAGAAACTTGATATGTAGAAATTTGCGGAACTATAAGTCTCTGAAATTAGACTTCTCTTAGCGTAGGATTTTCTTGGAACACCCAACGTAGTGTAGGGTTCTCTTTTTTATGCATAAGCTGAGTCATGGTAAGGTTAACCGTGAAAATACACGTGATTCAGCGTGTCACTATAATCAACCACAATTTAGAATGGAAAATTTCAGGGTGAAATTTCTCTTGTCATAGAATTTGCAACATTGGGCAGATATGGTCTTCCTGTTCTTCCCTAGACTTAGAGAAAATTAAGTTATTCTCAATGAAGACACTGATGAATGTGCTCATGAGTTCATGGAAACTCATTCTTATAATGCTGCTGGAGCATTGATGAGACTAATTCAAAATCATAAATCTAGCATGACCGAGTCGTGTACGAATAGCAGTCATGGGAATGTCCTGCTCTTTCACTCGTCACTGTTGGCAGCATGATCATGAATCCTATCTTGGAAGAGTGTTTAACACCTTAAAGCTGATTAGACATGTTGTCAATACGTGGAGGATAATAACGGTTATGAATGGTGATTTGTTTACATCGACGGTGGTCAACACATAATCTCATGTTATCGCCCTTCTCCTTGAAGGTTCTTCTGGAATGTATGGGAAGACTTTGCAGTACTCGTCTGGTTATGCGTAAAAGGATCTTCGGTGGTCATGTCTTAATAGACAGCTAAAAATTTTAGCAGTCATGGCTAACAAAGCACGTGCTTGTAAAGCATAGATCATTTGTACAGATTTTCCTGATGGAAAACCATGCTGAATGTATTCAGGAGCCTGAATGATACAAGTTTTTATATGAGTTCAAATTATGTCTCTCGGTATCTCCTCGAATTAATTCACAGCTCAAATTGGAATGATTGTTCTTGGTGACAAATAGTGGGGTTTGGTTTTCTATTCTAATAAAAAGGTAAATGAAGTAAACAAGGATTTAAACCAAAACAGTTAATGAAGTAAAACTTGAATTAGGATTAAACAATTAAATGATAAAGCTGAAAAGTACCCTTACTGAAAACTTCCTCTATTCGGAATAATGGTGCCATCCAGAATAATCAAGACTATGCGGAATAATGGCTACCCGGAATAAAACTTGCTATTCGGAATAATGAACTATGCGGAATATTCTGACTATTCGGAATAAATAGTCCTACTCGGAATAAATGCTCTTACTCGGAATAAACGCTACTCGGAATGAAGATGGCTATTCGGAATAAATTACTCTATGCGGAAAAATCAAGCTATGCGGAATAAACTTGTTATGCGGAATAAGAAGACCATTCGGAATAAGGGACCTATGCGGAATAATAACCTCTATTCGGAATATGGGACTATAAGGAATAAACAAATATTCCGAATAGAAAACAAGTAAAACAGACTATTCGGAATAAACAGATGTTCCGAGTAAGGGACAAATCAAACTGACTATCCGGAATACCTGGATGAAGAACAGTTAACAGGAACTAAAAACAGGGGAACACGAATTTTAACCAAATCGAGCCAAATAAACAAAAAGGTTTGAACCAAACTAACCAATAATCATCTATTAACCATAAGGATCAAATCCCAACAATGAAAACACAAAATCAACAACTTTTAGAAGATCAAATCAACCAAATAAGAACTTTAGAACTTTGAATAAAAAGATGAAGATGAACAAGATGAATGAAAAGATTAAATAAAAACTTGTATTTGTGATTAAGATTCAACAAACAAAATGGAAGGATTAAGCTTACAAGATTCAAGAAGAAATCAAAGAAAATGAAAACCACTCCTTAAGGGAGATGGTTCTTCCTACGAACTAGGAGAAAATGTAACTGAATAAAAACTAGTGCCAAATGTGTGAGGGGTTTTTCTTATATAGGCTAGTGGTTGGCTGGTGAAGTGGGCTTTCTTCCTCTCTTCTTGTCTTCTCGTCTTTTCAGAAAAGTTGACGTTTTCGATTCTGATTCGGGATTTGTCGACGATTAAATTCAACTCGTCTTTTAATTTCTTCGTTTAATAGACTTGAGTTTCTTCGACATTTGTAAATTTTCCGTCTTTGGTCCTTTTCTTCGATAAATCTTCAAATAGGCACCATGACTTCAAATCTTTTGCATCTCTTGGACAATAGACTTCGTCTTGAGTCTTTTTCCTCGATAAAACCCGTGCAATCCCATGTTTTCTTCAATATTCATCCGGTTGAGTCTGATAACACAATAAACACAAAAACCACGTATAATTCCAAACAAATGATATTAAACACACGTTTTGGTCTTGTTTTAGTAAGAAATAAGTGGTAAAAGGATGGCTGTTTTCACACCTATCAAATCCCCTACACTTAACAATTGCCATGCCCTCATGCAATGCTTAGTGATAAAGCAATTTTACATTTTTCTCATAATCAATCAACCTTGGCCTTATTAAAATACTACTAAACAAAAATTAAAGTACTAAGAGAAATTAAAACTTTAAAGCAAACAAAAGGATAGAAAACCATTTTCACTTGAAAATAGCTATATGGAAATAACTTGCAAAGAGATCAAGGACTTACATTAGGGCTTTGGTGCTGCGAAGATTTATCACCCTCAAGTTTCACGTTCCCCAAACTAAGCTTAAAAACGAGATCATTGTTATTATAAGTTAGCAAATCAAACACTTACACACATGGCTTAATTAAATTCTTAAACTCCCTTATTCCTAGAGGTATCTCTTATATTTTATTTTTGTCTTAGAATGATCATGAAGATGCAATTTTGGACTTATTTCGATAGTTTAATTAGGCTGAAAGCAAAGTAGGAAGATTTGATCAATAGTTAGCTAAAGGACAAAATATCTTAAAACTACTTCTCGGGATATAAAAAAGTTCATATCTTGTCATAACTCGGTTCACGATTTGAGACCTTTCTCGGGCCGATATTTGGCATGTACTTCATACTTCATATCTTCGAGAGACGTTCTTGAGATAATGGTCTTCTCTTCGTTAATAGAGTTTCTTCACTTGGAGACTTTTGAGGGGTACTCCAACTTTGTTGACCACGACTTCATGATTATTTCTTTAATCTCTAATTGGTATTTTGAGATACAACGATCCGCCTCCTTTTCGTACTTGGATCTATTTATCCTCATACCTTATTAGTGTCTTTTCGGATAGACTTCTCCATGATCTTTATGGGAGTTGATTGCTTTTCGTCGTGAGTCTTGATCCTTCATATTGATTTTGGAATAATGCTTTTCACATCACTTTTGATCTTTAGCAATAAGATTGAATCCTCATGCCTTGTTAGGGCCTTTTCGGACTCGCCAATCTTCGCGCCCCGCTTCATAAGTTATGCCTTGGCTATGAACTCTTATCATTACCGAGCAACTTTTAAACGATCTTGGGCTAGAAGCTAAGTAACTTTTCAAATAGTACGACCTTACTTATTGTAGATAAATTATTAGCAAGTGATGGGAGAATAGACAAATAATTACACCAAGTGAGCTTGTGCAAGAATACCGACTTATAATTGACTCTATCATTTCTCGTTCTCCACAATTTAAAATCTCAAGTAATAAGACTCGTGGATACTTAGCCTAATAAACCAATTAAGGTCTACATGGTTAAGGATACTAGATAGAATAAACTTTGATAAGTCTATTCCGGTTTGAGTCAAAATAATCGCAACAGGCCTAATATGTCAAAGATTTCAAAACTAGCTACACCACTTTATTAATATTTTTGACTTATTTGCGGGATATATACATATGAAAGCAACGATAAAAATTAAAAAATTACGACTATATGGCCAAAGTTAATAAAAAATTTGAAAAATGTTGAAAAAGATGATTTTCTGGTTAAATGAAGGCATTTTCATGGAAAAGTCCACTTAAAACTTCGATAGAAGTCCCCCCTACGCTTAAGATAAACATTGTCCTCAATGTTTAAGCATGTGGGAAAAGTTTCCCCTACACTTATGACATTGTGCACGTTGGTTAAATCAAGCTAAGGAAGAGACTACTAACGTGATCAATTTCAAATGTGAGTATGAAGAAAATTGAATCACGATAGTTGAGAGATAGAACCGGATTACGGATAACACAGGAGCACGGATCTTCAAAGGTTCCAAAAGTGCATTCATCCCTGTAATCACATCACCACACAAACACAAAGAACCTATAGAGGTCCCCCTACACTTAGGAGGTTAAAATAGAAATGGATAGATACTCGGGCTGCCTCCCGAGGAGCGCTTGTTTTTGATAACCGAGTCACGAGCCTGACTCGACCCAAAATTAGTTCATGGGAAACGTGGTGAGGGATGGAATCATCTCATGAGAGATGTCCTCAACAAAGTACAACTTCACTCGTTGTCCATTCACCTTAAAATTAGGTCCATTAGGTTGAGCGAGCTCGAGAGTACCATATGGAAATTTTTTGGCAATGGTGAATGGGCCGGACCAACGAGATCTCAGCTTGTCCGAAAAGATTTTCAACCGAGAGTTAAAGAGCAAAACTTAGTCTCCAACTTGGAACTCTCGGTTTTTAATCTTAGAGTCGTGAATGAGCTTAGTCTTCTCCTTATAGATCAAAGAATTTTCATAAGCCTCATTACGGAGTTCATTCAGCTCATTGAGTTGGATCTTGCGTAGGTCACCGGCTTTGTTGATATCAAAATTAGCCCACTTCAAGGCCCAATAAGCCTTGTGCTCCAACTCAATGGGGAGGTGGCACGCTTTCCCGTACATGAGACGATATGGTGTACAACCAATCGGAGTCTTGTATGCGGTACGAAAAGCCCACAAAGCATCATCAAGTTTATCAGCCCATGAGGCACGATGCTCTCCCACGGTTCTTTCGAGAATTCGCTTTAATCCTCGGTTGGATATTTCAGCCTGGCCATTAGTTTGTGGGTGTTATGCGGTGGAAAGACGATGATTTACACCATACTTAGCCATGACTCTTGCAAATTGATCATTGCAAAAATGAGTCCCGCGATCACTAATAATGGCACGAGGCACACCGAATCTAGCGAATAGCGACTTCAAAAAGTTAAAAACCACCCTTGCGTCATTAGTGGGTAAAGCTTTGGCTTCAACCCATTTGGAGACGTAGTCAACGACAACAAGGATGTATTTGTTTCCTTTAGAGGAAGGGAATGGCCCCATAAAGTCGATACCCCAAACATCAAAGATTTCACACTCTTGAATGAAATTCTGAGGCATCTCGTCTTTATGTGTGATCGTGCCTTGTTTTTGGCAAGCATCACAACGTTTAACCATCTCGTGAGCATCACGATAAATGGCGGGCTAATAAAATCTCGAGTCAAACACTTTTTTGGCGGTGTAGTTGGGACCAAAGTGACCACCGGTGGGTCCTTTGTGGCAAGCGTCAAGGATGTCTAAAGCTGCCGGTCCATCAACACATCGGCGAATAATCAAATCGGCACATTGTTTGAATAGATACGGGTCATCCAAAAAGTAAGTCTTAATATCTTTGAAGAACTTCTTCTTTTGTTGGGATGTTAGCCCGTCAACGAGAATTCCACCCGCCAAGTAGTTTGCAATGTCCGCAAACCACGGGGTTTCATCAGAAGTCGAGTTGATAGACATTAAGGTCTCCAGGGGAAAATAGTCATTGATCTCTTTGTTCGGATGTTCCCCTTGGTAAGGATCCTCAAGTCTACTGAGATGATCCGCGGCTAGGTTTTCAGCTCCTTTCTTATCGCGAATTTCGATTTTAAATTCTTGGAGTAGCAAAACCTAGCGAAGAAGTCTTGGTTTGGAATCTTGCTTAGTCAACAAGTACTTCAACGCGGAATGATCGGTATACACAATTGTGGTAGAAAGGACAAGATAGGGGCGGAACGTTTCAAAGGCATAGACAACAGCTAAAAGCTCTTTTTCGGTTGTCGTGTAATGCAATTGTGCCCCCGTCATTGTCTTGCTAGCGTAATGGATCGGTTGGAAGTGTTTGTTCACTCTTTGGCCCAGAACCGCTCCAATAGCAAAATCACTAGCATCGCACATCAACTCAAAGGGAAGCTCCCAATTAGGGGTAACCAAGACGGGTGCCTTAGTAAGCTTATCCTTAAGCAAGTTGAAGGCTTCAATACACTCGTTGGAAAAGATAAAAGGAGTATCTTTTTCCAAGAGGTGGGTCATCGGGCGAGCGATTTTAGAAAAATCTTTGATGAATCGACGGTAGAAGCCCGCATGACCCAGGAAACTTCTCACACCCTTCATGGTTGAAGGTGGAGGCAACTTAGAAATAATGCAATCTCGTGAACATTCCCTGACGTGCCACTGGCATCATGTTGTCCTCCTGATTCTGTGCTCGTGCCATCGTTAGGCTCCAAATTGTCAACCGTATGACCATTATCCTCTTGCATCTGCGTCATTGATTCTTGCACTCCATTAACATACACTTGCTGAAGTTGTGATCTTTGATATATCGAAGACGAGACCGATGACATGAGTTTCAAAATCGTATCACGGAAAACTCGAAGCTCGGTATGTGTATCTCGAAGAAACGATTGGCAAATCATTGAACTTTCAGGCTTGATGATATTAAATTGGAGGAAAGGCGTGAGGTGTGTCACAAGAGCCTTATATGCAAGTACCGATGCAGAGTGATTAAGGTTGTCATGGTTGAGTTGCTCTGCTAGTTGGGTCAAAGTGGTAAAAAGGGAGCCGATGAATATATGACGATCTTGTCCAAAGATTGTCACAAATTCGCTCCCTCCTTGAATCCCCGAAAGAGTGACAAGATGAGACTGGAGCATTTGAAATGAAGTTATACCACTTTCTCTCGCGTTGGCTTGCACTTTATGTAATTCTCCCTTGTTCGATGTCGAATTCAAGAAATCCATTGAAAGTCGATGAATGACAACTCAATTGTCAGCTCAAGAAATTTTTGTTGACTCAACCGTTTGATAAAACAAATCGGAATCCAATACTCCCTTTAATTATGATGAAAAATGATCGTGATTATAGTTGTTTTCGGAATTTACCAAGTCGTGAAGGAACTTCGAAGGATCCGTAAAAAAAAAAAAAAAAAAAAAAAAAAAAAAAAAAACTTTTAAAAATCAACGATGGATGATATAAATCTTTTCCCGGTTCAAAAAGAATTGCTTTTTGCTCAAACGTTGATAAACCCGATCAAAAATCCGTATTTGCTAAAAATATATCCCGTCACGTTGCCTTGTCCCGATTATAACTTAAAATCACAAAAATTTGCTAAAATAAAAATTTGAATAAAAATAAAATAACAATTGATATAAAAATTAATATCCAAACTAAAAAATAATATCTAAAAATTTGACTTAAAATTGTTTAAATATAAGAAAATTAATATCTAAAAAAATTAACTAAATATAAGAAAATTGACTTAAAAAGTTTGAATATAAAAAAGTTTAGAAAATAAAATGTTGTCTTTGAAACGTGTCCCCAAAAACAGTTGCCTTGTTTACTCCGTCTAATACACAAAACGTGTCTTTCTTGTTTAATCCGCCCACGTGGCCCAATAAAAAGCCTCCACCGCCCCACACCTTCTACCTAGTTAAATCCGCCCCTTATATTAACCTATCTCTCTTTGACTCTTAACTTTCTTTCTCAATCTAAAAACTCTCTCTCTCACATAATATCTAATCTCTCTCTCCTCACTTTGTAACCTCCGCCTACAAATCTCAGATAACTCCGCCTCTTTGACGTTATCACTTCCTCCGTCTCTTTTTGCTCCCCCAATATTTCTCTCTCTCCTATAACCTAATCCTAGATAACTCCGCCTGTCTTTCTCTGCTCCCAAAACACACAAATCTTCTCCAGTCAAACCAAATAACCGTATATTAAACAGGGTCTTAAAGCTGAAGATGTCTTCAAGATCTATACAAGGTCTCGGGTAGGTTTTAAATTATGTTGCATGTTTGGTTAATTGAGATCAATCGAGTCTATCTTTCATCTGTGCGTCTTTCTTGTTTGTGTTGTCAAAATTGAGTCTGAGAGTTGTTTTATTGTTGGGTACGAGTCTTGGATCGATTGTTTGTCGAGGGAGAGTGGGGGTGTGAAGTTGGTTTTGAGTGGTTCTTGTGTGTAGTTGGGTCTGTTTAGGTTAAGGGTCGAGGGTGTGTTTGGGTGTGCGAGGTGTTGAGTCTGGATGAGGGAGGGTGTGTTGGGTTGGGTGGGGGGACGAGGGTCTGATGGGGACGAGGGTGAGGTGTAGGAGTCTGTTGTTTTGATGGGTTTTGTGTGAGTTCGAGAGGTCTTGGGTGTGTGATTGTCAGTAGAGAGAGTCGAGAGTCGAGTGGTTTGGTCGATGTGGGTCTGAGTCGAAAGGTTTTGAGTGGTTCGAGAGTCAGTCGAGTTATTTTTGATTCAAAATGGGAGTCTATTTCGAGGGAATGAGTCTTTGTGAAAGACGATGATTTGCCCGTTTAGTTTGAATATGGTGGCTTCATTCGGAACTTTTTTCTTGATCCGGAAGATCTTGGTTCGGAAGTTCTTGATCCGGAACTTCTTGATCCGGAACTTTTGGCTTGAGCCGGAAGTTCTTGGTTCGGAAGTTCTTGATCCGGAACTTCTTGATCCGGAACTTTTGGCTTGATCCGGAAGTTCTTGGTTCGGAAGTTTTCTGTTTGATTCGGAACTTAGATATAGATTCGGAACTTTTAGTTTGATACGGAACTTGTGGTTTGATTCGGAACGTTTAGGCTGACAGAAACAGGTTCGGACTGAAATACATGGACAATTGGACAGAATATGACTGGACCGATTTTGGACAAATTTTGTATCAGTTGATGGGACAAATTTTGAACAGAGATAATAGTTGACCAAATAGGTAGTTTGACCAAAAAATTAAGAGAAATCCAAAAGAAAAATGATAACTGATTAAAAAAAAAAAAAAAACTGATAACTGATAACTTGATTAAAAAAAAAACTGATAACTGATATCTTGACCAAAAAAAACGGATAAACGAAAAAGAAATAACAGGACGCAACTGATTAAAAAAAAATATTTAAATAAAAAACTGATTAAAAAAATAAAAAAATAAAAAAATAAAATTGATAAAACTAAAAAAAATTTAGAAATTGATAAACTTGATAAAAATTTAGAGATTTATAAAATTGATAAAATTGATACAAACTTTTTATAAAAAACTACAACATTAAAAAGAGAAAAACAAAAACTTTTATAAAAAACACCAACTTTTTTATAAACACAAACTTTTTAAGGTTTTATATAAGAAAAATTTGATTTTTATATAAAAATTTGTGATTTTTTATCTAAAAAGTAAGTAGATTTGAAGATTTGATGTGATTTAACACAAAAAACACAAACTTTTTATAAAAAATACAAACTTTTTAAAGTTTAAGCATGATTAAATCAAAAACCCACCAAAATCAAAAAGAAATAAAACAAGAATAAACCAAACTAACCATGGCTCTTGATACCAATTGAAGGTCTACGTGATTAATGGCCTATTCTATATCATGGATTTGGTGGATTAGGTTGGTTGATTTAGATGATAATCATAAGGAAATGAAGGAAAGAGATGAAGGATTAGAGAGAGAAAGGAGAGAAAAGGGGAAATGTGATTAAGTGGAAAATGAGAATCAACAACCCCTCCTAACATGCTAGGAGGGGATATATATAGCCCACCCTACATGTGGGCTATATGGACTATACAATAATTAAATAGATCACGAGCCCATTACATAATTATCGTTGGAGCGACCGATCCTTCATAAATACGTAAAAACGTATTTCATAAATTGAAATATGTAATTCTCCCTTGTTCGATGTCGAATTCAAGAAATCCATTGAAAGTCGATGAATGACAACTCAATTGTCAGCTCAAGAAATTTTTGTTGACTCAACCGTTTGATAAAACAAATCGGAATCCAATACTCCCTTTAATTATGATGAAAAATGATCGTGATTATAGTTGTTTTCGGAATTTACCAAGTCGTGAAGGAACTTCGAAGGATCCGTAAAAAAAAAAAAAAAAAAAAAAAAAAAAAAAAAAAAAAACTTTTAAAAATCAACGATGGATGATATAAATCTTTTCCCGGTTCAAAAAGAATTGCTTTTTGCTCAAACGTTGATAAACCCGATCAAAAATCCGTATTTGCTAAAAATATATCCCGTCACGTTGCCTTGTCCCGATTATAACTTAAAATCACAAAAATTTGCTAAAATAAAAATTTGAATAAAAATAAAATAACAATTGATATAAAAATTAATATCCAAACTAAAAAATAATATCTAAAAATTTGACTTAAAATTGTTTAAATATAAGAAAATTAATATCTAAAAAAATTAACTAAATATAAGAAAATTGACTTAAAAAGTTTGAATATAAAAAAGTTTAGAAAATAAAATGTTGTCTTTGAAACGTGTCCCCAAAAACAGTTGCCTTGTTTACTCCGTCTAATACACAAAACGTGTCTTTCTTGTTTAATCCGCCCACGTGGCCCAATAAAAAGCCTCCACCGCCCCACACCTTCTACCTAGTTAAATCCGCCCCTTATATTAACCTATCTCTCTTTGACTCTTAACTTTCTTTCTCAATCTAAAAACTCTCTCTCTCACATAATATCTAATCTCTCTCTCCTCACTTTGTAACCTCCGCCTACAAATCTCAGATAACTCCGCCTCTTTGACGTTATCACTTCCTCCGTCTCTTTTTGCTCCCCCAATATTTCTCTCTCTCCTATAACCTAATCCTAGATAACTCCGCCTGTCTTTCTCTGCTCCCAAAACACACAAATCTTCTCCAGTCAAACCAAATAACCGTATATTAAACAGGGTCTTAAAGCTGAAGATGTCTTCAAGATCTATACAAGGTCTCGGGTAGGTTTTAAATTATGTTGCATGTTTGGTTAATTGAGATCAATCGAGTCTATCTTTCATCTGTGCGTCTTTCTTGTTTGTGTTGTCAAAATTGAGTCTGAGAGTTGTTTTATTGTTGGGTACGAGTCTTGGATCGATTGTTTGTCGAGGGAGAGTGGGGGGTGTGAAGTTGGTTTTGAGTGGTTCTTGTGTGTAGTTGGGTCTGTTTAGGTTAAGGGTCGAGGGTGTGTTTGGGTGTGCGAGGTGTTGAGTCTGGATGAGGGAGGGTGTGTTGGGTTGGGTAGGGGGACGAGGGTCTGATGGGGACGAGGGTGAGGTGTAGCAGTCTGTTGTTTTGATGGGTTTTGTGTGAGTTCGAGAGGTCTTGGGTGTGTGATTGTCAGTAGAGAGAGTCGAGAGTCGAGTGGTTTGGTCGATGTGGGTCTGAGTCGAAAGGTTTTGAGTGGTTCGAGAGTCAGTCGAGTTATTTTTGATTCAAAATGGGAGTCTATTTCGAGGGAATGAGTCTTTGTGAAAGACGATGATTTGCCCGTTTAGTTTGAATATGGTGGCTTCATTCGGAACTTTTTTCTTGATCCGGAAGATCTTGGTTCGGAAGTTCTTGATCCGGAACTTCTTGATCCGGAACTTTTGGCTTGAGCCGGAAGTTCTTGGTTCGGAAGTTCTTGATCCGGAACTTTTGGCTTGATCCGGAAGTTCTTGGTTCGGAAGTTTTCTGTTTGATTCGGAACTTAGATATAGATTCGGAACTTTTAGTTTGATACGGAACTTGTGGTTTGATTCGGAACGTTTAGGATGACAGAAACAGGTTCGGACTGAAATACATGGACAATTGGACAGAATATGACTGGACCGATTTTGGACAAATTTTGTATCAGTTGATGGGACAAATTTTGAACAGAGATAATAGTTGACCAAATAGGTAGTTTGACCAAAAAATTAAGAGAAATCCAAAAGAAAAATGATAACTGATTAAAAAAAAAAAAACTGATAACTGATAACTTGATTAAAAAAAAACTGATAACTGATATCTTGACCAAAAAAAACGGATAAACGAAAAAGAAATAACAGGACGCAACTGATTAAAAAAAATATTTAAATAAAAAACTGATTAAAAAAATAAAAAAATAAAAAAATAAAATTGATAAAACTAAAAAAAATTTAGAAATTGATAAACTTGATAAAAATTTAGAGATTTATAAAATTGATAAAATTGATACAAACTTTTTATAAAAAACTACAACATTAAAAAGAGAAAAACAAAAACTTTTATAAAAAACACCAACTTTTTTATAAACACAACTTTTTAAGGTTTTATATAAGAAAAATTTGATTTTTATATAAAAATTTGTGATTTTTTATCTAAAAAGTAAGTAGATTTGAAGATTTGATGTGATTTAACACAAAAAACACAAACTTTTTATAAAAAATACAAACTTTTTAAAGTTTAAGCATGATTAAATCAAAAACCCACCAAAATCAAAAAGAAATAAAACAAGAATAAACCAAACTAACCATGGCTCTTGATACCAATTGAAGGTCTACGTGATTAATGGCCTATTCTATATCATGGATTTGGTGGATTAGGTTGGTTGATTTAGATGATAATCATAAGGAAATGAAGGAAAGAGATGAAGGATTAGAGAGAGAAAGGAGAGAAAAGGGGAAATGTGATTAAGTGGAAAATGAGAATCAACAACCCCTCCTAACATGCTAGGAGGGGATATATATAGCCCACCCTACATGTGGGCTATATGGACTATACAATAATTAAATAGATCACGAGCCCATTACATAATTATCGTTGGAGCGACCGATCCTTCATAAATACGTAAAAACGTATTTCTAACAATTGACCGAGAAAGGTGAATTTCTCGTTATGAGAATGCACAAGGTCAAGGCAAGGAAACATGCTCAAGACTAAAGTCAAAGATCACATCAAGCATATTCACAAGAACAAGATCGAAGACTCAAGCATAGATGCTAGGTTTAAGATTTTGTAAAAAGATGTGACCTCCCTTAGGGGGAGATTGTTGGAAATACGTTTTTCCCTATAAAGTCTCGGTCACATCTTAGTTAGCATAGATCACGAGCTATAGACTATTTAGAACTTTGTTTCTTGGAGCGACCTCCCTTAGGGGGAGATTGTTAGAAATACGTTTTTACGTATTTATGAAGGATCGGTCGCTCCAACGATAATTATGTAATGGGCTCGTGATCTATTTAATTATTGTATAGTCCATATAGCCCACATGTAGGGTGGGCTATATATATCCCCTCCTAGCATGTTAGGAGGGGTTGTTGATTCTCATTTTCCACTTAATCACATTTCCCCTTTTCTCTCCTTTCTCTCTCTAATCCTTCATCTCTTTCCTTCATTTCCTTATGATTATCATCGACTTTAGCACGGTCCACTACAAGACCGGCATTGGAGATCTTGTGTCCTAGCACGATGCCCTCTTTTACCATAAAATGGAATTTTTCCTAATTAAGAACAAGGCGAGTGTCTTCACACCGCTTAAGCATATGTTCTAAATTGGCAAGGCAAGCAGAGAAAGAATTGCTATAGACCGAGAAATCATCCATGAATACTTCCATAGTGTCTTCCACCATGTCATGGAAGATAGCCATCATACACCTTTGGAACGTCCTAGGAGCATTACATAAACCAAAAGGCATACGTTTGTAAGCAAATGTTCCATAGGGACAAGTGAATGTGGTCTTTTCTTGGTCTTTGGGATCGATGGGAACTTGAAAATACCCGGAGAAACCGTCTAAGAAGCAGTAATAATCATTACCAGCTAGACGATCGAGCATTTGATCCATGAAAGGAAGAGGAAAGTGATCTTTTCTCGTGGCATCATTGAGTTTGCGATAGTCGATACAAACTCTCCACCCAGTAACGAGACGAATGGAAATCAACTCGTTGTGTTCATTGGGAACAACGGTTATTCCGCCTTCTTGGGCACACAATGGACGGGACTTACCCAAGGCGAATCCAAAATAGGGTAAATCAAGCCGACATCAAGAAGTTTGATAACCTCTTGTTTGATGACGTCATGAATTCGAGGATTAACCCTTCTTTGGCTCTGGATTGCGGGTTTAAAGTCATCTTCCATGAGAATCTTGTGAGTACAAAAGTTCGGATCAATTCCGCGGATATCGGAAATTTTCCAAGCAATTGCCTTCTTATGATCTTTAAGCACGGCGATGAGGCGATATTTCTCTTCTTCTTTCAAGTCCTTCGCAATGATGACGGGCGAATTCTTCTTATCTTCAAGGAACACATACTCGAGATGGGGCGGCAACTCCTTAAGTTCTAAATCCGGAGGATTTTCGATGGGAGGCGTATTCAAAGTCGGTGCATCGATAGCAATAGCCTTGGGAGATGGTAGAGGAATATGATCTTCTTTGAGAAGGTTCTCGATGAGACGCATATCTTTATCCCAATCGGTGGTAGAATCGTCATTTGCTAAGTTCACATCTCCCATGGTGGCTTCCAAATCTTTCCAAAGGAAATCACTTTCTCCAAATAGAGATAGTGATGAATCAATTGAGGAAACGGTCTCAACATTGGGAAGAGAGGTAGGAATATTTTTACAAGCATCAATAAAGTGTTCTTCACAAGCCTCATCAAGAACGTCAATACATATAACACTCTCGTATGAATAAGGCTGTTTAGAAAGCTTTCCCATGTTGAAGACGATTTTATCGTCACCCACTCTCATGATAAGCTCACCAGCTTCAACATCGATGAGAGTGCGACCGGTCCTTAAGAATGGACGACCAACAATCAATGGCACACGAGGGTCCATGTCGTAGTCAACGACAACGAAACGAAAAGTGAATTTTTCGACTCCTACAAAGACGTCTTCAGCTATCCCCACTGGATAAGCAACCGTACATTTAGCTAATTCCAAAGTCATTTTGGTGGGGACTAGCTCAGGGAGAGATAATTGCTTCCAAACGCTTAAAGGCATTAAGTTAATACTGGCACCTAGATCTGCTAAGGCCATGCAATTCTCTACTCCCGAGAAGTTTCAAGGGATTAAGAAGCGACCCGGATCACCAAGCTTGGTTGGCAATTTCCTTAAGAGCACTGTAGAGCAATTCTCATTAAGTTGGGTGTTAGCAATATCAAGAAGCTTCTCCTTGTCGCTAAGAAGATCTTTGAACATTTTCGCGTATTTGGGCATGTGAACGAGAGCCTCAGCGAAGGAGATGTTGAAATTCAATTGTTTAAACATTTTGAGAAAGTTCGAAACCTGAATATCATCCTTGCTTTTGAGCTTCTCTTTCCTCAACCTTGAGGGATAAGGTATGTCGGAAGAAGAGGAAGGCTTTGGGAGAATAGGATCACTCACATCCTTGGGTGGAGGAGGGGTAAAAGTAAGAGGTGGAGAAATTGGGGAAGTAGAAGGATGAGGAATAGGAGCAGGTGACTCATTTTCCTTAGTCACAATCACCGGTGGAGGTATAGGAAGCTCGGGTTCCTTGGTACCTTTGCCACTGCGAGTGTTGATTGCTTTCATCTCCCCTTTTGGATTCGCAACGGTGTTACTCGGAAGAGTACCCGAAGAACAGGATTGATTACCTTGGAAGAAACCAGCCATCATGTTCCTTAAGTCATTCGTTTGACTTGCCAAAGTGTTTCTCATATCAGCTCGAAGATCGTTTCCTTGTTTCACCATGTCTGCTTTCAAGTTGAGCACTTCCCGCAGGAGATTGTCCACGATCACATCATTAGTCCTCATGTAGGCTCCAATATCTTGAGGTAGTGCGGTGGGTTGGTTGGGAGGAGCATTGTAAGCGGGTGGTTGATAAGCAGGTTGTTGGTAAACTTGGTTGCTTCTTTGAGGTGGATATGGTTGTTTGTGAGGTGGTATGTATGGTGCACGAGGTTGTTGTTGTTGTTGAGGAGGGCGATTGAGGTTTTGTTGTTGGTTTGGGTTGTTAGGAGGAAAACCGGGTGGGGAAAGAAAGTTGTTAGAGCGGTAGCTAAGCAAGTTGCGGTCACCTTGAGGACGAGCTTGATAAGCGGCCGGAGGATAGGTACCGTATGCTGCATTAACATTCTTAGAAGGATAGTCTTGGGTGGCGGTACAAGTGGTGTAAGAGTGAGGACCCCCGCATTGTAACACCCCCAAATTTGTACAACTCAATACAGCGGAAGACTCATTGGTGTTACGGGATAGCACATTACTCACATCATAGACAACGCATAAAAATCACGTTGTTTAATAATAAATCATTTCCATTCATGAATATCAGATTTACATAGGTCCCAAGTCATTGTATTTAATACAGGTTTTACAAAACATTTGAATGGAAAATATAGTTTAAGTGCGGGCCATGAATTCTTGTCGTCTTCCCGAGAATTACCTTCAAGTACCTGAGACAAAACATGTTAAAAGAAAAGGTCAGCGATAACGCCGAGTGAATTCATAGAGTTTAATAAATTCCATCAATACAATATCAGTATAAAATTATTACTGAAAATCATTTTGTACAAATCATTTTAATAGGCCATATAATAGCCAAAATCATTTTATACAAATCTTTGTAATAGGCCATAAAATAGCCAAAGTCATTTTATATAAATCCTTATCGAAAATCATAATATAGGCATTTGCCTTAAAAATTATTATACGAGCCAATGTCGTAAAAACATCATACAATACGTCTTGCGACGTTGTATGAAAATAAAATCCGTTATATGAGTATGGTTATGAAAACCAAAAATACAAACATAATATCAATAGTATGACCCTGTATTGCTAGTCAGGCAAGACATCGTAATTCGGAGCGTCTATTAGTATTTCGTTAATTTGGATTATTATAAGCCGCATGACATTGTTACCTTACTAAACCAACAACGGGTAGCTAACCCGATACCAATTTTGCCCATCTAAAGTAGCGTGTCGTCACAAAGGTCACGCTATGGAAATCTTCTCATACATAAATCCGCTTACCAATCAATGTGGCACGACGGGGATCAACCGTCAAGGCGCGAACTAGGGTGATCGTCCCCAAATAGTACTATTAAATGCATAAGCGTCTACCAAATCCCGATAGTTCACAATTCATGCTAATGGGACTTTTAGTGACATAACCTAACTTTAATAATCCATTTTTATTTCATCTATCGGGTCCTTTAGTCATTTATCGGGTCATACAATCGGGTCATTCAATCATTCGGGTCCAAAATCAATAAACAAACAATCGGGACAAATGGTGTCCTATTTAATAAAAACTAACATGTTATCTCCCTCGCGGGTTTATAAAACATTTATAAAAACATTTAAAAGAGTGCGAGGCTATGAACTCACGTTGATATGGGAAGGCGGGTTATCGGCAATTCGGATGTACAGTACGTGCTTGAATCACGGAAACCTAGACAAATAATACTCGGTCTTAGACCTTTGTCCAATGACTTTATAAAAATATCAATTATGTATACATATGATGATTATATATATATGATGATCAAGTGGGTTTACATATTCTCGTTTACTCATTTTAGAGTTATGTGTTGATAACTTTTATACTAGTTTTCTCGTCTTACCTATTTACGTGTTTTAGGTCCAACAAGCTTATTATAAGTTATTTAACTTATTTTAATCCATTTTGTACTTTTATTATCAGTACATACACTTTCAAGTTGGGCCCAAATGGGTTAAGCCCATAAAGTTCTTTTTACAAGTTTTTATCCTATTTAGTCCATTTATTAGTCCAATATGCTTAATTAGCTCGTAAATGTCCGTATTTCTTATAGTTCGGGTTTTATCGGTTTTTACTTGTATTAGTTACCTATACATCAGTATATGGCTTTTATAAACTTTACATTAGACGGGTTTGGTCGTCTAAGTATTATTTGGCGAAAAACGTTAATTTCACGGCGATAGCCGAAAAAGTCGTAAAAATCAAGTTTATAGTTTTTATTACTTATAAATATTATTTTACCACCATTTATATAATTTACCCATTTAATTAACCTTTTATACATTTATATAAATAAGTTTTATAAGTTAGTGGGTTTATATTTTTACAGTTTATACATTATAATGTGAGTGCTTATATAATAATAATAAACATTATTTCCAAAAATCTGATTTTTAACTTCATGTTCACCATTTTTAACATATCTAGAGTTCTATAATGAATTAGAGGCTCAAATTTTTATCACATAAACTACATGATATGTGCTACATTTAACTCTTCTATAGCTACTGTTGAATCATCTTCTAAATATTTTCTAAAAATCGTCCAAAACAGTAACTTCAGATTTATACCCTAAACTTGTTTTAGTCATATCTCACTCATTATTTTGATTCCATTGTATGGCCAACTCTCACATGTGTACAAGACCCATAGCTTACTTTAAATCCATTCTACTTCATCATTTTATCAGATTACCATGTAGTTCTTTACTGTTTTATACAGTCATCAAATTTAACCAAGATTTTAACCTTGTTTCTTATGGTTTTTCACCTTTTTATCCATGATTATCAACAACAAATCCCCACATAACATTTTTATCATCATATAATCATCATAAATATATACAATAGGAAATAAAATACATGTGTACATAATCAAAATAACAAGAATATGAGGAGGAAAATCTTTATACCACCATGATGATGTAGGTTGTGATCAAAACATGGATTTTGATGGAGAAACTTGTGCATAGCCAAGACCATCTTCAAGACCTCCAATCTTCATCAACTCCTTGTGGAAAATCAGCCCCATGACACCATGAAAACTCCTCCATGGATGTTATAAGTTGCACCAATCTTCATCTTTTTGAATGGAGATTAACATATGTTAATTATAACATATGTTTATGGTTAAAGTTTGTATGAAAGGTGGTGTTTGATGGAGATGAGGGACGGCAAAAAATGAGTGTGAGAGAGAGGAGAGTTGTTTTGCATGTGTGTAAATGAGATGAGTGGTTTTAGTTAGCTAGTTTTGTAAGTTGGTAGCTTACTTTGTAAGCTAAGACAAGTGTTAAGCTACATGTTGTAAACTTGCCACATAAGTTGGCTTGGTGGCTTCTTTAGGCCGGTTTGAATGGGGTGGGACAAGTGTCCCACTTGTCTCATCCCATTTATTTACGGGTACTTCTCGATTCTACTTTCCTCGATTTGCGTGCCCTCGGGTCGTTTTACGAAAAACGTTTTTATAAATTATGAATCGACGTCACAAAACGAATCCAATAAAAATTGTCTCATCAAAAACGGAGTTCGAAAACGTAAATACGTAATCCTAAGGTTTCCGGTTTAGTCGTAAAGGACGTTAAAATAAAATCGTAAGTCCTAATCTCTTCTCGTAAATTTGTGAGTTTATGAACTAACACAAATTTAAAACTCCAAAATAATATTCACGGATAAATTTATTTTCTGAAATGTCGGACTGTCACCAAAGACGGTGTATGTAAAAGTAAGCACGTAACGTTGAATCCTCCGGTTTAGACGTAGTCGACGCTACTTCAAGACGTAAATCCAAATTTCTTCCCAAAAATAAGTGAGCTCATAAGATAATTTTTTTTTAAATAAATATTGAGAATAAAATATTGACCATAAATTGACGGATTGTCACAGCATTTACCCCTAAACAGGATCTTTGTCCTCAAAGATCATCTTATCTTACTACTCGCTTCTTATAGAGTTAAAGCCATGTGGGTATTTCCTCCACATCCGATCTTTTCTCATAAGTGTAATATATTACAATACGCGAGTTTCATCAAACATAACTACGGGAATAAGATCAGGCTAAATGTTGACTTACTTTCTCTATCCATGATGTTCACGGGTTTCTGATAAATGCAACTTTTCGCCGATCTAAGCTCTACTAAGAATAATCAGAATTTCACTTGATAGATATTCCATCAAGTTCGATTTACGAAACATAATTCACGCGGTTCTTGAAGTCCTAGGGTAGATCCAGCTTGTATGCCTTTCAAATCAATCTTTTTACATCATCTCTATGGTCCCATACAACGCGGACTTATATCCCATGATTTGTCAGATCATGAATTCATTTTTCCAAGGTTAAAAATTGTGGCATAACTTCGCTACCCATTTGGCACTTCAAGATCTACATTTCATATTCACATGACCTCTTGCCCACTACCGGCAGTCAATAATCAGATCCTAATTTCAACAATCATTTCAGATCTCGCGGGTCGGGTATTTTGCAAGGATAGGTTCGCCATCATAGGAAACCTTAAACCTAAAAGACATGTCCAACTCACAATGGGTGTATGTCGGATGTCTTCATCTCAACTCCTGCTTACAGATGCTCTAAGATTCAGATCCTAACAAGATTCGATCTCAATCCTAATACGATGATTATCAATGATAATCCTTCCAAAGGAAAACGATTATACGGTCTATTACCAAAGGTCATTCAGTCAAAACATAAAACAACACTTATATTACTTTGTATCGTTACTTTACCTCGTCCCTTCGATTGGGGTGGTACATAGTACTCTCATCAAGGTTCGTTCTCAATGATTTCTGAGCAATTCTCTAGAAATTCGATGCGAAGCGAGGATCTTGATAAAGATGTTCGATACAGGCACACTATGTTTACATAACTCTTTTGCATTTATCATTAACGGGAATGATATTAGCAGATTTGGTCAGTCTGTCGACGATGACCCAAATCGAATCAAATTCAGATGATGACCTTAGCAATAGCTAGACGTTTACTAATGTATGAGGCGATGTCTGCCTTCATAATTGTCATTGGTACAACTTCTTCAGACAAAGATACTTTTAGTCATAAATGACATAAATAGAATACTTATACTTACAAATTCCAACACAATTATATCTCACAATCTCCATATTTAGGCAACCATAAGTGGCTTTTAAAATATTTAACGCTATCGGCTTCTCAATTCTAATGGTTCACATTAGCCGCGAACCACTTTTTATTATCTATATTATCCTTTTTACAATCATCGGCTATATTTCAAATTGTTTGGCAATTTATTTTTGCACCTTCATTATTAAGAAATATATCCTAATTGGTTCTTTATCTTTTCTACATAATGCGTCTGTATCTATATTCACTTCTCATTATGATATAATTATCATGTCCACAATTCACTCAGATATTCTTTTTATATTATGCGTCAGTAATTACGTTCACTTTCTCCTGATGAAATAAATATCATAACTGTATTTATTCAAAATTCTTTCTTCATATCTTTTATGTTTCAGTTTCGTCTCAACTATCATTTTTATCAGTTTTTCTCAATCCGGCGTCTAATGCGTCGATAATTATTACAATTAATTAAATAATAATTATTAAATTTTTATGAAACGTAAACGTAAAAATTTTAAATTTCTTAGTTCGACCAATTTATATAAAATGTTCAAAAATAAATTTGAATTTAATTAACAAGATTTTCGTTGATTTATCGAAAATAATTAATAGGATTCGTAAATGTTCGAAAAACCTTTGTTTATACTTTGGTCAAAGTTTTCTTAGTTGAAAAGCAAAAATTGTCGTTTTAAGTTTTCAGGTTATGGTATAAATGGTTTCCTCAATCCTTCTTAAGTTGTCTGAAGGTATGCAAAAACATTTACCCCTAAAAAGGAGTTTAGTTAAATGTTTTGTGTATAAGGGAATAATCCCTTTAAAATACTTTGTTAAAACATTCGTCAAAACATATTTCCATTTCTTTTTGGTAAAATCCAAAGTCTTAAAAGGGCTCTTAATCTTTGAAGAGTCTATATGCATACATCTTACCATTATTAATCCAACGTTCATTTTATGTAAAGGATTAAGTTTTTAATCCCTAAACATTAATGGTTCTAATCTTTGAAAAGTCAATATAGCTTCCATTATCTATTAATCACACGGTTAAATCATGCAAAGAATTAAGTCTTAAATCTCATGTTAAATATTTAAGATACAGGTTTTTATTGTTCGGCCAATTCAGGGCAATCTATAAATAATTATTAACTCATTCTTATTCTTATAAACAAACAAATGATCCTTAATGATCTCAAGCATGAATTTATCATATTACATCCTACACACGTGATTCACCCAATATATGAATACTACATGTGCATTAGTCAATGCAAACGACATCGCGTGGAACTCATAATGTTCATTACAAGCACCGGATGTAGTGATTGGAATAGATATTCTCTTTCGCAGATGCGAAGTTGATGATAACCATGCTATGGATCAAATTTGCTAGAACCTTGTAAATGATCGAACAATTCTTCCATTTCGAGTTATGGATATCGTTTTCGATTGTCAATTTACTCAGTCACAGTAATCTATAAATATAAGGAAAGATAACACCATAGCTCTTCAGGATGACAGGCTTGGTATAATAAAATCTTTCTCCGACAACTTTCTCAGTTGTACGGTAATTCCTTTAATTTAGATGGTGCTGACGTACAGTGCACAAGCCACAAGTGCAGCACCGGGAATATAATCAATACTAATTTCAACTTGCCTTAATGGCGAAAGTCTAGGTAATTTACCAATAAATACTTCCTAAAGTTTCGGATAAGATAAACATCTTTTAATAAATACATATTAGGTTCCTTCTAGATTATAATATCTATAACTAGTTCACAACCATTCATGGTATACTTTTTAAGTCTAAATGCAGGATATGGTCATCCATCACGAATTATTTAGATCACTTTTGATAATCAACATCTTATCTTTTAGGGAATTCTACTCGAGTTCTCATCAATTAAAACAATATCGTCATGTCATAATCAATCAATCCATTCTACCGGCATTATCAACTTTTCAGTTTTATTGCCGTCGATAAGATGTGAACTTCTCAAAAGACTAATAATAACTCATAATCCTTCACAAATTCAAGGATATCTGGTGACACAACTACCATCTAAAGAGTAAGGTCAACGCATAATCTACGCGAGAGAATTTCAATACAGACGAAAACATTTAACGAATATGGATATATTCCATGTTTTCATAATTTGAGTACGCATTCGAAAGCTCCTCGGATCGTTACCCAGGTCATTCAAATGTGAAATCTAATCAAAAGAAATGATATGAACGTCGATACATCCAGTCGGGTATCAACACTCGGTAATCAAATACTTTTCATAAGAATCTCACTACGGGAGAATTGGACAAGAAAGAATTGTCAATTGTCAAATAAGACAATTTCCACAGATGAGTAAATTCGACTCAGAAGAATGGATGCTACAGGCACATATGTAGGTGTCCCTAACACTGTGTCCCTATTTTTCACTTCTTGCAGATCTCATAAAATTTAATCCTTCACAATCTTCAAAGAAACTGTAGTGTTTATTCATTGTTTTTATGGTGACTACTAATCAGCCTTGCATGGTCCATTCCAAATTGTATGTAGGCGCGCAACTATATACAATTTCAAAATTAACGATGCAATACTCAGTTCGTCAAAATTTTATCATCATGTTTATAATAAAACATTTTCATGCTTAATTCTTAAATAAGAATCAAAAATAAATTTACAAGGATTTTCTTTGTTATGAAAACAATTTAGTTTTCCAAGGTGTTTTATAAACAACTTAATTTTGATAACAATCACTTATAAATCTCACTTTGAATAATCCTTATAGTGATGAAAATTCGTTTTTTCTCAAGGGATATTGTTTTATCTTATAAAAACAATGTGTGATCTGCAAAAGAGTGATGAAGAGTTTTTTACCAAGAACTTAACTACAATGTAATAGGAGATGAGCTTAGCCAAATAATCATGAGGTTCATGATCTCGATGGCACTCAGAAAAGAATAATTCACAACGTAACTCAAATCAATATGAGTACTTGTTCAATGGTTGCATCACTAATGCGAACATTAGGATGAAGCAATAAAGGATAGATAACATCGATACATGTAGAATTTAGTGATCAAAGGTAGTCTTTTCATTAATCACAAACAAGTCAAAATTGTACCGTAACACATTATGTGTCACTATGTCATACAATTCTCAGAACTCATCCTACCAACTGATATCTCAGTTAAGTTAGGGATTATTTTTAAAAGATACCACAATGAATACTAATCTACAAGAGTCATTAGGTGTTCCACATGTCCCGGAAGATCTATCGGTCCCAATTCAGAAGAAGATTTCTTCAATTTATTTCTTGGACAATGAGCATCCTCATCGTTGGACAATGGCCTAGGAACAACCCTTAACACGAACCTACAATCATTTAAAACCTTATAATTCAATCACAGGACTTAACGACTTCCTCTTATCAATCTCTTATTCCATACAGGTTAAATTTTTACTTTATTCAAGTCTTAACCAATTTTATACTCAATTTGATATCCTACTTCATTCTCCAATACTTTTAATCTTATTATTAGACCTTCAAAGTGCAATAAAAGCTCGATATGATCAACACTTAATTTCCAATCCTATATCTCTTACAACAACAATTATCAAATGAGTCATTAATACGAAATGACTTGATCATTCAACTAGACTTCTCGGAAAGGTATTAGCGGCATGAGGCTTTTGGGTAATGGTTCCAATTACAGCCTCAAGTGCAACATTCACCCTTTCGATTTCAATTTAAGAATTGGATGACAACGAATCAGATGACATCTTTCCAGGTGATAACGTTTTGTCAAACTCCACTCTATAAGGAAAGATCGTCATGACGTCGATATCAGTTTTAATCTCGCCAATTCTTTTTCAATATCACAATCAACTAATATCTACATTTCTACGAATATCAACCATTTGTCGTGATTATAAATATCCACAACTTTGTTTAGATCTAGGATAGCTAGAATTCCTACGAGAATAGCTTCGATTAATTTACTAGGGGATTTAGGGTTCCTTGTGACAATCTACGTCGTATAAATACCTCGTATAAAAATCAAAATAATCATCAAACAATCATGTAATAAAATTACATCATATATATATATATATATATATATATATATATATATATATATATATATATATATATATATATATATATATATATATATATATATATATATATATATATATATATATATATATATATATATATATATATATATATATATATATATATATATATATATATATATATATATATATATATATATATATATATATATATATATATATATATATATATATATATATATATATATATATATATATATATATATATATATATATATATATATATATATATATATATATATATATATATATATATATATATATATATATAATCCAAGTTATATATATATTAAAATACCATTTCTCAGTCTGGTCTTGTCGGTAACTCGGGATTTCTTCGGCACCGTTATAGTCAAAAGATTTTTAGACATTTTTAGAAAAATGTTTATAGTTAAAAGATTTTGAAATGTTTTATTCAAAACCTTGGTTTTAAAAAAATCTTTCGTTCTCTATAACGAGAGCTCTGGTACCAAACTGTAACACCCCCAAATTTGTACAACTCAATACAGCGGAAGACTCGTTGGTGTTACGGGATAGCACATTACTCACATCATAGACAACGCATAAAAATCACGTTGTTTAATAATAAATCATTTCCATTCATGAATATCAGATTTACATAGGTCCCAAGTCATTGTATTTAATACAGGTTTTACAAAACATTTGAATGGAAAATATAGTTTAAGTGCGGGCCATGAATTCTTGTCGTCTTCCCGAGAATTACCTTCAAGTACCTGAGACAAAACATGTTAAAAGAAAAGGTCAGCGATAACGCCGAGTGAATTCATAGAGTTTAATAAATTCCATCAATACAATATCAGTATAAAATTATTACTGAAAATCATTTTGTACAAATCATTTTAATAGGCCATAAAATAGCCAAAATCATTTTATACAAATCTTTGTAATAGGCCATAAAATAGCCAAAGTCATTTTATATAAATCCTTATCGAAAATCATAATATAGGCATTTGCCTTAAAAATTATTATACGAGCCAATGTCGTAAAAACATCATACAATACGTCTTGCGACGTTGTATGAAAATAAAATCCGTTATATGAGTATGGTTATGAAAACCAAAATACAAACATAATATCAATAGTATGACCCTGTATTGCTAGTCAGGCAATACATCGTAATTCGGAGCGTCTATTAGTATTTCGTTAATTTGGATTATTATAAGCCGCATGACATTGTTACCTTACTAAACCAACAACGGGTAGCTAACCCGATACCAATTTTGCCCATCTAAAGTAGCGTGTCGTCACAAAGGTCACGCTATGGAAATCTTCTCATACATAAATTCGCTTACCAATCAATGTGGTACGACGGGGATCAACCGTCAAGGCGCGAACTGGGGTGATCGTCCCCAAATAGTACTATTAAATGCATAAGCGTCTACCAAATCGCGGTAGTTCACAAGTCATGCTAATGGGACTTTTAGTGACATAACCTAACTTTAATAATCCATTTTTATTTCATCTATCAGGTCCTTTAATCATTTATCGGGTCATACAATCGGGTCATTCAATCATTCGGGTCCAAAATCAATAAACAAACAATCGGGACAAATGGTGTCCTATTTAATAAAAACTAACATGTTATCTCCCTCGCGGGTTTATAAAACATTTATAAAAACATTTAAAAGAGTGCGAGGCTATGAACTCACGTTGATATGGGAAGGCGGGTTATCGGCAATTCGGATGTACAGTACGTGCTTGAATCACGGAAACCTAGATAAATAATACTCGGTCTTAGACCTTTGTCCAATGACTTTATAAAAATATCAATTATGTATACATATGATGATTATATATATATGATGATCAAGTGGGTTTACATATTCTCGTTTACTCATTTTAGAGTTATGTGTTGATAACTTTTATACTAGTTTTCTCGTCTTACCTATTTACGTGTTTTAGGTCCAACAAGCTTATTATAAGTTATTTAACTTATTTTAATCCATTTTGTACTTTTATTATCAGTACATACACTTTCAAGTTGGGCCCAAATGGGTTAAGCCCAATAAGTTCTTTTTACAAGTTTTTATCCTATTTAGTCCATTTATTAGTCTAATATGCTTAATTAGCTCGTAAATGTCCGTATTTCTTATAGTTCGGGTTTTATCGGTTTTTACTTGTATTAGTTACCTATACATCAGTATATGGCTTTTATAAACTTTACATTAGACGGGTTTGGTCGTCTAAGTATTATTTGACGAAAAACGTTAATTTCACGGCGATAGCCGAAAAAGTCGTAAAAATCAAGTTTATAGTTTTTATTACTTATAAATATTATTTTACCACCATTTATATAATTTACCCATTTAATTAACCTTTTATACATTTATATAAATAAGTTTTATAAGTTAGTGGGTTAATATTTTTACATTTTATACATTATAATGTGAGTGCTTATATAATAATAATAAACATTATTTCCAAAAATCTGATTTTAACTTCATGTTCACCATTTTTAACATATCTAGAGTTCTATAATGAATTAGAGGCTCAAATTTTTATCACATAAACTACATGATATGTGCTACATTTAACTCTTCTATAGCTACTGTTGAATCATCTTCTAAATATTATCTAAAAATCGTCCAAAACAGTAACTTCAGATTTATACCCTAAACTTGTTTTAGTCATATCTCACTCATTATTTTGATTCCATTGTATGGCCAACTCTCACATGTGTACAAGACCCATAGCTTACTTTAAATCCATTCTACTTCATCATTTTATCAGATTACCATGTAGTTCTTTACTGTTTTATACAGTCATCAAATTTAACCAAGATTTTAACCTTGTTTCTTATGGTTTTTCACCTTTTTATCCATGATTATCAACAACAAATCCCCACATAACATTTTTATCATCATATAATCATCATAAATATATACAATAGGAAATAAAATACATGTGTACATAATCAAAATAACAAGAATATGAGGAGGACAATCTTTATACCACCATGATGATGTAGGTTGTGATCAAAACATGGATTTTGATGGAGAAACTTGTGCATAGCCAAGACCATCTTCAAGACCTCCAATCTTCATCAACTCCTTGTGGAAAATCAGCCCCATGACACCATGAAAACTCCTCCATGGATGTTATAAGTTGCACCAATCTTCATCTTTTTGAATGGAGATTAACATATGTTAATTATAACATATGTTTATGGTTAAAGTTTGTATGAAAGGTGGTGTTTGATGGAGATGAGGGACGGCAAAAAATGAGTGTGAGAGAGAGGAGAGTTGTTTTGCATGTGTGTAAATGAGATGAGTGGTTTTAGTTAGCTAGTTTTGTAAGTTGGTAGCTTACTTTGTAAGCTAAGACAAGTGTTAAGCTACATGTTGTAAACTTGCCACATAAGTTGGCTTGGTGGCTTCTTTAGGCCGGTTTGAATGGGGTGGGACAAGTGTCCCACTTGTCTCATCCCATTTATTTACGGGTACTCCTCGATTCTAGTTTCCTCGATTTGCGTGCCCTCGGGTCGTTTTACGAAAAACGTTTTTATAAATTATGAATCGACGTCACAAAACGAATCCAATAAAAATTGTCTCATCAAAAACGGAGTTCGAAAACGTAAATACGTAATCCTAAGGTTTCCGGTTTAGTCGTAAAGGACGTTAAAATAAAATCGTAAGTCCTAATCTCTTCTCGTAAATTTGTGAGTTTATGAACTAACACAAATTTAAAACTCCAAAATAATATTCACGGATAAATTTATTTTCTGAAATGTCGGACTGTCACCAAAGACGGTGTATGTAAACGTAAGCACGTAACGTTGAATCCTCCGGTTTAGACGTAGTCGACGCTACTTCAAGACGTAAATCCAAATTTCTTCCCAAAAATAAGTGAGATCATAAGATAAGTTTTTTTAAATAAATATTGAGAATAAAATATTGACCATAAATTGACGGATTGTCACACGCATATTTCACAAGGTTGGCTAACAGCATTGACTTGAGCGTCTTGAGCGTTTTTAGCGTTGATGCTGTTGGTGTTGTTAGCGGTGTGGGTAACAAGCGATTCAAGAAGCGTAGTAATTTTGTCAAGTCGTTGTCACTAGTACTAGCACTAGCGGCATTCGTCCGCACACTCTTGGTTTGCACACGAGACTTATTCTCAATGATATCCCAAGCGGCATTAGAAGTCTTAACCAATATATTACCCCCCGAGGCACTGTTTAGTGAATCTTGGTCATTCATGCTTAAACCATTATAAAAAGTGTTAATTTTGTGCACTTTAGTGAAACCATGTTGTGGGCATTTTCTTAAAAGATCTTTAAAACGGTCCCAAGATTCACTAAACGAATCATCGTACTTTTGTTCAAAATTAATGACTTCATTCCGCAAAGCGGTAGTACGAGAGGGTGGGAAAAAGTAGTTTATAAACTTGGTCTCCAAATCCGTCCACGTCAGAATACTTTGTGGCGGTTCCTTTGCAAGCCAATGTCGGGCTTGTCCCTCTAAGGAGAAAGGAAAAAGTTGTAAACGGATTACCTCTTGTGGAACACCATTGAATTTGACCGTATTCGTGAGTTGCAAGAATCTCTTGATGTGGTCATGAGGATCATCAATGGTACGCCCCAAGAATGGTTGAGCAGAGACCATCTGGATAAAGCCGGATTTGAGCTCAAAGTTGTTGGCTGCAATCGCGGGTATGAAAATTGGATCATTGTTGCCCTCCACATGTGCTTGTAACAGTTCAATCATAGGGCGATTGTCCAATAGAGGTTCATTGTTGTTGTTATTATTGTTGTTGAGAGGTGGGTTGTTATTGTTATTGTTTTGAGGTGGATTGTTGTTGTTGTTTTGTACACCGGCCATGTTTAAGTCTTCGAGAGGCTCGGGCTCTTGATAAGACGTTGATCTTGTACGCATGCACCTGTAAAAGAACTAACAAAGCAAGCAAGAAATATTTTTGGTTTTTTATGGTTTTTTAATTTTTTTGAATTTTTGAAAATTTTATATATATTTTTTTTGGGTTTTTGAAAATTTTATGAAAAAGTAACGTTCACGGTGAACGGATCCCAAAATCCAAGTTCTCACAAAAAACTGTTGATCTTAACGAGAAGAGCCGGCAGCGGCGCCATTTGATACAAGTTTTTATATGAGTTCAGATTATGTCTCTCGGTATCTCCTCGAATTGATTCACAGCTCAAAGTGGAATGATTGTTCTTGGTGACAAATAGTGGGGTTTGGTTTTCTATTCTATTAAAAAGGTAAATGAAGTAAACAAGGATTTAAACCAAAACAGTTAATGAAGTAAAACTTGAATTAGGATTAAACAATTAAATGATAAAGCTGAAAAGTACCCATACTGAAAACTTCCTCTATTCGGAATAATGGTGCCATCCGGAATAATCAAGACTATGCGGAATAATGGCTACCCAGAATAAAACTTGCTAATCGGAATAATGAACTATGCGGAATATTCTGACTATTTGGAATAAATAGTCCTACTCGGAATAAATGCTCTTACTCGGAATAAACGCTACTCGGAATGAAGATGGCTATTCAGAATAAATTACTCTATGCGGAAAAATCAAGCTATGCGGAATAAACTTGTTATGCAGAATAAGAAGACCATTCGGAATAAGGGACCTATGCGGAATAATAAGCTCTATTCGGAATATGGGACTATGCGGAATAAACAAATATTCCGAATAGAAAACAAGTAAAACAGACTATTCGGAATACACAGATATTCCGAGTAAGGGACAAATCAAACTGACTATCCGGAATACCTGGATGAAGAACAGTTAGCAGGAACTAAAAACAGGGGAACACGAATTTTAACCAAATCGAGCCAAATAAACAAAAAGGTTTGAACCAAACTAACCAATAATCATCTATTAACCATAAGGATCAAATCCCAACAATGAAAACACAAAATCAACAACTTTTAGAAGATCAAATCAACCAAATAAGAACTTTAGAACTTTGAATAAAAAGATGAAGATGAACAAGATGAATGAAAAGATTAAATAAAAACTTGTATTGATGATTAAGATTCAACAAACAAAATGGAAGGATTAAGCTTACAAGATTCAAGAAGAAATCAAAGAAAATGAAAACCACTCCTTAAGGGAGATGGTTCTTCCTACGAACTAGGAGAAAATGTAACTGGATAAAAACTAGTGCCAAATGTGTGAGGGGTTTTTCTTATATAGGCTAGTGGTTGGTTGGTGAAGTGGGCTTTCTTCCTCTCTTCTTGTCTTCTCGTCTTTTCAGAAAAGTTGACGTTTTCGATTCTGATTCGGGATTTGTCGACGATTAAATTCAACTCGTCTTTTAATTTCTTCGTTTAATAGACTTGAGTTTCTTCGACATTTGTAAATTTTCCGTCTTTGGTCCTTTTCTTCGATAAATCTTCAAATAGGCACCATGACTTCAAATCTTTTGCATCTCTTGGACAATAGACTTCGTCTTGAGTCTTTTTCCTCGATAAAACCCGTGCAATCCCATGTTTTCTTTAATATTTATCCGGTTGACTCTGAAAACACAATAAACACAAAAACCACGCATAATTCCAAACAAATGATATTAAACACGCGTTTTGGTCTTGTTTTAGTAAGAAATAAGTGGTAAAAGGATGGGTGTTTTCACACCTATCACTGAACATTACTGTATATAATCATGAATCATAGCATGGTGTGCTGTTTGTAGTCCATAATTAGGATTAAATTCAACTTGCATCTGTCCGAGGTAATGCGTTATCAGTTGGGATCTTATCATTAGGCTGAAGAAATGGCGTCCGATATGGTCATGAACATATGAAATATAGGTGCAAGAAAGGAAAGTGTCATCCAACGAACGTGACTGACCTTACTGATACACCGGTGATGGTACTGAAATTATTGTGGCCTGATTAATACATGGCACAACAAAATGGATATACCCTTTGGAGGGTACCTGAATTTCTTAGAAATGTTCCATAATTGGACGTGAGTCATGTATCTTGACTCGTGTCTTGGGAAATGTAAGCATGACATGTGTCTTGACTGGTGTCTTGACATGTGTCTTCAGAAAGTAGACGTGAGACATGTGTCTTGGCTGATGTCTTGACATGTGTCTTGAGATATGAAACAATTAAGACTACAAATATTAGGTTATTATGCCAAAATTGGCGGATCGGTTGGACCACTGATCCTTTGTATTTCTGATCACGTCCGCGGTCGGAGCTTCGATTGCGATTGCTAGGTTAGTTGCTGTCATAGTAGTTGTTATTATCGTCTTGTCTGTCAGTTCCATGACGGTCATTCTCATGACTGTGATTCATGTAACTATTCAGTTGAGTGGCCGGCTGGTACCGGTTTGCACTCATATGACTGAAACGACAACTGAATAACGTGTGACATGTAACTAAGAATTTGGGACGATGATTGATGGAAATCGTCTGATGGTAAAGCATCTTCTCGTCCAATTGATTTGCTCCAACGCCTTTGTCTTCGTCTTGTAGGATCTCCAGGTTGTGAACAACATCAGCATCTCGTAGCGTCTCCGAACGTCAGCAGCATCAACCATTAGTAACATCTCCAAGTTATGAGCGGCATCAGCAATCTTGTAGAATATCAACAATTGAAAATACGCCTGAGATGATTCAAAATTGACAAGCGAATACTCGTTAAGTATTGCAAATGAAATACACATGGATTAAGGTACGTGTAATACACATGAAATACGGTACATGGAGCACACATGGAATGCACATGAAATGATCGGTATGGGGTCGATCATTTGTCATGATTTTAAAGGAACTATAATCGGTTAAACGGTTAGAAAAACCATCATGATAACCTGGCAATGCCAGTATATACCTCATTCTGTTTGCATAGAGAAACGTTAAAGTGTGGTTACACAAAATTCAAGATGATTTGCCTGAAAGCATGATCAATGAAAACCAACCATGACTATCATGAAAGCAGGATTCAATGAAATCCAACAATGTCTTGCATGAAAGCATAAATAATAAAGAGACGTAAAATGTAATCAACATGAAGACGAAATTATCATGGAGAAACATGAAACAACTTAACATGAGGGATGAAACTGAAGTTATATAACATAATCAATGTGAAACTGAAGTTAACCATGACAGTATGAAAACATACTTGACATAAAACATATTAACTTATGAGGGGACATAAAAAAAATTATGCCACTAAGTAATGAGAAAAATTTTATGCATGAAAACAGTGCATGAATACATGATGCAGTTTATAAAAATCTTTATATGCGCGAGGGGACGCCTATGGGTCTGTCCCAAAACAAAAGACATGGCGAAGGGACGCCTATGGGTCGGTCCTAAAGGTAAAAGTGTCGATAAAAGCACATGCGACTAAATAGGGCCAGTCCTGTACCAACCATTACCTAGTCATAATTCCTGCAACAATGATACGTGAAACATAAATAAATGAAACTCATCTGTCAAACTTATTAGAAAAAATAAATTTGTGACTAATTATGAACTAATGGGGTTCAGTCCACATAGCCACAGTTCATGAGGAACGTTAATAAGTGTGTAAACACTTATCCTTTTGCCACTAAAATCAAGGAAAAACAAGACCTAATCATGTGTTTTATATCGTAAATGTCGGAATTACGCGTGGTTTTGTGTTTTTGTGTTAAAATAGGTACAAATGATCAAGAGAAAAGAAAACACAGGATTTCACGGTCAAATGTTGAAGAAAAGTCCAAAAGAGACGAAGACAAAGTCAAAAGACCAAAAGTGTGCCCAAGTTTGCAAAAACTGAAAAAATCGACTCGATTTTAAGGAAAGATCAAGGAAGTCAAATTCAAGTTCGAGCTTTAACGGAGTTAACTTTTTGAAGATATTCGAGCTTTGTGGGTCCCACATTTTGGAATTGGGCCCAAAAGCCCATTAAGGAGTATAAGTTACTTACTCTTGGAATACAAGCCCAATTAAGCCCAAATGCATTTTAAAAACGGATGGAATAATTAAATGGGCCAAAGCCCATTTTGGCTTAATTAAATGAGACGGATTAAAAGAAGAATTGGGCAAAGCCTATTTGGTGAAACACACGCTTTTCTCAAAGACAGTCAACTTTCCAACCCGTCACAAACGTATGAACATCACACACCCACACGTTTGTTAAATAAAAGTTTTTTTTTATTTTTACCCACACCCCCACTTGTTCGATACAACCTATGTGTTTTCACCCAACTCCTTCTTTCTCTCCCACTTTTATCCCAATCTCACAAAACCCTAATCACCCATATCAAAATTACCAACGAAAAAATTGGGGGTTTCACCAATTTCGTGTAATTCACACACTCACAAATTAAATCCCCACAAGATTCGGGGATAAACACTAACGGGTCCTCAATTTAATCCAACGTGGCATTCCCTCCTCTTTTGATTGGTTGTAACAACACAACAACTCCAATCCTCCAATAAATTTATTCCACATCAGCAATCCGTGGCACAAGGGTGATTTTTAGCCGTTGATCAAGTGAAGAAAGAGAGAAGAGAAGAAAGAAGGGCTAGGATTGAAGAACGTGGGCACCAAGGATTAGGGTTTTCCTATAAAACCCCTCCTACAACTTGTAATTCAGAAGTCCATTTTTCTTTATTTTTATTTACTGTTTTTTTTAATTTAGGAGTAGGATTTAATTAGATTTAATTTTCAGCAAAATTAGTTTTAGGTTTAATATTGTATTTTTTTTTATTTCCAGCAATTGTATCTTTTAATTTTTAATGAAACGTAATTTTATTTTAAATCTTGTCTCAATTTAATATTTCTGTCAACTTTAATTTTCTGGTTACTGTTCGTTTGGTTTGTTTTAATTTAATTCATAAAATATAAAAAAAAATATAAAGGATAGTAAAAAATTTCCCCCACTAGGAGATTTAGAAGGTTACTGTTCAAGGCTCTCTTTTTGGTTCGATGCTGTTGATGTTCGAAGATCTTGTTCGATTGGTACTTCTCGGTTTGGATTATTGATGATGGTTCATTGTTCGGTTACTGTTGGTGTTTGATTCGGTGACAAAGGGGGTTCAGCACCACCCTACGGCCCAACGGAATCGTCATCAAGGTTCTTGCGTCTTTTAATCTTTTTGTTTAAGTTTATTGTTTAGTTGATTGTCTTCTTTAATTTGCTTATTGTTTATTTGTTACTGCTTATTTTTAGTTTATTTGTTAAGATTGATTTATTGTGTTTCTGCTTTTTAGTTTGTTGAATCTGCTTTAGAATTATTGGCTTTGTTATAATTTTATTTTGATATTGGTTTTAGCTTAATGATTGTTTTATCCGCTTATATTTGAGTTTTTTTAGTTCGTTGGATATGTTTTTTTAGTTTTTGTTTTTGAATCAGTTTGTTCATCTTCTTATGTCTGAATTGGTAATCAGTTTTAGTTTATATAGCTTATTTGTGAGTTTTAGTTTGTTAATCAGTTTGTTTTCTTTCCTGTTTATTTGCTTATTTATTAGCTTATATAGCTTATTTGGTTTTGCACATTTGCTTATTTATTAGAGTTTATCTCAGACCATCTGTCTGAGGTTTATAAATTCAAGTCAAAAAAAAAAATAGCTAAAAATTCGTCTGCTGGGTCTCGAACTCGCGACCTCCAGCTTAACAGACAACACCCCTTCCATTTGCGCTAGACCTTTTCTTGTGTTTTGTTTCATAGCTTTTAATTAATATAGGGTTTTATGTCTGGCAGTTTTGTTTGATTAAATTTTATATACAAAGTTTTAGATTTAAATTTAAATAGTTTTATATAAATTTACTTTAATTCAGTTTTAAAATAAAATAAAAAGATAAAAAAAAATATTTTAATTTTAATTACTTTCATAAATTTCAATTTACTTTTATTTAAAATAGTTTTCTTTTATGTTTTTAAATTTAGTTTTAAAAATTAGTTTTCCATTTAGTTTTACTTAAAAATAGATTTCATTTAAAAGTTTTTATTTAAATTAGTTTAATTTTTTTAATTAGATTAAAAAGTGTTTAATAGCTTTTAGTTTAAAATTCCAAAAATTACGTTTCACCAAGAACAAATTAGTCCTACGTTTAATCGGATTTCAATTCGAGTCGATTTGTGGAACGAAATTAGATATAAAAAGGAGTTTGCAAAAACCCTTACATTAAAATGGCGCCGCTGCCGCTTCGCTCGTTATGATTGACGATTTGTCATGAGACGATTTGGATTTTGGGACCCGTTCGATTTTGAACGTTATTTTTCTTATTAAAAAAAATCTAAAACATAAAAATCAAAAAGATAAAAATACGAAAAAATAAAAAAAATCCCAAAAGCAAATTCTTTCTAAGATTTGCACCAAAAAAAATAAAAAAATCAAAAAGTAATACTTTTCCTAAAGTATTACACCAAAAATATTCTTCTTTATCCTCTATTGTGTTTAATTATTTTCTCTACCCCTCTTATTTATAATTCTTCATGGATTCGTCTTGCATTCGGTGTGGGAGACCATGGCTTGGTTTTCCAATATGTCCATGGTGTACTTGTGCGAAGTGTGGTTCTGATATCGACAATAAACAATTTGGATTTTGTCCATTGTGCAATTCAAGAAATTCATACTTCTCCTCTTACACAAATTTCTTCCCTCCTCCCGTCTATGACAATCCCTATCCTCAACAAGCACCGGATTTTTCTCAATACCCGTGTTGCAATCATTCTGGGGGCCCTCACGATACATCTTATTGTCAGCCAATGAATTATTAAGAGCCAAATCCGTGTCCTCATTTTTCTTCACCGATGGATTATTATGAACCAAATCCGTTTTCTAATTCTTCTCAACCGATGTCTTCCTATGAGCCACATCTGTGCTATAATTCTGGTTTTCATAACTATGAGCCCCCACATCCCACCCTCAATCATCAATCCTCTCAGAGAATTCGTATTGCCCAACAACTCACTACTTTGAATGACGAAACACACGCCATTATTTTGCAACTTCAAGAAGCCGTTGTTCTACTAAAAGAAGCAAGGGAGGAGGAAAAGCGACAGCAACAAGAGCAAGTATGTAATCTTAGTGATTATACTCCGCCTCTTGTGCGTTCTTTTTATTACGATGATGACGAGGATAATATTTACAATCTCAATCCATCATGTGAGACTACCACTCATATTCTCGATTCTTCCACTACGGAGACCGATGCCTCTCTCATCATGGGGGATGAGGGTCTTCTCACTATTCCTTGTGATGAGATTCTTATTCCAATCCAAAGTGAGCCTACGTTAGCTTCCGATAGTAACGTTGAGTGTGAATCTCTTTCTCGTGATGATTCATTACCTCCCACCAACATCTTGGGAGACGATTCTTTGGCTTTCTCTAATCCCCTTTTTGATCTCGATGATGATTTTATTTCTAGTGATGACGAGTCACTATCCGATGAAGACGTTCAGAAGGAAAATTTCAAGATTTATTCGAACCCTTTATTTGATTTTGATGAAGCCTACATCTCTAGTGAGGTCAATCCTCTCTTTGAAGAGGGGATTGAGGACATTGATAGCTCCGACTCTATTGCTATTGATGAGCATTCTTTGTTAGCCATGCCACCTCCCATAATAGAGGAGGTGGATAGATTTGACCCTACCTTTCGTTTTATTCGGTCTGGTGAGGTGACGCGGGTGGTAGATATGTCTTCTGATATTTCTCATATTATGTTGCCACCCCGTCCTACCGCGTGCACACCCAAGCAGGTGATGTATCGCTTTTACTCTCCTCATTTCATACCGGGAAATGAGGATGAGTGCTTTGACCCGGGAGGTGACATTGACCATTCTATGATTGATAACTTTACGGCTTTGTCGAATAGTGACCATCCATTGTCTTTGGGGGATGACAATTTGTCTCCTTTACCCATCCCACCTCCCGTGGATCACGACCTCACATACTTTTCGTATGTTGAGAGGACCTTTTTACCTTTTATGACTTATCCTCTTGCCTCTCATTTATTATGTTCCTCCGGGACCGAGGATAAGATTTTTGATCCCGGTATTACATTCGAGGTTTCCCCATGGACCATTTAATTCGGGGTCGAGTCAGGCTCCTGACTCGGTTAACAAAAACAAGCGCTTCTCGGGAGGCAACCCGATGATCTATCTTTTATCTATTTTCTACAATAAGTGTAGGGGGAGCCAAGTAGGTTGTTTGTGTGTTGTGATGTTGTGTGCATGGACATGTGCTTAATGATCCACTTTTAGTGCTTTTGACGGGACCCGTGTTCCCATGTACCCGGTTCCTTCGATAATTTTTTGCTATTGTGATTCAATCTTGTATATAAATAAAACGAATAAATGTAATCACTTTAGTTGTCCTTTCCTTAGCTCGATTTTAAACAACGTACTCAATGTCCTAAGTGTAGGGGAGTTTATTCTCCCACATGCTTAAACATTGAGTACAATGTTTATATTAAGTGTAGGGGGATTTCTATCGAAATTTTAGTGGGCTTTTCCATGAATTTGACTCCATTTAACCGGAAAATTTTAAAATTTTTCAACGTTTTTCAAATTTTTGATCTATTTTGGCCTATTAGTATTTTTTTATTTTCCTTTTGTCATCGCATCTTATTTATTTAAAGAATAAATTCAAAAATAAATAAATAAAATGGTTTTAACAAGTTTAGATATCTTTGGTATATTAGGCCCGTCGTGAATATTTTGACTCAACCCAAGTATTACTTATCCGAGTTTACTCTAGCTAGTATCCTTAACCATATGGACCTTAATTGGTTTATTAGGCTAAGCATCCACGAGTCTCATTCCTTGAGATTTTAAATTGTGGAGAACGAGAGATGATAGAGTTGATAATAAGTTTAAGGGTTAATTTTTGCTTATATGAGTTTTTGTGGCTCTTTCTTCCCGCTTGTATATTTAATTGCTTAATAAATGAGTATTTTTGAGGTGTAGATTCGATATCTTAACTCTTAGCCAAATCTTTATTCTCCTTGTAATTAAAGCTTGAACACATTGAGGGTGTCAGCGTTGTGGACTTCCGATTAAGGTGGCTCATAACCACTAAGTAGGAGGTATTCAGACCATGGGACCGCGGAATTTGGCCTACTATACAAATCATAAATAAAGAAAGAATAAGATTAAAACATGACCTCAAGGAGCCTTAGGGTGTGGGGCATGTAGCATGAACCTTGTCATTAGAGACTTAGGGTGTATGGTATGGTAAGTGTTGAATAAAAATTGATCAAAAATCAATTCCCTCATTTATCGTTCAAGGAGCCTTAGGGTGTGGACAATAGACGGGGATCATTTTTACATCTTAAAGAGCCTAAGGGTATATGATGTGAACTTGCTAAACTCCACATAAAGTCAACATGACTTTGGAGGAAATAATTAATAAGTAGTACTATTGGCCAAATTTTGGGTCCGGGAATTTATTCCCCAAATCGTGTTAAATCATCCTTAATGTGGGCTTGCTTTAGTAACAACGTTTTTGAGGACGAGGTTAGGTTTTGAGTATCGGGTTTGCACCGTTTGGCCTTCATTTTTGGAATAATAATTATCAAATAAGTCAAATGAGCCTACGGGTGAATGACAATCAATAATATCTAGAGATACAAAGTAGGAATTGGAGAAAGAGTATTACACAATTGTCTTATATAAGTGGTTTTAACTTGAGGACTTATGGTAAACAATGATCTCGTTTTTAAGCTTGGTATGGGGAACGTGAAACTTAAGGGTGATTAATATTCATGACACCAAAGCCCTAATTAAAGTCTTAGATTTCTTTACAAGTTTCTTCCATCGAATAATTTCCAAGTTAATAAAGTGTTATAACTTTTGTTTCCTTTAAAGTTTTTATCTTTTCATCGTAGTAATAATAGTGTATCTTAATAAAGGCCGAGATGGATTAATTATGAGAAAAATGTTACTATATGCTTTGAAATAATGCATTGCATGGGGTCATTGCAATGGTCAAGTGTAGGGGATTTAATAAGTGTTTAAACACTTATCCTTTTGCCACTAAAATCAAGGAAAAACAAGACCTAATCATGTGTTTTATATCGTAAATGTCGGAATTACGCGTGGTTTTGTGTTTTTGTGTTAAAATAGGTACAAATGATCAAAAGGAAATAAAACACGGGATTTCACGGTCAAATGTTGAAGAAAAGTCCAAAAAGAGACGAAGACAAAGTCAAAAGACCAAAAGTGTGCCCAAGTTCGCGAAAAACGACAAAATCGACTCGATTTTAAGTAAAGATCAAGGAAGTCAAATTCAAGTTCGAGCTTTAACGGATTTAACTTTTTGAAGATATTCGAGCTTTGTGGGTCCCACATTTTGGAATCAGGCCCAAAAGCCCATTAAGGAGTATAAGTTACTTACTCTTGGAATACAAGCCCAATTAAGCCCAAATGCATTTTAAAAACAGATGGAATAATTAAATGGGCCAAAGCCCATTTTGGCTTAATTAAATGAGACGGATTAAAAGAAGAATTGGGCAAAGCCCATTTGGTGAAACACACGCTTATCTCAAACACAGTCAACTTTCCAACCCCTCACAAACGTATGAACATCACACACCCACACGTTTGTTAAATAAAAGTTTTTTTTATTTTTACCCACACCCCCACTTGTTCGATACAACCTATGTGTTTTCACCCAACTCCTTCTTTCTCTCCCACTTTTACCCCAATCTCACAAAACCCTAATCACCCATATCAAAATTACCAACAAAAAAATTGGGGGTTTCACCAATTTCGTGTAATTCACACACTCACAAATTAAATCCCCACAAGATTCAGGGATAAACACTAACTGTGGTCCTCATATTAATCCAACGTGGCATTCCCTCCTCTTTTGATTGGTTGTAACAACACAACAACTCCAATCCTCCAATAAATTTATTCCACATCAGCAATCCGTGGCACAAGGGTGATTTTTAGCCGTTGATCAAGTGAAGAAAGAGAAAAGAGAAGAAAGAAGGGCTAGGATTGAAGAACGTGGGCACCAAGGATTAGGGTTTTCCTATAAAACCCCTCCTACAACTTGTAATTCAGAAGTCCATTTTTCTTTATTTTTATTTACTGTTTTCTTTTTAATTTAGTAGTAGGATTTAATTAGATTTAATTTTCAGCAAAATTAGTTTTAGGTTTAATATTGTATTTTTTTAATTTCCAGCAATTGTATTTTTTTAATTATTAATGAAAAGTAATTTTATTTTAAATCTCGTCTCAATTTAATATTTCTGTCAAATTTAATTTTCTGGTTACTGTTTGTTTGGTTTGTTTTAATTTAATTTATAAAATATAAAAAAAAATATAAAGGATAGTAAAAAAATTTCCCCCACTGGGAGATTTAGAAGGTTACTGTTCGAGGCTCTCTTTTTGGTTCGATGCTGTTGATGTTCGAAGATCTTGTTCGATTGGTACTTCTCGGTTTGGATTATTGATGATGGTTCATTGTTCGGTTACTGTTGGTGTTTGATTCGGTGACAAAGGGGGTTCAACACCACCCTACGGCCCAACTGAATCGTCATCAAGGTTCTTGCCTCTTTTAATCTTTTTGTTTAAGTTTATTGTTTAGTTGATTGTCTGCTTTAATTTGCTTATTGTTTATTTGTTACTGCTTATTTTTAGTTTATTTGTTAAGATTGATTTATTGTGTTTCTGCTTTTTAGTTTGTTGAATCTGCTTTAGAATTATTGGCTTTGTTATTAGTTTTATTTTGGTATTGGTTTTAGCTTAATGATTGTTTTATCTGCTTATATTTGAGTTTTTTTTAGTTCGTTGGATCTGTTTTTTTTTTGTTTTTGTTTTGAATCAGTTTGTTAATCTGCTTATGTCTGAATTGGTAATCAGTTTTAGTTTATATAGCTTATTTGTGAGTTTTAGTTTGTTAATCAGTTTGTTTTCTTTCCAGTTCATTTGCTTATTTATTAGCTTATATAGCTTATTTGGTTTTGCGCATTTGCTTATTTATTAGAGTTTATCTCAGATCATCTGTCTGAGGTTTATAAATTCCAAAAATAAAAGTAAAATAAAAAATAAAAAATAAATAAATAGCTAAAAATTCGTCTGCTGGGTCTCGAACTCGCGACCTCCAGCTTAACAGACAACACCCCTTCTATTTGCGCTAGACCTTTTCTTGTGTTTTGTTTCATAGCTTTTAATTAATATAGGGTTTTATGTCTGGCAGTTTTGTTTAATTAAATTTTATATACAAAGTTTTAGATTTAAATTTAAATAGTTTTATATAAATTTACTTTAATTCAGTTTAAAAAAAAATAAAAAGATAAAAAAATATTTTAATTTTAATTACTTTCATAAATTTCAATTTACTTTTATTTAAAATAGTTTTCTTTTATGTTTTTAAATTTAGTTTTAAAAATTAGTTTTCCATTTAGTTTTGCTTAAAAATAGATTTCATTTAAAAGTTTTTATTTAAATTAGTTTAATTTTTTTAATTAGATTAAAAAGTTTTTAATAGATTTTAGTTTAAAATTCCAAAAATTACGTTTTAACAAGAACAAATTAGTCCTACGTTTAATCGGATTTCAATTCGAGTCGATTTGTGGAACGAAATTAGATATAAAAAGGAGTTTGCAAAAACCCTTACATTAAAATGGCGCCGCTGCTCCTTCGCTCGTTACGATTGACGATTTGTCGTGAGACGATTTGGATTTTGGGATCCGTTCGATTTTGAACGTTATTTTTCTTGTTAAAAAAATCTAAAACATAAAAATCAAAAAGATAAAAATACGAAAAAATTTAAAAAATCCCAAAAGCAAATTCTTTCCTAAGATTTGCACCAAAAAAAATTAGAAATCAAAAAGTAATACTTTTCCTAAAGTATTACACCAAAAATATTCTTCTTTATCCTCTATTGTGTTCAGTTCTTTTCTCTACCCCTCTTATTTATAATTCTTCATAGATTCGTCTTGCGTTCGGTGTGGGAGACCATGGCTTGGTTTTCCAATATGTCCATGGTGTACTTGTGTGAAGTGTGGTTCTGATATCGACAATACACAATTTGGATTTTATCCATTGTGCAATTCAAGAAATTCATACTTCTCCTCTTACACAAATTTCTTCCCTCCTCCCGTCTATGACAATCCCTATCCTCAACAAGCACCGGATTTTTCTCAATACCCGTGTTGCAATCATTGTGGGGGCCCTCACGATACTTCTTATTGTCAGTCAATGAATTATTAAGAGCCAAATCCGTGTCCTCATTTTTCTTCACCGATGGATTATTATGAACCAAATCCGTGTTCTAATTATTCCCAACCGATGACTTCCTATGAGCCACATCCGTGCTATAATTCTGGTTTTCATAACTGTGAGCCCCCACATCGCACCCTCAATCATCAATCCTCTCAGAGAATTCGTATTTCCCAACAACTCACTACTTTGAATGACGAAACACACGCCATTATTTTGCAACTTCAAGAAGCCGTTGTTCTGCTAAAAGAAACAAGGGAGGAGGAAAAGCGACAGCAACAAGAGTAAGTATCTAATCTTAGTGATTATACTCCGCCTCTTGTGCGTTCTTTTTATTACGATGATGACGAGGATAATATTTACAATCTCAATCCATCATGTGAGACTACCACTCATATTCTCGATTCTTCCACTACGGAGACCGATGCCTCTCTCATCATGGGGGATGAGGGTCTTCTCACTATTCCTTGTGATGAGATTCTTATTCCAATCTAAAGTGAGCCTACGGTTGCTTCCGATAGTAACGTTGAGTGTGAATCTCTTTCTCGTGATGATTCATTACCCCCCACCAACATTTTGGGAGACGATTCTTTGGCTTTCTCTAATCCCCTTTTTGATCTCGATGATGATTTTACTTCTAGTGATGACGAGTCACTATCCTATGAAGACGTTCAGAAGGAAAATTTCAAGATTTATTCGAACCCTTTATTTGATTTTGATGACGCCTACATCTCTAGTGAGGTGAATCCTCTCTTTGAAGAGGGGATTGAGGACATTGATAGCTCTGACTCTATTGCTATTGATGAGTATTCTTTGTTAGCCATGCCACCTCCCATCGTAGAGGAGGTGGAGAGATTTGACCCTACCTTCCGTTTGATTCGGTCTGGTGAGGTGACGCGGGTGGTAGATATGTCTTCTGATATTTCTCATATTATGTTGCCACCCCGTCCTACCGCGTGCACACCCAAGCAGGTGATGTATCGCTTTTACTCTCCTCATTTCATATAGGGAAATGAGGATGAGTGCTTTGACCCGGGAGGTGACATTGATCATTCTATGATTGATACCTTTACGGCTTTGCCGAATAGTGACCATCCATTGTCTTTGGGGGATAACAATTTGTCTCCTTTACCCATCCCACCTCCCGTGGATCACGACCTCACATACTTTTCGTATGTTGAGAGGACCTTTTTACCTTTTATGACTTATCCTCCTGCCTCTCATTTATTATGTTCCTCCGGGACCGAGGATAAGATTTTTGATCCCGGTATTACATTCGAGGTTTCCCCATGGACCATTTAATTCGGGGTCGAGTCAGGCTCGTGACTCGGTTAACAAAAACAACCGCTTCTCGGGAGGCAACCCGACGATCTATCTTTTATCTATTTTCTACAATAAGTGTAGGGGGAGCCAAGTAGGTTGTTTGTGTGTTGTGATGTTGTGTGCAGGGACATGTGCTTAATGATCCACTTTTAGTGCTTTTGATGCGACCCGTGTTCCCATGTTTCCCGTGTACCCGGTTCCTTCGATAAGTTTTTGCTATTGTGATTCAATCTTGTATATAAATAAAACGAATACATGTAATCACTTTAGTTGTCTTTTCGTTAGCTCGATTTTAAACAACGTACTCAATGTCGTAAGTGTAGGGGAGTTTATTCTCCCACATGATTAAACATTGAGGACAATGTTTATATTAAGTGTAGGGGGATTTCTATCGAAATTTTAGTGGGCTTTTCCATGAATTTGACTCCATTTAACCGGAAAATTTTAAAATTTTTCAACGTTTTTCAAATTTTTGATCTATTTTGGCCTAGTAGTATTTTTTCTATTTTCCTTTTGTCATCGCATCTTATTTATTTAAAGAATAAAGTCAAAAATAAATAAATAAAATGGTTTTAACAAGTTTAGATATCTTTGATATATTAGGCTCGTCGTGAATATTTTGACCCAACCCGAGTATTACTTATCCGAGTTTACTCTAGCTAGTATCCTTAACCATATGGACCTTAATTGGTTTATTAGGCTAAGCATCCACGAGTCTCATTCCTTGAGATTTTTAATTGTGGAGAACGAGAGATGATAGAGTGGATAATAAGTTTAAGGGTTAATTTTTGCTTATATGAGTTTTTGTGGCTCTTTCTTCTCGCTTGTATATTTAATTGCTTAATAAATGAGGATTTTTACGGTGTAGATTCGATATCTTAACTCTTAGCCAAATCTTTATTCTCCTTGTAATTAAAGCATGAACACATTGAGGGTGCCAGCGTTGTGGACTTCCGACTAAGGTGGCTCATAACCACTAAGTAGGAGGTATTCAGACCATGGGACCACGGACCATTTGGCCTACTATACATATCATAAATAAAGAAAGAATAAGATTAAAACATGACCTCAAGGAGCCTTAGTGTGTGGGGCATGTAGCACGAACCTTGTCATTAGAGCCTTAGGGTGTATGGCATGGTAAGTGTTGAATAAAAATTGATCAAAAATCAATTCCCTCGTTTATCGTTCAAGGAGCCTTAGAGTGTGGACAATAGACGGGGAGCATTTTTACATTTTAAAGAGCCTAAGGGTATATGATGTGAACTTGCTAAACTCCACATAAAGTCAACATGACTTTGGAGGAAATAATTAATAAGTAGTACTATTGGCCAAATTTTGGGTCCGGGAATTTATTCCCCAAATCGTGTTAAATCATCCTTAATGTGGGCTTGCTTTAGTAACAACGTTTTTGAGGATGATGTTAGGTTTTGAGTATCGGGTTTGCACCGTTTGGACTTCATTTTTGGAATAATAATTGTCAAATAAGTCAAATGAGCCTACGGGTGAATGACAATCAATAAAATCTAGAGATACAAAGTAGGAACTGGAGAAAGAGTATTACACAATTGTCTTATATAAGTGGTTTTAACTTGAGGACTTATGGTAAACAATGATCTCGTTTTTAAGCTTGGTATGTGGAACGTGAAACTTGAGGGTGATTAATATTCATGACACCAAAGCCCTAATTAAAGTCTTAGATTTCTTTACAAGTTTCTTCCATCGAATAAGTTCCAAGTTAATAAAGTGTTATAACTTTTGTTTCCTTTAAAGTTTTTATCTTTTCATCATAGTAATAATAGTGTATCTTAATAAAGGCCGAGATGGATTAATTATGAGAAAAATGTTACTATATGCTTTGAAATAATGCATTGCATGGGGTCATTGCAATGGTCAAGTGTAGGGGATTTAATAAATGTGTAAACACTTATCCTTTTGCCACTAAAATCAAGGAAAAACAAGACCTAATCATGTGTTTTATATCGAAAATGTCGAAATTACGCGTGGTTTTGTGTTTTTGTGTTCAAATAGGTACAAATGATCAAAATGAAAGAAAACACGGGATTTCACGGTCAAATATTGAAGAAAAGTCCAAAAAGAGACGAAGACAAAGTCAAAAGACCAAAAGTGTGCCCAAGTTCGCGAAAACCGACAAGATCGACTCGATTTTAAGGAAAGATCTAGGAAGTCAAATTCAAGTTCGAGCTTTAACGGATTTAACTTTTTGAAGATATTCGAGCTTTGTGGGTCCCACATTTTGGAATTGGACCCAAAAGCCCATTAAGGAGTATAAGTTACTTACTCTTGGAATACAAGCCCAATTAAGCCCAAATGCATTTTAAAAACGGATGGAATAATTAAATGGGCCAAAGTCCATTTTGGCTTAATTAAATGAGACGGATTAAAAGAAGAATTGGGCAAAGCCCATTTGGTGAAACACACGCTTATCTCAAACACAGTCAACTTTCCAACCCCTCACAAACGTATGAACATCACACAACCACACGTTTGTTAAATAAAAGTTTTTTTTTAATTTTTACCCACACCCCCACTTGTTCGATACAACCTATGTGTTTTCACCCAACTCCTTCTTTCTCTACCACTTTTACCCCAATCTCACAAAACCCTAATCACCCATATCAAAATTACCAACGAAAAAATGGGGGTTTCACCAATTTCATGTAATTCACACACTCACAAATTAAATCCCCACAAGACTCGGGGATAAACACTAACTGTGGTCCTCAATTTAATCCAACGTGGCATTCCATCCTCTTTTGATTGGTTGTAACAACACAACAACTCCAATCCTCCAATAAATTTATTCCACATCAGCAATCCGTGGCACAAGGGTGATTTTTAGCCTTTGATCAAGTGAAGAAAGAGAGAAGAGAAGAAAGAAGGGCTAGGATTGAAGAACGTGGGCACCAAGGATTAGGGTTTTCCTATAAAACCCCTCCTACAACTTGTAATTCAGAAGTCCATTTTTCTTTATTTTTATTTACTGCTTTTTTTAGTTTAGGAGTAGGATTTAATTAGATTTAATTTTCAGCAAAATTAGTTTTAGGTTTAATATTGTATTTTTTTTAATTTCCAGCAATTGTATTTTTTTTAATTATTAATGAAAAGTAATTTTATTTTAAATCTCGTCTCAATTTAATATTTCTGTCAAATTTAGTTTTTTGGTTACTGTTCGTTTGGTTTGTTTTAATTTAATTGATAAAATATAAAAATATAAAAAATATAAAGGATAGTAAAAAAATTTTCCCCACTGGGAGATTTAGAAGGTTACTGTTCGAGGCTCTCTTTTTGGTTCGATGATATTGATGTTCGAAGATCTTGTTCGATTGGTACTTCTCGGTTTGGATTATTGATGACGGTTCATTGTTCGGTTACTGTTGGTGTTTGATTCGGTGACAAAGGGGGTTCAACACCACCCTACGGCCCAACGGAATCGTCATCAAGGTTCTTGCCTCTTTTAATCTTTTTGTTTAAGTTTATTGTTTAGGTGATTGTCTGGTTTAATTTGCTTATTGTTTAGTTGTTACTGCTTATTTTTATTTTATTTGTTAAGATTGATTTATTGTGTTTCTGCTTTTTAGTTTGTTGAATCTGCTTTAGAATTATTTGCTTTGTTATTCGTTTTATTTTGATATTGGTTTTAGCTTAATGATTATTTTATCTGCTAATATTTGAGTTTTTTTAGTTCGTTGGATCTGTTTTTTTAGTTTTTGTTTTTGAATCAGTTTGTTAATCTGCTTATGTCTGAATTGGTAACCAGTTTTAGTTTATATAGCTTATTTGTGAGTTTTAGTTTGTTAATCAGTTTGTTTTCTTTCCTGTTCATTTGCTTATTTATTAGCTTATATAGCTTATTTGGTTTTGCACATTTGCTTATTTATTAGAGTTTATCTCAGACCATCTGTCTGAGGTTTATAAATTCCAAAAATAAAAGTAAAAAAAAAATAGCTAAATATTCGTCTGCTGGGTCTCCGCCATGGTGAAGTCATAACACTGGTGCCTCCAGTGTTATGGTTATGGTACCTCGATAACTAGGTGAAACTGGTCATGCATGTATATGGCTTTAGGTATTCTAATTAAACATAAGCAATTCATAAACATATAAAACATATACTAGGGAAAACAGTTGGCTGCATACGGGAAAATCCTAATAAGGAAAGAATGTCCATACTGAAAGGACGGAGAATCGTACCTTATGTCCAGTGAACGAAGAAGACGAACGTAAGAGAGTCCTACTTCGGTATCACTAATGCTACATAAATGCATACGTGTATATGTATCTGATTACTGAGTACGAAACTGGTTTTATATCATGTCTTGGCTTGTTTTATATGTTCATGTCATGTTTTACTGATTTAAGCTTTATACTGTGTTTATCGTATATTCTGTCTATTCTGATTAAGTATTACTTGTATTTCATGTATTATTATACTTGTTGTGTAATAATAAGTAACTTTCCAAAAATAGCAGGTTTCCTAAAATAGAAAGTTTCCAAAAATAGAAAGTCACCAAAAATAGAAAGTTTCCAAAAATAGAAAGTTTCCAAAAATAGAACTACTGCTTAAAATAGAAAAGTTTTTAAAAATAGAAAGTTTCCATAAATAGATTAGCTGCCTTAAATAAATAAGTTTCAAAAAAATAGAAAGTTTTCATAATTAGATATAAGCTGGATAATTAAGCTAATTGTATAAGCTTAAGTGTTTACTGATTATTATTCTAAGTCATGTGATTATATAGTATAGTTTATTAATTATTACATGTAAATTAAATAAACTATAGGTTAAAGTATTTAATTAAATATAACATGATTTTAATTAAATAAAGGTAAAATACTTAGGTTAAAACATGTATTATTATCTATTAATAATATAACCTAAGTCATGTAAATAAATTAATTATATGTCATGGTTTTAATAATTAATTAATTATATAGTCTAATTAAAAGATAAATACTTAGGTTAAAATTCATGAATTAATAGTTAAATCAATAACCTAAGTCATGTAAATTAAATTAATCATGTTCATGCTTAAATTAATTTAATTTTTAAGTCTTGTAAACAAAATAATATAACTTGTAAAAATAATAAACCTTGAAAAATGACTCATGAACCAGACCGTGTTTTAAATCTAACCATGTGTGAACCGGACCCATGATAAAAACCCATGAACCGGACCCGTAACCATCACCGTACCCCGACCAAGATCGGTGTTTCCCTTGCCCTTGTTGCTGCCGTGACACTATCACCACCATACCGAGACCATATGGTCTCGGTGGTGCGAAATAAGCCATGCTGAGACCCCCTTGGGGCTCGGTTAGGCGTCGGCCACAACAAAAACACCCCTAAACCCATGATTGATCATACCCTATGATTATCAACATGTTTTAATTACTTGTTTTTAATTAGTTTATTAAAAACATGCATAATTTATGTGATTAAATAAATCAAAAACATAAAAAGAAAAGGTTAAAGGTTATACTGATTACGTGAAATCAAGAAGGATGAACACACAACGATCCTTGCAAGAAAACAAAGATCAAAATCAACCTGAATCACCCTTTTGGTGATGTAAACCCGACAGCCAAAGGAACAAGGAGGAAGAACTAGGGTTTTAATTATCTTCTAAATTTTGTAAATAATGAAACATGTTTTCTCTTTTTCCCTAGTTAGTAAATTTGCATGGGCTTGGCCCATGTTCTTGTTGTAGCCGTGGGTAGGGGCCCACCTAAGGGTAACCCGAACCTTTCTCGTGTCTAAAATAATAGTGTGTTCTCGTGTTCGTGTTTTACGTGTTTTAATTAGTTATCAATAGTGACTTAATATATTTATTTGTGTTCGTAATAAATATATATACATACGTAATATTAGCTCGTGATTAATTTACGTTCATGATTTCATGTTCGCATGTTCGTGATTATAATTATTATTGGAATAATTATCGTGTGTTCATACGTAATAAATACTTATCGTGTTATAACACGTACGTAATACTTGTAATTCTTGTTCGTGAAACGTAAACATGTTATAAAAGGAAAGTTCTAATCATGTACCTACCATCGTAAGGGTACTATTCATGGTAAAAGCATGCAGGTTTTACACATTCAGTCATATCCACTGCTTATGCTGGTCGTATTAATAAGACACCTACCCCACTTGAGACTTTATTAAATATTTCTACACCCATGCGAGACTCTGTACGCATTACCCAGGTGTACAGAGACCTTCCCTTAGAATTTTATGACAATGTTCGCCTAGTTGACGCACTTCCTTTAGACATGAGCGATTTTGATATGATCCTAGGCATGGACTGGTTAGCGAAACACCATGCCACTATTGATTGCCATACATACCGAGTCATATTCAGTGATGTTCAAGATCCAGAGTACATTCACAATAGTTTTATACCAGGAAAGTATGTACAAATTATTTCTGCCAGGAAAGCACGTGCCTTACTGCCTCATGGTTGCGAAGCATTCTTAGCCAATATTCATGACACGGTATTAAAGTTCCCTCTATCCATGAGCAGCCTATCGTCGTATAATTTCCAGATGTTTTTCAAAAAAACTTCTAGGTATACCAACTATCCCTAAAGTGGAGTTCGACATTGAGCTCATTACAGGAGCTCAACCTATCTCTAAGGCTCCTTACCGCATGGCTCCCTTAGAGCTCAAGGAGTTGAAAGACCAGCTGCAGGAATTAATGGAGCGATGTTTTATTCGACCGAGTGTATCATCGTGGGGTGCACCGGTGCTCTTCGTTAAGAAAAAAGACGACAACATGCGACTGTGCATTGATTATTGTGAGCTGAACAAGATCATGATCAGAAACTGTTATCCATTGCCACGTATTGATGATCTATTCGACCGGTTACAGTGTGCTAAGCACTTATCCAAGATTGATCTACGGTCAAGTTACCATCAATTGCGAGTTAAGGAGCAAGATATTTTCAAGACTGCTTTTCTCACACGATATGGTCATTATGAGTTCGTAGTCATGCCTTTCGGACTCACTAATGCTCCAGCGGTATTCATGGATCTGATGAACCGCGTCTTCCATGAATTTCTTGACAAGTTCGTCATTGTATTTATCGATGACATTCTTATTTTCTTAAAATCCAAGGAAGAACATGAGGAACATCTCCGCACGATACTACAGATTTTGCGCCAGAAACAACTGTACGCAAAATACTCCAAGTGGGAATTTTGGTTAAATAATGTGGCGTTTCTAGGCCACATTGTTTCCTCAGAAGGGATCACCATGGATCCTGCGAAGGTTGAAGCCATCAAGAAATGGCCAAGACCGACATCTACAACGGAGATTCATAGTTTTCTGGGTCTAATTGGATATTATCGTAGATTTGTGGAGAACTTTTCATAGTTAGCCTTACCTTTGACCAAGCTGATGCGTAAGGGAGAGAAATTCATCTAGACTTATGAGCGGGAGAAGAGCTTTGAAGAACTTAAGCAGCGTTTGGTTTCTTCACCTATTCTTACTCTCCCATCTGGCACAGGTGGATTTCAGATTTATAGTGATGCTTCGGGAAAAGGACTTGGCTGTGTACTCATGCAACATGGGAAGGTGATTGCTTACGCATCATGATAGCTTAAACCATAGGAAGAAAACTATCCTACTCATGATATGGAACTAGAAGCAATCGTTTTTGCACTCAAAATCTGGAGGCATTATCTTTACGGTGAGTCATGTGTCATCTTCATCGATCACAAGAGCCTCAAGTAAACTTTCACTCATCAAGAACTTAACCTGAGACAGAGAAGGTGGTTAGAGCTACTCAAGGATTATGACATCAACCTTTAGTACCATCCTGGTAAGCCGAATGTTGTGGCAGATGCTCTCAGCAGGAAGTCAAGCATGATTACTGGCATCAAGATAGAAGAAGAGATCATACGTACCTAGAGCGCTTAGACATTGAATACTTAGTACGTGGACAACATGGTTATTAAGCTACTCTGAGAATTGAGCCAGACTTAATCTCTCGGATCAAGGAAGCTCAGAAAGATGATGGTGAGATATGGGCGATAATTCAGAATATTGATCAGCAGACAGAGTTCCGTATAGACGATGATGGCATTTTATGGCAAGGCACCAAGTTATGTGTTCCTGATGATCTTACACTCAGAGAAGCCTTATTGACCGAGGCTCACAGCTCCCCATTTTTTATCCATCCAGGTTCCACCAAATGTACCATGACATCAAGCAACATTTCTGGTGGAGTGGCATAAAGCAAGATGTTGCTACCTTTGTTTCTAAATGTCTGACCTATCAATAGGTTAAGATAGAGAATCAACGGGCTAGTGGTTTACTACAACCGTTAAAAACTCCTGAATGGAAGTGGGAAAAAATCTCCATGGATTTTTTTACCGGACTACCGCAGACTCAGAGAAAACATGATGCAATATGGTTCATTATCGATCGTTTAACCAAGCCAGCTCATTTTCTTCCAATTCGCAAAGATTATACATTTATCAAATTGGCAGATATATTCCTACAGGAGATCATGCGACTGCATGGTACTCCATCAGATATCATATCCGACAGAGATCCTCGTTTCACGTCTAAATTCTGGAAGGGATTGCAGACAGCTTGGGGCACCAGGCTCAAGCTCAGTACAACCTTTCATCCTCAGACCGACGGTCAGTTAGAACGTACTATTCAGACTCTAGAAGATATGTTGCGTTCTTGTGGATTGGAATGGACAGGAAATTGGGACGACTACATCTGTTTGGTAGAGTTCGCTTACAACAACTGTTGGCACGCAAGTATCAAGTGTGAACCTTTTGAGATGCTTTATGGCAGGAAGTGTCGTGCTCCAATATGTTGGGATCAGGTTGGTGAGCGAATCCTCGAGGGTCCAGAAATGATCGAGGTGACCAATGAGAAGGTCGCCATACCCAAGGCGAAGCTTCAAGAAGCCCGTGGTCATCAGAAAAGCTATGCTAACAAGCATCACTGATTGATAGAGTTTAAGGTCGGTGATCATGTATTCCTAAAGGTATCCCCAACACGTGGTGTCAAGCGTTTTGGTATTAAAGGCAAGATCAGTCCACGTTTCATTGGACCGTTCGATATCCTCAAGCGTATCGGTGAGGTATCGTATCGGTTGGCGTTACCTCCTCAGCTATCTCATGTTCATAATGTATTCCACGTATCCTTACTCAGAGGTTACAATTATCATCCTCTTCACATGATCACGTATCCACTTGAGCAGATTCGAGAGGACCTATCCTATGTTGAGGAACCCGAGCGAGTTCTCGATCGACAGGATCGAGTCATGAGAAGGAAGACAATTCCTTTTGTCAAGATCCTATGGAGGGACCATCTTGAGCGGGAAGCCACTTGGGAAACAGAGGAGTCTATCTGGACTTCTTACCTACATTTTCAGTTATGATTCGGGTATGTCTTTTTCAGCTTATATGCCTTTTAGCTTTCATGTCCTATCAGCTTACATGTCTTCCCAGTTTATCGTTTCTCTAATTCGAGGACGAATTATTCTTTTTAGAGGGGAAGAGTTGTAAAAACCACTTTAAAAATCCATGAATGCATTAATTAAACGAAATCACGAATTAATTAAAACTTTACGTCTAATTAATACACCACATGTACCAAGAATAATTAATGTAATTAATGTAATATCCAAGTACTACGTATTATATTAATTATTTTTAATAATATTACGTATTATAAATAATACGTGTCAGAGTAAACACGAATGTAAAATCACGAACTCACGACACGAATTATAACACACGGGTGTAAAAAAAATCAAAAACAGAAACACATATGTGTGTGTGTGTGGGGGGGGGTTGGACGACAGGTACTAAAGGACTGAACTAGGCAATCAAGAGTACGTGCATTGGATAGAGGCTTCCAGAGACTTAATTTACTTTATGTACTCTTATACTATGATTTGCTTGGACATTGTTTAGTCTTTTCTTTACATTCTTTACTTTTGCATGTGTGAGCTTATGTTTTGGGACCGATGTTTGATTTCGGTTTCCTTTATGGTCATTTAATGTTTTAGACACTTACCTTGCATGCTTTGATGACACGCCATAAATATTATGTAATGGTTCACTTGTCAAAGTGGGGTGTTACACAAATGGTGCAGACCGATTCTCTTCCAGTCAGAAGCCCAAGGAGATGGTAAGGAGATGATAATCAGGTACTTAGATTATTATAGTAATTATTGGTCAAGGAAATGATAATCAGGCGCATACCAGTTTAGTAACCTCATCTTTTATTGATTGTTAAATCTTCCAGGAATCTCTCCCCTACCATAACATGAATATATGCATTCGTAAACCAGATGGATCTTACTCGGTGGATTCAGTAGATAGTTCAAGCAGTAGTCCGAAGCGAGTCGTCTAACAATCATAACACACTTTTGTAACAACCTGCTTTACGACCAACATTATAGGCGAAAAAACGTTCCCAAAAACGCCCGCACTTCGCCGCAGCAGAGCGCGGGCACAGCTCCTAGTCTTAAATAAAGATTAAAATCCTTTTAAGTTGAAGGTAACTTAATTGATCATGTTGGTCAATCAAAATTTAAATAAATATATAAAAGTTTTTTTGTGTAATGCATAATGCTCACTTATTGAAGACGTATAGTCCCTAGTCGGGCTGAATAACCCGACTCACGAGTACTACCCGTATCCATTAAGCATGGATCGTACGAACACAGTGCCTAAAGCCCACGAGGCCCATAAGCCTTTGTCGCACGCGGTTATATCTTAAGCGTACCTGGTCGCACTACGACATGATCAAACAAGAATATAATCTAAATAATATTATTATTCGCCACTATCCTTATTTATGCGATAAGGATCCAGCTATAATCGGTGATTATCTCTTACTTAGGTCGCAAGAATAGGAGAGCCCAACTAGGATTCTATCGGGTATAAAAAGAACCCCTGAAGTTCCACAAAGGTACGATATTCACAATACTCTAACCCTCACATATACTCAAACCGATTACTTACTCTCTGGCCGGAGTCTAATCGTGGGACATGCGCCCACGGTAAGCCTAACGGTGTTTTTTATTTAGTGCGCATGGTCTCAAACAAGTTCACTTGGTGCAAGAGCCAGCATCCACAAGACCCCGAATTAAGCCTAATTCAGGTCAAGCTCGGTCCATCCAACTTTTGTATCAACAAGTTGGCGCCATTCGTGGGACCCTACACTAAACTCTCAACATGATAAGGGGGGCTCAAATCTGTTAAGCCAAAAAAGCAATCCAAGAAAACTCAGGGTTCTGAAGCACCCAACAACTCAAGCAGAGGCATAGGAGGAAAGGCATCACAAGTACCGATTCCTCTGTTTGTGCATCCCAGCCCTCTCACGACAGGAGAAAACTCCTCCTCAAAGGAAGTTCCTGGTGCGATTCAGAATGAAACACCATTAAACTCAAACACAGAGATGATACTACAAGCCAGGACGAAAACCCCTCCTGGCCCAGATTCAGACATGAGCGACATAAAAACCTTTGAAGCCTTAATCCCCCTCATGACTGCATAGATGAAAGCAAACCCAGTGAGCGACCTAAGGATCAGCTTAGACTTTCATAAGGAGCTACAAGTGCAGAAGGGATCAACCACCAACAAGGAACTCCGCCGGAAGCAAAGAAAGCAGAGAAGGGAGGAAAAACTGAGAGGACAAGACGTGCAAACTACTTCCAAACAGGTTACCTACTCTGACGCGCCAATCATAGAGAATGCCTCATCCTCGAATTACTCATACGACTCAAGGGAGAAGAGAACTCCTACCACACCTACCAACAACAAGCAGCGCGTCAGTATTCAAGATCAGCTGGGACCTACTCCAAGGGATCAAGGATTCTCCCCTCAGCAACTAGAACAGCGCTAGAGCGCCCTTAAACGATTATGGCCAAGGGAAGAAGATTCCCCCTCAGAAACAGATGAACGGAAAGGAAAAAGCGTAGATCTAGGAAGAAAGGCACTCCAAGCGACAACTCATTAAGCTCTGATTCTAGCGATCATCATCCAAGACGTCGCATAATGAATCCTTCATCCTCCGACTCCTCTTATTATGATAGGAAGCGTCATAGAACGTCACAATAACCAAGGAGACGCAGCGATGAAGAATGGTCTCTCCCATGGCGCTGAGAAAAAGGAAACGCGTTTTCAAAACACATTGCTACCTATAGAGATGAAAGGAAGAGGTGCATGTCGTCCAACCTCAAAACTTACGATGGTACGAAAGACCCAGACGATCACCTAAAGGTATTTGAATCCCAAGAAGCAGTAGAACAATGGCCAGAAGCCGTCTTGTGCCATATGTTTAATCCCACGCTGATAGGGAATGCACGGAACTGGTTCGACAAACTCCCACGAACGAGCATCAACGTATTTGAAGAATTACCAAAAGCATTCAGGAGAAACTACGTCCAACAAACAAAGTGCAACAAAAGCCCCGTTTCGCTCGCAAGGGTCAAACAAAAATACAATGAATCTCTGGACGATTTCATTGAACCCTTCAAATCTGAATGTAACCAAATCAAGGAGTTCCCTGAAATTCTAAAATTCTCATGCTTCCTCGCATGTGTCACCAACCCAGACCTAATACGGAAGCTGAACGACAGAACCCCCAGAACTTTCGACGGAGTAATGCGAAGGGTCCGAGCAGTTTTCTAAGGCGAAGCCGCCGCAGCAGATAGTAGGCAAGTGACCTCCCATAAATTTCAAGATCGGCCCAAAAAACAACCACACAACCAGAATGTCAGCCATGCTCTAGACTTTCAGAACACTCATAAAGCATGACGCAACAATAACAATAAGTTCACATCGCTGAGAATGACGTCAAGGGAGATATTCCTATCTGAAGGGTCAAACTTTCCAAAGCCCACTCTAATGTCTGGCCCAACAGACAAAAGGGATAACAACAAGCACTGTGAATATCATGATGACAAGGGCCATACGACCGACGAATGTAAACAGCTAAAGAAACATACCAAAAGCCTAGTTAAGGACGAAAAGTTGAATCATCTCATTAGGGATTGGAGGAAGGGTGTAGAAACAAAAAAGAATGACGTCAAAAAGCAACGAGAAAAGCCCATGACCATCTACATGGTACAAAAAGATGGATTGAACAAACAGAGAAGAACAGTGCAGGAATTCTCACAAAAAACAAAATATCGTTTCTTACACACACTGACATGAACTACAAGACGGGATCATTATCCATCAACATGAGTCTCGGGGATCATGTCATTCATAACATGTGCATCGACAGAGGATCTGCGTCAAACATACTGAATGAACACTGCTTTGCACAATTGCCGACGGAAATAAGGAATTAGTTAAAACAAATCGCACCCATACTTACAGGGTTCAATGGGGAGAGAACCATAGCATTGGGGAAAATCTGAACGCCAGTAACCATAGGAAACAACGATCTCTCAGCCACTGTATGGATGGATCTTATAATAGTGATATCCCAGTCATTGTATAGCGGCATCATCGACCAACCAGGAATCCTGGCGCTACGCGCTGTACCATCGACAATTCATGGCATGTTCAAATTCCCGGTGCGAGACGGAGTGGTTACTATTCGAATGTGGATGGAACCGAAAGAACTAGCAGTACCTCCACTCGAGGTACAAAGAGGAAAAATACTATACAACAAAGCGAACACGATACATGCTCTAGCTCACACACAGCAAGGAAAAACGATGTTCGATGAGTCATCAAGAAGGACAAAGTGAGGACGAGGCATTCATAGGAAAATGATCATCAACCCAACTCTCATGGACCCTACTTTCAATAGGATTCCCACGAAGGGAAGGACCAGATGCAAGGTTCGTCCTCATGAATCAGGGGAACATTCAAATAGCCAACGCGCTACGCTTCAGATTCACTTCTACAAGCAGCGAGGCAGATCACGAAGTACTGATAGCAGAGCTAGAGTTGGCCTCGAGAATGGATATCCAAAACCTAGTGACGTATGTAAACTCCTCTACTCGCAAACCGAGTGGCACGGATGTGTGAGCCTAGAGGAAACAATCTAATTCGCTATACGCAAAAATTAAGAGCTACGACTAAAAAATTCGGCGAATTTACGATACAAGAAGTCTATGGAGAGAGCAGCGAATTGACAGCAGCCATGGATCGCCTCGCATCCATCTGCTGGAAAAATCCAACTAGTCAGGTACTGATTGATTTCATCCCCCACAAGTCAATAACAAAACAAGTGTCAGCCTTAGTCGTAGTAAAGGGATCAACTACATGGAAGACTCCAATGTTCAACTACCTAGCAAACAACATACTCCCACGAGATATTAGGAAGGCTAGGTGGGTCTGGAGAAATGCAAAACAGTTCAAGATAAGGAACAGAGCCCTATATAAATCTGCACGGGGGCGACTGCTATAATGTCTAGAACCGCCCCGAGCGCAGAATATCATAAGGTTCGTACACAAAAGACTATGTCAGGCGGGGCCCAAATTCATGGTTGATGAAGCTCTGCACTCAGGATATTATTGGCCTACTATGCACAAGGACGCACGTGACATCACACTAAAGTGTCAGTGGTGTCAGAAACGCATGGGCCCAAAACGTCACTCCTAAAGGTTGTCACGCGCAGCGCCCGAGAGGCAGGCGAATAGACATGGGATTTTCTCTAATTTAGCCAAAAGAATGAGCTCTCTCACCATGACTGCAGGCCACTCGTCCAATGGATTAAGACTAGGCTACTACCAGCAACATCGAGTAATTCAATCACAAGTTCAAAGGACCGAACGTTCCATCTCATAGTGTCGCGCTCAATGGACAGGCAAATCAGGCCGATAGGCTAAAACACTTGACAAGTGTGCGATAGTACACGCAAGTGGGAGGAGAACCTTGCCATAGTGAGGGAGGTACAGACGACGACACGTACGATCTATCCAACCAGGAGAAACAGGACTCGGAGCTATTTTGGAACAATCGTGAGCTTTGACAACACCACCCTTAAAGGCATAAGGCCATATGCATGGTATTTTATTTTTCATAATTCATATTTGGCCCTCTGCGCGTACATGTACACAACGTTTCCACGTGAAATAAGAGGATCGAGTTAACCTAATAATTATACTTGTCACATAAGAGGGATGCAACTCTAGTGACCACAGATCAAGTATCCTTGTTAGACACCTTACTATTCAAGACGCTGTAGTAAGTAGGAAACCATCACATTTCAAGTTGGGCCTGCGACAAGACACAGTGTGCATGTCTAACAACATGCCATATCCAAGGATATTACTTATGGCAGTAGTGACACGCCACACGTAATGAAAATTCACTCACCCATAAGTTTAGAGATACACTTCACTGAATATACTCATAATAGGCTCTTGTAATCACAAACTGAAACATGAATACGAAAACCTAGAACAATATATTCGGGCGCACGCCCACGTAGAAAGTTATACAAACAAGATATCAACAGACAAGAAATGGTGCTTTGAAAAGTATAAAGCATACAAAGTAGTATATATGACTACACTATCTACAAATACATATTGCGCATGACACGCTCTTATAGTCTGAAGATATGTATAAACTTACACTAAGTCCCCAGTGTACCTAGACCTCTCCATCTTTTAATGCAAAGGATTTGAGGAGGCGCAGCGTTTCTCCCACACCCTCTTCATGTCTTGTAAAATGTGCACATCGCGAGCGACAAGGGAAGGCACAATGACACGTACCCCATCGGACCGACAGGGGTGCGCTAAGCCCACGCCAATCACAACTCCCTTAGATGTGGTGCCTCTTTTCCTTGAAACGCGCTTCGCATGACGCTTTAATACTCTGTCCAAGGGAACTTTATTGACCACGTCAAGAGGATCAGAAGAATGGATGGATACTTCCAGCTGAGATACATCAGGTTTTACATGAAAGTCATGCCCTTCCTCCGCACCCTCTTGAAAAATGTCTCTCAAAGGTGAGTCCCACTATACGCACACTTATAGGTTTGTCCCGATCCTTCTCGACAACATCTATCGTAGGGAGAGAACACTCCTTTAAAGCCAACAGGACAGCGTTCAGTTTGTCATGGGCATGAGGGTCATACAAAGACACCTCTTCCAACGGCTTCACAAGAAGACCTTCTTCTAATGCACGCCTCATAGCAAGGCTTTGACCTTCCTCCTTGGCAGCTACAATAATATCCCAACCCGTTGCGCGAATTTTGGGAGAATCTAGCGCGCCCATCGCGACCAAAGGAAGACAGTGGTAAATTAACCATTGCTTCTCTGCGCGTACAACAGAAAGGTGAGGATATAGTTCCTCATCGAAATCTATGCTCAGACGTTTCAGTACTTTGTCACTCTCAACCAAATTCTGCTAACACTTATTAACAAAATCGACACAGTTAGCAGTAATTTTCTTTACAATCCTCTAGTTGCGCCATGGCCCACTGATTATCAGCCTCTTGTTTTTCACGCTTTCGGCGTTCGCGGGCTAAGGAGTCTAGCAGTACAGTCTTCTCATCCTCAAGATATTTGGTGGAGCGTGTGTTTATCCTAGTAATACCTTCGAGAGAAGCCAACTTTACATTTGCACAAGCCAGTTCCATGCTTTTCTATTCCAGCAACCAAGGGTGTTCAACAGATTTGTTCTCAAGCCGATGAGATAGGGCTGCAAGCTTCTTGTTTAGGTGCGACGCCATTACAACCTCGTGTGTCGCACTCAGTGATACTTCCCTCATCAGCGCCTCGTCCGATAACGCGCTAAGATGTTGAGCAAGGTTAGGAGGAACCAAGTTGTCAAGAAAATCTTTACAGTCGGACTTCTTACTCAATTCATAAGACAACGGTAACTTCCATGGTGGAAGAAAAATATCGATAGCAGTAGCGATTATAGTAGCCTCGCACACCTTATCTTTCACACTACGGGTTAAAGAGGCGATGGTTACAAATTAAAGTAATGCTTTATGGTATGGTATGGATACAACGCGATAGTAAAGGAAGTTATAGGGATAAGCGTACCCCTGTTTGGCACTATCTGTATAGGGTCTCGCAGATGCACCCCATGAAGTAATATCGACGCGAGGCTTGGTAATCATTGTTCGACTCCTCTTGGGTATCGTAGAAAGCGGCGCAGTGGGTAATCTTTTTAGAATACTAGGGGTAGGAGCAACATCCTTATCAACAATCACGATGTTTCGTCTTCAGAAGACGACTTTTTCTCTTTTAAATTTTTCGCACTCTCCGAAAAGGACGTTTTGTAATCCCGGGGACACTCCGAATAGGGGTAGCATTGAGCGCAACTACTCTTCCTGTATCAGTTGCAGTACAAGGGGGAGGCAGTTCAAGAGGAATGGTGCGCCTCCATGCAATCCATCCAAGTACAAGCTCCTTAGGAGTACATAACCGAGGGTGTATAGTCACTAAACAAGGGTGATCTCATTTTACAAGTTGCGAGAAAATTATCACTACAAAAGAACGCTTAGAGTCAGATATACAAACTTGTATACACGCGCAAGTAGGTTTTACAAGGCGTAAACATCTTACCATGACCATAGTCGTCATAATATTGAGGCAGCTGGTTCGTAGGCATATAAATGTTGCAGATGAATCCCAGGGTGTACAACAGCGACTCAGGGTATTCTTGCATATGTATGTGATCTGCATTAATTTTTTCAGCATCCTCTGTGCTGTATGTACCAGGGATAGGTTGTTCATCCTTTATCATTGTATCCTGAGTGAGGAAGTCATACTCAAAAGGGAAGATTACGCTATCTAGCCAGAAGAACTTGTTATGTGACAATCCGTCAATTTATGGTTGATATTTTATTCTCAATATTTATTTGAAGACATTATTTTAATTTATATCATGGACTCACTTATTTTTGGGAAGAAATTTGGATTTACGTCTTGAAGTAGCATCGACTACGTCTAAACCGGAGGATTCTACGTTACGTGCTAACGTTTACATACACCGTTTTTGGTGACAGTCTGACATTTCAGAAAATAAATTTATCCGTGAATATTATTTTGAGATTTTATATTTGTGTTGGTTCATAAACTCACAAATTTACGAGAACAGATTAGGACTTACGATTTTATTTTAACGTCCTTTACGACTAAACCGGAAACCCTAGGATTACGTATTTACGTTTTCGAACTCCGTTTTTGATGAGACAATTTTTATTAGATTCGTTTTGTGCCGTTGATTCATAATTTATAAAAATGTTTTTCGTAAAACGACCCGAGGGCACGCAAATCGAGGAAACTAGAATCGAGGAGTACCCGTAAATAATTGGGGATGAGACAAAAACAAGTTTTGCCCCACCCCCACACATGGGACGGCCACATTGTGACAACACATTAACCTTGTGTCAAGTCTTACACAAGTTGCTTACACATGTTAAGTAAGCTTAACTTGTAAGCTTTTACACCTCAAAAACTACTAGCTAAAACCATTATACACATTCAACACATGCAAACCACCTCAGAATCCTCTAATCTCTCTCTCTTAGTTCGTCCCATATCACCCCAAAAACACCCATTTTGATCAATTTTAACCATGAAATCATGTGTTATTCACACATATGATGAGGCCCTTTTGAAGCTCTATAGATTGGTGGTGATTTTAACATCCAAGGAGAAGATTTGGTGATGTTCAAGGGCTGATTTTCCACAAGGAGTTCTTGAAGAATGGTGGTCTTGAAGATGGTCTTGGTTTATCACAAGTTTCTCCATCAAAATCCATGTCCAAATCACAACCTACATCAACTTGGTGGTATAAAGATTGTCCTCCTCATCCTCTTGTTATTTTTGATTATGTAATCTTGTATTTCTTTTACTTATGTATATGTATATGATGATGAATGATGATTAAAAATATTGTGTGGGGATTTGGTGTTGATAAACATGCTTAAAAAGATGAAAAACTATAAGAAACAAGGCTAAAATCTTGTTTAAATTGTTGGCTGTATAAAACAGTAAAGAATCATATGATGAACTGATAAAAATAGAATAGATTAACAGATATACAGTAACATGTCTTGTACACATGTGAGAGTTGGCCATGCAATGGAATCATTGTAATGAGTGAGATATGATCAAAACAAGTTTAGAGTACAAATCTGAGTTCACTGTTTTGGACGATTTTTAGAAAATACTTAGAGGCTGATTCAACAGTAGCTATAGAAGAGTTAAATGGAGCACATATCATGTAGTTTATGTCATAACAATTTGAGCTTCTATCTCCATACAGAACTCTAGATATGGCAGTTTTGGTGAACATGAAAGTAAAAATCAGATTTTGGAAATTAAAGTATAATAGTATTATATAAGCACTCAAATAAAAATAGTATAAAATGTGAATTTAAAACCCACTAACTCATATTATACATTTATATGAATATTTACAATGATAAATAAGTGGACATTTTATAAAAATGGTAACTTATTAAGTTTTACAAGTTATAAAATTATAAACATGATTTTTACGACTTTTTTGGCTATTACCGTAAAATTAACGTCTTTGCTAAATAAAACTTAGACGGTTGGACCCGTCTAATGTGAACTTTATAAACTCATATATTGATATATAAACATATATAACAAGTAAAAACCGATAAAACTCGAATTATATAACATACGGACATTAACGGGCTAAGTTAACGTTATTGGACTAATAATACAACAAAATGGGCTAAAACACTTGTAAACTTATTTATTGGGCTTAACCCATTTGGGCCCAACATGTAAAGTATAAATACTGATAATATAAGTATAACATGGATTAATACAAGTTAAAGAACTTATAATAAGTTTATTGGACTTAAAACACGTGAATAGATAAAACTAGTAAACTAGTATAAAAGTTATCGACACATAACACTAAAACAAGTGAATGAGAATATGTAAACCCACTTGATCATCATATATATATATATATATATATATATATAATCATCATATGTATACATAATTGTTATTTTTATAAAGTCATTGGACATGAGTCTAAGACAAGTATTATTTGTCTAGGTTTCCGTGATTGAAGCACGTACCGTACGTCCGAATTGCTGATAACCCGCTTTCCCACATCAACGTGAGTTCATAGCCTCGCACTCTTTTAAATGTTTTTATGAAATGTTTTATAACCCGCGAGGGAGATAACATGTAAGTTTTTATAAAATAGGACACCATTTTTCCTGATTGTTTGTTTATTGATTTGGACCCGAATGATTGTATGACCCGATTGTATGACCCGATAAATAATTAAATGACCTGATAGATGAAATTAAAATGGATTAATTAAAGTTAGGTTATGTCACTAAAAGTCCCATTAGCATGAATTGTGAACTACCGGGATTTGGTAGACGCTTATGCATATAATAGTACTATTTGGGGACGATCACCCCAGTTCGCGCCTTGACGGTTGATCCCCGTCGTGCCACATTGATTGGTAAGCAAATTTATGTATGAGAAGATTTACATAGCGTGACCTTTGTGACGACACGCTAATTTAGATGGGCAAATGAGTTTTGGGCTAGCTACCCGTTGTTTGTTGTAGTAAGGTAACAATGTCATGCGGCTTATAATAATCCAAATTAACAAAATACTACTAGATGCACCAAATTACGATGTATTGCCTGACTAGCAATACGGGGTCATACTATTGATATTATGTTCATGTTTTGGTTTTATATAACCATATTCATATAACGGTTTTTATTTAATTTATACAACGTTATAAAACGTATTGTATGATGTTTTTACGACATTGGCTCGTATAATGATTTTTAAGGCAAATGCCTATATTATGATTTTCGATAAGGATTTGTATAAAAATGACTTTGGCTATTTTATGGCCTATTACAAAGATTTGTACAAAATGATTTTCAGTAATAATTTTATACCGATGTTATATTGATGGATTTTATTAAACTATATGAATTCACTCGGCGTTATCGCTGACCTTTTCTTTTAACATGTTTTATCTCAGGTACTTGAAGGTAATTCTCGGGAAGACAACAAGAATTCATGGCCCGCACTTAAACTATAATTTCCATTCAAATGTTTTGTAAAACCTGTATGAAATATAATGACTTGGGACCTATGTAACTTTGATATTTATGGATGGAAATGCTTTATTATTAAACGACACGAATTTTTAAGCGTTGTCTATGATGTGAGTAATGTGCTATCCCGTAACACCAACTAGTCTTCCGCTGTATTGAGTTGTATAAATTTGGGGGTGTTACAGTTTGGTACCAGAGCTCTCGTTATAGAGAACGAAAGATTTTTAAAACCAAGGTTATGAATAAAACATTTCAAAATCTTTTTAATTATAAACATTTTTCTAAAAATGTCTAAAAATATTTTGACTATAACGGTGCCGAAGAATTCCCGAGTTACCGACAAGGCCAGACTGAGAAGTGTTATTTTAATATATATATATAACTTGGATTATATATATGATGTAATTTGATTACATGATTGTTTGATGATTATTTTGATATTTATACGAGTTATTTATACGACGTAGATTGTCACAAGGAACCCTAAATCCCATAGTAAATTAATCGAAGCTATTCTCGTAGGAATTCTAGCTATCCTAGATCTAAACCAAGTTGTGGATATTTATGATCCCAACAAATGGTTGATATTCGTAGAAATGTAGATATTAGTTGATTGCGATATTGAAGAGAATTGGCGAGATTAAATCTGATATCGATGTCATGACGATCTTTCCATATAGAGTGGAGTTTGACAACACGATACCACCTAGAAAGATGTCATCTGATTCATTGTCACCCAATTCTTAAATTTGAAATCGCAAGGGTGAATGTTGTACTTGAGGCTGTCAATGGAACCATTACCCAAAAGCCTCATGCCACTAGTACCTTTCCGAGAAGTCTAGTTGAAGGTATGAGCCATCTCATACTAGTGACTCATTTGATAATTGTTGTTGTAAGAGCTATAGGATTGGAATTTAAGTGTTGATCATATCGAGCTTTTATTGCCCTATTAAGGTTTTTAAATAAGGTTGAAAGTATTGGAAAATGAGGTAGGATATCGAATTGAGTATAAATTGGTTAAAACTTGAATAAAGTAAAATTTAACCCGTATGGAATATGAGATTGTTAAGAGGAAGTCATTAAGTCCTATGATTGAATTATACGGTTTTAAATGATTGTTAGATCGTGTTAAGTGTTGTTCCTAGGCCATTGTCCACTAACGAGGATGCCCAGTGTCCAATAAATAAATTGAAGAAATCTTCTTCTGAATTGGGACCGATGGATCTTCCGGGACAGGTGGGACACCTAATGACTCTTGTAGATTAGTATTCATTGTGGTATCTTTTAAAAATAATCCCTAACTTAACTGAGACATCAGTTGGTAGGATGAGATCTTGGAATTGTATGACATAGTGACACATAATGTGTTACGGTACAATTTGACTTGTTTGTGATTAATGAAAAGACTACCTTTGATTGCTAAATTCTACATGTATCGATGTTATCTATCTTTTATAGCTTCATCCTAATGCTCGCATTAGTGATGCAACCATTGAACAAGTACTCATCTCGAATTGAGTTACGTTGTAGATCATTCTCTTTGTATTCTTGAGTGCCATCGAGGTCATGAACCTCATGATTATTTGGCTAAAACTCATTTCCTATCATATTGTAGTTAGTTCTTGGTGAACAACTCTTCATCACTCTTTTGCAGATCACTCATTCTTTTTATAAGATAAAACAGTATGCCTTGAGAAAAATTGAATTTTCATCACTATAAGGATTATTCATAGTGAGATTTATAAGTGATTGTTATTGAAATGAAGTTGTTTATAAAACACTTTGGAAAACCTAATTATTTCATAACAAAGATAATCATTGTAAATTTATTTTTGATTCTTATTTAAGAATTAAGCATGAAAATGTTTTTATTATAAACATGATGATAAAATTTTGACGAACTGAGTATTGCATCGTTAATCTTGAAATTGTATATAGTTGCGCACCTACATACAATTTGGAATGGACCATGCAAGACTGATTAGTAGTCACCATAAAACTAATGAATAAACACTACATTTTCTTTGAAGATTGTGAAAGATTAAATTTTATGACATCTGCAAGAAGTGAAAAATAGGGACATATTGTTAGGGACACCTACATATGTGCCCGTACTATCTATTCTTCTGAGTCGAATTTACTCATCTGTGGAAATTGTCTTATTTGACAATTGACAATTCTTCCTTGTCCAATTCTCCCGTAGTGAGATTCTTAGGAAAAGTATCTGATTATCGAGTGTTGATACCCGACTGGATGTATCAACATTCCTATCATTTCTTTTGATTAAGATTTCATTTGAATGACCTGGGTAACGATCCACGGAGCTTTCGAATGCGTACTCAAATTATGAAAACATGGGATATATTCATATTCGTTAAATGTTTTCGTTTGTATCTGATTTGAAATTCTCTCGCATAGATTATGCGTTGACCTTACTCTTTTAATAGTAGTTGTGTCTCTAGATATCCTTGAATTTGTGAAGGATTAAGAGTTATTATTAGTCTTTTGAGAAGATCACATCTTATCGACGGTAATGAAACTGGAAGGTTGATAGTGCCAGTAGAATGGATTGATTGATTATGACATGACGACATTGTCATAATTGATGGGAACTCGAGTAGAATTTCCCTAAATGATAAGATGTTGATTATCAAAAGTGATCTAAATAATTCTTGATGGATGATTTTATCCTGCATTTAGACTTGAAATTATACCGTGAATGGTTGTGAACTAGTTATAGATATTGTAATCTAGAAGAACCTAATATGAATTTATTAAAAGATGTTTCTGTTATTTGAAACTTTAGGAAGTATTTATTGATGAATTACCTAGACTTTCGCCATTAAGGCAGATTGAAATTTGGTATAGATTATATTCCCGATGCTGCACCTGTGGCTTGTGCACTTTACGTCAGCACCATCTGAATTAAAGGAATTACCGTACAACTGAGAGAGTTGTCGGAGAAAGATTTTATTCTACCGAGCTCGTCATCATGAAGAGCTATGGTGTTATCATTCCTTATATTTATAGATTACCGTGAACTGAGTAAATTGACAATCGAAAACGATATCCATAACTCGAAATGGAAGATTTGTTCGATCATTTACAAGGTTCTAGCGTATGATTTAAAGATTTGATCCACGGCATGGTTATTATCAACTTCGCGTCCGCGAAGAAGATTATCTATTCCAATCACTACATCCGGTACTTGTAATGAACATTATGAGTTTCACGTGATGTCGTTTGGATTGACTAATGCACCTGTAGTGTTCATAAAATTTGGTGAATCACGTGTGTAGGCTGTAATTTGATAAATTTATTGCGACCATTAAGGACCATTTGTTTGTTTATAATAATAAGAATGAGTTAATAATTATTTATAGATTGCCCTGAATTGGCTGAACAATAAAAACCTGTACCTTGAATAATTAACATATGATTAAGACTTAATCCTTTACATAATTTGACCATGTGATTAATATATAAGATAATGGAATCTATATTGACTCATCAAAAATTTAGAGCCCTTTTAAGACTTTTGGGTTTTACCAAAAAGAAAAGTGCAAATATGTTTTGACAAATGTTTTAACAAATGATTTTTAAGGGATTAGTCCCTTATACCCAGAACATTTAACTAAACTCCTGTTTAGGGGTAAATGTTCGTGTATACCTCAAGACAACCTAAGAGGGATTGAGGAAACCATTTAAACCATGACTTGAAATTTGAAACGATAATTTACGCTTTTCAACTAAGAAAATTTTGACCAAAAATATAAACAAAGATTTTTCGAACATTTACGAATCCTATTAATTATTTTCGATAAATCAACAAAAATCGTGTTAATTAAATTTAAAATTATTTTGAACATTTTCATATAATTGGACGGACTAAGAAATTTAAAATCTTTACGTTTACGTTTCATAAAAGTTGAATATTTAATATTTAATTAGTTGTAATAATTATCGACGCTTTAGACGTCAGATTGGGTAAAATGGACAAAAATGATAGTTAAGAAGAAACTAAAACTTAGAAAATATAAAGAAAGAAATTTTGAATTAATACGGTCATGTTATATATATTTCATCAGGAGAAAGTGAATGTAGATACTTACACATAATATAGGAAGGATAAAGAATCAATTAGGACATGTTCCTTAATAATGAAGGTGCAAAAATAAATTGCCGAACAATTTAAAATATAGCCGATGCTTATAAAAAGGATAATATAGATAATAAAAGTGGTTTGCGGCTAATGTGAACCATTAAAATAGAGAAGCCGATAGCGTTAAATGTTTTAAAGGCCACTTGTGGCTGCCTAAATATGTAGATGTAGTCATCTCGTAAGTATAAGTATTCTATTCATGATATTTTTGACTAAATATATCGTTGTCTGAAGAAGTTGTACTAATGAAAAATTATGAAGGCAGACACCGCCTCATACATTAGTAAACTTCTAACTATTGCAAAGGTCATCATCTGAATTTGATTCGATTTGGGTCATCGTCGACAGACTGACCAAATCTGCTAATATCATTCCTGTTAATGATAGATTCTTGATGAAGAAATTGACTCTTTTGTATTTAAAGGAGTTATGCAAACATAGTGTGCCTGTATCGAACATCTTTACCAGGATCCTCGCTTCGCATCGAATTTCTAGAGATTTGCTCAGAAGTCACTGGGAACGAACCTTGATAAGAGTACTGTTTACCACCCCAATTCGAAGGGACGAGGTAAAGTAACAATACAAAACACTAGAAGTCTTGTTTTATGTTTGAATGATTGACCTTTGGTAATGAACCGTATAATCGTTTTCCTTTGGAGAGATTATCATTGATAATTATCGTGTTAGGATCAAGACTGAATCTTGTGAGGATATATATTAGAGCATCTGTAAGCAGGAGTTGAGATGAATACACCCAACAAACACCCATTGTGAGTTGGACATGTCTTTTAGGTTTAAGGTTTCCTATGATGGCGAACCTAACCTTACAAAATACCCCACCCGCGAGACCTGAAATGATTGTTGAAATTAGGATCTGATTATTGACTACCGATAGTAGGCAGGAGGTTATGTGAATATGTAATGTAGATCTTGAAGTGCCAGATGGGTAGCGAAGTTATGCCAAAAATTTTCACCATAGAAAGATGAATTGAAGATATGAAAGATCATGGGATATAAGTCCCCGTTGTATGGGACCATTGAGATGATGTAAGAATTGGTTTGAAAGGCATATAAGCTGGATCTACCTTAGGACTTCAAGGGCTGCGTGAATTATGATTCGTATATCTAACTTGATAAAATGTCTATCAAGTGAAAATCTGAATTCTTCTTGATAAAGCTTAGATCGGCGAAAAGTTGCATTCATCAGAAACCCATGAACAACATGGATAGAGAAAGTATGTCAACATTTAGCCTCATCTTATTCCTGTAGTTATGTTTGATGAAACTCGCGTATTGTAATGAATTACACTTGTGAGAAAAGACCGAATGTGGAGGAAATACCCACATGGCTTTAACTCTATAAGAAGCGAGTAGTAAGATGATCTTTGAGGACAAAGATCCTGTTTAGGGGTAAATGCTGTGACAATCCGTCAATTTATGGTTGATATTTTATTCTCAATATTTATTTGAAAACATTATTTTAATGTTATATCATGGACTCACTTATTTTTGGGAAGAAATTTGGATTTACGTCTTGAAGTAGCATCGACTACGTCTAAACCAGAGGATTCTACGTTACGTGCTAACGTTTACATACACCGTTTTTGGTGACAGTCCGACATTTCAGAAAATAAATTTATCCGTTAATATTATTTTGAGATTTTAAATTTGTGTTGGTTCATAAACTCACAAATTTACGAGAAGAGATTAGGACTTACGATTTTATTTTAACGTCCTTTATGACTAAACCGGAAACCCTAGGATTACGTATTTATGTTTTCGAACTCCGTTTTTGATGAGACAATTTTTGTTAGATTCGTTTTGTGCCGTTGATTCATAATTTATAAAAATGTTTTTCGTAAAACGACCCGAGGGTACGCAAATCGAGGAAACTAGAATCGAGGAGTACCCGTAAATAATTGGGGATGAGACAAAAACAAGTTTTGCCCCACCCCCACATATGGGACGGCCACATTGTGACACCACATTAACCTTGTGTCAAGTCTTACACAAGTTGCTTACACATGTTAAGTAAGCTTAACTTGTAAGCTTTTACACCTCAAAAACCACTAGCTAAAACCATCATACACATTCAACACATGCAAACCACCTCAAAATCCTCTCATCTCTCTCTCTCTTAGTTCGTCCCATATCACCCCAAAAACACCCATTTTGATCAATTTTAACCATGAAATCATGTGTTATTCACACATATGATGAGGCCCTTTTGAAGCTCTATAGATTGGTGGTGATTTTAACATCCAAGGATAAGATTTGGTGATGTTCAAGGGCTGATTTTCCACAAGGAGTTCTTGAATAATGGTGGTCTTGAAGATGGTCTTGGTTTATCACAAGTTTCTCCATCAAAATCCATGTCCAAATCACAACCTACATCAACTTGGTGGTATAAAGATTGTCCTCCTCATCCTCTTGTTATTTTTGATTATGTAATCTTGTATTTCTTTTACTTATGTATATGTATATGATGATGAATGATGATTAAAAATATTGTGTGGGGATTTGGTGTTGATAAACATGCTTAAAAAGATGAAAAATTATAAGAAACAAGGCTAAAATCTTGTTTAAATTGTTGGCTGTATAAAACAGTAAAGAATCATATGATGAACTGATAAAAATGGCATAGATTAATATATATAAAGTAAGTAATATGTCTTGTACACATGTGAGAGTTGGCCATGCAATGGAATCATTGTAATGAGTGAGATATGATCAAAACAAGTTTAGAGTACAATTCTGAGTTCACTGTTTTGGACGATTTTTAGAAAATACTTAGAGGCCGATTGCTACTATAGCTATAGAAGAGTTAAAGGAGCACATATCATTTAGTTTATGTCATAGAAATTTGAGCTTCTATCTCCATATAGAACTCTAGATATGGCAGTTTTGGTGAACATGAAACTAAAAATCAGATTTTGGAAATTAAAGTATAATAGTATTATATAAGCACTCAAATAAAAATAGTATAAAATGTGAATTTAAAACCCACTAACTCATATAATACATTTATATGAATATTTACAATGATAAATAAGTGGAAATTTTATAAAAATGGTAACTTGTTAAGTTTTATAAGTTATAAAACTATAAACATGATTTTTACGACTTTTTGGCTATTACCGTAAAATTAACGTTTTTGCTAAATAAAACTTAGACGGTTGGACCCGTCTAATGTGAACTTTATAAAACTCATATACTGATATATAAACATATATAACAAGTAAAAACCGATAAAACTCGAAATATATAACATACGGACATTAACGGGCTAAGTTAACGTTATTGGACTAATAATACAACAAAATGGGCTAAAACACTTGTAAACTTATTTATTGGGCTTAACCCATTTGGGCCCAACATGTAAAGTATAAATACTGATAATATAAGTATAACATGGATTAATACAAGTTAAAGAACTTATAATAAGTTTATTGGACTTAAAACACATGAATAGGTAAAACTAGTAAACTAGTATAAAAGTTATCGACACATAACACTAAAACAAGTAAATGAGAATATGTAAACCCACTTGATCATCATATATATATAATCATCATATGTATACATAATTGTTATTTTTATAAAGTCATTGGACATGAGTCTAAGACAAGTATTATTTGTCTAGGTTTCCGTGATTGAAGCACGTACCGTACGTCCGAATTGCCGATAACCCGCTTTCCCACATCAACGTGAGTTCATAGCCTCACACTCTTTTAAATGTTTTTATGAAATGTTTTATATACCCACGAGGGAGATAACATGTTAGTTTTTATAAAATAGGACACCATTTGTCCCGATTGTTTGTTTATTGATTTGGACCCGAATGATTGTATGACCCGATTGTATGACCTGATAAATGATTAAATGACCCGATAGATGAAATTAAAATGGATTATTAAAGTTAGGTTATGTCACTAAAAGTCCCATTATCATGAATTGTGAACTACCAGGATTTGGTAGACGCTTATGCATATAATAGTACTATTTGGGGACGATCACCCCAGTTCGCGCCTTGACGGTTGATCCCCGTCGTGCCACATTGATTGGTAAGTGAATTTATGTATGAGAAGATTTACATAGCGTGACCTTTGTGACGACACGCTAATTTAGATGGGCAAATGAGTTTCGGGCTAGCTACCCGTTGTTTGTTGTAGTAAGGTAACAATGTCATGCGGCTTATAATAATCCAAATTAACGAAATACTACTAGAGGCACCGAATTACGATGTATTGCCTGACTAGCAATACGGGGTCATACTATTGATATTATGTTCATGTTTTGGTTTTATATAACCATATTCATATAACGGTTTTTATTTAATTTATACAACGTTATAAAACGTATTGTATGATGTTTTTACGACATTGGCTCTTTTAATGATTTTTAAGGCAAATGCCTATATTATGATTTTCGATAAGGATTTGTATAAAAATGACTTTGGCTATTTTATGGCCTATTACAAAGATTTGTACAAAATGATTTTCTGTAATAATTTTATACCGATGTTATATTGATGGATTTTATTAAAATCTATGAATTCACTCGGCGTTATCGCTGACCTTTTCTTTTAACATGTTTTATCTCAGGTACTTGAAGGTAATTCTCGGGAAGACAACAAGAATTCATGGCCCGCACTTAAACTATAATTTCCATTCAAATGTTTTGTAAAACCTGTATGAAATATAATGACTTGGGACCTATGTAACTTTGATATTTATGAATGGAAATGCTTTATTATTAAACGACGCGAATTTTTAAGCGTTGTCTATGATGTGAGTAATGTGCTATCCCGTAACACCAACTAGTCTTCCGCTGTATTGAGTTGTATAAATTTGGGGGTGTTACATGTTATTCCAATTCTTCAGCAAGTCCAGTTTCGTCTCATAGCTCTGGAGTTGACCGGGTTGTTTGGAAAAAGATATCCATCCATTTACCCAAGAAAGATGATAGAAGTCGCGGAATAAATTTATGGTTGGATCTACATTCTTTAAGCAGCAGTTAATTTCAAAGATAGATATTTTAGCTGCACCAGTGCAATGCAACTAAGATATGTGGATACTATAGAAGCTAAGGACGTCCACCGTAAATCGGCTTAGTGGTATATGATTATTGGTAAACTCAATAAATCTCGTATACATACCCACCTTGCCTGGGGGGAAGCTCCCTATATGTGTTGTCCCATGATTTATTATGATAGATTAAAGAAATAAAGAAGAAAAGAGATGAATTTTAGAGAGAGAAAGTAGAGAGAGAGATGATAACTATGTGAGATTAGATTAAGAATAATGAACAACCAACCTCTCCTAACATGCTAGGAGAGGTATTTATAGCCTTGCCTACATGTGGCATAATAGGCTATATTGTTTGATGGGTCGATCTTGAATAAATGCTTAGTACCTTAAAAGAGGCCATTTAAGCTAGCCATCAAGCTCGTATTGTCATGACTATTATACTACCTATTACAACGTTCTAATAAACGATACATCATAAACCTATGACCGATCATTCTTGTTTGACTCAATATTTTGAGGCTAACAATCTCCCCCAATGAGAGGTCATTCCCCTTCGACATTTGGAGACTTGTAGAGATTACTAATCTCGCCATAACTGAGTCTTAAACGTGTATTAGTAGTCTCGTTCCTTCATTCTGTGATATTTGAGCCTTTGTAATTGTCTTTCGACTTTGTCATTAGTCTTGAGATCTTCAGATCATCCTTGGCTTGTCTTTACCATCTTGCGATCTTGTGTCTACATCCACATGCTCATACTATTCATTATCTTGAAAGCTTGCTTTGATCATCAGAGTTGCGGACGTCTTTAGCTTTCTTGATTGTGGAATATGTCTCTGAGCATGAGTATGTGGTTTTGAATCTTCGACTTTGCTGAGTACACCGTAACGCCACCTTCTTGAGACAAAACATAGACACGGACTAAATGGCTTTGACATTCGTCCTAAATCGGTAGCGTTTTACCTCCGGTCGGTAAAGATATTAGCCGATATTAAATATCATACCTGTGATTAGGTAGATTTAATTAAGAACCTCCTTGATAGGATTTCGCGGCTGTACTAGCCGTTCTCTTTACTCGACCGTCTCAAAGCAAGACTGCGAACATAAAGAGTGAATCAATTGGATGAATATCCGCTTGATTAAAGTCGTCAATTCAAATTCCTGGAACAAGTATGATTCATAATGAATCTTACCATTGTTGCTTTCCAGTTGACACAAGCTTGATTCATAAAAAATCTCGCAAGTTACCTACCGTAGCGCTGTTTGATGTTGACGCTAGAAGGATTTCCATTCGTCGCTCTGAATATTAATGAATATCACTGTGAATGTTCTGGCAAGACCATAAAGATATTGTGTAGAAACCTAAAATGAATTTGAATCAATTTAGAATCAAACCACTGTTGCTTTTCAGTTTTACACATGTTCAATTCATAACGAATCTTACACATGACCTACCACAGTGCTGTTTGATGTTAACACTGGAAGGATTTCCACTCATCATTGCAAATACTAAGTATTATCACTCTGAGTGTTCTAGCAATATCGCAAGGATATAGTGTAGGACTTTTTTTATCGTCATTCAATGTGTCCTAACGAGATTTGATTGATCTCAAGGCTCTTGACTGGAATTGTGCACTTTTAGTGGTCGGAGGCTGGAGCAGATGCCACCTTTTCAATATCAACTATCTCGGAGTGAGAAAGTCAATAGAAGTCGTGTTGATCTCCGTGACAATAAAACAAACTTCTTTTGAGAGAAGCCTAAGTCAGTGGGAATGGTTGTGCATTACATCACTAGGTCCATGATGTGTTGTCTTCATGATGTGTTGACCCGGTTTCTGCCTAAGTTGTATGGAGGGCTTCTTTCTTTTCACCCTTTATCCTTACATTTCTTTTTCATTCTTCAACCGCTTCAATGCTTACCAAGACATCATCACTAGCACCTTGTTGTGATTGTTCTAGTGCTAGCTTCAGTACTTAGTCGTCATTCAACTACGTTCATATTCTACTCCATCTTTCCTAAGGACTTCCAATAATATATTGGATTGTCTTGGGAAGATCTCTCCGGTTCTGGTTGGATCATAGAACGTATGCCTAACCACCCTTTTGACACCAATAACGGTGTGAATTACAGATGTTGTGGGTATGAGATCGTAACCATAAAACCACTTAACACCTTAATAGTTTTGTCGTTTAAGAAAAGCTCCCGTTTCACATGTGTATCGTTAATCGAAAGTGTTTCGCACATGTGGGTAAAAGTTAAAGTGCTTGAGTCTTAGATCACATTTTAATAACATTTTCTCCCCTATCTCTAATATATAAAATCTTTGATATTAGAGATACCAAATTTGATTAAAATATATCACGAAAAATAGTCTTGAAAATTTTTTGTGAGAAATATGTGTATTTCATAGCATGAAATAATTTGGAATGCTCCCCATAAAAATTGATCCAATTGAATTGTCATTGTGAGGATCTGGTCCACATTTCTCTTTTGAGGGTAGGATTTGTTGAACACACAATTTTTGAAAGATTTTGAATAATCATTGAAAATTCTTGAAAAATTGTGTTCAACGCTTTTTGAAAAACTCCATTTCTTTTTTACAAAGAGGTTTTTCTAAAGCATAAACTTGAGTTCATAGACTTTGAATGTCTTGAAAAATCCACTCAAGTGTAAGAAGATTTCTCTTCTTTTGCTGAGGGTAAGGGCACTAAATCGTACACTCCCCCATGAATATCAATCCGGGTTGCAATCTAAAAGTGATTACAAGCCATTGTGTTAAGCTCATGTTGAATATTTTGTGACAAGCTCAACCCTAGATAGATTGCTCTACCCGTTTTTGGAAAAATTGTCCAAAATAGACATTTTCCTTTATTAAAAATAGAAATGACATGTTTTGAAAAATATTTACAACTTTCATTCGCGCTTTATGTACACACCCGTTTCGTTATTGAGCGACATTTCTAAGTACGTCCATATTATCGATACTGAAAGACATGTTGAGAATAATATTTTTGGATTTTCAAAGATTTTCTATTTTGTGTTTTGCTTTTATATGTTTTATATTTTTGTATTTTGCTTTTTCAATGATGTTTACAAGTAGATGTTTGAAAGATGAATCAAGCAGGCAACTTTACCAGATTCTCCAGTTCTGTTGGAGTCAAACATCTCATACCAATTTTCCTAATGAGGTACTCAAACCTATCTTTCGACAGAGCTTTCGTAAACAAGTCGGCTAATTGGTAATCCGTTCCAGCAAACTATAGTTCAACGATACCGCGTTCAACTTGTTCCTTTATGAAGTGATATATGACATTAATGTGCTTCGTGCGGGAATGTTGTACTAGATTGCAGGAGATGGCTATGGACGACTTTGAGTCACAGTACATAGGTACTTTATCAAAGTGGAAGCCATAATCCGTGAATTGTGTTCTCATCCAACGAACTTGAGCACAGCACGCAGATAGAGACACATACTCCGCTTCGGCTGATGAAAGTGAGGTGCAATCTTGCTTCTTGGAAGACCATCCCACGAGCTTATCTTGTCCTAGAAATTGTGCACCACCAGAAGTACTTTTTTTAAGTATCAAGACACCCTGCGTGATCCGAATCAGAATAGGTCGTTAGAAAGAAACCGGTTTCCTTCGGATACTGGAGTCCCAAATGAATGGAGTTCTTGAGGTACCGAAAGATCCGTTTAACCTCCTTGAGGTGCTTTTCAGTAGGTCTGGCTTGATATCGTGCACAATAGCATGTAGCATGTGAAATATCTGGTTTGCTTGCTGTCAAGTACATGAGGGAGCCGATCATGGAACGATATTTCGTTTGATCTATGGCATTTCCCTCCAAGTCATCATCTAGGGATGTTGTGGATAATGGTGTCCTAACAGGGTCACATGAGGTCATACCATGCTTTTTGATTATCTCTTAACAATACTTAGCTTGGTTTATAAAGATACCACGTGGGGATTGGTGAACTTGAATTCCTAGAAATAATTTTAGTTCGCCCATCATTGACATTTCAAATTTGTTGTGCATTAGTTTTTCAAACCATTTTGAATGTTTTGGGATTGTAGACCCGAAAATAATGTCATCAACGTAAATCTGCACAAGCAAAATGTCATCCCCATATTTATATATGAACAAGGTAAGATCAATGGAACCTTTTGAGAAACCTTTGAATACCAGAAATTTCGAGAGCTCATCGTACCACGCCCTTGGAGCTTGCTTTAGTCCATATAGTGCTTTGTGGAGACGATACACCTTGTTAGGATAATGTGGATTAACGAATCCTTCCGGCTGCGTGACATAGACTTCTTCCTTCAAAGAACCGTTAAGAAATGTTGTCTTCACGTCCATTTGATAAATAGTGAATCCCTTATGTGCAACGTAAGCAAGGAAAATCCTGACCGCTTCCATACGAGCAACTGGTGCAAAATATTCCTCAAAATCAATACCCTCTCTCTGGCCATACCCCTTAGCCACTAGCCTAGCTCTGTTCTTGATGATTGTGTTTTCTTCATCCATCTTGTTTTTCCAGATCCAACAAAGATTTAACGGAGTAACAACATATGGTCTGTCAACAAGTTCCCAGACTTTAAGTCATTCAAATTGAATAAGTTCATCTTGCATCGATTAAATCCAAGCATGATCAGCCATGGCTTCTTTGATGTTTTTCGCTTCAGTTGTACTCACGGCGAGTGCGAACATACAAACATCGCCATCGGTTGCTAGTTGTCATCTTGTGCGAACGGGTTGTGAAGGGTTTTCAATTACTTGAACCAAAGGGTGATCTCGGGTCTAATGATGTGTTGAAGGATGTCACTGATAGAACGTATGCATATTTGACGTACCAACATGGCGAGTAGAAGACTCTCCAGTTTCGTGTACCGATGTATCGAATGGGTTGTGAAAATCGTCATCGTCAAATAATGCATTGTTTGCTTGATTTGTGTTCTCTGGAGCAATGACAGTAGTTGTGGATGTTGTAGGATCGATTGTTGAAGTGATATTCTGAGGAGGTAAATCTACAGCCACCCGTGTTAAAGTAGATGAAGTTGTATCCTTTTGTTGACTGATCGGTATCATCATTCTTATCATGAGTGACATCAGAAGACTTTGATACAACATGTTTCTCCCACGTGAAATATTCATCAAACATTGGTCCATATAACATTTCCACTCATCAATTTTCGTGTCGACTGTCATATCTGCTCTTGGAACATTTCCTTGAACCAGCTTTGAACTTCACGGTTCATTAATGTGGTCTTGAGTTCCGAGTTCCGTACAGTTGTGCACAGAAGTCTTTTGTAGTTGTGGTTCGGGACTTAAACTGCTTTGTTCAAGTGTCACTTCTTGCAATTCATAAAATCTGACATGAATATTCTCGACTATCAATTTTGTTCTCTTGTTGTACACTCTATATCCCTTAGACTGAGTTGCATATCCCTCTAGAATGCATGCATCACCTTTCTCTTTCATCTTGTCCAGATTTTCACTATCTCGAATTATGTAACACGTACATCCAATAACATGAAGGTGCTTGACTGAAGGTTTGCGATCATGAATAATGTGATATGGTGTCTTTTCATGTCTTGGGAATAATTAAGGAACGGTTTTGTGTGTAGCATGCGGTTGACACAGCTTCGTCCCAAAAGAATAGTGGTAGTTTTGAAGCGGATAATAATGTTCGAGCAGCCTCAACTAAAGTACGGGTTCTTCTTTCAACAACGCCGTTTTGTTCAGGTTTTCTAGCAATAGATATTTCGTGTTTAATCCATTCCTCTTCAAAATAATTCTTCAGAGTTGAATTCAAGAATTATGTGCCTCTGTCAGTACGTACCACTTTTACCTGAGCTTGAAGACCACGTTGTATCTGCTTAATGAAGTCGATGAGAACTTCAGGTGTTTTATCCTTGGATCTCAATAAGAAAGTCCACGTGTACCTTGAGTAGTCATCGATAGTAACCAGAATGTATTTCTTCCCATTGATGGTTTGAACACGCATAGGACCACCCAAATCCATATGAAGAAGATTTAACCGTCCTTTAGAGCTTGGTGTAGTCTTTGTCTTTAAACTACTTCGTTTAGCTTTACAAAGCTCAAAAGAAGAACAAAGATGATCTTTAATAAATTTCAAGCTAGGAAGGCCTCGCACAATATCATTCTTGGAAAGCAAGTTGATGGTATCAAAATTGAGATGAGATAGACGTTGATGCCATAACCATGCTTGAGTCGTTGAAGCTTTAGCCATGAAGCAAATTGGAGTTGAGGAAGTTGTGTCTTGAAGCGAAATTGTGTAAAAATTTGTACCCCGTGAACCGGTGAGTAAATCATTCCCATCATAATCACGAACAAAACATGTCTTCTTTCTAAATGCAACCTCCAAATATGCATCAAAGAATTGACCAACTGAGAAAATATTGTGATTGAGCCCTTTAACGTAGTATACCCGTTTGATCGTGATATTCCCCTGAACCAAATCTCAATATCCTAGGATCGGTGTAAATTGATCATTTCCGAATCGGACCGTACCCAGGAACTTCTCCACGAAGTTAATTAGAAGCTTGAGATTCCCCGTCATGTGCTTGGTGCACCCGGAGTCCAGTATGAAGAGAATTATTTCGATCACCTGCAGAAAAATTAGAGCACGATGGAGCATTTGCTAAACTGGATTCCAAGTTAGTTGTGATTTATGAATCATTAGTTTCCCAAGTTTCAATACTTAATGGCACACTAACGCTCGTTGTCACATTTTATGTTCTAACCTTAGGCACCCATTTATATCCTGGAGGACATTGATTAGCAAACTACCATTTCCAAGACTCGCTAGCAGACTCATATAATTCCCTAATTCGGCTTCTAGTGTTCTTAGTAGTGGAGTCTGATGCATTACTTTTCTTATGGGGGGGGGGGGGGGGGGTTGCACCGGAATGGTTCACTTTGCGTTTGGGTTTACTAGCACTAATTGGCATGGCAATTTGCTTTTTAGTTCTAGTATCTACGCCTTTGACATTATTCATAGCACACATAGAATGATCAGCATTAGTACGTTTTCCACATTTGACACAAACAAACTTAACATTTAAAGCATTCAAAGCAGTCGAATCATTCAAATCGTCATTACATGCGATTACAGACGTTTTATTCTTAGAAACATTCAAATTCCTAAGGTGGTCTTCTACTTTCTTCATCTTCCCTTGACTCTTGTTTTGCCAGACCTTATCATTTAGTTGAGTGCGCTTAAGCTTAGGCCGGCTAACACTAGCAGTGGGGACTACTCCTGTAGTAAAAGATACACGTCTATTAGTGTTTCTAGAAATCTGAGGCGATTGACTATCTTTGTTTTGTTTGGGTTTAGTTGCCAATCTATACATCCTTGGTTTGATCACATTTGTGCTATGTGCTTGAATAACCGTTTTGGAACGAATATGTGGTAACCTATCCTTCCCATCCCTCTTGGGGGCAAACCCAGATGTTGCAAATGAAGAATTCGAGAAAACAAATAGTTTTCCCAAGACAAAGGATTTAGTCACTTTTTACGCATTGGGTTGTCTAACAACAGGTTTCTTAATTCTAGGTTTCACCATTTCCCACCCATCTTAGCAATGAGTTTCTTCAACTCTTTAATTGCTATGTCCTTTTCTTTTAACTGAGCTTTCAGATATGTAATGTCAAGACTTTTTTCGTTTAATAATCGACATGAATCGGATAATTTTACTTCCAAAGGTGTATCATGTGAAAAGCTTCCAATTTTGTTTTGTGATTGCGGTAAAAATACGCTTTTAGAAAAAAGACGTATAATGGGCAAGTATTCGATACGGTTTAGGAAAACCGTAAAAACGAAAAGTCCAAGTTCGTTCTCGGTGGAGGTGTGTATGTGTTAGCCAATATAATAAAAAACAATGTTTGGATTAGTGTCGTTTTTTGGTTTTAAGAGAGAAAGTTAAAGAGGAGTTACACTACGACGTAAAACGTAAAACGTAAAACGATAACGTAATTACGTAAAACGCGACGAAATTAAAAATCAAAGCTAAAAATTAATTAAAAATTAAAACTAAGTCTAAAATAATATAAATGAGAATAAAAATTCATATAAATAAATTTTTAAAACCTTTTATTAATTAAATATTCAATTTTAAATACTAATTAAAGCCCTAAATTAAATATAATTACAAAAAGCCCAAAATATTATTTTATCAAACAAATATATTACTTATATTATTTAAACACTAAAAAGTATTTACACTAAATTTTAAAAACTATTGTTCTATTTTTTAAATGCTAAAAACTTTTTAAACTAAAATAATGATTAAAAATAATAAAATAATGATAAAATTAATTTGACTTTTTCAAAAATCCTATTTTATATTGCTAAACAGTAGAAATTTTTAAAAAGTTGAAAAAAGTAATTTTTACCACTAAAAGACAAAACAGTTTGAATTAAAACCTATTTAAACCTAAATTAATTCTAAAAATTCAGAAAATAAAGTGAACAGTGAATTTTTCTTTCTTAAAATCTGAAAATAGTATTCTTAAACTAAGAAAAATTTTAAAACTAAAAAATCAACTTTTTTGCACTAAAGGACAAAAATAGTTTCAACAAAAACTAATTAAAACTAAGATTAATTCTAAAAATACTAAAATGAACAGTAAAATAAAATTAAACTTTATGAAAGTTCTTAAAATAAATAAACAAAACCAGGAAAATTAAAAACACTGAAAAACAACAATTTTAGGTCACTAGGGACAAAAAATCCAAATCCTGATGCTGACAGGTCTGTGAAAGTGTCAACACTATCACTAGTAGTGGGAAGTTTTTCCCACTGCTCTTAAGCAGAAAAATGTAAATGGTGATTTGAGAGCTTGTTTGTTGGTTTCAATTGGAACAAGGGGCACCCCCACAACCAGTTGGGTTGTGGGGAGTCACAGCAAGCACAAAAGCAACAAGTCCAACACTCAAAATCACAAAATAGAGCAAATTAAAGTCTCTGATATGAACTACAAGTCTGGGAAATGTTTTCCAATGCAATTGGCATTAAAACAAATTTTAACCTAACAAAACTAGCAACCTAGCTTGCCACAATCACAACCAAAGACTCACAACCCTAGTTCAACCTAAATCTAACTGGTGACAAGATTTGAAGTCTTGAAAATAACTAGAACAACCTAGATAGCCTACTGATTGTTATTGCCTTTTTTTTACCAAATTTTAACCATGTAAAATTACTTTCATATGTTACCAATCTTGAAACCAACAATTGATATAACCTAACACTAGCATTTAGAGTATGTTTAGACTAATTTTAAGCCAAAAAAGTTGTCACTATCTTAACCTAATATATAGATCCAAACACCCCTTAATAACATATTACAAAAATTTAACAAAGGAAGTTTAGACAAAACACTTAAATATGATTAAACCTTAATCTAACATGCATCAAAACTATCTATCAAGCAGTAACAAATCAATAACTAACACAAAAACTCACAAACACAAATCCACAAAAATCAATAAACTAAAAAAATATGAATAAGGGGGTTTAAGCCTCTTACCAGCTGATGCCTTCCCTATGTCCACTTTTGTGAGCTTATGAGGAATGTGGAAGTGAGTAGAGAGCCCTGTTGGATGGTCTACAACAGACCAAGAGGGTGCAAATATCTTCAACTGAAAATGGAAAAGATTATGAAATATGGGGTCTTGTTTTGAACTTTCAGCCTGCACAAAACAACAAACCAAGAACAAAAACAAGCTATAAGCAGTTCAGTAAGCTCAGTATCAATGAGCTTATTGAGTGCTTATAACAATAAGCTGTTAGAAAAAGTAGAAAAGATTTTATGAAAATCTTTTGAAAACCAACTTTGAAAACCAAACTTTGAGACTAAAGTAAAAATAGCTTATACATGCTTAACAAAACTGCTTGGGTGTCAACCAAGCAGCCTTACAAGCTTCTATAATCTAGACAGGAATCAAAAGTAGGATGAGCAAGTGTCCTTGACTCAACCACTTTAGAACCAGTTGAAAGAAAAACGTTTTTAACTAACAAGATTATAACTAAGACAATAAATAAAGGATGGAACTCAGATTATTTTCAAGATTTAAAAGAAATACTTTAAATATTCATTCACTTGAAAAAAATTACAAAAATCTGGAACAAAAGCAAATGCCACACACGGCATTGCTTATATACTGAAAGATAGAAGCTACTAGAAGCTAAATAATAAAAATACAAGAGTGTAAACCCTAAATGCTGATAATCCTAAAATGCCCTTTGGTCTTGAGTCAAAATTCGTGGTCAACAGCTCCATGTGAATGATAGTTGTCTTCTTATGATCTTGGCTGTTCATTCAAACCTTTGGGAGAAAGGATTTAAGCTGGTGCGTTGATTTGGCTGTAAGATGCCATTTTTGCTAAATATGGAGGAATAGGGGACATGGGAGGGCCCACTATAGCTCACGGGGTATAGTTTTGAGAGTGGGGTTTGGTTATGTTGAGGTTTAATCAGTGATCCACACTTAATCAAGGGAAAACCCTATGATTTGTGTGATACCCAGATTAGGGTTTATATGAACAAACAATACTTTGTTTAATCGGTTTTAGGGGAAATAAGAGTTGTTTAGAGGGAAAGTATATATTAGTTTATTATGTTTGAAAACAGATTAAGTTTAATCTATTTTGGGTGGGTGGAGTTCAAAAGTGGCAGGGGTGATGAGGTGGTGATGTGTGATTGGTTGAGGGGAGTGAGATGGCATGTTGATTCGTGGTGGGATGTTTGCTTGTCTGCCCAAAAATGGTCCCTCATGTCCCAAAATGTTGTCATATCCATTCTTAGCAGCTATAACTCCCAATCCTTTGTTTTATAAGTTTTCTTTCTTTCATTTTGGCCACAAAAAGTTATGAAAACTTGTTTCAAGGACCAAAAATGCATAATATGCATTCTTCAAGGGTTCTTTTGACATTTTTTCAAATTTCAAGGATTAATATTGTACAAATAAATTCTCCAAGGGCCTTTCTTGTCGAATCTTCAAAGATGAGGGACCGAAGTTGACAATCTTCAAAACTTCAAGGGTATTTTTGGAAATTCATTTCTCGGGTCCGGTTCTTTGTGTAGCTTCATTTCCCGTGTTCGTTTTTGCTTAATTCTTGTGATCTTTTGTTGATTTCACGATATCCGTACCTAAAATACATAATGAACAAACACAAGCATATTTTGGGGTATTTTAATGATATTTTAAGCATTTTAAGCCCGATTTGGACGATGAGTCTATGTATAATTGCAGTCTCATCACTCCCCCATACTAAACCATTTCCGTGTCCCTATGCAATGCTAGAATTAAGTATCGTAGCACTTCCAAAATTCATTTTTATGTGACATTTATTGAAGACATAAAATTAAATAAACTACTACATGTGTTTTAGACATAATGTATTGTTTTCATCACGATTAAGTGATTTTTAGTGTCAAAGAATAAGAACACGTGAATGCCTCATAGAAATAAGTTCATCATCCTCGATTTCCACCCATTTCCATGCTAAGCGTGTAACGAGATCATTGTTATTATAAGTTAGCAACACAATCATTACTCATGAGTGTTAATTACGTACTTAGACTCCCTTATTCCTACGGTGTATCTCTTATATTTTATTTTTGTCTTAATGATCACGAGGATGCATTTGACTTATTTCGCTATTTTATTAAGGCCGAAAATAAAGTAGGACGATTTAATTGATAGTTAGCTAAAGGACACGATCTTTTAAAACGACTTCTCGTAATCTCCTTAAGTTCATATCTTGGCATAAATCGTTTCACGATTTGAGACCTTTCTCGGACCGATATTTGGCACGTGTTTCGAACTTCAAACCTTGGAAGACGTTCTTGAAATAATGGTCTTCTCTTCATATATGAAATTTCTTCACTTGACGTTTTTGGACCACGACTTCATCATTTTTATTCAATCTTTATCTGGGATTTTGATATACAACGATCCGCCTCCTTTTCGGACTTAGATGTATTTATCCTCATACCTTGTTAGGGTCTTTTTGGATAGACTTCTCCATGATCTTTAGGGGAGTATATTGCTTCTCGTCGTGTGTCTCGATCCTTCATATTGATTTTGGAATAAGGAAACTTCACATCATCTTGGATCTTTAGAAACAAAATGGAGTTCCTCATGCCTTGTTAGGGCCTTTTTGGAACTTTGCCAATCTTTGCATCCCGCTTCAATAAGTTATGCCTTGGCTATGAACTCTATTTGAACACGAGCAACTTTTAAACGATCTTGGGCTAGAAGCTAAGTAACCTTTTAAATCGTACGACCTTACTTATTTCATTTATTTAAACAAAAGTGTGGCGAGAATAAGCTAATAATTACTACACATGAGATCGTGAAAGATTACGTAACTTATAATTAACTCTATCATTTCTCATCCTCATTTAAGAGACTTAGCCAAATATAGTTAAGGAATCGAAGCTAAGTGCTCAACACGCACGGTCGAGTCAAAAATTAATCTTATTCTCACCATCGAAAAACCTACGTTCGTGTCTTAAACACTTATGAAAAACAAGAAAAAAATTAAAATTTGGCCATTTTTAGCCTTATTTTGCAACAAAACGATAACAAAAAGATGAAAATTGGATTGCGTGGTTACGTAAGCAAGGTGAAGCATCTACTCACCCCCCATACTAAAACTAAACATTGTCCTCAATGTTTCGAGTCTAGGGGTGGAACACCCCCATACTAGAGATGAAAGTCGAGTGCTTAATCTCGAGTATGGAAAGGGTAAAACGAATAACCTAAAAGCCGTTTATGAATTATGCTATTAAGATAAACGTTACAACATAAAAGGATATCATCGGATATCGGAATCTCCAAAGGCAACAATCGAAGCTCGAGTGATCCGTAAAACGAACACAAGAGGCTTCAATGATGACGATGAACCTAATAAATCACAATCACAAACAACCACGGAACAAAGGTTGGAAGAGCACAAGTCCCCTCGTTACACTATTAGAAAACGATAATATTTACAAGGATAAGCATGAGAATCCCCCACGAGGCACCTTGTTTTTTATAACCGAGTCAAAAGATCGACTCGAATCCCCATAAATGTGATCATTTAGGGATAATCATGGTATGGTCATTTTTGGTGGGGCTTACATGATAAACAATGCCCAAAAGTACATGGAGTACTTTAAAAACCCGATAAACGTATACCGGGGTCAAAGATAGCGTCCTCGTTTTCGGATGAAAGACAAAACAACGCTACTTCAACCGATAGCAAAACCCCAATGGGTTTGAAGAAAAGAGGTGAGAAATAGAAGGGTGGCACAATGGGTAAGGCAAGCTTATGAGTTACTCGGCATAGACTCACAGCAAGAAAGTAGATATGATTTCCATTTATTGCATCAGTGGAAGACCGAGATTTCCCTTTACAAGCAATTCCGGAATCGAATATCTCGTCCTCGGTGGAGAAATGTGAGGGAACATAAGGGGCTTCCCCCACACTAAAACCACACATACCATCGTCAAAAGGAGTAGACGAGGTGGTAGCACTCAAAATACGACGTGATGACAGAGTTAGACATGTAGAAAAATCTTTTAAATCAATTTTAAAATCTTTCCCTTTTTCATCGTTGAAAAACTCTTTATGAAAACCCAATTTGACGATGTCGAAATTATTTGGCATTTCAAACTCAACATTAGTCACGCTAAAAATCCTCACATTTAAGTCGCGGTTAGGGGGTGGTGGATTGTATAAGTTCTCAAAACGTTGATCAACAAAGAACACGGCCCCCTCGGGGTCAACATATTCGTCATCCTCATGAACGTGAATCTCATCGATTTCTTCATCGTAAATAGGCTTATCGAACCAAAGTTCTTCATAATCCTCATTAATAATATTATAAATTATCTCTAAGAGATCACGATCAAGCACAAAATCATCATTCATAAGGGAGGAGTGTTGATTAGGTAACTCCTCATGAATGTGATTAACGTCATTCTCATTTGAGGAGTATTGATTAGGCAACTCCTCGAGAATGAGATTTTGGGTCACGTGAGTTGGTTTGTCATTAAAAATAAGACGTTCCAACTCATTAAGTTCATCCTCGATTTTGGAAAGATCAACCTCACCCGTAGGTGGAAGTGGAGGCAAAAGAGCTTGCTCTCGTTCGATAATTTCCTCAATCTCGGGATCGAACTCATAATCATCGTACTTTACATGTAACGATGTATTTTTAAGAGAATCCTCAAAAATGGCATGTGGATTTTGAAGCACGTGATCAATCTTAGCAAAATCGCCATCGTCATCGTCAAAGAAAGAGTCGATGTGAGCACTCACAACCATGGTCTTACAAGCCCTATGGCTATGCTTAGGTTACTTTTCTAAGATGAGATGATCGATGTCGATGAAACCTTTACCCTCAACGGGTGTTGGGCTAGGAAATGGAGGCACTTCAAATGATTTGGAAGTTGAAGCCTCAAACACGTGGTCCTTCGAAGGTGGTGAAGACGAGTCCATTTTGGTCATTGTCATGATGGCACTAACGTCACCCTTCGGAATTGGTTGTTCACTTGATTCACCGAATAAATCCCAACATGATTTTTCATCCATAAATCTACGAATACCCTTTTTATTTAAGTAAACGTATTCTTTATCATTAAAAGCGGCATCTTTAAAACCGTTCATTTTAATTCTTTCAAAACATGCATCAAGCCTCATATTTTCCGCTAAAGTTAACAATTTGAAATCATTAGAATTTGAAATCTCGGTTTTGTCATGATCATTTGAAACTTGGGATTTATTCGTGAAAAAGTCCATTTGTTCCTCCCCATATCTCATAGTAAGTTTCCCTCCGTGGACGTCGATTACGGCTCGAGCCGTCGATAAAAAGGGTCGACCTAAAATAATGGGACATTTAGGATCACACTCATAATCGGATATGACGAAGTCCGCGAGAAAAAAAAAACGTTCCAATCCTAACATAGACATCTTCGGCTATTCCAATTGGCTTAAGTGATGTACAATTTGCTAGCTCGATAGTCATGTTCGTGGGGGTAAGACTAGGAAATCTCATCAATTTCCAAAGAGAATGAGGCATGAGATTGATGCTAGCACCTAAATCGGCAAGTGCTAAACATCCCTCAATCTCGGAAAAATCACAAGGTAGGAGAAATTGGCCCGGATCCTCTTCCTTTCTCGGCATATGCCTTTTGGTTTTTTTAAGAAGGATCGATGCACAAGTTTCTTCAAGGTTACTTGGGTGAGGTCGATAAAGCACTCTTTTTGAACTGTGGATGGAATTCGAGGTACAAGAGGGTGTGCACTCTTTTCCTTGGTCGCCACGTTCACCCCGTCGACTTTAGAACATGAAGACGTCTTAGAAGTCGAGGGTTGAGAAGAAGGAAAAACTCTAAATCCATCAAGGTTAGGGATAATCACATGACTTTTTCCAATAGACGAGGCGGCTTTAACTTGTTCCTTCGGGTTTGGTACGGTGTTACTAGGTAACGTACTCGAAGACGAACTCGCGTGATTGCTCATGATTGCCGAAAACATCTTTTTAATCTCACTTTGACCTTGATCGATTTTATTATTTTGACCTCTCAAAGTGTTGGAAAACTCGTTTTTCATCTCACCGATTTGCGTTTCTAATCTCTTCATATTAGCGTCATTTGATTTAACGTAATTTTGAAAATCATTTGAGCCATTAAAATTTTGATTGAAAGCTTGGTTTTGATTCCCTTTAAAATTGTTTCCTTTATTAGCGTTGTTTGAAAAATTCGAGTTTCGATTGTTGTTGTTATCTCGATTTTGCCAACTCAAATTACGACCTTGGTTATAACCTTGATTCGAAAAATTTCCTTGTTGATTATTTCCTTGAAAATTGTTTCGGTTTTGATTAAAATTGTTGCCTTGGTTATAATTTCCTTGGTGATGGACCCGCGTTATTTTGATTATGAAAATTGTTATTTAACGCGTTAACACTCGACGTTTGGCCATTTATAGCCGCACACTCGTAATAATTATGAGGTCCACCACACAACATACATGATGCCTCAACCGCTTTCACCGTAGCGGGAGCGTCTTTCTTTTGCATCTGGATTAAGAACGACGTAAACACATTCGTCAACTTATCGACTTTCGCATCAACACTCTCAATGTCATGATTAGAATTACTAACATTGGCGACATTGGCAACACTCGGTGCGTTGCGGAGTTGGTAAACCTTGGATCGATTCTTGATAATCATCAAAGCGTCTTTCGGAGTTTTACACAAAAAGTTGCCACGGCGGCGGAATTCAATGAATCTTGTTCTTGAAAACTAAGACCGTTGTAAAACGTATCGATTTGGAGTAACTCAGAAAATCCATGGTAAGGACATTGCCTAAGCAATTCCTTAAAACGATCCCACGCGTCTCTAAATGATTCCTTCGGTTTTTGCTCAAATCTCGTAATCTCGTTTTTGAAAAACGTTGTCTTAGACGGTGGGAAAAAATGATTAACAAATTTGGAAACGAGATCCTTCCACGTAATTATGGAATTAGGTGGATCTTTCTCGTACCAATCCTTGGCGGCACCATCAGCGAGTAAGGAAAAAGCATAAGCTTGACGACATCGGTGTCGACGTTCTTACACTTGCTCGTGGCCAAAAGACGATCAAAATTTCGAGTATGATCGTGACGATTATCCGCCTCACGACCTCGAAACTTCGTAGCTTGTATCAACGAAAGCATTCCGCTCTTAATCTCAAAATTCTCCCTTCGATAGCGGGAATTACGATCACGTCTCCATAACCCTCGGTGGGTGCTTGGAGCAATTCCATCATCGAACGATTGTTGGCCATCTCGTCTACGGTCTCTTCAACAACGATATTAGGAACGTCGGTTTCTAATCCTAGTCTATGTTGTTGATTCCTTCGATTTCGATTGCATCGATTCGAAGCGTCGCTAGAATTAGAATTATCCTTCGATCGAGTGCGCATGCACTAAGCGTAGAATGGGGGTAGCAAAGAAGATTCTTTTTGCGGTTTTTCGATTTTTTAATTTTTTTGGTTTTTGATTGTTTTTTTTTTGGATTTTTGTTGTATTACGTAGACTCAAATCTACAAATCTCTCCTTGAATCAGTTTCTCGATTAAAGGAGCCTCAAGGGATGAAAACGATCACGTGGATTGAACGCCTTCGATGACTTTAGAACGTTGGTGGAACACCAAAACGTTCAAGAGAGTTTAATCTTGAAAACAAGCAAATATATATGATACGTAGATAATACTTGGTCCGCAAACACTTGATTAGCCCTCTTTCTCACAACACGCACAAGCAAGCGGGGGAAACGAGGCGGCACTAAGCACTTAAGAGCCTTTTTCCCTTAGGTCATGAAATACAACCGCCTTATACCCTCCTTATAGTTTGTGTTAATCAAAATTAAGCCTCATGAAAGTATTTATCTATTTTGCCTTTTTCTTTTTGCTTTAGATTCGAATACAATAATTGAGTGATAAAATCCCAATTAAGGTTGCGTTTTCACGCTTTTGGAGACATTGTAAATTTATTATGATACGTATACAATATATTAATAATATTCACAAGAAAAACAAAAAACGAATATATCTACAACATAGTAAATGATTGTTTTGTGTTTTGTTTAGGAAAACTAAACACGTTTTATTTGGATATTATAATATCATAAGAAAATAACAAAAATGAGTATGTACGTTATTTATGCTTTCTAAAAATTGAAAAGCAAAAACGCACTACTCACACAAACACGATATATATATGGCTAAACAAAACACCTCCCCGGCAGCGGCACCAAAATGATAGCGGTAAAAATATGCTTTTAGGAAAAAGACGTATAATGGGCAAGTATTAATCGGTAGGTTTTAGGAAAACCGTAAAGACGAAAAGTCCAAGTTCGTTCTTGACTGAGGTGTGTATGTGTTAGCCAGTATAAAAAAACAATGTTTGGATTAGTGTCGTTTTTTGGTTTTAAAGAGAGAAATTTAAAGACGAGTTACACTACGATTACACTACGACGTAAAACGTAAAACAATGACGTAATTACGTAAAACGCGACGAAATTAAAAATCAAAGCTAAAAATTAATTAAAAGTTAAAAATATGTCTAAAATAATATAAATAAGAATAAAAATTCTATAAATAAATTTTAAACCTTTTATTAATTAAATATTCAATTTTAAATGCTAATTAAAGCCCTAAAACTAAATATAATTAACAAAAAGCCCAAAATATTATTTTATCAAACAAATATCTTACTTATATTATTTAAACACTAAAAAGTATTTTCCTAAATTTTAAAAACTATTTTTTTTTTAAATGCTAAAAACACTTTTTAAAATAAAATAATGATTAAAAACAATAAAATAATGCTAAAATTAATTTGACTTTTTCAAAAATCCTATTTTATAATTTAAACAATAGAAAATTTTAAAAAGTTGAAAAAAGTAATTTTTACCACTAAAAGACAAAACAGTTTGAATTAAAACCTATTAAAACCTAAATTAATTCTAAAAATTCATAAAATAAAGTGAACAGTGAAATTTTCTTTCTAAAATCTTAAAATAATATTCTTAAACTAAGAAAAAATTTAGAAGTGAAAAATCAACTTTTTTGCACTAAAGGACAAAAAGAGTTTCAATAAAAACTAATTAAAACTAAGATTAATTCTAAAAATACTAAAATGAACAGTAAAATAAAATTAAACTTTATGAAAATTCTTAAAATAAATAAACAAAGGAAAATTAATATAACACTGAAAAATAACAATTTTAGGTCACTAGGGAACTTTTTCCCACTGCTCTTAAGCAGAAAAACGTAAATGGTGATTTGAGAGCTTGTTGTTGGTTTCTATTGGAACAAGGGGCACCCCCACAACCAGTTGGGTTGTGGGGAGTCACAACAAGCACAAAAACAACAAGTCCAACACTCAAAATCACACAATAGAGAAAATTAAAGTCTCTGATATGAACTATAAGTCTGGGCTATCCAAATCATAGCCAGCTGGCGAGTCGCTGTTTTCTGATGCAATTGGTATTAAAACGAACTTTAACCTAACAAAACTAGCAACCTAGCTTGCCACAATCACAACCAAAGACTCACAGCCCTAGTTCAACCTAAATCTAACTGGTGACAAGATTTGAAGTCTTGAAAATAACTAGAACAACCTAGATAGCCTACTGATTGTTATTGCCTTTTTTTACCAAATTTTAACCATGTAAACTTACTTTCTTATGTTACCAATCTTGAAACCAACAACTGATATAACCTAACACTAACATTTATAGTATGTTTAAACTGATTTTAAGCCAAAAAAGTTGTCACTATCTTAACCTAATATGCAGATCCAAACACCCCTTAATAACATATTACAAAAATTAAACAAAGGAACTTTAGACAAAACACTTAAATTTGATTAAACCTTAATCTAACATGTATCAAAACTATCTATCAAGCAGTAACAAGTCAATAACTAACACAAAAACCCACAAACACAAATCCAAAAAAATCAATAAACTAATAAAATATGAATAAGGGGGTTCAAGCCTCTTACCAGCCGATGCCTTCCCTATGTCCACTTTTGTGAGCTTATGAGGAATGTGGAAGTGAGTAGAGAGCCCTTTTGGATGGTCTACAACAGACCAAGAGGGTGCAAATATCTTCAAATGAAAATGGAAAAGATTATGAAATATGGGGTCTTGTTTTGAACTTTTAGCCTGCACAAAACAACAAACCAAGAACAAAAACAGGCTATAAGCAGTTCAATAAGCTTAGTGTCAGTGAGCTTATTGAGTGCTTATAACAATAAGCTGTTAGAAAAATATAGAAAAGATTTTATGAAAATCTTTTGAAAACCAACTTTGAAAACCAAACTTTGAGACTAAAGTAAAAATAGCTTATACAAGCTTAACAAAACTGCTTGGGTGTCAACCAAGCAGCCTTACAAGCTTCTATAATCTTGACAGGAATCAAAAGTAGGATGAGCAAGTATCCTTGACTCAACCACTTTGGAAACCAGTTGAAAGAAAAACGTTTTTAACTAACAAGATTATACTAAAGCAATAAATAAAGAATGGAACTCAGATTATTTGCAAGATTTAAAG